>OX465478.1:17403600-18014111 GCA_950022335.1 Eurois occulta
CCGAGAGTCGAGAGGCTCCAAACAATGTGACTATGCTAGTCGCGCTTCACCACGTGAAGTGCGACGTCGAAGCCCATTTGGACCGCGGAGATCGATGCTGTCCGTTTAACGCGTGCATCACGGCTCCGAAGGTCCGAATTTAACTCAGTTCGATGTCGGTGCTCGGAATAGTCTGTAGACGACTTCCGTTCCTGGCGGGGTGTTGTGAGCGGTAGAGTAGCACGTAGTGCTATGATCCGTTGAGACTCAGCCCTCTGCTCGGTGATTCGTTTTATTATAATTTAATACACGAACTAACAAAAATTGGTGGGTAGTAAATCAATATTCTTCAAGACCTGGTTGAGAAGTTGAAGAAGAGGGCTTGTCAAAATTTACTTTAACATTACTTGCGAAAATTTCTATAATCTATTCTCGTACGCAAAAAACATTACAGGAGTCACCTAAAGTAATGCTTAGAGTTTGACAAGTTCTAGACTTCAAATTCAGAAATCAGTTGATAACTAATCATTCACTAACACTTATCGTTCGTATATAAGATCCTTGTGAGACAAATTACATAGGACGCTAGGGCGTCCTATGTAATTTGTCTCACCGAATCGTCACCGAACCGTCTGATCGAATCACCTAGGGGTGATTCGATCAGCTATCTCAAATTCTCCGCGTCAAAATCAAAATCAAAATCAAAGCATTTATTTCAAGTAGGCCCGTTACAGGCACTTTTGAACTGTCGAAACAAAGACTACAATGAAATGTAGCTACAGTCCCAGTCACAAGGCATAAAAACTGTGAAAGTACTGTAGTTGCCCATTCCCTAACGTAGATCTCTATGGAGAAGAACGGGCAAGAAACTCCATGGACAATCTTTTAAATCAGAATATTTTTACAAAACCTTGGTTACATCATTCATGTTGAGATGGTACATTATGTGAGAACGATGTAGCAAGATGTGCACGTTAAAAGTGTCCATATTTAAAACAAAGAAAAGAACAATTCAAAAAATAAAAATAATTATTTCTCAAACCAAATTAACATATCTTTCCTACAAACTATGGCGGGCAATATCTTTCTAAAATATATTATAATTATGGTTAACATTGCTATAAACCACTGATGACTGCGTCCACTGACCGGGAAATAGTTATTAATTCACTTGAAAACCGCAAGAAAAAAAAAACAAAAAGGCTTATTTATTAGTCTCATCATTATAACTGTCAAATGTACATTTGACAGTTATAATGATGAGACTAATAAATAAGCCTTTTTGTTTTTTTTTTCTGATTTGTGCCAATAGGCTCACCTTCCTATAACATGGGACTTTAACAAAACTGGGGAAATGTGGGTGTACTACACTAGGTACATCTCTGCCTAACCCCTCGGGGATTACAGGCGTGATGTTATAGACCGATAGCGCTAGGTTTTGAGGTTTCAAAAGTATTAAAGTTGTTTGTGTTTCGCATATAGTTTCAGGACCATTTACCCAACCTAATACATTAGTTTGTGTCATCCTAGGTACTTGCATAGGAAGAAATTTAGGTATTTGTCTTTTCGATCAGTATTAGAGGAAAAGAAAATTAGAGATGAAAATTTTACTTTCGTGATAATAACGAAAGTAGTAACTGATGTACAGGCATTTTGTGTATCTCTGTCCACGAGAATCCAAATATTTAACCAGTACCTAACACGTCGCCCATCTAGCTCTAAAAGAATATTACAATAGGTTAAATAGGTGTTTTAGAGTACATCATCTGCATCACGACGTGCATTTATGATATTGATATGAACTCTAATGATTACATATTTTTATGAACCGTTTGTAGCTTGGAAAAACCAAATAATTAAAAATATTAAAATTGCATGGCTTAATTTGGCACAAATTTATTTAAAGCATATGTACCTAAGTGATCTGGGAAAGGAAATAGTTATTTCATCAATTGTAATTTATTTTTTGCACTGTTTTTACATAGTGAACCTATGTCTGTATGTCAGTTTGCACTGAACGAAGATGACACAAACTGGGTTTGCACACTCCGCAGGCTATCCTAGATATGATACCATAATTATTTTAAACTTTAAATTAACTTTGCCAGTTTTGATGTGAATAAAAAGAATCATCGAATCACTGAAAATGCAAGTGACAGATGTGGCACAAAACGAAACTATAAGCTTCATAGGTACGACTGTATCCACAGACAAGAAATAAGCAACTTTAGAATTTATGAAACTTAAGACATCAAAACATCCCAACGCTATCGGTCAATTATTTGATGATTAATATTCATTTTAATTTTCCAGTGACCGTTACAAAGTGTTCCTGGATCTGTTCAATCTGTCAACATTCCTGCTGCCTCGCTCCCTAATCCCGCCATTGGATGATGGCATGAAGAGAAGCCTCAACCTGACGTGGGGAGACTCAGTCAAGGAGAATGGGGAGACGGCTCAGAACGGGGACAGCGACCAAAATCGGAAGAATGGTATCGACTCGTCGTTATAGGGGTTAAGGTTAAATAGGAGTTAAGGTTTTGTTATTTAGCCATGATATAAATAAAACATTTTAAACTAAACGTCGAATATTAGAAGGAAAAATGTCGATTAGGTCATTTAATCTTTAAGTTCTACAGTAAATTTTGTCAATTTCTAATTCATAAGTTTCTGTTGTAATTTTAAGAAAATAAAACAATGTTGATAATATATCATGTTGGTAGTTTTATTCCAAAAGGGCCAGTAAATAACAGTCCAATAAATAATTTAATTTCATTACAAGAGTACATACTCATGTCGTTATAAAAAATATGGCAACGACCTACTTAGATAAAAGTACCGACACCAACACATCAAGCCACCCGAGACTGTCAAATCCCAATCAACCTTGAACCTATTGTATTACCCATAAAGTTGAAAATCTATGAACGAAATTTGACAGATTGTAGTAGCTTGATGTGCTGGCATCTGTAGGTACATAAAGAGCGATGAGACTATGATATATACTATCAATAATGTTTTAGGCTGGTTTTATAGTCACGCCGCTAGACGCGCCGTTGGGCAGCGCGCTGTTGAACAGGAACACCGAACGGCGCTGCTCAAGCGCGCGAATTTGAAACGCTACTACTACCCCAATACATATCCGAGCGCGCGCGCTCCCGACGGCGCTGCTGAAACGCGTGACTATAAAATCAGCCTTAAGGTGTACAAGTAAATAAATAAATTAGTTTGTTCACCTTAGAACATTACCGCCATAGACTATCAATTAATAAATTTGACACAACTGACAGATCTTAGCATTTTGTGGGTGTAATAATTTCGTCATATTTTCCATTCTTCAAAGAAGGGAGTGGCCATAATTACTGACATGGAATCGGCTAGATCAGATCACGTATCCTTTGTAGCATTTAGTTTATCGAGTCGCGTCGTCTGAATCGAAGCAACGACATCTTCTGCGCCTTTATTGCACAGACATATCGTTCTTTCAGCCCGGCTCTAACAGATTCCACGTCGATGACTGCGGTTCCTCCCTCACCTCTTTCTAAGCCGACATCACAGAAGGTGCTTCAACAACTTTATCAGGGTTGTACACCCCGAACTTATAGACCACGCGATGAACGTACTCCTCTCCAGGTACCAAGATCGAAGTTGGGAAGTTGGTATGATGTACAGCATCCGGGTAAGTCTGTGTTTCCAGACAGAAGGCGCCGTGGCGACGGTACCCAACCCCGTTCTTGCCCACCAGGGCTGATTCGGTAGGGGATGGTAGGAAATTGGCAGTATAGAACTGAACTCCTGGCTGGTCGGTGTGAACTTCGAGGTAGCGGCCTGAAGGTGGATGGGTTACGGTGGCCGCAAGGGTAAGAACCTGATAACAGAAATTGAGGTTATTTCTTAAGAACACTTTTAAGATTACACTAGCGAGCTTCTTTTATCAGTGAACGCTTCTAAGACAGCACAAGTCGGCTGCCGACATTATATTGCTCAATAAATCTTAAAAAGGCGTGGTAATTTATAATTCCTCTCGTTCTGGATATCAGTGGAAACACAGAGCCTGTTGTCAAGATAATACAATTCAGTACAACGGCTTTATTTCTTCATCTTTATCGTGTAGTTAGTGCCTAACCTGGTGTCAGAGTTTTTATGCCGCCTCTGACAAGGCTTCACATGCCGTCGAGAAATATCTCTCAGACATGCTGGTTTCCTCACGATGTTTTCCTTCACCGAAGCAAGTGATTTAATATACAATACGCACATGAATCCGATAAATCAGAGGAATGTCTTGGGTTCCAACTTGAGACCTATGACTTGTTAGTCCGTCGGTCACACTAGGCTATCACTGCTTTACAACGGCATATGTGTTAAATGCGTCAAAGGGGCAAGAACGCGTGTTCAAAAATCGAGGATCGCAGAACAGCACTTAGCATTTTGAATTGGTAAGATCTGATATTCTAAATTCAAGTCCTCACCTGCTTCCCAAGAGTCTCAATGCAGTAATTATCATCAAAAAGATTAGCTCCAGCTGACATCGCATCACCTAACTTCTTCTGGACTGTGAAGTCGAATGGACTGTTCTGAACGGCGCAGAATCCACCAGTTGGTATCGAGTTGGAGTCTGTCTTGGTGATTCTGGAAAGAAACGGCATGATATTACGTAGTTTTTTATGTTTTTTGAAAGACTGGCTCGTTGGTGTAGTTGTCGCAAGCGCTACTGCTGCGCATAAACTTTGGGTTCGATTCCTGGGTCGGGCAAAGTGATATTGATTTTCTATCAAGAAAATCTCAGTAGTAGCCCAGAGTCCCGATTTATGGATAAAAGCTCGCCGCTATTACGCGGAACTAAAACATAACTGACGAAATGTGGGTCTTCTGAAGGTACACCTCTGCCTAACCCTTCGGGGCTTACTAGCGTAATGTATATTTGATCACTCACTTATCAGCATTGATAACCACATAGTGTTTATACAGCTCCTCAGCTCCACCATCATGCCCCGCCAAGTTGAAATACGAGTGGTTGGTAAGATTAACCACGGTTTTCTTAGTGGTGGACGCCTTGAAGTCAACCAGGAGTTTGCAGTCGTCGGTCACTTCGTATGCCACGGTGGTGACCAGGTCTCCAGGGTAGCCTTCCTCCATGTCCTTGGATAGGTAGCTGAAGACGACCTTTGAGCCTACTATGGTGTGGTCCCATACAACCTGTAAAGATGGATAAGTGTTTTTACCCGACTGCGCGAGGCAAAGGTCAAACTCACAGTCGGGGCCCCTTGGGAAGATTTGATTGGTAAAATTTGAATGGGCCCCGACTGTGAGTCGTTCTGTTCTGCATTAGAATTTATGATTTGTTTTATGTGTGTATCGATTATAAAACTATTTCAATTGTGTAGTTATTTAGTATTACTTAACAGAATTTTAAACTACGGGGCTAGTTTCTTTCTTTTTAGTTTTTATTTAAGTTAATTTTTTCACGTATTTTTAAAAAAATAGTTTTTACGTAGTCGGGTTTTTTGTTTTTCTTTAATTCGTTATTATTTTTCGGGGCATACGCTTTGCAGTTGTTACTATTATACTAATGACCCTATAAATGCTCCGTTGTTCTCGCGGTCGCTACCACTGATCGTGGGATCACGTGTCGTGCAAAAACTGTTATTTAGTTTTTCCACTACCTAGTAATTTCTCCCATGCTGATCTGGGACCAATAGAAAAACATAGACTAATGTGTCAGCTGCTTATCATCCTGCGCAAGTCGTAAAAGTCGGCTAAGGGAAACGTTTACTCTACCATTTATAAGTAAACACAACCAATTTAGGGCATGCGAACTCAGTTTGCAAAAGGCTTAAGTTGGACAATTGGCGTTAGAACAGGACGTCAATTAGGGTGGTGACATTATTGTAATCTGCAGCACCCATGAACCGAGTTAGCAGGTTCACTGTTCACCCATGAACCGAGTTAGCAGGTTCACTGTTCACCCATCAACCCTCATTAGACAAGCGTGATGGGTTATGCGTCTAATCCCCTCCATAAACATGAAAGTTGAAAGGAATGGAGGGAGGCCTTTGCCCAGCAGTGGGACAATATGGGCTAGCTATAATAATAATAATAATTTCTCAATAGCAGCTGGGATTTTGGAAGTTGGTGGTATGATGCCCCCTTGTGCCTGGAAAGCACGTTCAGCCGTTGGGCCTGCGCCTGATCTCTCCCCGATCGGGAGAGAGAGTGCACCTGTGCCTGCGCACCTACTTGCACTATAATATCTATCGCGCCGATGGTCAATCTCCGCTGAGATAGGCCGCCGTGAACGAAAATGGTTAGGAGGAGTCAGTAGCGAAGGGTCAATTTTTGTAAGTGCTAAGCCGAAGTACATATTTTTAATGTGATTATATTATTTGTCTGTAGAATACTGATTGTGACATTTTTCAAAGGGAAGCGAGGTAGGAATCGAGTTGTATGGAACCTTCGCCACTGGGAGGAGTACATCTACTATAGACGTATAGATTTCTATACGTCTATAGTAGATGTACTCCTCCTAACCATTTTCGTTGAATGTCCTAGTGGTCCTGAGTTCGACCCTCAGGTCGAGAAATGTTATATAGTTATTTTTTAGGAATTTCTCTGTGGCACCCCAGAGTTTGGATTTTTACGGCTCGTAGTAATAGGTTCGAAACTCGGTACGTAAGCATATGTTGTAACTGGTGCATTATGGGTATGAACCCTACACCACGACCTCCTCAACTTAACTGCCTCGTTGGTCGCGACTGCTGAGCAAGAGGTCCAAGGTTCGATTCTAGGGTCGGGTTAAGTATTAGGTTTTTCCATCAGGAATTTCCCAGTAGCACCCACGGAGTCTAGATCTTTGCCTAGTTAATAATAATAATAATAATAATAAATCTTTATTTATATAAAAACAGATTGCAGTACATGTAACAGATTTCACAAAGTAGGTAGTATTAAATCTCTGGCAATCAAGTGGGTGACGTGCTGTTCTCCTAGCTAGGCTATGTAATAGCCTGTATTAAGAAGTAACAGTGCCGATCCCCTCTAATTGTGTTACTACAATTTTATTTTTACAGCTTATTTTTTTTTTAAAGTAAAATGTCGCATTTGTGCGTGTGTGTATGTGTGTGTGTGTGTGTGTGTGTGTGCATGTGTGTGTGCGTGTGTGCGTGAGCATGTGGCTGTGTAGGCGTGCGTAAGTGAGTCGATTTGATTAGTGTGGGTCTATGTTTTGGGTGAGTGGTACAATATACAAACTTTTTCAGTATAAGTTTTGTCATAACTTAATTAAATTAAATATTTTTCTGTTTCGTCGTAGGTTTTATTTTGAAGGAATGTGCGGATAGTCTTTTTACAGTGATGATGGGATAATCTATATACTGGACATTTTGTTAATGGCAATAAGCTTGTCACTTTTAACATAACTGACGAAATGTGGGTGTACTATTGGGTACACCTCTGCCTAACCCTTCGAGGATTACAGGTGTGATGTTATGTTATGTTTTGTACCATATACCAGTGCCACTGTGTACTGGTGTTTCCTCCGATACACACATGCATCATCAAGCAGAGGGGAGCGGGCGGCGGCGGCGGCGGCTCGACGACGCCGGCGCGCACAATTTTTATTTATTTTTATTTTGACCATTGTAGAAGACCTAATATATAACCTTGAAATACAGTCCGCTTTTAATTCTACCTGGGCCTATCTACATACCTTATCAAACCCAACAATACCCCCATGCAAATGATCCTTGCCAATATTCTTCGCAACATTATAAGTCTGCCCGTCAATTTCGAAGGTCGCGTTGCCAATGCGGTTGGCACACCTTCCGACGGTGGCCCCAAGGTATGGCGTGTTCCTGGTCACGTAACCATCCAGGTCATCGAAGCCGAGGACTAGGTCTTCCTTGACACCTAGTCTGTCTGGGATCTGAAATTTTATGAAAATGATTTCAAACTTGGGTTTTAAGTAAGATAGCAACAAAAGTAGATTTGTGTTTTCACATAATAAATAAATATTAAATACTTAAATAATTTTATTAACTTAGTTAAGTACAAGTATTATGTTACTGACAATGTATGGAATGTTTTAATTAAGATAATGATAATCTCAATAATTACAAACAAATATCTACTATAATTATTATACATATAATATTATTGATCTCAATTAAATAATCTTTACATAGTATAAAACAAAGTCGCTCACGCTATCTGTACACTTACATCTTTTAAACTACGCAACGGATTTTAATGCAGTTTTCAGCAATAGATATAGTGATTCAAGAGGAAGGTTTATGTGTACATATATGTATACACATTGCACTCGTGCGAAGGCGGGGCGGGTCGCTAGTAAATTATAAATAATGAGATAATTAATGATGTTGCTATATGTTACTACTATGTCTATAATTGCTATCGTGCAATTGTAATAAGTATTTTAATAATAAAACGTATTTTTTATATTTTTAAATGTTATTTCAATTGTTTTCATTTTAAGGAACATTTAAAAATGTATTAGCTTTGTATAGAAATAAATAAAGGAATAATAATTTTACTAATAACTCTATAATTGTAAATTATAATTAGAAATGGTTATTTATCATTATATCATTCATTTTCAGTTCACTTTCTCGAAAACTGGTTCAATATGCAAAGAATTTCACACGCGTGGATTTTACTAAGTCCAAATGGGTTCAATGATTGTTTGTGTTCTATATTCAAAAATATTTGAATTTTGTATTTTTCATTTTAGGCTGTTTAGCTGCATCATACCTTTGCTTCTTCTTCAACCTGGTGAAAGCAAAGCGCGGAAAAAAGCAAATTAAATCATAGTTTCGTAATAATTCCTGACATAAATACTTTCCGTTCGAATATTTTATTTCTTCAAAAGTGTATTGAAAAACGTCGTTTGATACGCGTGGAGATTTGTTACTGCAGTTCTCGGCTCTATAACACCCTCGCCTGCAGCTCGGGTGTTGATTCCGCCTCGAATGCAATAACAAAGTTTCCCCACTTATATCAAAATGTACTATTTTACATAAGTTTGATATATGCTACCGAAACGTTAATGTCAATCCTGTTAAAAGTCGCAACAAAAATATGACCACTTGTCTACTGCCATCTGAAGTCGATGTGACGGTTACTTTTATTCTGGTGGGTAATACGGACACGGATACAACGTCTCACCTTAATAGACTGAATGATAGCTCCGTAAGATATCACTGATATCTCCGCTCCGCCAGTAGTCCTCCATGTGAACTTCTTCACCTTCTTCTCCTTGTACACTCCGAAGTCTTCTTCTACCAGCGACACCATTTCTGCAATTCTGACATACAAAAATAATCATCAGCTAGAATTAAGGATTCTATAGGATAGATAGCCATAAGCCAATTGATGGAGACGCGAGGAATCATCTTCTTCCTTTTTCGTGTAGTTAGTGCGTAACCTGGTGTCAGAGTTTTTATGCCGCTCATGGGCTTCTGACTTGGCTTTACATGCCGTCGAAAAATATCTCTCAGGCATGCTACTTTGGGTTCCTCACGATGTTTTCCTTCACCGAAGCAAGTGATAATTATACAATACGCACATCGCACATTAATCCGAAAAATCAGAGGTGCGTGTTTTGGCTCGAGACATATGACTTGGCAGTCTGACGGTCACACCACTAGGCTATTACCGCTAATAAACTCTGATGAGGACTTATATGGATAAGTACGGTCACTCCTTAAGCCTCATTATTTTCCACACAAATCCATATAGCTGATCCTTTACCGAACTACCCTGTTTTTCTTATCTGTCCCTAAATCGACCACCTGAGACTGACTTATTCTAGTCAGTAACAATCAACTAAGACGAAAAGTTTGAGACTGTGCAGGAGCATGAAAAAGGCCAATGCAGCACTAAGTAAACTTGAAGAAGTAAACTGAGAATAGATAGAGCTGGTGAGCATTCCGGCGCTGGACAAAAGGCATTTAAAGGCATGTAGAACAGGGTGCAAAATATCTCATCCCCCATTTAAATGGCAGGACCCTCTTGACAGGTGCTGTGTCTTTGTGCTCAAAACCCTGTCAGACTAAGTGGTAAATTAATGGCCTGATCAAAAATAGTTAAGACTAAGCTAACCGGCTAAACACATTTGCTAATTACATAATTGTAGGTACTCACGCTTCATTCGGCTTGTCGCTGTTTCGACGATAGCGTTTGGAGCTACTGAGTCGGGTTAAGAGACAGTTACCCATTGCAAGACAGTTTGTGTAAACTTACGATCGATTGCATATTCTCTTGAGGAGTCTTATCTGATACTTACCATGAGTTTATTATCAGAGATAAAACTATGCAAGAATTTTAAGTGTCTATTTTGAATCTGTCTCGTTGACCCAAGGACATGGTATAGGTATACTGGTCGCAACAGCAAAGTGCTGAGCAGAAAGGCCTTTTTTTGGGTTGTAAGCCCACGTGTTTTTGGGAGCCCGGACTCTGGATAATGTTGATGACAATGGGCTCATCCTCTATTACATGAGACTCAAACATAACTGGCGAAATATGGGTGTACTATAGACACACCTCTGAGGCTCTGCCTAACCCTATGCAGATTACAGGCGTGATGCTATGTGATGCAATTTGAAGCAAAACTATCTCCTACAATGCACTGTTTATGCTTATAAATACCCAGGTTTTCTGCTGAAATACAGATTGTTCTTCGCATAAAACCATATGGAATAATTAACCTACTATTAAATCTTGATTTCTAAGCCGCGATTATGACAACAACAATGAGTAGTTTCAAGAAGCATTTGGCTTTACGTTAAGCTCTGCATACCCTATTTTTAAAACAAATAACGTTATGTAAATGACATGGCCGGAATTTGTATAGAGCTGTGCCCTTACAAAAAATATTCATGTACATTGACATACAGTACGTCAAATTAAAGCTTACAGGTGTGTAATCATAATAGTTTAAGTTTTATGATCAGAGAAGAAGCGAGAGACACTATAAATAAGATACAAAAAATGTGCCTAAACATTTTGAATAGCAATGATCATAAATTCCGAAACGAAACAATACGAGAAATGCTATTACCAATGGATTTAAAGGCCGTTTCTTCTCTATCCGACACGACATTTCAAATCGAAGAAGAGCGAGTACTAGTCGTCTACAGATATTTCTGGATATTATGACTTCCAAGCGACCCAAGCGACTAGCAAAAAATATACAATTGGATAGGCAATAAAACACTAAAATGGTATTTGAATTTTTATTTAAGAATATCTAATTAGGTATTTATTTTAGTTCTATTTGTAGTCTGTATATAATGTACATATCAAATAATAAAGAAATGAGAAAAGCAAATTAAATAACAAAGAACGAAAAAAAAAATAAAAAAATAGGTAGGTAGTAGGTATATATACCTACATTTGCAAAAGTATAAAATATAACTATCTACTTCTACTTCTTTTACAGACGTTTTAAGAAAAACATCATTGCAATTACTCAGACAAGACACATTCATTGTTTTCATCCACTTTTAAGCCTATTCATCTTCAAAAACCAACAAAATATTATCAAGGAATGAAGCTGGTGCCGTTATATTTGCTTGATGCCTGGCCCAGCCTAAATACCATCACGCCGTGATGGCTCTCGGCCACCGTAGGCACGGGTCTGTGGACGGTGAGTAATGGGCTAGCTCGCCGTCCGTCCGTCGTATGACGACGGGCAGGCCGTGTCGACGGCGCGTTCGTGTTCCACGCGCGCCTCAAAGAGTTGTCAGCAAACGGCAGGGGCCCGCAAGGGCCGGTGCCTGCCAGGGCTGCGGGACTGTTCGAAAGAGATACCGCGGCCCTGGAACATAAAGGGCCAAAGAAGGAACATGGGTGGTTTTTAGTCAGTAAGAGTCTGACACTCCCTTCCGCTCCGCCCAGAGCGGGGGGGGTCATTTGATGATTTCCCACCCACCAAAAAAAAAAGCCTAAATACCATAACAACGTTATGACATGGCAACAACATCCAACTGTCCGTTTACCAACTAGGCAACTACAACAATAGCCTAAAATGGCATCCAAGGGTTTGGGGCTAAATGGCTCCCTGTCATACAAAATATATAAAAATATTGCTTCCGGCTTATGTGACGTGACTTTATTCTCCCTCTCAAAAGATAAGGGCTATTTCCACGCACTTGTGCAATCATGTTTTGCGCATTTTGCAATTCTGGACACACAATTCAAGCACCTTGACATCGTGAGCGTCAGAATCCAAATCGTAAACACACAAGTCTAATAAGCACAGCAGAATATTAACATTAGAAGCGTAAACGAAAGTCCGATTAGCGTGGGGTCAAGTGAAAATATCCAATACAATAACGAAAAGACAACACAGTATTACGTGATAAGATCAACGCAAGACTGCACAGATAGTTTTGAGCTCTTTGTTTTTTAGCGTAGAAACGTCAAAATAACTCTAGGGGATACACACTCTTGAAAATAAATATTTGAATATATTCATCAAGACGCGCGGCAGGTCGAAAAGTGGTGTCTGCGATAATCGTGAAACCGTTAACTTTTTAAGGTACCCTAGCAATACAATTTGACAGTCACAGGTGTTTTACATATATTTTAGTCTGACCTTCAGGCGTAATTCAGATAGATACAGTGTTTGTCTCATGCGTGTATCCAAACGTAGATGCATTTTGTATTGCATTCAGTGAAACAAAACCACAAAAAACTATTAACACACTTATTATTTTGAGATTTTTTGTCGCCTGTTCTAGAGATATGTAATTGTTGCGATTAATTTTTATTTATTTTAGAAGTAACTTTAATATAATAATAATTAGTGTACATTACGAATTATGAATTGATTCTGAGGGCAGGATTCGGCCATGTCCTTTGTCACAGATACAATGATGACTCGGTATGAAAAAAAAGACAGTTAGCTATTTAAAAGACATCATTACTTCACAAATAAAGACTTGTCAATGTAACACTCTGAAACCGCTTATCAAACCAACAGTAAAAAGAATTATTTACAATTAGCCACTCCATTCTCCAACTCAAAGACTTATCGGTCGCAAAATAACAATACATAATAAATTATATATACCTACAACTTATCGTGTATTTATCATTCACAATTACCACAAAGTGGTCAGATAGCGAACACATAAAATAATAAACAAAAACATACCAAGAGATAAGAGTTTGATACGTCTATTTTCCTCGGCCGTCGGTCCCCAACTGAAGTGAAGTTCGGAATTTGAATTTATAGTGTTGCGAAGTTCGTGCGGTTGAATTGGAGTGTGGGATAGGTCGAACAACCGCAACTCAAGGCTCATTGGTTTACTTGGTAACAAAAGGAGCATATAACAATATATCGTTCATTTTAGTGTGCTCCTAAACGCATTCGATTCATAAAACTTGTTCGCTTAAATTAACCAAACGTGGATTCGTGGATGACTACATAATTAAGTACCTAACATATCACCACGCCTGTTATCCCGAAGAGTTGGGTAGAGTACCTTTTGTACGCCCATATTTCACACGTTGTAATTTAGTCCCACATAGGTAAATCGCACTTCCAGACTCCGTGGCTGCTGCTGAGAAATTTCTAATAAAAATACCTAATATCACTTTGTCCGACCTGGGAATCAAACCGCTCAGCAGTAGTGCTTGATATACATATACTAATATAATAGTATATTTTTCGGATGGCCAAATCCGAAACCATGAGGAATAGCGAAAAATATTCAAAGGAGTCTCGAGCCCGATTTTGTTGAAAACTAAAACAGCATCATTGGATTTCTGGAAAATCAATATCCATCGAACCATTGATTTTGTAAAAAAACACACACTGTATTATTACACCATTAGATAGGCTCGCTATAGACGATCAAATTCTGAGAAGTAATGATACGGCAAATTATAGCGAGACAGTTCATTTTTTATAAAATAGGTAGCATGCAAATAGTTGTAGTACACAAAAGACGTCGAACAAAATTACTAATGTCGCCAACTGGCGTATAAGTTCTAATTTTGATTGTTTAATTTTTTTCTTCTTTGATTTTCGCCTTCAACCGTGAAGAGTTGGTAAACATTTGAAATCAGAACAATTATGTGACGATTAGTGCACTGCGGGTGTCATCAATCAAGGAAGTTTATTAAAAATGGGTAAAAACATAAAACTTTAACCTTTTCCTTAAATTTGCCGCATGTCATAACTTCCCAGAATTTGATTCCTATTAGCGACACTATCGAATGGTGTCATAATACAGTATGTGATTTTTTTTATAATAAGTACCTAGGTACTTATATTTATTTGCTTAAAATGTGGTAGGTATATAATATACAGGATGTCATAAAAATATTATTTCGTATAAAACTTAGACAACATTAAACGCCTAACTATTAATTAAAGATCCAGAACAATTAATCATATATCTTTATTTTTATTTAAAATAAAATAATAAATTACCTACAATAAAACTTTGTACAGATGCCAGCACATCAAGCTACCCGAAACTGCCAAATTTTCCCAATCAACCTTGAACCTAATGCTTTAACGATAAAGTTGAAAATCGATTAAAAAAAATTACAGATTGTAGTAACTTGATGTGCTGGCATCTGTACTTTATAAAAAAATAGTAAAAGGTATAAGTAATAAGGAAAAATATGAACCCACATCTAAAACTGTTTTCCTAAACTGTACAATTATTAAAGAATTAAATACAACACTATACATTATACCATTAATGTATCATTATGGTACCACTGGCAAATATTATATTATGAGTTTTCTAGGGACACAATAAAAAGACAAGATAATTATTATTATATTTATTTAACGACAATACCTACATAAATGCACAAGTAATTTACATCTCGGCTCTATGTTTAATATAAAAGCATTAACTATAGTAGGTAAAAGTTGATTAAAGGGGTTTTCCCTATTATCAGAGGGGGTTTTCCTAACTTCCACCATTTTATTTTATTTTTTAATATAGCAGCTACGCATAAAATCTTCCTCTTACTTACGAGGTAGGTACTTACCGAAAAGGTTACCCGTTTAGGGGTTTTAAACGGGTTATTTTTTATAGTTAGGTGAATACATAAAAATATACAAGAAAGTGATGTATTTAGCCCGCGCTCGGTGCTTTGTCAGTTACGCTGAAAGCGCTGGGTAGCCCGCGAATATTTTTTAAATCAAATAGTCATTCAATGGGATTAAATGAACTCAAGAGGGTTGTATTCATGAATTTAATGATTATAATTATGTAAATACATACGTATTACGTCCACAAATCATCAGCATAGCATAATCAGCCTATAATGTTCCCACTGCAGGGACACACAGCCTCCTCTATAGAGAGGAGGCTGTGTGTGGGAGTGAATGGGCTATACCTTAACACGTTCAGCATTATCAGATACGTATACGTGAAGTCTCTTAATTGTTGTTTTGTTTTTTTTTAACAAGATAATAAACAAGGTATAATTCACTTCCAACCTTGACACATCCAAAACCTTGTTGTTTGTATTTTTATTAATTCATCACGTCCATAGCAGTGACCTGTTCAGCAATTCCACATACGTCTTGAACTGTAACGCCGGCGGCATCGATGTGCTTCATAGCAATCTTCACATATCCGTTGTCCCCCCAGTCTACACCGAAGGAATTCCTGACGATATAATATGGTATGGGGGTGTCCTTATCATCGCCTCCGTAACCTTCGTAGCCAACGATCTGGACCACATGGTTGGATAAGCCTCGGCTGTGGAGGAGAGAAAGTTTTGATCATCTTTTGACAGTCAAAATTTTAATTCTAGAAAAAAATGCCTACACCATTTGTAAGGTAGTATTAAAAAAAAAATAAAGATATAAACTAAAACCCAACTACCACGGAAACGGCAACCTAAAGTGTCTATAAACAAGACATCGGAGTAGTATTTTGTAAAAACGGAGTCATACTACGTTATTACTAAATATTTTAGTCGACTTCGGTTATACGAAACCCGAAAAAAATTGACTCAATGTCTTGTTTGGAATTTGTTCAGCTGTCTATCACCTGCCGCGACAACTCTCTTTCTGATAAGAGTTTAAAATAGAGAGTTTTACATCAAATAAAACTTACCTATTATTTTTTCATCAATATCCGGAATCCATCTTGAGTCAAGCACCCGTCTTTCAGCCTGTTGACAGCGATTTCCTTTGCCTCTCCGCTGGTCGCGCCCTCTATGCTTACCGTTGGTACTAAGTATTTCAAGCGCGCATCGGGTGATCACCCGATTTACCGTCATTATGGAACTCATGATGCACCAGGTAGACCTTACCTGGATTCCGGATATTGATGAAAAAATAATAGGTAAGTTTTATTTGATGTAAAACTCTCTATTATTTGTTTTGTATCAATATCCGGAATCCATCTTGAGTGATGTGTTTGTTATCACCTGGTGCGCTAAACCCAAAGACGCTATAATGTGTTTTAGGATGTAAAATATTGGGTTAATAAAAATCAACATCAAAATTATGTAAATGTATTACAATTTACAATAATTAATCTGGTATGACCTACTACTTTTAGTCATATAACAAAAGAAACGGTTTCGAAAAAATAATGGGTACTCTTAATGAACAGGATCAAAATAATTAGACAAAGATATAGAATGATTGGGAACATTTGAATCATTGTGATTTAACAGTTCTCTCTGATAGTAATTCTGGAAGGTGTGAATCGTTTTCCAGTTACCGGTTGCAAGAATTTGATCAATAGGAAAATTCTCTACAAAATTGAGAGAAGCAACTGCCGATCTTACTGATCCTGGAGTTGCATGAATACCAGCAGCTTTTAAAAGAGATCTCACCCATCCACCAATAACAGTTCTAGACGCAGGTTTAATATCCCCTCTAGCTGTAATAAACAAATGTTTTATATTTCCTCGACAGTTTGAAGTAATACAAATATTAATTGTCTTAACCAAAAAATCAGATTTAATTTTTTATCGGGGTGTTCTCTAAGCCTCCATCCAGACTGTCTGTGGTTATGATTATCTGTTTTAGAACCGAATGCTGGCCACAACACAATAGAGGAATCTTCATCGACTAAGCTAGTGCTATCAATTCGCAACAGAGTAAGGTCGTGAACCCTACGGCCTGATGCTAACAATAAAAGAGTAGCCACGTGTCTTGATACTTGAAATATATTATTTTCATCAAAATCATAAGCACTCATGTGTTGCAATAAAACTTTAGGGTTCCAAATAGGTGGTTTAGCAGATTTCTCTCTTGCTACAGAAATAGCTTTTAATATGTGTTTTATAAAGAAATTTGACGACAAATCAATATTAGATGTTATGTGTGTGAAAGTAGAGATAACCGATTTGTGTACCGAAATAGTTCTGTATGCAAGACCTATATCACAGTGTAAATGTGCTAAATATCGAGCTACCTGATCCGCATTAGGGTATTTAAAACTAATCGAATGGGAGTCACACCATCGCTTCCATCTGCGCCACACTGGTCTGTAGGTATTGATTGTGGAGCCCCTCCAGCTTGACATAAAGAATTTTTGTTCTTGATCTGTCCAGTCCGTCAAAATATCTTGCCACCCGAAATCAGCCATGCTTCCAAGTGTAGGTCTTGCACTTGCGGCGGATGCGTCCCTGTCCTGGTGTCTATTAGAGTGCAGGCTAGATCTGGAATCAGATAAGGGGGATGTCGCGCTCGCCGTTGAACATCCGCCTGCCAAAATACCTTGCTCCACTTCGGGGCGATCAATATATAGTCTCCGCTGGCTTGGTTCAGGTGTTGGAGAACTCGGGGAATCAAATTTGGTGGTGGAAACAACCAAGCTAGATCGTAGTGCCACTGATGACAGAATGCGTTGTGATACTGGGCTTTCTGATCGTTGACGTCCAATGATACGTACTTTGATACTATGTGGGCTGTTCTCGACGCGAAGAGGTCTATCTCCGGCGTACCCCACATTCGAAAAATTGTTGTCGTTGCCATTCTCGTGAGGTGCCACTCTGGACAAGCCTTCTGCCGAGAAAGAGCATCTACCTCGGCATTGAACCTGCCCGGAAAATAATGTGCTGTCAGATGAATGTTCTGCTTGTCTAGAACAGCAAGAAGTTGTCGAGTTTGATGAAGCAATTTCTTGGATTTTGTGCCGCCCTCCTTGTTTATGTACGAGACTACTGTCCGATTGTCGGTTTGCAGTAGTATCTGTGAATTCTGGAGTTGCTGCTGGTTCTGAAGTATAGCTGCGTAAACGGCAAACATCTCTTTTTTGTTGGCATGCCATGTCTTTTGAGAATCTGTCCAGGTTCCCACAATATTTGTGCCGCCGAGTTGAGCCCCCCATCCGATGTCCGATGCGTCTGTGGTCAATAGTTGTGACGTCACTGAGCTCAAGTGTATCGGCATCGACATTCCTATGGCTTGACACCACCACTCCATCTCTGATCGTGCTGGTTGAGGGACAGTGAACGACCGATATGGGTGTTTCACCGACAGCTGTCGACTGTAGTATTGCAGAGTACGACAGTGAAGGCGACCTCTCGGAGTCACGAACGTTGCAAAGTTGAGTCTCCCCATTAGAGTTTGGTACTGTTTGAGGGACCACTTTGTTAACTGAAGCTGTTGGTGAAGTGCTTTGCGTAGCGATAGGCACTTTGGTTCCGACAGGGACTTTGCGTTGCGTTTTGTGTCCCATGTAATGCCGAGAAACTCGAGGCACTGTGTCGGAACCAGTACAGACTTTTCGTAGTTAATTGTCCATCCTAGTAAATGGAGTATTTTTGTCGTGAATGCAATGTCGTCTTCCAACTGCGAATTTGACTGGTTTGCCAAAAGAAAATCGTCTAAATAAACTACGCACCTGACCTTGTGACTCCTCAGGAATTCTGCTACCCAATTGGTTATCGAGGCAAACGTTCTGGGTGCCGATGAGAGGCCGAACGGCAAACACGTCATCTGGAGTAGCTGATGTTGTTGTGAATTTTGATAATAATTTAGCCTCAGAAACCTGTGATGCTGCTGTGCGATGGCCACGTGGAAATATGCTTGGCTCAGATCTAGTTCGGCCATCCAATCTTGTTGTTGCAAAAAACTTGGTACACGGAAGTGACTGAATAGTTGAAATGGCTTGGCTACTACGAACTGGTTTAGTTTTTTCAAATTGAAAATAGGACGGAAGGTCTGATCTGACTTGGGTACCAGAAAGAACGTGGAAAGGTAACTGGGCGTCAGTTCTGCAGGTTCTAATACCCCTAACTCGAGCATAGTTTGGATTTGTATGGTCATATTGGGAGAGGTTTTGGTTCTGTAACATTTCAGAACTGTGGGACTCGGAAATATTAGTGGCGGTCTGAGTATGAAGGGTATGCGTGCCCCGTTCAACAGTCGGCATATATTGTCTGGCGCACCCAGATTGCTCCAAACATATTGAAATTGCCTTAGACAGCCGCCTTGAAATATCCGACAGTCATTCGCGACGCTTGTTTTTAGGGATAGCCTGCGATTGCGATTTCTTACCCTTTGATTTATATCGGTGGTTGCTTGTTCGGTTTTTGTTTTGGTTTGAAGTGTTCGAGGCCTGTCTTTGTCTTTTATTAAAGGTATCTCGACGAAAAAACCTATCGTCAGGTTGTTTACTAGTCGATGGTTTTTGATTTTGATAAAAGTTTTCTTTAGAATAAGTTTGTGGTACTGATTTAGTTGATACAGTAAGTTTATCCACCCCCCCAATTTTTTGGAGGTAGTTTTGAACTGCCTCATCATTAAAAAGATATTCTGTACTGGGAGGCATTTTATGTAGGACATCACGATGAAAACCTTCGGAAATTTGACGCAACATAGCCTCTCGACGTGTATTTATCAAATCGGCTCTTCGGCCGCACACTATTTGTAATAAATCATCAGTAACCGTACTATACGCGGATTCTTTCGAAAACAATGATTCTACTTTTTCGAATAACGTGTTGGGTGTCAACGATTGTCTAAACTCGTTTGACCAATCCACCAATGATTGTAATGATTTGTGCAATTCGTCTTTTTGACAAAGTAAAGCATTCGTTAATCCAGCAAAAGATCTTTCCAATAAATATGAGCGCGAATCTTCTTTCAACATGTCCGATTCAGAACGCTTTAATTCGTCGTTAACATTTAACTCGACAAAACCGGGGGTAGCTAAATATTTCTTTTGTGCATCCGAAAACCGAACGGCATTCCAATCATCACACTTAAAACGCTGTAGCTCCGTTAGTTTGTTAAGGTATGTTTCGTTTGCCCTAGGGTAAATCGGATCCTTTACTGTTGTACTGACTTCCGATAAAATCTGAAGTTTTTTATTCTTGGACAAGTTTTCAGGTCGTCGTAGATTTAACTCGTTTGTGGTTTCGGAAGCGGTTTGAATGTTAGCACTTGAAGTTGTATTATTTTCAACAACGGAATGTTTCGTTATGAGGTTTGTTAAATAAGCCACTTGTTGTGATAAAAACTCGAAGTGTGCATAACTCACGGTTTGGGAGTCCCTCCTTACTTTACGTTTCTCAGGGCTGGGTCCACTGCTAGTAGAAGAACTGCTATCACTATCTCTTGCACTTGGCGTCGGAGAACGAATACGTTTACGTGATATTGAACCGTCAGTAACACCTTCTGGCTCTAAATTATTATTAGGTTTTTCCATAATTAACAACGGAGAGGTAAAATTTCACGAATTTAAAATATAATAGTTTTACCACACTTAATTGAAATAAGTGGGTTACTTTTTCGCGAAGTTTAAATAACGCTATCAAACGAACGGCGCGAAAAACGACGCTATAATGACGGTAAATCGGGTGATCACCCGATGCGCGCTTGAAATACTTAGTACCAACGGTAAGCATAGAGGGCGCGACCAGCGGAGAGGCAAAGGAAATCGCTGTCAACAGGCTGAAAGACGGGTGCTTGACTCAAGATGGATTCCGGATATTGATACAAAACAAATAATAATAATTTTCAGTTTTAGAATAATAAGTACTGAACAGCTTAATCGTCTTGACATGTTTATGCAGTGGCGTGTCTAGGGACCAACAATAAGGCAAGCACTCTGACTGTTCAGAAAGTCTAACAACATGAAGAGTAGTAGGTTTTATGGCCAAGCCAAGTTTTTAGGCTTGTGTCAAAGTACCGCCACTAGATTTATGCTAATCGTACCTACTATGTTCAAAAGACGACATCATACATTGAGTTATAAATTATAATGTAATGACATCATACGAATATTGTGAAGAGGTTAAGTTCGCAAGTATCGATGGGGTTATGTTCTGATCAGATTCTGAAAATTCTTTCAGTAATGTGAAGCGCGAGCGAAGAGTAGCCGCGGCAAAAGCGAATCATTTATACATTTACCTACGGCGAAATATACCGATAAATAAAACTGTACGCAATCAATTTAAAACCGCGATCTAAAGCCGTCAATGGCTCAATCAATTTTAACACTGACAGCTCCAGAACTGTCAGTTTTTTAGGGTTCCGTACCCAAAGGGTAAAACGGGACCCTATTACTAAGCCTCCGCTGTCTGTCTGTCTGTCTGTCTCCTGGCTGTATCTCATAAACCGTGATAGCTAGATAGCTGAAATTTTCACAAATGATGTATTTATGACACCACTTGACATATAATCTTTGTTTTGCTTTTTGAATTATTATAATTATAAGATGCTATTTGACATTTTAATATGATTATTATTATCTTTTAAGCGCTTTGGTAAAAAAACTGTTAGCTTAGAATGTATTTCTGAATAAATAAATAAATAAATTACTATTGCCGCTATAACAACGTATACTAAAAATTAAAAAAAAAAATATTAAGGGGGGCTCCCATACAACAGATATGATTTTTTTGCCGTTTTTATAGATAATGGTACGGAACCCTTCGTGCGCGAGTCCGACTCGCACTTGGCCGGTTTTTTTTTTAACTGTACCCCTCACTCGCATGTACAAACAGCCAGACCTGGAACAACTATCTGTAGGCAAAACAAATATTTGTTCCGTGCGGGGGACTTGGCGCAGCAGTCAATCGCTCAGCCACTGCGCCAACCATACCGTCAGTTTAACTAGCGAAATTCACCCTTATTAATAGATATAGGCTTTCGGTCTGGTTACATTGGAAATGTATAGCTCGATATGTCTAGGTTCTTCGTTACATAAATACCAAAGAATTTTAACTACCTAAGGTTGACTGTTAAATTAATCGATGCGGTTAGTAAAGGATGTTGTGGTAGATATCCCAAAATAAAATTCTATCAGTTATGTTAAGATTAGCAACTCTGATAATAGATATCGTACACAGGATGAGTTGAAACGCAGGGGTGAATGAGACGAAACTTGATAAAAATCTTTCTGCAAAATAAAACCGACAACACAAAAAACTTTTTTTGTTTTTTTTTGGCAGTCGTTCTAGAATAACTCTATTTTCGGAATTTTGTTTGTTTCGTTGACTTTTTTGCCACCGACTTCCGAAAGTAAAGTTATGTTAGCCTTTTTTTGTGTTTTTTTGGAATTCCGTTTTTTTGGCAGAAAGTTTTTATTTTACCCTTTTTAGTTGTAGTTTAACCACACAAATTCTTGTCAACATAGGTCAAGAAGAAAAAAACCAAACTACTAAACCGATTTTGATGAAATTTCTATGGGACCAATCGGAAAGTATACATCCTTTCACATAAAAAGGATTTTTTCAAATCGGTTTATAAATAGTTAAGAGGTGTCAATCATAAAAAAAAACTTAAAAAAAAACAACCGACTTGACAATCCTCCTTTTTGAAAAAAATCGGTTAAAAAGGGGTTTTAATGTTGAATTAATATGGTATGTTTCCAACAAGATTTCTAAATAACCATAACATAACATTAATCACTTACGTGCACGCCCTTGTAATAACGCCTCCGATGTAGTTTAGCCAGTTCTTAGAATCAACAGCAACGATGAGAGGACCATGTGTTGCTATCAGTTTCACCATTTCAGTTTCGTTCATTCTACTGAAAGGTTACAATCGGAAATATTATTGACTAGTGTCTACTCGCAACTTCGTCCGCTTGGAAGTCAACTACAATGGAACAACATGTCCGTCGTCCATATGGCACTAATGGGTGTGTAGCGCACTACAAAAAGTACTACATAGAACAAAAAGTACTACATAGAACAAAAAGTACTACAGCGCCATCTATAACGCAGAGGACAAACTAAACATCGAAATACATCTAAATCCTGCATCGCGCAAGTAAAGTTATTCGCGACTTAAGACTATATAGAAGAACCCGACAACAACTGTCGGGCAGTAGCCCACCAGGGGCCCAATTCTGCTATTACAATAGTGTCAGAATGGTCTGTCATTGATTTCATAATTGTTGATTTTGACTTGTCAAAACTTGTCAAAATCAACAATTATGAAATCAATGACAGACCATTAGAATTACCATGAGAATGGTCTGTCATTGATATCATAATTGTTGATTTTGACTTGTCAAAACTTGTCAAAATAAACAATTATGAAATCAATGACAGACCATTCTGACACTATTGTCGTCTATTGTAATAGCAGAATTGGGCCCCAGGCATAACAAGTAACAATGAAATCGGTTAAAAAGAAATAAGTCTCACCAAGTATGTTGAAATTGCTTAACCATTGGTCCTCTATTATTCGTTTCTGATAGCTTACAGGTTTTATTCATGGACAGTGTCAAGGGGTACTCCTCTTCCGTGACGAATTTTAGATGATTGTTACAAGCATATTTCATTGCCTTAGTGACACTTCCTTTATAACAACCGTTAGTGTCTGGTGAACAGTCTAGAAGTTCCTGAGAAGAAGAAATAATGAGTTTTAAAAGAAAAAAGGTAGCCAGATGCTAAAGTCTCTGGGCTCTGTGGCCTTTCTGGCCGAAACGACTGTCAAAAGATGACAAAGATGTAGTATTTTTATTTAAAAGATATGTTATAACTATCACATGCATACAATTTTAATGCTACAATGCTGCACGAAATACAAGATGGCGGCTTTAGTGGTTGTGGCCATGCGTCAAAAACCAATGCAGCATTGTTGCAACGTTACTGTCACTAATGTCAGCTGTCAGTCACCAAGAATACTGGGAAACGGTTGGAGAGGAGGCAGTGACTGCACAAGATACTTGGTGTGATGATGTGGCAGTTGAGTGATATAAACAGCTTAAAAACGGGATCACCAGGATTCTACAAGCCGGCATCAGTTTCGGTCTACCCTCCAGTCCAAAGTTTATGAGTTTGATGTTGGTGTTCTGTCACGCGCTACGAAATTGACTTTGTTTCTTTCATTGATTTTTTTTACCACCGACTTGCAAAAATAAAGTTATTTTAGACTTTTTTAGTGCTTTTTAGGAAGCCGGTTTTTTTGCAAAGAAAAATATTTTACTGTTTTTAGTTGTATCACACAAATTCTTGTCACTACAAACTATTTTTTATATTGTAACTAGAAGTATTAAGGAACCATCATGTCGTCAACATAGGACAAGAAGAAAAAACCAAACTCATCATCTGCCCAGCCTTTTCCCAACTATTTTGGGGTCGGCTTCCAGTCTAACCGGATGCAGCTGAATACCAGTATTTTACGTGGAGTGACTGCCTATCTGACCGCCACAACCCAGTTAGTTAGTAGATAGTACGGCGGTGGCGTGGCTGGTTGGTGGGTGGTGGTGGTTGGTAGGTGGTTGGTGGCAGTTAGTTGATAGTGGTGTTAGTTAATGGTAGAAGACAAAAACCAAATTACTGTAGCGATTTTGATAAAATTTCTATGGGACTAATCGGAAAGATCCTTTCACATAAAAAAAATATTTTTTTTCAAATCGGTTCATAAATGACGGAGTTGTAAGGTAACAAAAAAAGTATACCAGATTGAGAACCTCCTCCTTTTTTTTCATCGCTTTAAAAATCAAAAGCTGTATTCTCCTACTTCACGAACATAGTAGTTTGGATGTCAATTACGAAATAGATCTTATATCAAAGGAAAAAATCGTTTTTGAATTTGGCTAAGTGTGTACTAATCATTGCTCGGGACTATACCTCTATGCTCCTACTATTGTAATCGTTTAACTCTATTGCAGACATGGACTCCAGGACTCCGACGATGCCGAAGGCCCAGCATCCATCACAACGCTTCTGGTTTAAGACCGGCTTTACGACGCCTTTCGATCGCCTGAAACAGACACAGCTGTTAGATATTCCCTTTTAAACATAATCTGCAAGTCTGTTGTTTAAATAAACTAAAAATGTTGAATTCAGCGCCATCTAGCGGAAAAACGGCCATGAGCAGACCGTAGGAACCACCTTAAAGTGAAAAATAACTTTACTTTCCGAAAGTCAGTGGCAAAAAAGCCAATGAAACAAACATTGTCAAACCGACTCTAGTTGACATACTTAAAACATAAATTCTTGTCGTATATTTGTTACCGTAAAAGCCCGAACTACGGTAAATCCAAAGATTTTCCAGTAAAAACTAAGAAAAGAATTACCAACTCTCTAAAAGTCCGAACCGTTCTAGGATCATCGTTTATTTTGAACTTTTACCACCATTCACTTGGTGAATCTTAGGATTTGCCTTAAAGACACGGTAAATGTTGAAATAGATGTGTCAGACAGAACGTGTTAAAAAATTGCTTGTCGAAGAAATGCGCTTGCAAGTCATGGATTACTTTGTAATTCCAAATGCCATAACAGCTCTCCGTGTTGTAACAAGTATTTTTTAGGGTTCCGTACCCAAAGGGTAAAACGGGACCCTATTACTAAGCCTCCGCTGTCTGTCTGTCTGTCTGTCTCCAGGCTGTATCTCATAAACCGTGATAGCTAGAAAGCTGAAATTTTCACAAATGATGTATTTCCGTTGCCGCTATAACAACAAATACTAAAAATTAAAAAAAAAATATTATGGGGGGTCCCCATACAATAAACGTGTTTTTTTTTCGTATTTTTTATAGATAATGGTACGGAACTCTTCGTGCGCGAGCCCGACTCGCACTTGGCCGGTTTTTTTACTACCGCTTAATAAATGACAACTGATTAATTCTCTTTTCTTCGATTTGTTTATTAATAAATCATCATCTGCCTAGCCTTTTCCCAACTATTTTAGGGTCGGCTTCCAGTCTAACCGAATGCAGCTGAATACCAGTATTTTACGTGGAGCGACTGCCTATCTGACCTCCACAACCCAGTTAGTCCTGGGTAATACGATACCCTTTAGTAAGACTGGTTGTGACGACCTGTGACGACTGTCAAAGATGTGAAATGACAGCCGGGACCAACGGCTTAAAGTGCTTTCCGAGGCACGGAGGATTCTCGGTATGTAATGGGTGGTCACCTATCCACGGACCAACCTATAATAGGCAAGCGCAGCTTAACAGATCGACCCGAGTGGCAGTTATTATTTAGCCACGAGCTCTCCTACTCGCTCTCTCGCTGTTTATTAATAAATAAATATAAAAAAATAAGAAAAATACTGATTCAGTTAGATTAGCCAACGTAAGTGTTAGGAGATAATTTTATTTTTTACTACCTATTCAAGAAGTATTTAAAAATTGATTTAAATTACTAGTTATTAAAAATTAATAAATAAAAATTCCAAATAAAAAAAAATAGGTTAAGATTTGACTGTTTAATAATATTAAAAATTACTCTAAAATTATTAATAATAATTACTCTCTTAAGATACCTAAAAATATGAAAACGTTTCGACTGATAGTTAACTGAAATAAATGATTAATGAAAACCAACATCTACCAACCGTCACTAGTAAAGCCTAATATGTACTACATTCTAATGGTAAAAGCCCGAAAAAATCGTTCCTTTTTATAAATTCTTACTATTACCAACTCATGTTGGTAAATCCTAAGATTTACTGGTAAAACCTAAGATTAACCAATATTCAGGCTTTTACAGTAACATATACATAAAATTTACTTTATAACGAGAAGTAATAATAATTATGCTCATGTCCTCAACATAGACGAAGAAGAAAAAATACGTATTTTAATAAACTACCCAAGTTAATAAACTTTATACATATCACGAAAATTGGACCAGTAATCACACAGAACTCGAAAAAAAAAGAGGCTGGTGGAATATTATAATCTCCTCATTTTTTGAAATCGGTTAAAAACAGTTCCTTTCGAATTTATAATGTTATCAAATCAAAATCAAATAATTTATTTTGCTGAATATGGGTACATACAAGGATGAAACACAACAATATAGCTCAGGACCATATCCTACCCTAACAGGTGTGCAAAAATAGTTCATTAATATAAGTAATTAAAATTAAATAAAATCAAAATTAAACAAAATCATAATTAAATAAAAATCAAAATTTAATAAAGTCAAAATTAAATAATCAAAATTACTCGTAAAAGTACAATTAGGTATGAATTTCCAGTACTCCTGCAGTCGATAGCTATAAAGTAA
Source organism: Eurois occulta (assembly GCA_950022335.1). Lineage (NCBI taxonomy): Eukaryota > Metazoa > Arthropoda > Insecta > Lepidoptera > Noctuidae > Eurois > Eurois occulta. The sequence goes on from OX465478.1 coordinate 17,431,021, forward strand.
TGATGATCAATTATAACTTACCAATCAAATGAGCTTGGTATGTTTTTCTCATATTTTATGTTGATCCTTAGTTTGAACGGTATCTGCGGCTCCAAGTCTGTACATTTCAACTCTATATCTTGGCACGGAGCTATGGCATACGGTTTTAACAACATACGATCCGCGAATTCCTCTTTAGACATATCAGAGAACTTTGTCAAACCAAATACTGTGTTGTTTTCTAGCTTATTTAATCTGGCAATGTCCTTCAGAGATTCCTGAAATTATAAAGGGTTTAAAAAGGTACATGTTCTTTCCGAAATTGCGATATTTTTTTGTTCTAGACTATAAATGGGAACCTTTATATTGGTGGTCAAAGTACCAATATTTTCACTTAAAAAAAAATACTTTTTTTTTAATGTTTTACTTTTAATACCTCTATGACCCCTGTACCGATCCACGGATCGGAAACGGGTCCTTCACGAAGCAATCTGTACATCAAACCTAAGTAACTCTAGAGGTATACAAAAATTATTACTTGGAGACAACTTTTATTTGGGGTGAAAAAACCACGATAGGTGTTACTGTACGCACACAACACATTTGGCTCATGGGTGCAATGGCAGAGGGGTCATGGAACTATTTATAGTAAAGTTATAACATTAGGAACTTGTATTTCTTTTTTATCTTCTAAAAAAGTTGGACCTATCCAAATCTCATATCTCCGTAGAAGGCTGCAAGGTATGGTTCACAAAAAAAATCGCAAAGACGGGGAAAACAAGTGTCTTTCGGCTTCGTTAAGGGTTTTTTACACCCTTAATTAAATCACTCACTATAGCAAAATTATTCTAAAAATTTTAATTTTTTTAGGAATCTTACCTGAAAGTTCTCGAACCTTCTCGCATATTCTTCATGGTTGTATGTTTTATTAAAATCCCTCAAGTAACTGTCGAATTGTAACTTAGCCAATTTTGAAACTTCATTTCTTTTGACCGTATAATTTTTGTAAAATTCCCAGACCGCGAATAATTGAATGGTTATGACTGAAATGAATATTAAAATTGCTACGGTTTTCTGACGCATTTTAAATAATCCTCTCCTTCCTTCTGGACTGTGTGTCCCATTTAGTAGGGGTAAGTTTAAGCCTTTCGTCTCCTTTTCTTCCACAAACATGTTAAATGATTAAAAAAAAAACTACGAATCAAAAGCGTTTTACACGGGTGAAAAGATCACAAACTACTATTAATATTTTTCCTGTAGAACTGTTGCAACAGTACACATAAGTACCTCAGTACGTATCGTACCTACCATGGTTATGTATGCGGTAAATACATAGGGATTATTATACGTATTTCCTTATGGTTCCCAATGTTTTACGTAATTAACTTAGCAACTCAGTTTAGTATTATATCATTATAATAATTAGGTACTTACCAACTAAGCTTTGTTGTTAGTTTTTCTCCATTTTGTATTTTTATGTCTCTTTAATTTGATTATTTTGTTTGTAGATATGTATGTAGCATGTAGCAATAAAATACCTACTCGTATAATAATATTATGTATACATGTTTTTTTTTTACTCGACCTTGCGTCGGTTTAATAAATATCCCGTGCTGCGTCCCGAGATATTTATTTCTCCCCATCATTTCCTTCATCATGTGCTAGTTGTGGTTTGTGTGGTTGACGGATGACTTTGTGTATTTAGTGTGTGTGAGATAGATGAACGTTGTGTGATGGATGACTGCTGTTGTGATGTTTGTTGTGTGTCTCAGTGTCTGATATGGCCTCTAGTGTGCGTGGTGTACGATTAACAAACACTTTTTCTCCCAATACCTTACTGAGTATGGTGGTCGTGTGCTGCTTGTTCTTGTTTTGTGTAAACTTTTACTTATTATGCATGTAGCTCCTACTACTATTGAGATCACCGAATTATTCCTTTATTCATTTTTCTAACATTTTTAAATGCTTTTAGTAACAAAAATTATAAAAAAAAACATTTAAAAATATAAAAAATAGTAGCCCACCGGCATCGGGAACAGGGTCCGAGCCACCGGTGGTCAGGGCTCTTGAGAGAGGAACCTCCTAACAATACGCGCCGCGTCCAGAGGAACTGCCTTCTGAATCAAGCGCTTGATCCAGCTGCCCAGCGAGAGCCTCCTCAGATGTTGGTCGAGGCTATTGGCTATTAAGTCATTGGCCGACACGACTATCGGCACAATGACTGCTGTACTCACGTCCCACATGTCGACAACCTAACCAACGCAACCCAACGCGAGCCAGACCTAGTTTTTTTTTTTTAAACGTTGCCCCACTAGGAATTTCTCCTGTATCGTGGGTGCGTTTACATACATTTAAACTCACATACACAAACGGCCAGACCCGGAACAACTATCTGTAGGCCATACAAATATTTGTTCCGTGCGGGGATCGAACCCGCGACACGCAACGCAGCAGTCAATCGCTCAGCCACTGCGCCAACCGTGTCGTCAGATATTTATATTGTGTATCTTTCTCTGCTTTCATGAGGTTCTCGTCATGCGGAACCGCAAAATCAATTGTGCGACGCTCCAATCGATCTATAACCACAATGTCAGGCTTATTGGCAACAATAGTCCTGTCAAGATCACTGAATTATTATTATATCAATAATATTATTATATTTTATTAGATAATGTTTTCTTAAAAACACGGAGCAACCTGGGAATCATGCGCATATGCATAAAAAATAATAATAATATTAGTAATAGATTGGTTGCATGGATGTGTTGAAGTATCAGGCTTTGCAATAAAAAAACATAACTTTTCGTAAAACAGCCTTTTAATTATTACTAAATTTAGATATTTCAGTAAGGCACTTTGTCCAAAGGGTACCACAATATTATGTAACATTAACAAAAATAGGCTCGCCCCCCTTACATGGGACTTAAACATAACTGTCTAAATGTGGGTGTCCTATTGGGTACACCTCTGCTTTACCCTTCGGGAACTACACGTGTGATTTTATGTTAACAAAAATAGTTTTGGCAGAATATAACTATTACAAAATGGCACTAGTTTCTTAAAAAAAAAAACATTAAAAATGCTCACGTATTGCGATAAACATTATTATGAAAACTGCTCTAGAGAAGTTAGTATTTCTATCAAACTACAAAGTTGAGGTAACCTCTCACCGACCCACCTTGTGCAGACGAGGTGATCAATGCTCGTGCTTTCTCTCTATGAGGCCTTTGCTCAGCAGTGGGACAGTAATAGGCTGGTGGTATTATTATTTTACACTAATTATTCTTTGCTTTTGTACTGTATAATTTGTAACACTAACAATGACATAATTATTTTGTATTGTATCTTGTAATTTAGTAACAATAAGAACAACATAATTATGTACCCTTCACCTTATATTTTTCTAAGCGACATTGTTATATCACTGAGTGTTTGTATATTGTATACCTACATACATATAATTGGACCCTCTTTAGGTAAACTTTATACTCGTACTAATCCACTTCGGGTTAATTTCTAGTCACAAAAACAGTTCCGCACAACTACAAAATGTTTACACAGGGTCGAAGGGACACCGACGCGAACAGTTACCGCGTATTCAGCACATTATACTAAACCCCACCCACATAGAAATTTTTCACCAGTAATTTAAAAAAAAAAAGTCAGCCGTTCTTTACATTTTGATCGTGTATTGCACTTTTACAGGAAATAGCAGTTTTTTTTAATTACCGATGATGATGTGGTATCGTTAAGAAAGAGGTACTGAATACGTAGTAAGTGTTTGTGCATCGGTATCCGTTCCACCCTTCAGATGCGGCCTAGCACGAATCTTCTTTTCGAAATGGCCAAGACAATATACCTCTGGACGGAATTTGACCATAACTTCGGTTTCTCGTCTCAGGCCTAGCGTTTGTCTTAGTCCGTTCGACCGCAAACTCGAGCTACGAAAACCACCCGTCCTGCTACGACAATAAGGCGCTACTAAATTTTAATTGCTACTAAATATGGACGTTCCGAAATATTGACTGAAAGTCATCTTATTTTCTTATTAATTGAGTATTTTGTATTGCTATTCGGCAATTAGCATCAATGTTTTGTTCAAGTATTTGTACTTATACTAAATTGTACAATAGACCGTACGTCGGTAGTAACAAGACCAGTATAAGTTGGCCCCTCATTCTATTGAACCTCCACACTACGCTCGGCCAACTAAGGTCAAACTTTTACTCCTGACGTGCAGCTTACAGCATATTGTATGTACTGTCGAGTTCACAGCTGGTCGACCACTTTTCAGCCTTATTACTTAGGGCCTTATGGGTAGGAAGCACATAATCACAGTAATCTAAGATTTATTTCGACGACAATATTGCTTGTTCAGTAATATAATCTAAGGCACAGGAGTTTAAATATTTTTAGGAAAACCTAAATAATCGAGTATTTTTTATCAACGGGGAACGGAACTACAAAACTTATGGCGATAGCATGGCTAGTTCCAAGCAGGGACCGAAAAGGTTACTCGTACGGGTTATTTTTTAGGATTATGTGAAAAACCTTAACCACAAAGGTTAAACCGTATTATAGGGTTAATCAGTCTATAATAACCGGTTCGCACGCACAGAGTTCATTTTTGTACATTAAAAATATGCAACAAAATGACGGAGTTAACCCGTGCTCGGTGTTCTTTCATTCTGGTTAGGCAGCAATACTTAAATGGTTAACCCATATATTTTAAGGGTTAACCCGACTAATGGTTAATTAAACATATGGTCTAAACGGTTAACCGTTTGACCCGATTAATCGGCCCCTGGTTCCAAGTATCGTCATTGGTGGAAAATCTATTCATCATCATCATCATTTCAACCGAGAGACGTCCACTGCTGGACATAGGCCTCCCCCATGTTAATGCCTTTTTGTAAAAAAATAAAAAGATTTTAATGCCATTTTATGGTTAAAATAATTTGATCATGATCAGATTAGGAAGGAGCCAGCTATAGTGACGCCATCTACAATGAGCTTTGACAGGCCTTCCCCATTGAGATATTTATTATTCTTATGATCTAGTTTAGCTGCTACTTACGTATAAAACTTTTAAAATTAAAAACATTATTAAAATACATATTTACTCGTATTGGCTATGTATATAATTCATGTTTAACAGTTATATAAAATTTCGAAGTACGTGTAAAAATAATGAAGAGTATAATATTTTGATTCAAATGAGGTCGCTAAAGATAAACTAATTAAATTTCTTTTACATACAAAAATAACACAACATAAAATACAAAATAAAATGTAACATACATACCTACGTAAACTAAATTAAAACTTTGAATGTGCAAAACTGCAGACGTTTTGGAGACTACACACCAAAGCCCGGGGTCAGGTACCGAAAAGGTTACCCATTTAGGGGTTTTAAGGGGAAGTTGAAAAATCCTAATCCTAAAGGTTAATCAGTCTATAATAACCGGTTCACGCACAGAATTCATTTTTGTACATAAAAATATGCAATAAATGACGGACTTAGGCCGCGCTTGGTGCTTTGTCTCTTTCATTTTGGTATTAACCAGAATAAATAAAACAATATTTGAATGGCTATTATAAGGGTTAACCCGTATAATCGTTAATCAAACATATAGGTTAAAAATGTAACCGGTTAGTTAACCTTTTAACCCAATTAAAAGACCCTGCGCCGGGCATGTCGGCAACTTTCGTACGCGTTCAGTTGACATGCTGCTTTCGTGTATAGGCTCACACCACCTGCCTTTTCCCAACTATGTTGGGGTCGGCTTCCGGTCTAACCGGATGCAGCTGGATACCAGTATTTTACATGGAGCGACTGTCTATCTGACATCCACAACCCAGTTAGTACTGGGTATTTCGATACCCCTTGGTCAGACTGGTTGTCAGACTTTTTGGGCCACTGACTACCTGTAAGTAACGACTGTCAAAGATATATAAATGACAGCAAACACCAACTGCTTAATGTGTTTTCGGAGGCACGGAGGAAACTCGGTATGTAATGGATAGTCACCCATCCACAGACCAACCTAGGCAAGCACGGCTTAACCTAAAGATTGATCCGAGCTGCTGTTATTATTTGGTGTATAGGCTCCATTATAGGTAAAGTCGTCCTCGTATTTGCAATGGTTGAAGTCGCTTGCCCATCGTAGAACGACAACAGGGCGAAGACAGGGGGCAATCACTTGCCTACCCTATCATCCCTTGCTACCCTTTGCTACGTCTTTTTCTCACGGTTTCGTGTTTCTGACAACCCGTAACGACTATCAAAGATCTACGAATGGCAGCCGGTAGCATCGGTTTTTCGAGTAACATACCTATATCTTTTAGGTGCATTTAAATGTAGTCAAAATATGCAACTCGCATAAAAAATAAAGTATAAAATATTATTTGTACATTACCCTGTTACAGTTTGGCTCATAAAAATTGTGTATCAAAAACTTAAAATAACTTATCTATCATGATTGTAAAGGCAAGCTATAGTACATAAATTTATACATGGTTAATCCTTCTGATTTTTCAGAATCTTGATCGTTCTTTTCTTAACAACATTCGTACAGTGTTAAGGCCGTTATGTTAAAACTAAAGTATTTTTTGTCAACAATTATTGATTTAAACACCTCCCCCATGTTATTAGGTGAACAACTCAATCATCAGAGCTATCATTACTCTCAATGACAACTCTGAGCTAGTCATACGCCCAAAAACAGTTACACAAAGTAAAATAATTAAAAAACATCTATCAAAACTTTGCCAAAAAACTGCTTGCAAAAACAACAATATACATATATATGTAATGGTAATACCATTAAACAATAATGGCACAATTCCATTCAGATCAATCGACTATCTATTAAGATCTCAATCACTCATTTAATATAAAACACATTACCCTCCTTTTAACGTCCACCGCATTTGGGCGAAAAGTCCCATAACCACCACTTTTCACTACTTGACGTCAACAGTGGCAACCTCGTTTGCCAACCCGCAGATGTTAGTGCCAATTGCCAGGTTGAGGTAGCCACCGTTGCCAAAGTCTTTGCCCCAAGAGTTCTTCGCTATGTAGAATGGAACATCAGCTGATAGGTCATAGCCGACTAGTTCTACTGCGTGGTTTAGTTCCATTGGGGAGCCACTGGAATACGAGAAATAAAGAGAGTTACATACACAGAGTGTAAACAGACCCTTGACGAAGCTGCCAGCCAAGCATTCTATACCAGTGGCGAAGATTCCATACAACTAAATCCTTCCGGATTCTCTTTGAAAAATGGTTCAGTCAGTATTCTATAGACAAATAATATAATTAAAGATATGTTCTCCAGCTTCCCTCTAACAAAAATTGACCCTTCGCTACTGTTCTGTACATCAAATTAAGTAACATTGCGCAAAAACTATTGCTGGAAAACGACTTCTTCTTGGGGTAAAAACGATGTACGTTAGCGCTCAATGTAACGCACTCAAAACATTGTACTATGGATACATTGAATAGTACAGCGGTCATGGAGGTATTTAAAGAAGTTATAACATTTAAAACTTGTGAAATAGTTGGAACTTTGACTTTCAATATCTCTCATAGAAGGTTCCCAGGTGGTAATTAAAGAAATGAAAAATTATTACAATGCCGGGAGAACAAGTGCCTCTCGGGTGTATTTACACCCTGTATAGTCAACAGAATGAAGGAATCGTTGAAAGTATAAAATTAATATCTAAATAGTATTGATAATTATAATTTGTTAACGAAGTTTTTTGGGTGTTGTAAACAATGTGAGGGAGGCCTCTTTGCGATTTCTTAGCGAAGAACTATTAATAAAAAGAAAGAAAAAAAACCGGCCAAGTGCGAGTTGGACTCGCACACCGAGGGTTCCGTATAAACTTGAAGTTATTTTGTTATAAAAGTACGTATTTACAGTTTTCAGATTTTTCCCTTTACTTGTGCTATAAGACAACGCTTCTTGCCAAATTTCATGATTCTAGGTCAACGGGAACTACCCTATAAATTTTTGATTCCTTTGAGAGTGTCGAAATATACGTTTTTTTGCGGTATAAACAGCCGTATCTTTTTATTACGTTAACTTAGAAGTTTGATTTTTTCACAGCTTAAAGAGACGGTAGACTTGAGTATATGGTTTTATTTTCAACTCGATACCTCCACGCGTTCCCAGGATAAAGGGTCTTGACAAACAGACAGACGGAGGGACAACAAAGTGATCCTATAAGGGTTCCGATTTCCTTTTCGGAACCCTAAAAAAATTATAAAACTTTTTGGGAACCATGACTTATTTACCATCACTTCATGGAAAACAAATGTTGCTTGCTTGCACTACATATTGCTGATACAGAAAACAGTTACAAATTACAAAACAAGAAATCATCATCAACTTTAACCCCGGGTACGCGGCATTAATGTAAGCGATGTTGCTATCTCACCCGCAGTGAAACTGTATGACTCCTCCAAGGTAGTTTTGCCAAGTGAGCGCGTTGACTGCCACTGTGACAGGTCCATGCGTCGCCAATGCTGACAGGATCTTGTCTTCAGCGCCCACAAATCTGGAAAAAAAAATAATTCTGTGTTATTGGTACGTGACTAATAAACAGGCAGCACACATGATGGCGAGAAGTTCTTCCAGTCTTAGCCGACCCCAACATCGTTGGGAAAAGGCTAGGCAGACGATGACACATGATGAGAGGTCGAGACCACTTATGGGCGTCTTAAATACAAGAGATTACTAAGCCTAACCAAGACTACCAATTGTAACCTTATAAAAATGGAAGAAGAGTTCCTATTTGCTTGTCACAGTCCTGGTTTCACTTTAATATCAAACTACTTTCTACTATATGCAACTAACAATAAAGCTCAAAGTCATTATAAGTAAAACTCTTCACTTTAACTCCAGGGCTATTTAGTCCAGTCATTTAAGCTTAAATTAGGTAAGAATCTCGGAATTCGAGATACCCAGCTGTAAGTCTGTAAATACATGTATATTGACACCCTAAAAATTGTCTCAAAACCTACATATGTTAGGGTGTACGCAACTATTAAATTTCAAGGTCAAAGGTCACAAAAATCGGTTTTTTGCGCTTTTTTTGTAAATATTTCATTTCCTATGGGTTTTTGCTACTTGTATTAATAATCAATATTGTAGAATATAAAATTCTCTACAAATTTTGTTAAAAAAAATGTTTCATACAGTGAACCGTTTTCGAGAGGGCGGAGAGCGCGCGGTCACAGCATCACTTCAGGTCAACCGGTGCCTCCGGTCGAAAACGCGCCATATATAGTTGATGAACTATCGATAAATCAATGATTATAAATATTTGTCAATTTTTATTAACTATTATATTATATTTTACCATTTTCTTCATGCATTAAATCTATATCTATTCAGTAATACTGATAACCGTTTCCTAAAATTAAAAAATAATTAAGGGAAAAACTTAAATCATAATATAATTATATTCCCATTTACACTAATGACATTTTAAATAGAAAATAATTAAGTGCATCTTTCTTCTTATCAAATCGAAATAACAAAGATATGCTCATTAATATGTTAATTGAAAAATTACAAGCTGCAAATATTACTACTAAACAAGCCAGAGATGATGCGAATGTTCTTATTGTTGAAACTGCAATTGAAGAATCAAAGTCTGAAAAACTGAAGTTATAATAGGACAAGATATTGATTTACTTGTCATTTTAATTGGGCGTACACTGTCTTACAAACAAGAAATTTTCTTTAAAAAAGTTGGGAAAGGAAATGTAAAAACGGAGATGTACTCGACTAAAAGTTTTGATAATTATCCTCATTCCAAAACACATATTTTATTTCTGCACGCATTAAGTGGCTGTGACACAACTTCTGCGCTTTTTAAAAAGGAAAAAAATCATTTTTCAAAGTTTTTGAGAAACTGACTTTGGATGAACTATGTAGCTGCAGCATTTGAGGAAGAAAATTGTTCAGCCCAGAGATTATTAGAGAGTGGAACTCAAACCTTATTGGCAGTCTATAATGCTCCGAAATCTGTGAAAAGTCTCGATCATCTTCGTTATATGCATTACGTCAAGTCTACAAAACTTAATAAACCTGTGCAGCTTTCTTTTGCGAATCGATCGATGAATGAATTTTTCAATGGGTATCGTTCGCATGTGTTGCCGATCGTGGATACGTTTTACACACAAATATGCATTTGAGTTCTCATTATTTAAAAAAAAAACATTAAATTTATTCTTTCGTGTTTTTTTTTTTGTTATTTTTTGAAAAAAATAGTCCCAATCGTTTCGAGTTCGATGATCGAGTTCATGGTATTCGGCTCCAGAACGACCTAAAAATAATGGTGTATATAATCATTGATTTATCGATAGTTCATCAACTGTATATGGCGCGTTTTCGACCGGAGGCACCGGTTGACTTGAAGTGATGCTGTGACCGCGCGCTCTCCGCCCTCTCGAAAACGGTTCACTGTATGAAACATTTTTTTAAACAAAATTTGTAGAGAATTTTGTATTCTACAATATCGATAATAAATACAAGTAGCAAAAACCCATAGGAAATGAGATATTTACAAAAAAAGCGCAAAAAAATGATTTTTGTGACCTTTGACCTTGAAATTTAATAGTTGCGTACACCCTACCATATGTAGGTTTTGAGACAACTTTTAGGGTGTCAATATACAAGTATTTACAAACTTACAGCTGGGTATCTCGAATTCCGAGGTGAACTTACTATAATGACTGGACTAATTCTTCTTCGCCTTACAAGCACCATCAGTGAAACGGAGAAGAGGGTATTCTGTCTCTCCACAACGAGTCAAGCCTTGCCAGGAATTCATTCAATTTACAGTTTTGTCAGGATTGAAATACAGTTCAAAATACCTTATCACAGCATCAGTCCGTGATTTCACTATAATATCAAACTATGTTTAACTTAAACACCTGGCAATAAAGTTCAAACTTACTCATCACAAGTAAAAGACTTCACTTTGACTCCAGTACTGTTCTTCTTCGCCTTGCAAGCACCATCGGTGAGACGGAGAGGGTATTCCGTCTCTTTCTCGATCGCCGCGTCGGTCATCGTCAGCCAATCGAGGAGCAGACAGATGTCGCCACCTGCGCACCCGCTGTTGCCTAGACCGGCGCAGTCTATTACTTCCTGAAAGTATTAATTAATAGTTAATTTCCGTAAGATCTAATTTCTAATAAGAAAAGCAGGCAAGAACTTAGAAACCGAGGTCCTTTTTAATAATAATAATAATAATAATATTCTTTATTCTTCAGACAACAAAGATCCAACAAAGATTTTTAGAGTCCAGACACTTTCGCTATCCATCAATGTATAGCGAAAGTGTCTGGACTGCCACGACATGAATCAGACAGATCACATAGACGAAATGACACAAAAGATGTAGATTTTCGAGCTATAACAAGATAATAAGCGATTTCCTGCAATGAATTTAGCCACAGGCACAGTTCAATCATATTTCTTACTAGCATTTCACCCGTGACTTCGTCCGCAGATATTGTGATAGCTCGGCTAATTTTCATGTTATAAATATAATTTATAGCCTATGTTATCCTATCCTATCCTGATTTAGCATTCTAATATTGAAAGAATTTTTGAAATCGGTCCAGTAGTTTTTGAGTTTATTCGTTACAAACAGCCAAAAATACAAATCTTTCCTCATTATAATATTATTAGTATAAAGGTGTAGATAGTGTAGACTAGGTAGATTATTGAGTCTTTTAAATTATTTCACGAATGTGAACTTGTATAGAGTATGCACCGTGTAAGGCAGATCGTCGTGCAAACGCCTCCGGTATATAAAATTTAAGACAGTTTTTAAAAATAAATCAGATGGTCCGTATAGACAGTTCTGTATAAAACAGGATGATGCGCATCTATGTATGTCTGCGTGGCAAAATCAGCTGTTTCAGAATAACGCAACCACGCAACATGCAGCCTGGACGAATGCACCATGTATGTAGAAGAACGCAGGACCTGCGCGGTAATTGCATAACACATACAGAATTGCTATGCCATTCATTTTCAAAATTTGACTACAATTTTTTAATAGTTTGAAAGTTGCGCCCGCAACAGAAAAGTTGAATGGGAATCGACTGTCTTGGTATGGGCGTGTGATGAGGAGGGACAAATCGCATGTAACTAAAAGAATGATGAATATTAATGATGATGGATGGAGAGGGAGAGGAAGACCAAGGAAACGATGGATGGATGGATTGTGTGAAGAATGATATGAAAGAAAAAGGCGTAAATGATAGCGAGACGATTGTCAGAGGAGAATTGAAGAAAAAATCGAGTTGCACCGACCCCAAGGAACATGGGCCAAGGGCCGGAAGATGATGAATTTTAGGTGTTCTCGGCACCCCAAATTGTTGCGAAGCGGGTAGATAGATACACTGCATTCCACATAGTTGTTTTATTGTTCTGGATAATTTATTTTTATCAAGACTTACCTGTACACTCAGTTTCTCAAGCGTGCCAGTTTTGATGGCAGCCATGGCTTCGATGGTGCCAACGGTGCTGAAAGCCCAGCAAGCGCCACACATACCTTGGTCTTGTACTGGACCGATTATTCCTTGAGCCCTCCTGAAATATTTTCAAAACAATGTCATGAGTAGCGGAAGACCAAAGCATCGATGGATATGAATGTTTTTTTTTCCATATTAAATGGGCCTCGACCTCAATCTTTTCCTAGTGAAAGATGATATGGTTAAACCGGAACTAGCTACTGAGATGACAACGTATAGAAGTAAGGAAGCAGAGATGCTGCGCCGCCTTCAAATTAATTGGGCTAAGAGGAGGTAAGTGGATAATGAGGATGTCTCAAAAAAAACATCTAATGGAGGTATCTTGGTTGACCAAGGTCTCTACATCACTAAGATCATCAATGACGACATTTTATATCAATAGTTTAGACCAAAAATAGAAATACTTACTAGGTATTTTGAAAATATATTACTAAGTCAAAAGTAGGGCCTAAACAATAGTCGTAAGACACGGTGCTTTCCCGCCTCCTAAATACAAAGGTTAAATTAACTTTTAATATAATAATAATAATATCTTGGGATAACCAACACTCCGCCATCTAATCCCAAACTAGGCAGAGCCTGTACTATGGCAACCAGACAACTGATAAACATACTTATATATTTCTAAATACATACATATTATAGATAAATTACACACCCAGATACAGAACAAATAATCGTACTCATCGCACAAAGATTTGTCCTGTGTGGGAATCTAACCCACGACCTCCGTCCTAGCAGTCAGGGTCACTAACCACTAGACCAACAGGCCATTCATAATGTATTGAGATCGCCCATTGTATGTTCTACATGCCGCCATTTTGTGATTGTTGTAATAAAAATAAATTGAAGTTATTATAAAAATATTACTTCGCCATTTGAATCGGATCTTAGTTAACAATTTCAAGGGTTTCATTTTTTGCACGGTTCTGTGTCCTTTTTCTAAAATAAAAGTAGCCTAACTAAGTTACTCCTTATAACATCAGTTATCTGCCAGTAAGTCTAGTCAAAATCGGTCCAGCTGTTTCACAGATAAGCCGGAACAAACAGACACTTCAATTTTATAATTATTTGTATAGATCACAACCTTCACCAGTCAGCTGCATGATTACATAATATTACTAAATAATATTACCTAAGAAATGTATCTACCTAAAATATAAGAACAACGATTCGACAAAAACTGGTTCTATAATGGGCCGCAGTGTGGGCGACGGATTTATAATATCTATCATTAGAAAATACTAGTTTGTAAGCCTTTATGGACTAAACTTTTTCTATTTTCTTAATGGATTAACTGGTGCGTCCAGCAGTCCGCAGCACTTACTTTATTTAATTAGGTATGTGATTAGTAACTTAATTAAGAAAGTTTGTGCAAAAAAAATCCCTTTATAAATACTGTATTTTAGCGTAAACGGGGTTTTGTCGACGGAAGAATCGAAAAAATGACAGATTTCTTATGTTGATCTGTCATTTTGTCGATTCTTCCGTCGACAAAACCAGTTTCTACTGTGATCATGCTACACGTGCAGATATGTTGAAAACTAAAAAACAACTACGAAAAAAACGGCAACCAAAAATCTATAAACAAGACTGATGTATTTTTTGTCGGTTTTCGTTTATCCGGAGTTTTAATACTAAATATCATCTTTCTCCTGGCCTTATCCCAATTTATTTGGAGTCGGCGCAACATGTCTTCTTCGTCCATACTTCTCTATTACTCGTCATCTCATCTGACACCTCCTTTCTAGCCATATCATCGTTCACACAGTCCATCCATCGTTTCTTTGGCCTTCCTCTACCATGTCATGTATGAACATCATGTCTTGTACAAATACAAGGGACTCCGGTCTATCACTGGAATTTTTTCATGAGACAAGCCCAAAGTGAAAGTGACCAGCCAGCAATTAAGCGCTGGCGAAGCGAGGCGATGGAAACTATATAAACTACGCGAAGATATGGCGAGCTAAACTATGTGGGTTCACAGGGAAAACTACTGGACGGATGGGCGAGCAGGGGGCAGGCGGGAGAGTGAGGGGAGCGTTCCGTCTCGCACCGGGCGACGCGGGCGAGGTGAACGAATAGCATCGCTGGAATCGTCGGATATTTCGTTCGCATCATTCGTATGTATCGCTGACGTAGCTTAGCTCGGTAGTTCGCGATGTGAACCAGAATATGAAAAGACGTGAAACGATGCTCGCCCGAGTCGCTCGCTCGCTCGCTAGCTGGCGGTGTGGCCTGCGCATTAACCAGACAGAATACACTTTAATCAGCCAGGTGATTAGCGGAACTCACTATTATAGTGGTGTATTGAAGGTCAGGTATTCGTATATCAGGAGCTGAATAATAACAGCCGCTCGGATCAATCTTCATGTTAAGCCTTGCTTGCCTAGGTTGGTCTGTGGATGGGTGATGATCCATTACAAATACCGAGTTTCCTCCGTGCCTCGGAAAGCACGGCTGTCATTTGTCGATTTTTGACAGTCGCTACAGGTAGTCAGTGTCCCGAAAGTCTGAAAACCAGTCTTACCAAGGAATATCGTATTACCCAGTACTAACTGGGTTGTGGAAGTCACATAGGCAGTCGCTCTATGTAAAATACTGGTAGGTATTCAGTTGGGAAAAGGCTAGGCAGATGTTTGAAGGTCAGGTATTATGTCCTTGAAGTTACGTTGACCCACAAAATATGCCATAACCAGCCGTAACCCTGCACAATCCAAGAAACTGATCAACAAAAACAAAATCTGTAGCTGTAGTGATCACAGAATTACTCCGCTAAGAAACCGGTTACCAAAAGCATTAACTAGTTTGTGATTAACCTTCGTTGCCAAACCGATTGACGAATAGAAGCATACAAAAAATTATGTTATATTTTGAATCTTTGTTGTTTATGACCTTTTAGTATGTTTCAAATCATACATCAAATAAGCATGGTGTTAAAAAACGTCCAAGTGCTAGTCGGATGCGCACACGAAGGGTTCCGTTGTCAAATAAAATACTCTTACAAGTAAACCCTTTAATTTTTTACTTTATTTTTTTTTTAATTATTTGTTATTATATCGGCCAGTCTTATCCTACATATTATAAATGCGAAAGTTTGTGAGGATGTATGGATGTCTGGATGTTTGTCTCTTTCACGCAAAATCTACTGACCGGATTTGTATGAAATTTGGCACACAGATAGTTTATAACCTGGATTAACACATAGGATCTTTCTATCCCGGTAGCACGATCCCGTGGGACAATTACCGAATTACACGCGGGCATAAGCTAGAATAAATGGTCTATCAAATTCAAGTGTTTATGTTCAAAAGATACAGCCCTGTGACAAACTGACCGTCAGACAGCGGGGACCGCAGAATAGTGGCGCGTTAAATAAATAAATTCTACTTAAAAGTAATCTAAAATGGCAAAAGACTATCTCCATCCATTGATATCAATAATTTACCCAACTTGTTTAGAAATGACCTCTGAATAAAAAGGTCAAAATATTGACGCAAAGACAAAAAGTCTCACTACGAAAATCAAATAATACTATGAAATATAAAAAAAAAACAATGTAAAAAAAAACAATCAAAATTCTATTATAACAAAAAAAAAATTATAAATCATTTAATTATTCAATGTCGCACTTCCGCTGACGTTAGTACAATTTTATGTGTTACCTAAAAATAGATTATTGGTAAGTGAACCAAACACGCAGTCATCCTAGGTCAACTGGTTTTATTTATCTACGTCAACGAATTAGTTTAACTAAGTAATAGAAACTTAGGCCTGTTTTAATTGCACTTGAAATTAACATAAATGATACGTATAATAACACAACATCACGCCTGTAATCCCCGACGGGTTAGGCAGAGGTGTACCTATTAGCACATGCACAATTCATCAGCTATGTTTAAGTCCCATGTTATAGGGGGCGAGCCTATTGCCACCAACCGCAAATCCAGACTCAGTGGCTGTCTACTGAGAAATTCCTTACGGAAAAACCCAATTACACTTTGCCCGAACCGGCAATCGAACTCAGGTTCTGTCAGCAGTCACGCTTGCGACCACTAGACCAATGAGTCAGTCCGTATATAGTAATGACTACATAAAAGCGCACTGTTGGATTTGCAAAGTTCAGCTCGGCGCAGAAAGTTGAAATTCCAACTGTCATAATAATACTACGTTATTCACGTAGATTTCGCTTTGTGTTCGTCTAAACGAGTAAAAATAGTAAAAGGATAACGTATGTGTTAAGCAATTGACGGCATTAAAACAAATTACTTTAAAGTCTAAAATAGGCTACAAAGTTATGTTAACAGGTTTTCTAATAATATATTCTACTACTTAGTTTTAAAGAATTTCTATTTCAGACATGAAAAGAAGGTTTATAGTTCAGCTTAATAAAGTTCTAAGTAGGTAATAATATAAATTATTAGCATTCTTTATCCCAGCTATAAAATACTGATTTATTACGACCTTGGCAATGTAAAAAGTCTCATCGGAGTATTGGTGCCGAAGAATTTAATTTAATTTATGTGTGGACCAAGGAGTCTTCCCGGACCTTATGAAATACAGCAAGGTAATACCACTTTTCAAATCCGGGGACAGTAAAGACACCAATAACTATAGACCCGTATCCGTGTTGCCGGTTTTCAGCAAGGTGTTTGAAAAGGTAATGCTTAATCAAATGCTCACACACTTTAACACCAATAAAATCTTACATGAGAAACAATATGGTTTCTCCAAAGGACGTTGCACGACTGACGCCGGTGTCACCTTATTAAAACACATATTTACGGCGTGGGAAGAGGCACAAGATGCCATAGGAATCTTCTGTGACCTCTCGAAAGCATTTGATTGCGTAAACCACGAAACCCTACTCTTGAAACTTGAACATTACGGTTTAGGGAAACTTGCGCTCAGTTTAGTTAAATCGTATTTAAACGATAGACATCAGCAAGTACAAATAAATGGTGTCAATTCAATGGGTTTAAAAGTAAGTATGGGTGCACCGCAAGGTTCGATATTAGGTCCTTTCCTCTTTTTAGTGTATATAAATGATCTACCCCATTTATTTAAAAACCAACCACAAATGGTGTTGTTTGCTGACGATACCTCTTTAATATTTAAGACAAACAGACGTGCCACAAATCTTGACGACGTAAATAACGCCCTATTGCTGGTCCATAATTGGTTCACCGCGAATAATTTAGTATTAAATGGGAAAAAAACGAAGTGTATAAGATTTGCTCTACCGAATGTCAAAAGTAGTGATAGTGACATAGTATTGAATCAAGAGAAACTAGAATTCGTCGAAAAAACTGTTTTCTTGGGGATCACGCTCGATTCAAGGCTTCAATGGGGTCCGCATATAACTTCTCTTGCAGGACGGCTGAGTTCAGCAGCATATGCTGTTAGAAAAATCCGTCAATTTACTGATGTAGATACCGCGAGGCTAGTCTATTTTTTAGTTATTTTCATAGTATTATGTCATACGGTATTTTACTATGGGGACGGGCTGCAGACATTGAGTCTATATTTATTCTGCAGAAAAGAGCTATCAGAGCCTTATATAATCTACGTAGACGCGATTCTCTAAGAGAACTATTTAAGGAAATTAACATCATGACAGTACCTTGTCAATACATCTATGAAAACATCATGTACGTTAGGAAAAATTTGCATTTATTTAGTAAAAGAGGTGACCGACACCACTATCATACTAGAAACAGGGACCAACTAACTCAACCAGGTTTCAGGCTAGCTAAAGTAGACTCATCTTTCATGGGGTACTGTTTAAAATGTTACAATAAAATACCTCCCCACATTCTACAACTGAATGAGACGAAATTTAAATCTTGTATAAAACGCACACTATGTATGTAGGCAAGCATATTATAAGTTGGGGGATTACATTGATGATAAAAATGCTTGGCTCAATGCTGGTCCTGCTCCACAACCATAGGGGCAAACTACTTGATTACCATGTGAAGTTATTGTGGAAGCTGCAGAAGATTGTAAAAATATCTTTGCATTGTATAGATTCAATCTCTTAGTATTATATAATCGCATAGCACAAGTGTGAGTACTATGTACTGTAACGCTACCATTTACATTTAGTTATCTTCATTGACTTGAATGTGCCCTGGTGGCTGAGAGAATGTCATGCTCACACAAATGTCTCGCTGATGGTGGCGGGTGTGTCGGGTCATTTAGTTCCCTTCAATATGGTTGAGTTGAATGGCGCTGATCCATGCGTCATGTTCGTGAACGGGCGCTGCACATAGGTCGATTTTAGGCATTTAGGCGGTCAAAAATATTTTACAGTGTATTTTGCTTTTTTTAGCTTTATTTTATTATTTAGTGTTGTTCTTTGTGTAATAAGCATGTTTTACTGACGAAACACGGAAATAATTCAACAAAAATTAAGAGTATTACCATATTGTCATTATATAAGTAGTTATAACATTTTTTTGTATTTGTATATATGTATTTCAAAATAATATAAATCAGCTTTACAAAATAATATAAATCAGCTTTACACTTTATAAAATTTTATGGAAAAAAGCTATTTTATTTTTGTATGACTTCCAATCTTTAAAAACCTTTAAGTCGGAAATTCGCGGCCATTCGCACTTAAAATATGTGTCGTAAACTAGCCTTATATGTAAAATATTTAAAACCAAAAAAAATATTTCGCGAGAGAAGGCGATAACATAACTTAATTATATTTGAACAAAAAAATTAACCAAAAAAATAAATTGTTTATATACCCTCTTTTAAAATTGAACCGATACTATAAAATGAAGTTAACTCACTTAAAATACATTAGAATATAACAACTCATACCTGAATTACTTGAATCCATCACAATCGTTATGAAATATCAAGTAGAAAACACTAAAATCTTTTTCTTTAATTCCGTCAATTGAGATCGCGGAGAACAATAAATTACAATTGCGTGAAGATCAAGTTCGAACCTGCGCTGTCGCAAGCAAACGAGGCATGTTTAGTAGGTGGGGGGAGTAAATTCTTGTTACTGGTATATTTCTCTTTCTATCTTAGCTATTATTGGTTGATAACCTTTTCATTTAAGAAATTGACTTATGACCGGCTAATTTTTAATAATCGACGTATGTGCGCTGTCAGTTGGGGTTGGGACTGGTCATCTCTTAGCTGTCACGGTTTATTTTAATTACTTTATTTTTAAATTGTTAGTTTAATCTTTTACTCTGGACGCTCTTAATGTGCACGTCTTTGTACATCGTTCTCACATATATGTATAATCTCAACATGAATGATGTAACCAAGATTTTGTAACAATATTTTGATTAAAAAGAGTGTCCATGGAGTTTCTTGCCCATTCTTCTCCATAGAGATCTACGATTTGGAATGTGCAACTACAGTACTTTCGCAAGTTATTATGCCTTGTGACTGTGACTGTAGCTTAGCTTTTTTGTTTTTGACTTTCAAAAGTGCCTGTAATGGTCTAATTGAAATAAATGCTTTGAGTTTGAGTTTGAAGCAGACAATGCGTAAGATCTTGGGTTCGATTACCATCCTCGGGTTATGGGGCAGTCTGGATTAGCCGCATTTGGGAGTGGGGCTTACAAAACTGGAGAAATGTGCATATATTATACATAGAATCGCCTCTGCCCACTCCTTTGACAACGCAGGTGTGAAGGTTTGTTGCAAATGGAGCTAAAAAATATACTTAAGACTAGCTGTTGCCCGCGACCTTCGTTCGTGTGAAATTATTATTAAAAAAAAAGTTAAGTAGGTACTTCCCTTTTGGAATCGAATTTTGCTACCAATTTTTTAAGGGTTTTTTTTTCACGGGACCCTAATTCTTATTCTAAAATAAAAGTAGCTTTAGATACTCCTTATGACATCACCTATTTGCCAGTAAAAGTCGGTCCAGGCGTTTCGGAGATTAGCCGGAACAAACAGACAGACAAACAGACAAAAATTGAAAAAAAATTGTTTTTGTAGTAAGTACCCTACCTACCTAACGTACTTTCATATGCATTCAGTAAAAAGCTGTTATTCTGAATTATTACAAACAGGCACTTCAATTTTATTCATTTGTATAGATTCCAAGCATGAACTTTAGTCACTTAAAAACTGCAAAAAGCAGGGCGATGACATTTTATCTCATACCTACTTGTACTATTCGATTATGCATGTGCAGTTTATTGACACACTGCAATCAAGGGTAAATAATGAGATAACTAGTACCAGTTATAACTTAGTCACTATTTTATTATATTTTGATCGACCGCACCTATTCTATTTCTAAACTAAAGTAATTACAGCAATCACTCAATTAACGTAACTAGGTACCTAATTCAATTACTACACATTCATAATGGCATTCGTATTTGCTAATACCCACATCATCCATTGATTCATTGTTTTTAACATTGAATTGTGGCCGCAGTTGGGCTAGTGGAAACCTCCACTAGCCCAAAAATTCTAATACAATGACGAGAAAAAAACAATCACAAAGACGTGAAAGAATATCTGACCTGGGTCTGGCTCCCTTGGACTGAGATTTACCTCCGCGCTATCTGGCAATTTCTTTTTTACCCTGTTTTATGATTCCTTTACTCAAACTTGATGCATTTAGAAGAAAAGTCAAATAACTGAACAGACATACCAATCAACCTGCAACGGCAATGTAGCCCTCTTCTTCCTGATAATAATATGAACATTATCATGGGGTTCATTTGCACAGTTTGCATCCTTGCCTCCATGATCACAATTCCTCACTGCCCTATTAGTCCGGCTTCTCCTCCTACTATAAGTTTCTACAGTTTTCGGAAGCTTTTCATCAGCAAGGTGGAGCTCCTTAAACTCAGTTTTGGACATGTCTGATAGCTTTGTCAGACCATATTTGGCTTTGCAATGGTCTGGTCCTCTTGATCCAGCATTGAGCTCGTCTATTTCTCGTACTGATGCCTGTGAAAGAGGTGTATATGTGGTTAATGACTAATAATGACCATTAATAAAAATATTACAAAAAATCTAGATTTGGACTCAATTGAAAACATTATATTTTTTCTTTTCTTTTATGAAGACAAGAAAAAATATATATATAAGGTGTATTGCACATTTTTCATCAAATATTTTTTTGTCTATTTACTTAGATTAAAGAGAGTTAGAGAAGTGTAAATAACATTACTAGTTGTTGAAAGCCTAACTTTGAAGATTCCATTTGGTTTATTTTGAAGCTTGAAATAGATAATATGATAAAAGTACTACACAACATCCAACCATTATCATTTTTGAGTAATTAAACTTTTATGATAAGTTACTAAAACAATGATACACTGTTCTACTGCAGATATTTTTGGTAATGAGTGAATTCTACTGATAAAACTTATACCAAAAACGTTGTGTGCCATGTTACATTAAATGGGCATAAATAATACATTAGTCAAAAGAGGAAATGAATCTTTGTATTGTTTTTTAATCATCAATTAATAGGTCTTACTAATTGATGTAATCTTATATCAATAGCCACATTCAATCTTAGTGGGATGCATATTATTTGACTAAAGATGTTAAAAAATACTGCCTCAATGGCCTGGTGCTACTGAGTATGAGGTTTTGGGTTAGATTCCAAAATCAGGCAGTGTTATTGAGGTTTTCAATCAGAATTTCACTGTAGCAGGCCAGAGGATGGTTGTGCCCATTGATGAGAATGGGCTCGCTTCCTATTACATGGGACTTGAAACATATATGCGGAAATGTGAGTTTACTAAAATGGTACTCCTCTGCCTAATCTTTCACGGAAATAGGTGTGGTAATGTTTCGCTATTTATGTTTTATTAAAACTTAGCTTGCATTGAGACTAATAGCAGGTAATCAAGAGAAATGTTTACTGTAATAGTTAATTACACAGAAAAAAAATATTGATAAAAAGTGCAATGTTCTGAAAATTTAATTATGAATCTTTTACAGTGATTCATTTAAACTTGCCCTTGTTATGCATTGAGATAAAAAAATACGCAGTAGTCTTTATGATACGGTAATAAACAAACAAAAAGATAAAGCTTGTAAGAGGGTAAGAGAAAAAGGTTTTAAAAAGCAATGCAAACTTTTCACAAAACGTCCCTTTGCAACACTGTCCAACATAACAAACTTTATTTTAAAAAGAAAACTTATTTGAAAGAGGAACTCACCACAAAATGTTGAAATCTTGCCGCATATTCATCGGGATTTGGGTAACTTTTATTGAACTTTGCTATGTAATCATCAAATACTGGCTTCAATTCTTCTACAGATTTTTCCCGAGTCAGTGTTAAAGGTATAGCGACAAACAGTAAACAGAATAACGCGAAACACAGCACCCAATTCCACCATTTAGTCATTTTAACGAAATAAAGTTATTGTAAACAAAACGACAACCACTCCCGTACACAAATCTTGGCAAACTAATTTTGACAGCAACTATCGGTGTTGCCAAACCGAGTTTTATTTACTTTATGACAATATTATTACTATTTTGTTGCTAACAACAAAATCCCGTGGCAAATTATTTATTAGAAACGTGTGGTTAATTATTTTTTGTATCCCACACATGATGACATGACTGTTCACTACGAAAAGATATGCTTTGGAGTTTGGCGAAGATGGTTTGTTGTTTAACTTCCTTTTTTTTCTGTATTATGTATTGTTTTTTCGTATCCATCATCGACAGCGTATGGACCTATGGTATGGACCAGTAATAAAACACAAATTCCAGTTAATACATAACTAAAATCCTTTATTCATGATAATTACACATTATTAAATCTTAAATCTACCGACCAGACATAATTACTCAATTTTCATACCATCGAATATAACAATACACCACTTATGCTCAATCCGCGCTCCAACACCAGTTGTCTTACGATGAAATACGTCAGTATACTTCTTCAGAACCTCGTGTACTGCCGATTGGGTGACATTAGGGGTCAAAGACTTGACGTAGGAGACTAGATAGTCTAACGTGGCTCCTAGCGGGTGCACCATGAGGAAAGCAGACAGTACACTGATGAGTTTGGCTTCGGAAGCTTTGACTTCGACTCCTGAGGATGAGGCTTCGCTGGGAAGTGGGGGTGGCGGCTGTGGTTTGGCGTTCATGTCCATGCGGAGGTTCGGCATCGGTGGTGGAGGTAGTGGTGGGTAGACCTGTATATTAAAGTATTTTTTGTTTAGTTTATTAAAAATATACTTTTGAAAGGATTCAAAGACAAGAAAATAGAAATAATCAAATTAGAGAAACGAAAACTCGATTACATTTTAGCCTGTACTGTCCAGCTGGCCAAAAGCCGCCTTTATTCTTTTTACAGCTGCTTTTTGCCAATAAGTCGATCTCCCTCGATTTTTACGCCACTTACGCGCTCTCTGCGTCGCTGTTTTAGGGAATTGGTAGTTTGTCGTATGGCAGACACGTCAAGCCCAGTTCTATAAGCTGGGCCTCCTTTTTCACACAAGTCTAATATTAAATGTGAAACCTTTGTGACTGTTGACAGAATTTGAATACCTGTTTGTTATGCTGCAACGCCTGCTCAGCAATGTAGTGCGCCTTGAACTTCTCGAATTTTCTCTCAGCCTCATCCTTGGCCAAATGAGCCTCATTCTTGTAACCTTCCAACTCGTACTGCAGGTTCTCGTTTTCAGTCTGAAATAAGTGTTATTTTCTGTTAAAAATGTATCATGCTGCTAAATTGTTTTATAAAATCGCGTAAAGAAAATCTACTGGATTGAAGGATTAAGTACAATTTTTTTTTTGTACTTATCGGCAATCAAAGACTTACATTAAAAGTGCGATTTTATGAAAATACGAAATTGTGCAGTACTTTGTGTGTACTGTTTCACTATAATAATCAAGCATTCTCCAGGTAAGACTAAAAATTTACTGTTTAAATTCAATTAATTGAAAGGTACTTACTCTGAGCTGTTCATATTTCTCCAAAGACACTGAAGGCTTGCCTGCCGTCTTTTCTATTTCTTCTTCATCAAATATAGCATTGAACTCATCCCTTATGTTGTCCAATTCCTGTAAAATTCGAACGATTAGCACCTTTTAACATAACACTGTTTTTTTTTTAAACAAAGAGGTTAATATCGCCGTTGTTATCAACGAGTTTTATATGTTAGTTTCCATCTGTGAGTAGCTACAGTTATGCTGATACGCCTGCTGCTGCTGACCTTGAATGCTGCATCTCCGTCACAAAGAAAATAAATATTTCGCAATCTGTCAAAGTATTGCTATCTAAGAAATATGCATTGAACGTCAGAATTTGTAGTTTGAAAAGAAGCAGTGAAGATTTCATGTTATTGGATCAATGGCGACGAGGCACGTAGCTGTCAGGGAGGAGGAAGTCAGGACCCAATGTCTCGCTCAGCAATTATTATGGTGGATGAGAAGACTCGTAGATCGAAGAGAAGACTCGAAGATCGAAGAGAAGACTCGAAGCTGATCGAATGAGTCTCCAAATATTCCGACGAATTTGCTTCCCATAACATGAACACATCACATAATGCAATACTTCGACAGATTAGAAATGAATACTTTACCAGAATATGAAGATGGTGTGGACGCTTTATCTTCGTTGGGATTGCAGCTGATGCTCACGAAACACCTACTGAACTGCTATGTCAGCAATACTTACCTTGGACGTAGATGGGTTTTATCAGATACATCTCGTGACGTAATATTTACATTGGTTCTACCACTATTCCCAATTACTTGTTGAATCATTACCATTGGCAGGAATACTCCGGGGCTTTTGAAACAGTTCGCTGCGATGCAATACCGTGTTACCAATTTGAAGTTGTAAACTGCTTCTATATAGATGAACGACTCAATAAAATTCGTGTGTAATTACGATTTTAAAGGTAAATTGCTTACCTTATTTTGTAAACCTAGTTTTTTTATAGCTTAATTGAAAAGTACTGAGGCCAGCGCATATTAAAGTCTTACTGGGCTGCAGCTCATTGTAAAATGCGTTGCCTTTATAGCGCGATGGACGAAAATTTACGATAGCCTTGAAAGCATACTGTGAAAATACGTTGTTTGAAACTGGCGTCAATATTTTCAAAGTAAGACCTGTATGTAACAATACGTACCTCAGTCATTTTGAGCCACATCTCGATGTTCCGCCTCTGCTGCTTCGAGAAATGGTCAGAGACCCGCTGAACTTTGGCCGCCGTGAGAATTTTCGCTACCTGCTCGACTGCCGTTGACAAATGTTTTATGTTAAAAATAACATTGACATTTTATATTTTGAAAAACATATTAAATAAATAGAAAATCTGGCAAAAATCATGTTCTGCTAAACAACTAAAGTATATTTAGAATGTATATTTTAAAAAATATCATGAGATTCGGTCGTAGTCAAGTGTCAAACAAAATATAAAATGTCATAGAAATGAAATCTGCAAAATAAATGTTCAAACAGTTTGCTTTTCTTTCTCTGTCTCGTTCTCTCAGTTCACATGAATTCATTCATCATAACATTCATAACAAGAAAGTGTGATAACGATGAGCAGTCATTATTTGTCTCTTCGTCTACCCTGCATAAATCGTTTATTTTAGATTATACCGGGCTTTAGATTAAGCCCGGTATAATCTAAAAGGCCTGGTTGAAGAAGGCACAGATGAACACTATGCAGCAGATGAAGATGAAGAACGAACCGATAGCAGGCGGTTCATTGTAACATTGCTCTCACCGCTCGGATACTTTAAGTCGGTACATTCTTCAAGGTAAACCCGATAAACTGGTGAAGGTCGCTGGACTACAGGAGCGGTCGATGTGGCGACGCTTGGAGTATATCCAGCGGTAGACGTCTTCCGCTGAATGGTGGTTCTTTTCTTCCTCTTCTTCGATTTTTAAACCTTTACTCTCTCGCACGACTATTTTCACCTAGTTGAATTATACTCACTTTTTGTGGGGTACTACTACCAACATACCTATTTTTGCCACCAAATAGCGTTGCTTGTACCGGTTTGCGGGGTATGCGGTTGACTGTAAAAACTCTTAAACTATGGCTAACATAGTTTACTGAAGCTTTTTAATTTTAAAATGAACGTTTATGCTGTAGGGTGCTGGAATCACGGTAATGCAGTCCTTAAAGCATTAAGGAGACCTTGCCACAAAGCATGTCAATGAAGTGTAGACCCCCTGAAGGTGGACCGACGACTGAGTGAAAGTTGCACCTGCTGGATGTGGATAGTCCAGGAACGGTGGTTATCGCGATTTTTGGGGCAGCCCTATGATCAGTACTGTCTTTTGGCTGAGATGATAATGATGTCGGAGAGAAGTGAGGCTAGCTGTTCCTGTCCGTGGACTTTCTAGAGCATATGCGTGTAGCTGTTCTGAAATAAGCTAGGCAAAAACTACCTACACTCTTGCTCTCAGTAGAACCCTGGTGTTTCTCCTTCCCTCTATCACGAGTGGATGGCTGGTTGTTAGGAAAGATTATTTGCTATAACGCCCTTAGCACATCGACGCTGGCGCACTAGCTAAAAGATGGCAGAACAAAATGTATCGCGTTAGCGTCAGTGTACTACAAGCGTTAAGCTATTTTATCAAAGCTAAATTGACTGGCCGGCCGCAATCTTCGTAAACTCTTTCGGCAGTCTCGCAAGTATTTAGATCACTAATCCTCTTGGTTTCCTTTCTTCTTTGACCTGTTCTCTTAATTTTGTTACTCCAGAATTTTCAAACAACACTTAGGCCTAAGATCGTTTACACACTGCGTCTGATCCGAATTTGAGCAAATATGTATGCCACTTACTAGAGAATGTTTGCTCTCTCAGCCCCACCGCTGTCGCCGCCCATACCACTGCCGCAGTTATTCGTATTTTCTCGAAATCGAACCGAACGCAGCTTGATAACAATCTTAGACGTAATCACAAGTGTAATCAAGGAACTGAAATTAAATTGCGTTTGAGAATTCTGGTGGAACCCTTAACATAACCTCCCAATCTTGAGACCACTGGATGTCTTAGTTGTCAGCCTGTCCTGTGGTGTAACTTTCTATATCTACACACCACAAGATGATTACTGAAATGACGGCTGATAGCGATGCATAGAAGACCCCAAATAAATTGGGAAAAGGGCAGGAACTTGATAGTCTTCAATTCAGCTCAGCAACTTGCTCCAGGGTTGGGTCCATCAACGCAATATTCAGCAGCACTACCCCTAAAAATACTCCAGTCTACTCACATTCCAAGGTACGTTTTGCCGGGTTGGACGACTAGCCATTTTATACGGAAACCGTATTGCAGAGAGTATGTTGTATGTTAAGCCGCTGGTAGAAAATATCATTAGAAGATCAGCAGCCGCCGGCAAGTCTGACAACCAGTCTTACCAAGGTTATGGTGTTACCCGATAACTGGGTTGTCGAGAAGATTGGCAGTTGCTCCATGTAAAATACTGTTATTCAGCTGCATCCGCTTACACTGGAAGCCGATCTCAACATATGTAGTTGGGAAAAGGCTCGGCAGACGATGATTAAAAATACTTCAGTCTACTTACATTGCAAGATGATATGTCCGAATTTGTCCCTGATGGTGGTCCTCAAAGACTGGTATTCATCATCGATCTGCATCTTCTCGTTGAACAGTCTTCGAAGCTGGTTGTTGGTAGCCTGGATTAATGCGTAGAATGTGCCGGAGTTCTTCTTGTTGCATTCGCCGCGTTCAAGCCAAGCTGCCAGGGTCTGGACGCAAGGTTTCAAGTTAGTTAGGAAAAAAGTTCTTTAATGGTGGCACTACGATTGGCGCTGTTTGGGCCCACAATCATGGCATGTCACTAAGGACATGTCAAATTGAACTGGGTTCATTTAAAACTAGCGGAACGAAGCGCATAATCGCGAGAAATGGAAATAATTTATTGATCGGAAGCCTTTGGACAAAAAAGATGAATAGTATGTATGGTAGATTTTTTTTTCACAAATCAGACCAAGTGAGACGGTATTGTCAATTTCCACGCAAACCATGCAGTATCAGTTATAGAAGTTGACGGTCCTTGTCAATGCCTGTTCAAGCCTAGACCCTGTCTTAGTCAGGGACCTCTACACGCTGCCGGCTCGACAATTCCGTGCTCTGAGGGCCGAATTGATAAAACCACCAGAAATCACCGGCCGCCATAGCTCACTTACAATGGTCCACTCCAAGGACTAAGCGCAGAAACCAGTCCCGTTAACATAGAACCACCTGAATGTTAGTTAATACAAGTTAGAGGACTCACCGGTGCCGCTTCAGCAAATTCATGGTCACTCTTGATCTTCTCTCCGACAATCACAAGTGTGGCTGCACTGTACTGCTCAATGCGAGGTGGCGTAGGACTACGCTTGCGCCTGTTCTTCTCAAACTCGTTTTGGTCTTCACGGTTCTGTTTGAAGGTACATGATAAGCCTATAATGTTCCTATTAATCGACAGGCCTCCGCTTTATGAAAGGGAGGAAATGTACTCTTTGTTTGAAAATGTGATGTTATAAAAATTTTATAGTATGTGGTAATAAGCATGGCTTAACTTTGATGGGTAGCCTGTCTCTTTCTCGCTTGATGTCTCATGTTAACATACACATGGGAATTTACTTTTATACACAAATGCAAAAGGCTTCAGTCACCAGGACTTTTCTAAAATACATGAACTTATATATAAATATTATTCGCCACTTACCAAAGAATAATCTATGATAAGAGTTGTTGCCTCACTTTCCATTTGGTCATGAAACTTGATGCGACTACCGGACACAAAGAATGATTGCTCCACAGTTTCCTGCTTCTCAAACCGCACATGACAAACACCTTGTTTGTACATCTTCACTTCATCAATTGCACCAAAACGTTGAAAAATCTCTTTAATATTATCTTCAGTGATTCCATTTGGCAGACCTCCGACGAAGATGGTACGGCATCCGGGAGGCTTTTCCCGCCGTTGTGGTGTTGTCGTACCCGGGAGGGCTGGTAGGATTACGCCATTGCTAAAGTATATGTGCTGGTTCGGCATTTGCATTTGTTGGTTTATCATCATCATGTTATTGGGAAGCATGTTCATGCCAGGCATCATATGCTGCATGTTTGGATTTTCCATCTGTTGGTTCAGCATAGGATTTTGCATGTTTGACATTTCAATCTGTTGGCTAATCAAAGAGTTTTGCATGTTCGGCATAATATTGCCATATTGCATCATATTATGTTGGCCTGAAAAGAGAATTTTTGTGTGAATCTTGTGATTTTTTCTGCTTTTATGTGTTGTGTATTTTCAGATACAAACATCATACAACAAAAAAATAAAATTTGTGTGCCCTAAGAGAGTCCATTGTAAGATGATAAATAATATTTTTGTGCTGTTGGTAGTAG
Source organism: Eurois occulta (assembly GCA_950022335.1). Taxonomy (NCBI): domain Eukaryota; kingdom Metazoa; phylum Arthropoda; class Insecta; order Lepidoptera; family Noctuidae; genus Eurois; species Eurois occulta. The sequence goes on from OX465478.1 coordinate 17,460,924, forward strand.
TGGTGTAGCCAGCAAGATGTTATCTACTCTGATATGAAACACCCAAACAAACGCACAATTTCTTGGTCAGACCTTTGTGGGGATCAAACAGATTTGCATGCTCCGACTGTCCTGTCACAGTATGCAAATTTGCCAGATATCGTGAAACTCAAGTCCGAACTTAAGGGTAAAAATGGCATAGTGTGTATTTATCTTACCTGGCAATCCTGGCATCATCATATTATGATTGTGGGGCTGCATGTGGTCTTGTTGTTGCATAGCTTTACCATGATTGTCCCACTTGGACTGCCTCTCATGGTGTTCACTGCGGTTCCGATCCCCTCGGCTATTCCTGTCTTTGTTGCTGTAGTCACGGTTACGGGACCGAGAGCGGCGTCGTCCTCCTCTCTCTAAAACAGTACTATTGTTAGGTGCTGCATAGATGTACTAATTATTTACTAAGTATTCATATTCTTTATTGTAAGTACTTATTTGTATGTTACACAGGCAAGCAACTTAAAAATGGGTCAGAGGGTCATCTGAGGGGTGTCCCTTGGATGACCCTCTTTGAAAAGCTTCATAGTTTTTGCATCTACCAAATCAGGCTGATAGTGAACAAAACTAAATGATGGATACAATATTTGACTTCACGGCTGTACAATCATAATGATTATTCACATATCACAATAAATAAATAAAATCAATAACTAGGTACCTCGTTCACGCTCTCTGTCGCGACGATCACTCCTGTCTCTACTCTGTCGTTTTTCTTGCATTTGGTCTTGCCCATTGCCTTTTTCTTGGATTTGGTTTTGCCCATTTTCCGGTACAGTTTCAACCTGGGCACTCACGTTTTCAGGAATTACAGGTCCTATAAACTGTGTTGTGAGCTGTGGAGGGTTCACATGATGCGTTACCATTGGCTGCATAGGCATTTGATTAATTTCTGGCATCAAATTGCTAGCCACCATCAATGTCTGCATTAAAGGTGGCGCCATTGCTCCCGGTGGCATCATGTTCGGCATCATATTAGGATGCATCATATTTTGCATGGCAAATTGCTCGTTTGCCCACGAATTCATAACGCGTAACAAAAACACCTCTTTGAAACACGCTGGCTGTCACTATCACTACCTTCTCAGGAATTACTCTTCTCAATCTGGAGATGCGTGTTAGAATAACTAAGAAGCTAAACTGTTGAATAAATATCAGAAAAAATAAGTGTGTTTTCTTAATGTTTTATTACAAAAAAAAACGCTCTAGTATTACTGTCTCTTTGACACTTTGATTTGACAGCACTCAGGCAGGTCTGAACCACAGAGCATCCTAAAACTAAAACACACACTTAATGTGGCTTTTACGCACCTTCTTCTTCTATTAAAATTAAAGAAAAACAATTTATTTGGAATTGTCCGGAAAATATCTTCCTATTTCATACTTCTCTATCAGTTATCATCGCATGAGTTAGCCTATTTTCTAGCCATATCATCATTCACACAGTCCGTCCATCACAGAACATAATATACTCTAGCGAGCTAGCGAGGCCGTCCATCGTCTCTTTGTGCTGGCGCTTCTACTGCGGGCCGGCTGCTGACCTGACACCATATATTATTATCAAAGAGTATAATAATATATGATTACTATACTCTTTGCCTGACACCCTCAAGCAAGCGGCGCAAATACTGTAACCTTATTGGTAGTTACAGTTTTGATCCGTTTGGGGTCGAAACGATTGCATCATGGGGCACGAGTGCGTGACAGTTCAAACAACTATAGTCGCTTAAATTACTAATAAATTATTAGATAAGAGAAGACATAAGAAGATTAGAGAGAGAGAGATAAGATTTAGATTTGATTATTATTATTAATCGCTTGTATGAAGGTACAGACGCCATCGTATATCAAGCTACCCGAACGAAACTGTAAAATTTTCCAAATCAACCTTGAACCTAAAGTTGTAGCGATAAAGGTGAAAATCTATTAAACTTTGACAGATTGTAGTAGCTTGATGTGCTGGCGTCTGTACATACTGATAGGTCCAGAAAAGGTATAAAATCATAAATCTACCCTACAAAATTTTCTCCTTTAAAATATTGAAAGTCAAGAAAATTGACTTTTATACCTTTTTTGGACCGGACGCAATATAACATTTTAATTAAAAAATAGTAAAAAACTGATTTGCGTTAATCTATGAGGTTGAACCGTTCAGACGTTTTATTAACATTCGATTTTCATTTTCTTTTTAACAATTAACTTTTGTGTCATTATTTCTTCTAACTAATTCACAGAGGTATATAGGTATAATATATTAAGGTCGTACTTATGTATTTCTACAGAGAAATTCATGTTTTGCGAATTCCTCAGTAAAGACACTAACGAATTTAGGAACCTAGATAAACCGCCATTAATCTGTAATTCTACAGATTTGGGAATTTCATAAAACATTTAAGATTTAAATAAAATGATTAACCCAAATAACCCAGTAATAGTACTTTCTGAAATGTAAGCAATGCCAATTCATGCACGCGTCTGGATTGAGGGTCCAAGTTATGTAGTCATAACAGTTTTAATGCTCGTTTAAGAATTTCATGAGCTCTAAGTTTTTATTATTTTTTACTAATTTCCCTGTCTTATTTCGTTCCTCATATGTGCATCTCAATCCAGACGCACATTTGAGGCAGTCCTATTTCCAGCACAGGAACAAGTTTAAGTCTTTTGGCTGAATTACTGCAGCACTCATTCATTACCAGCTTGTGCATTTTTTTTTAATCTAAAAGAGCAATGTTTCAAAGCCAAATTTACTTATCGATCGTGTCAATAATTTTTAGCGTTCTCAATCTGTCAAAACGGGAAAATAAATACTTTAGTAAAATTTTTGTTTTGCTTGTTTTATTGCACGGAAATTATAATCTGGAATACTGGATGCAAACACTAATAAATTAATTGATTTCACGATGTGGTAAGTGATTGTAACACAAAAAATGGCTCACAGTTTATCACTAGAACGTTTAAAATCATTGGTTTGTAAGTATAATACTATTTTTTTATATATTTAGCTCTGAATCAGTGCCGAAGGATTTCGAAAAGACAACAGAGGTTTTGCCTTTTACTAAATATGGATTATCATCGGTGGAGGAGTTTCGGAAAGCTGAAGAAGAAATTCATCTTCAGGAATGGTTGAAGAAAGCTGGTCTTACAAGTGAAGAAATAAAGTTATACCAAGAAAACGAGGCAGGCCTTCTGGACCAACGCAAGAAGATCGAATCCGGGATATTAAAAAATAAATTAGAAGAAATATACCATAAAATCAGCACTATGCACAACATAACTAAAAGGTAAAGCCCTTTCATATTTTATACGACGCTAAATTGGTCATTGAGTTTTAATTTATTACGAATTCCAAAATTGTATATTTGTTTATACAATTCATAGCAACAGATTCACAAAAGAATAATTATTTCAGTGATACTACACATCATGAAGAGCAGCCAAGTACATCATCTGCCCCCACACCTGAAAATCTCATAGAGAGGCTGCAGCAGAAACCCATCACTTTCTACCCTGAGGGCCACCCAATGAACGAGCTTAAAGAACTAGAAGAGAACCTATTCGGAAACATCAAATCAGACATGATACCTCTCACAAAAAGACGTAAGCTGCTCCGCCGTTTACAAAGGAAGAAGGACAGGTTGCTGCAAGACAACCCATTTAACATTGCCACTATACCAACTACGTCAAGAGTAGATCGACCGGGAAGCCTCTGGGACATGCGGGAGATGCCCCGATTGATCCCCCACACAATCACTAGTCGAGATCAGGAAGAGGCAATGGGTCCGCATTTACGAACAATGTATACGGTCAGAGATAACAAGATTGTGAGGTTAGAACCAGTCATGCCTGAGCAAGAAGATTATAGGGCTGTGGATATTATGATGCCCATTAACGAAGCCGAGTCACAGCTTTTGGAAGGAACTAAGATGAGTGTGGATGATATTAAGAAGATAGACCGATTCAAGGATTATGAGCCTGGAGTACCTTCAAAGGTTTGTTTGAAATATAATTAATTTTATTGTTTTGAATAACTTTACATGTATTCTATCTTATTGACGGGTTTTATCTAGGTACTTAGTACTCAAGTTATATTCACAGTAGACGTCCCTTGATATGTATGTATATGGGCATAAGGCATCATCTTGACTTCCAGTCTAATTTGATGCAGCTGAATTTCAGTATTTTACATGGAGCACCTGCCTGTCTAACTTATATGGGCAAACAGTGTCCTAAGAATGAACTACCAAGTGGTGTAAGCACTACTTACTTATTAACTTCAAGCTAAGGGGCGTGGCTTCGCCCGTGTGTTACTCTAATAAAAAGTAGCACATGACCATCCGGAATAACATACCTTTCAAATGGTGAAAGGATTTTTCAAACACATGCTGTGACTCTAGAGATTGCTCTCCACATACACGTATACTCACTATATTCTCACTCTCTCTTTATAATATTAGTAAAGATTCCATCTTTTAATTTCAGGTTCTCTATCTGAAGAACATAGCTCCTGGAGTCAGTCAGGAACAGCTGTTGGTGCTCTTCAACCAATTCGTGCTGGCCAATGGAGGGCCAGTTGATCTACGGCTGATGACCGGCCGTATGAGGGGGCAAGCCTTTGTGGCCTTCCGAAGTGAGTTCATGCTCATGTTTTCTGTTGTGTTGAATAATTGTGTGATTTTCTATTCTATGTATTTTCTTTGCTATGGCTTGCATTGCTAAACTTGTGGTTGTTACTTGCTGTGTGCAAAGGTTTTATTCAGAAAATATTATATCTAGATGTCAGTATCAGTTAAGTACTACTGCGCTCACTGCAGTCACCACTTTTCACCCTTATGCCCTGAGTAATAGGGTTGAAAAGTGGTTAACCGTCAGTGAACACGGTAGTACCTACATATTTAATGACCTATTTATTATATTAGTAGCTGTTGCCCGCGACCTTTGACCGCTTGAAATTATTATATAAATATTACTTCCCTATTTGAATTCGATTTTGTTAATAATTTCATTAGTTTTCATTTTTTGGCACGGAAGCTTAATCGTTTTTCTAAAATTAAAGTAGCCTAAGGTACTCCATATAAACAGGTACCTGCCAGTAAAAGTACCGCCAAAATCAGTCCAGCAGTTTCGGACATTAGCGAAAACAAACAGAAAGACAAAAAAAAAACATGTTTATTATAAGTACTCAATACTCAATACTGTATTGCATTCCATAATGTAAAACAAAACAGTTGGTATGTTAAAACATTGAATCAATTATGGACCCTGTCGGGCACAAAATTAATTAATAGGAGAGAGGATGAAGGCGCTTTTTGTTTAGAAAATTAAATAAACATTAAATTAGAATAGTAAACTTTTGTGGTATTTATATTTTACAGCATAACTATATTTACTTGAGTAATTATAATTTCCCTTATTTGGATGAGTCTTATGTGTGTAATATTTGGTTTTAATCTATTGCACGATTTTATTACTAAAATTATAAACTTATAAATTCAATATTTAAATTATTATTCAGTCTTTATTAATTAAATTGAAGTACTGTAATACATTGATGTGCATTCAATAAAAAGCTGTTTTTTTTGGAATTACAAACAGACACTTCAATTTTATTCATTTGTATAGATGTAAACTTTGAATTGATTCATAATGGGCTGGAAATTTCAACTAATGAAAACCAAGAACTAACAGTTTACTAAATTGCTTGCGACAAAATGATTTTAAGAAAAGTGGGTGTAGTTAAATCTAAAACCAATTAACCTTCAAACTTAATATGTAGCCTGAAATAACATGCGAATATAAGTTGTTTGGCAACACACAGTAAAAACTCAAAGCATCTAATCATCATCTGCTTGAGCCTTTTGCCAAAAATGGTGTAGTCTAACTACCCGTTGAATACCAGTAACTGGGTAATACTCTTGGGTTTCCAACTACCAGACTCAGAACTGTCAAAGATCTATTAGGATAATATACAACTGCTGTGCATCTAACTAAAATACTTAGGTAATTCAAACGATTTCTTTCTCCAACAGGCGAAGAGCTGGCTATCCAGGCACTAGAGGAGATCAATGGCACCATTCTGACTGGGAGGCCGGTGATTGCTGTGTTCGGCAGGAATACTAATAGGATCCAGGATGATGATGACGACAGATAAATTGGTTTCTATATTCAGACACTACACTTACTGTAGCATTTTTTTTTCTCTGACAACAGATTTAGTACAGTCAGCAACTATTGCGGTTAACTTGTCAGTTTTAAAGTAAAATGTTAGTAAGCAGTTTATACTTACATAAAATAAAGTAAGCGATGTGTGTAATACTAAAATGTTACAAAAAAATATTGACTTCATGATATGAAGAGAAACCAGAGTATCAAATCATTTTGATCATCATTATTATTTATGTTTTTTTATTTTGTGTCAGTTTACATATATGTATTGTAAAAGTGGCGTTGCTGACTTTACATGAGAGATTGGACACGGATTTCATGGAAATCCACGTTCCTTTCCTGTCAAATATTTTCGAGAATATGGCTATATCAAAATCGTCAATACTAGTCGCAACCGATGCGCGTGTATGACAAAGTATTTGAACGTGATAATAGCAAATCAAATTGATTGATTTAATAATAGCAAAGGAAAGAAGTATGCTTGCTGTATTTCTGCCTTCCCATCGGAAAAAGGCGTTGAGTTTATGTATGTCTGATAATGTAATATACTATGCTGATTGGTAAGATATAATCAAATGTATGGGCATGAATGTATGTTAATAATTAAGTCGTGGTTGATGTTGGAAAAGTAATTATAGCAGGTAAACAGACATTTGACAAGATGCATTCTGCTATGGTAAGCTGAAGGAGCACGTCTGCGGAAATACTGTAATGAATAATTTACCTTCATAAACATCGAAAAGTGCTTATTTTTCCCTTTTCTCAGTAAAGGTGTGCCCTTTTAGGCTTAGGCTACACTAATTTACGAAAGATCACATAAGGATGAAATCCTAACAATAATAAACACATTACCCTCTTCAGTCGGGTAAAAATAGCACATTCTGGACAACAATTGATGTGTTTTGTGTTTATTCGCTTTCTCACTGATTGTAAAAATATAAGGGCATTTACGTTTGCCTGGGATTCTAAAATGGCCGCTTTAGCAGAATCATAATGGGATAGTAATATGAATTACGTTAAAATTCTTAAAATGGTTACAGCGTAAGCATAGGCATAATCAGCCTATAATGTTCCCACTGCTGGGACACACGGCCTCCTCCTAGAGAAGGAATGGGCTATAATCCACCACGCAGGCACAGTGCGGGTTGGTAATGTCACATGTCTTCGGATTTTTGGTTCTAGGACATGTTTCCTCTCGATGTTTTCCTTCACCGTTTTGGAGAGCAGTGGCGATGAAATAAATTACACAAAGTAATGCGCCTGCCTGGGTTCGAACCCACGACTTACTGTTTGTAAGTCGGGGCCGCCACCACTGGGCCACCGCTGCTCTCCCAATGGTCACATACGCAGTTAGTTAATATTATGAATTGTCATTTTGTGGCCATTTTACGAATTGTAACGTATTTCATTTTATTATCCTATTTAGATTCCGCTAAAGCGGCCATGGCTTGAGCAGGCTTAAACTTTAGCTAATGATTTTCAAGGCTGGAACACACGATACACTAATTATTCAACTTCAGTATCAGCTTTTGATAATGGCTTTTGTGCAAGAGTCACCACAATTTTAATTTGCCAATGTCACTTACGATTGACATACGAAGCTTGAGTAGTTTCTTTCTCATTGATGTTAAAACGCGAGTGTTATTGTGTAGATGACATCAGCATTAATGTAGACTAGCCATAATCGACTTTCTTTAAAGTTTTCTACGTTTTGTGTTTCAAATAACTACTTTATAGTAGCGTCGTGACGACATCTGTAATCATTTGTGTGCCGTGTCTATTTTACATAATATTAGTGTACCATTTGATAAATATAAGGTCAAATGGAATTAGTCTGCGGAGTTACGCTGGGTAATTTATTGACCGCATAAACTATAGTCACTATTTAGAATGATCATATTCGATTACTAAACCAAGTAAACTTAGTGTGGCTATGGTCACAGATAAAGCCATTGGAAAGTATATTATTGCGTAGCATACCAGTATTTATTGATCCCCCTGCTAAGTGATAAATTAATTTAGTAGCAAGCGTTATGTATATAATTCTGTACCTATGTTCTAAAATAAATATATCTTTATTATAATAAATAATATTGTAAATTGTAAAGGGTCCCTTCACGAAACCGACAACCAAGCATTCTGTACATCAAACTATGGGGCTGTCTCCACGAGCGAGAGAATCGCGGCGATATTACGTTTTTGTATGGGATAATATCGCCGCGATTCTCTCGCTCGTGGAGACGGCCTCTAAGAGAGTGTATAGAAATACGTGGCAACGACGATAATATCGTCGCGATTCTCTCGCTCGTGGAGACAGCCCCTAAGTAATACTGTGCAAATATTATTCCGGCTTATTTTTTGTTGTAAAAAACCACGTTTTACGGTTGGTCTCAATGAAACGCACTTAAAATACTGAGCTAATGGAGGCATTGAAAACTACAGGGGTCATGAAGGCATTGAAAGTAAAGTTAGAGTTTTCAATCTATGTAAAAAAAGTGAGTGAATGTTTGAACTTAGACCTTCAATATCTCCGTAACTAGAAAGTTAGGTATGGTCCAGAACAAAAAGAATATCGCAATGACGGGGAGAACACTAGCCTCTCGGTTTTGTGAAGTGTCTCTTTACACCCTTTATTTTAACGCTTCACACTAGTTGTAGGTTTTTCTACAAGGTGTAATTAAAAATCTCATTGGGGATTATTGTACTCTTCATTTTGAACTTTTACTATGGGGTCAACCCTGAAATTCAGCCAATTTTGTTGAAGTATACCGGGTGGAAGTTGAAATTTTGTACCTCTTTGGTACCTCAACATGTTTTTCTTATAATTTTGCGATAAGCCTAAAATAAGTTACACCTACAAGAAGTTTTGCACATATAATAATGTTTATTTTTGTACAAAGAAAATTACCGAAAATAAATCATAACACACATAAATATTATGTATTTATTGATTTATTACATTAATATTTTGTTTGCATATAAATAACAGTGTGCATACATTTTATTTTTACTGATTGTGATTCAACTTGACATGTCGTTGTAACATTGCTATTTGGACCCTCTGCGGCAATGTGATTTGTAATGTCCCACGCCTTTCGGAGGTGGCACAAATTCAACAATATAACATAACATAATCAATATAACAGACAAAAGGTGGTACTCTATTCTTCTTAATGTTATATTTTTGACGTCAGATTTGGGCTCAAAAGCAGCAATATATCTTCTAAATGCTCGTATTGAGTAGTTTAATAAAAAATCAATATGTTGAGTATTATTACATAAACAGTTAGATAATCAGATTAGATTAGACAAGACAAAGGTATATAACCCCCGAGGAGTTGTTGTAATGTGTGTGAGAGGTTACTATGAGTCAACAGAGTCAATAGATAAAGGAAAGTAAGATAAGTATTTAAGAACCTGAACACCCCGTATACATAAATGAATGGAGCAGCCGTTTTTTTTGTCAGGATTGGGGTCATTATTAAAGGTTTTCTTTTACACCTTGTATACCCCACATTATATTGCACTGTATACATGAAATTCATCATAGGCGTAAGTCATGAATATTATAGGCTAATTATATAATATAAAATGCGACTCTGGTTGCCCTTAAGTGCGCATATTATCCATCAAATCCTCTCTGTGCTGACGTCACTACATAAAACTGGCAGTACAGTCGGCGGCATATGCACATATGGCAAAGAAAAAAAAAACTTAATTCCTGTGACCTGTACAAGGTTCTTTATACGACTGGTATTTCTTGTCCGCGGTTTTCTTCAATAACTACTCGACCTATTTTGGTAACAGTCAAGTTACAGACTACCGTAGTGTAACAAAGAAAAGATGCGTTTTATATTATGTAACGATAAGTGTTTTTATACGAATTTTGCTGCATCTCTATTAGTCTTATGTGAAACATAAAGACGTTTTAATGTATTATTTTACTTTCTTCGTATTATATGATACTCTTTTAGGCTCTTTAACGGCTACGATGACAGAAAAAGTCTGGATACGATCAATCGTAGCTATATTAAATACCAACGTTCGTGGCATTCGCGGTCATGAAATGCGGAAGCGGGACAACACGATAGATCTGCCTTTTTCACACTTTATTGGTGTCTGCTTCCAGTCACACTTTGTAGAGATGTTGTACAAAGCATAATTCTTGCTTTTTGTACACCAATATTTTAATTAAGAGAGCTCATTCGAGACTCATTAATCCCGTAATATGAATATGCGGTGAATCGCCCTACACCCACTTTTATGGCCCTGATTCCCGCGAGTCTTGGAGGTTTATAGTAGATTTTATTTTTATCTATCACTTATTACCAGAGATAGGAATGGTTAGGTTTTACTTGCCTAAACTTTAAGGAAGTAACCCGTGGATAATACCTCCCTCTAATTGAACAACTTTATTTCGGAACCTAAAAATCATTCCGGCATTTTATAAACCAACTCTACCCGACACTTACTCTTGTCTTAAAGCGAATAAGAAAAACAAAATAATATCTACTTCGAATGGTCTATTCCTCTAGTTCCCGAGCGTACAATACCCCGTCTTTTCCTAGAAATATTATTTTATGGATTAGTCAAATCAAATAGTCATGGATGGGTTGTATCCAGACAAAAAAGCTGCGGGCGGCTTACTATCGAAGCCGTAGTCGCAACAATATTATGTTTTTAGCTTTAGATGTACGTACTTGTAGTCATTCTGTGCAATACCAAGTATTAGTGTTTTGAATTTATGTAATTAAAAAAAAAGTAGTTTGAAATAAAACACTGAAATGCTGTAGTTTATGTTTAGTGACAAAACAGGCACTTATTTAAATATATTTCTTGACAAATTACATTACATTTAAGACTATAACCATTAATCTGATATTTAATGAAAATAAAATCTTATTAGATGTCTAGAAGTGTGTTTCATTTAATCATATAAACTTTACAGAGTAAGCAATGTCTCACCACAACCTCCTAATATGAAGCCAGGATTTTTACTTTCTATGTACAGTCACAAGCATTTAGTTGTTGCATTTTTTGACAATAATTGTAATTTAAACTTTATGTCAATGTTCATAAAAGTCACACTACATGCGCTTATTTTTTGCAATGACTTTATTTACATGCTTCTTGTATATAAAACTTGATGACTTTACATGCTGAACTCTTGAGTTTCATAACTACTGATTGATACAAACAACGATGAACGAGTGTATTGGGAAACCTATAATATAAATGAACAGGATATAAGGACAGCTATATTAGAATAGTGCCGATATTGATCCGGTTTCGGTCCTCCAACATACTTATTTCCTAATAAAAATACCAATATCTTATACCTTTTTACTTTAAAGTACACAAAATGCAGACTGCTTTAATTTCAATATTTTTCTAACCTTTTAAGCTAAACGGGTTTCTAAGTAAAAAGCAGTCAATATTTACATACATTTCTGCTTAGAATCTACTGTACGATTACAATGATTTACAGATTTTATGAAACTATCTCAAAAGTTGATAATTTTGTGTCTATGTGAATAAGTAACGATACAAAATAATTAACTATTTAAAAATCCCTAATGGGAAGATTATAGCACAGCAGCGTCACCTAGGACTCAAACCTAGGATCACATATTCAGCAGTCACACTTGCGACCACTAGACCAAAAAGACGAATAACCACAGAGCACGGGCATACTTCGGCGGCCGCTGCTAGAAGCGGCATTGCCAGCACGTTATAAACCAAGCGTGTCTCTAAATGACATAGAAACTTGAATGGCGGTCCGTGAAAGAAGTTGTGCGCCCAACTTAGTAATGCCGTCTCTAGAGCTTCTGTGGTCTATGGTTATCTCACAATTTATTCTTACACACAAATTTTACAAGCAGTCACGTTTCTACACTTTCACTTGTCACCAAGATAAGAGTCACTTTGTAGTATGTTTCAAACAGGGACCATATTATGAAGAGCTATCAATCCTGTTAGTATAGCTAGTAGCAGTACTTCCATACAAGCCTAAAAGCTTGGCTTTTTCTTATAACCAACTTTTCACCATTTAAAAGGTTATTTCTGAACAGTGCTGGTCTTATGGGCTTGATGTAATGTACACCCTTAGCATTCCACTGTCTACATCACTATCTCTCGCTCACAATTATCTAAAACGTCATAATATGGGGCCTTTGTTTAATGCCCAATCCAGCGTACGTTGCGTTACCGTAGCGTTCACTGGGCGTCCTTGTTAGAGGACTTGCGCCGTCGTTTGACGACGCGTTTTGGTGTTGATCATTCGTTCTCTTTCTTTGGTTGTGGCTCCTCCTCTGGAAATAGGAGAAAAATATGTAATTTTTGTATTAAGAATTGCTTTTAATTCTAGTTTCTTTGTAGTAGCTCTTTATAAAGGGGAGAGTATATTTACATATTTTGAGTATATTTTAGTAGTGTATTTACTACTATTCCTATAGCTGATGCAGCTTTGCTGCGATACAGTTACGATAAGGGATATTAGGGTTTCGTTGTAATTGGCATGAGAGACATTTTAGCTTTATTTCTGCGATGCGTCCGTTATTCAAGTTAAGCTTAGCTTGGTGTGGTTCGACTTCCGATGCTATAAAACATAGAAGAAGAGGAATTTGACAAGAGCACAGTCGTTCCCTAACCAAAGTAATCTTTGCGTTTATTTTGTACGGCGAACCCGAACGCGTCGTCGCGTTGACTAAGGATGCCTTCTGCTTGGTCAAACAAATATAAGTGACATAAGAACGCGAAAATGGAGTATTCGCGTGACTTTGGCGGTGACAGTAGGTCGCTTCCTAATGTCTTTGTAAAGTATGCTACATTTATTTCCACTCACGGTTACCCTCATGCTGGAGGTGCACTTGCGGCTGATGGGGATGCATCTTACTACTGCTGTAATACGGCACAAGACGGCATGTGTCATAAGAACAGCCAGCTACAGTACATTTATCTCCACTCACGTTTCCCCTCATGCTGGAGGTGCGGCTGCGGCTGGTGGTGGTGCAGCGGGTGGTGCGGCGCGTGCGCGTAGTGCTCGGGCGCGGGCCCGGCGGGCGGCGCGGAGCCCGCGTAGTACGCCGCGTGCTGGTACGCCGCCGCGCCCGGGAACGTGCCCGCGTACCCGCCGTAGTAGCGCCCGCCGTATGCGCCGCCGTACGCACCTGGATGGTTACAAATATTGCTTTTATTAGACGGTTTAAGGAAAGTAAAGTAGAGATAACATTGGAACAGATACTTATTTGAATAGGATATTGAACAAGTTATGGAATCATCAGACGTTGCTTTGCTAAAACCAGTAAAATGTTATGTGTAAACATTAAGTTCAAACTCGAGCCAACACCTCTTGAAGGATGTCCTATGAAGACGCGAAACGTGTCGAATAACGAGTTTGGGTGGCATTGCGCAAAATCAAAATCAGTTACAGGCATTTTTGAATTGTCGAAACAAAGACAACAATGAAATGTAGCTACAGTCCCATTCACAAGGCATAAAAACTGTGAAAGTACTGTATTTGCCCATTCCCTAACGTAAGAACAGGCAAGAAAGTCCATGGGCACTCTTTTAAATCACACAGCACATTCTTTATGTCCTTATTTTTGGATGTTATTTCTGCAGGTAGTAACTGGTGGTTGGTACTTCATTCAGAATCCAAGCCTGGATCTGGTTGGTCAAAAAAGTACACTAATAAACTAAACAAATTTTGCATACGCAATAAATTGCATGCTTACGTTCGTGGCAATCGCGGTCATTAAACTAGAGAGCGAGACAGTAAAAGAAGTGTATTATTTACCTGGAGGTGGTGGAGGCCCAGCGTGTGGAGGTCCCGGGTGAGCCGGCGCGTTAGGGTTCGGCGGCATCATCATCGCTGGATAGTAATCAAAGAAAAATATGTATTAGACTTAGTCTTTGTAATATTTAGCTGATTTTCGAGTTTTGGAAAAAGTTTGGCTAACATCGTCTGCCACTAAAACCAAGGAATATTTTCGTAAGAAATGCTTAATTTTCTTACTAAAGGAATGTAAAAGTGCCATTTCCATAATACGAATGTTTGATTACTGTACCAGTGGCGATTGAAAACACTTCAGGCTTTACTATTTTATTATATTGGTATTATGTCTGACAGCATATAGACCGAGCGCTTTTGTTCAAGCATTTGTGATCCTTTAAAAGCACATATTTTCAGAAGAAAATAAAAGTAGATAATTTACGGTGATGTGGCGGCGAAGTGATGTGCGGTGGGTGCGAGGGTGGCTGTGCGGGCGGAGCGCCCGGGGCTGCGCCCTCTTTGACTTCAGGCTTGGGTGCCGGCGGCTTCTCTTCTTTAATATTAATACCTTAAAAAATACGCAAAATGACTCATTAATTTCAAGGCCTACCAGCACACAATCATCATCTTCCTGCCCTTAGCATAAGCATAATCAGCCTATAATGTTCCCACTGCTGGGACACACGGCCTCCTCTCTAGAGATGGAATGGGCTATAATCCACCACGCGGGCCCAGTGCGGGGTGGTAGATGTCACATGTCTTCGAATTTTTGGTTCTAGTACATGCCGGTTTCCTCACGATGTTTTCCTTCACCGTTTTGAGAGCAGTGGTGATGAAATATATTACACAAAGGAATGCGCCTGCCTGGGTTCGAACCCACGGCTTATCGCCGACACTGGACCACCGCTGCTCTCTTCCTGCCCTTGTCCCATATTAATTAGGGTCGGCGCAACACGTTTTTTTTCCATTCTCCCCTGTCAACCGTCACGCAATCATTTATTCCTTTTTCTTGCTTATCGTTCCTCTCCATCCATCAACATTTATATTCATCACTCTTTTAGTCACATGCGATTCTTCCCTCCTCACACATGTCCATATCAAGACAGTCGATTCCCTTTCAACTTTTCTGTAACTGGTGCACAATTAACAGTGGTTGATGAAAAATTATCCCCCCCCCCCCCCCAATAACATAACAATAGATCTTTCAAACATACCGTCACTCTCCGGCCCATTACTAGCAGGCTCCTCAGGCTCCATCTTCTTAACCTCGGGTTCCGTCTTCAGCTCAGTGGTGACGCCTTCTGTCTTCACTTCCGTAGTGGACACCTTATCCACTTGTGTGGGCAGATTGGGCCCGTTGGTGTCCGCCTTGATTTGAGTCTGGTCTTGGTCCATTGGCTGTAGAGGGTGATGTTAAATGGTCTTGAATGATTAGTTTAAGTATAGGACTTGGGTAAAGAAAATCGTCACTAAAATTTAGTGCAGGCTCAAAAGAAAAATTGCTATATTCTTGTATGTTGGCTTGAACATCTGCTACATTTAACCCCAGACAAATAATGCATATTCATTTCCTGTCTGTTAACTAGATTGCGTAGAAACGGGCAGTCTTGTTTGTCCGGCGAACAAATTGCACGCCAGTGCTGTTGTTTCTTTTTAATATTGCTATTAGGTACAAATTAGTACTTCTATTTTAGTTATAAAATTTTTGACGCAGTAATTATCTTTCATGACATACCACGAAACATCATTCCACAGTCGAATACTTTGTTTACCAGACCATATTCTAGTCATTCTAAGATCTTGAATCGTCGTGAAGTGACGTCTATAATTAGTATACTACAAGGTGTAGTGTGCTAGGTGTACCTCCTCCTTCTTGTCGACGTTGAGCGGCTGTGTGTTGGAGGTGATGCCGCGCCGCATCTGCTCCTGCGCTCTCTCCACCATGCGGGTGAATGTTTCATCGTCTACGGCTGGTTTGCAGTGCTGGAATAACATACAAATCAATAAAAACATGCTCTTTTGCCGTGAAAATATCAGAAAAAACTTGTAGTAAAATATTATTATTATAACTGTGTCAACAATTATTAATACAACATTCCTTTTTTTAACCACAGCTTATTTTATATCCTAAATATTTAGAGGTCCATGTTTTTTGTTTGAATTAAGATGAGACCTTACAAGTCAGTTTTAGAGGAACATTCTGCCACACTAGGCAGTAGTGACGTAATATAAATACGTAAGAAATCGTGTACTTTCTTCAGTCGTTTCAGCCTGAAGAAACTACACGATCTAGTCTGCCCCTTGCTTTTCGCCCCTAGCGACGCCCTAAGCAGAGGTCCGTACCCCACAGGGGGTGCCCGCGAGCGTGTAGTCGCTTAGTTTGTATATTTTTTGCGCCTGGCTGGAGACCTTACACTCAGCACCACAGGATAGTCCGGTTAAGTAGACGACAACCTCCTAGGTTGGCCTGCAAGAAGCCATTCACAAAAAATAAAAAAGTACCTTCTTCAGTTCCTCCTGGAAAGCTTCGCTGCTCTCAATAAACTTGCGCTTCTTAGCCTCGAACTTTTCTTCAATCTGTTGCAACTCGTCCTCCAGCTTCTTCTGATGCATTGTCAGGGACTGCACTTGTTTCTTTAAGATCTGTAAATGTAAAGTGATATATAGTTAATTTTTTTTTTTTTTGTATGGCCTCTCGCAGCGCAACAACTCGCTAAGGTTGAAGCTGCTTAACCGGACAATCCTGTGGTGGCCAAAAATTACTGTAAGGCCCCCAGCCAGGGTTTACAAACTAAGGATATGTTGGGGTCGTCTTTAAATCTTGCCGGATGCAGCTGAATACCAATATTTTACACAGAGCGACTTACTTAGTACTAGGTAACACGACACCCATAGGTAAGACTGGTTGTCAGACTTTCTAACTAATTCGGTATGTAATTGGTGGTCACCCATCCACGGACCAACCTGCAAGAGCGGCTTAACCCGAAGATCGACCCGAGCTGCTGTTATTATTTAGCCACGAGCTCATAAACGAACTAAATGGTACATGGAATTATGTTGTAAAATTTTGTGTGTACTATTTTGTTGCGGTCAAACGACCTGCAGATAACGTTAAAACTTTGTATAAAGTTACTTGGCATGTGGGTTCTACTATTTAATTTTATAACTATCCTAGCAACTGTTGAAGTCATCATCATATCAGGCATATCGGGCATCACCCACTGCTGGGTATAGGCCTGGCTTTCTTCGGCCACTTCCCGGTTCTGTGCGTCCCTTTTCCAGGTGTTTCCCGTAACTTTGACGATATCGTCAACCCAACGATCCCTAGGACGGCCCTGGTTTCTTTGGCCAAACCTCGGTCGAAGCCTTACTCCATCGGCCATCTCCGCGTCTAGCCAGATGTCCTGCCCAGGTCCACTTGAGGCGCACCGCCCGGTCCTCGACGTCGTAGACTTTCGTCCGACGGCGGATTTCGGTGTTACGCACTCGATCTAAGAGGGTTATGCCGAGCATGGCTCGGTCCATGGCCCTTTGTGCCACTCGTTCTCGGTGGACAGTCTCCTTTGTGAGCGTCCATGTCTCGGCACCGTAACTTATTGTTGCCAGGACACATTGGTTGAAAAGGTGGGTTTTTAGGCACCGAGGAATCTTTTTGGACAGAAAAATACGTTACAGTTTACAAAATGCCGCCCATCCAGCTGTACTCTTCTAGAAATGTCCTTTTTGGAATGCTCCTTGTCAAAAGGTACCAATGAGTAAATCCAAAGTTATAGTTGACGATTGATGTTATTTTCCTACCTGCATCCTGGCCGTAGTGACGACAGAGCGGACATCCGGTACGACGGTGTCAGAGAATATCTCGTTGATCAGCCGATGGTTGCGCAGGTATCTAGCGTAGGCTACATGCTTCACTGATAATCCTTCGTCTTGATCTGAAAATGGTAAATAAATCAAGTGTTTAAAGAGCATTTATGACATGCCACTATATTACTGATCATAGCATCTCTAGATATATGATAAAAAAACACGTAACATCATGTCTAAAAACCAGTCGTTGCGCAGACAGACTTAAGAAACGTTGGCGTGACGATCTGGCATCTTACTCGTCGGATTTCGGCCGGAGATGACGAAACATAGCCAGAACCGGAAAACTATGAGACCTTTGCTTAGCAGTGTGACAACATAGGTTAAATAAGAAACCACCATGCCTTGAAGGGGTATAATGAAGTACACATTCATCACGGCAGTTCAATTCAATTCATTTATTGCATCAAATATGGAAGGTACAGTTTCCAAATGTTTAAAAAAAAAAAGATAGCAGACCCGTTCCGTATTAAAATAGGGGGCGAGTCTGCTACCATTAATTATGCCCAGATTTATTTTTAATGCTAATATTATCACTATTTTACTAAGCACAGCTTACCTTCTTCATCCTCAGCGGGTTGTATATCAATTCTTCTGTCCTGTTGCTGTTGTTCCTTCTGTGTTCCTTTCTTGCTGGAGCTCTCTTCTTCGAGATTACCTACTGCTGACACAAACTATATGTTAGGGACTGGGCTGTATGAGAAGACACGTCAATGCTGCCATGTTTTGACAAAATGTGCCAGCCCAAAATCTAATTTTGCCAACATAATTCCTTGCATTTTTTTAAATTAATCCTAATGAATTTGGATATTTTTGGATAATCAAAGGTGATTCGTATCAAATCTAGACAAAAATGACGATGGAATGTTCTTGCTGGATAGTGATAATTAAGTTCTTACTAGATTTGAATGATCAGATCAGTGAAGTATTGTGAGTTTTGGTCTAATTGGCGTTGCGACATCATATCGCTCTTATGTGTGTCAACCTTGTGTGAGCAAGAAAATACAAAGCGACATTGATGCTTGAAAAATGCGTTTGAGAAGTTCACAAAATGTTTATCACAATGCAATTTTATGTGGCGAAGAGAGTCCTATTTGAAGCTTTACACAAGACATCACTACATATTATAAAACAAAGTCGCTTTTCTGTCCCTATTTCCCTTTGACCGCTTAAATCTTTAAAACTACGCAACGGATTTTGATGCGGTTTTTTTTAATAGATAGAGTGATTCAAGAGGAAGGTTTTTATGTATAACACATGCACCCGTGCGAAGCCGGGGCGGGTCGCTAGTAAAGCACATAATATTTTAATAAATTTTCATTTATTTTAATGCAGTATGTATGAAATTAATTACTTACGGACATCAAAAAGCAAGTTTAACATTATCATTATCTATTAACACAGAAAAGCGCTGGAAAATTATAAAACGACAAAAAAAAAAATTGCCAACATGGCAACACAGATCAATAGAAAAGGGTTGCCAGCTACAAAAACTACACAGACATGCATCCTCACTTAGGGTGAACGTCACCAATGAAATTAAACGCGATTAGTCCATCTAAACCACGTTCAAGAGCTGTCAGTGTCATTATTCCGTAACGATAATATCATTGAACGTGGTTTAGACATGCTGATCGCATCTAATGGTGATATTAGCCCTTATTCCCTTACCTACAGCTTTATTTTTCGCCGCTATATAGGCTAAGTACGCGGGCGAGTTGTGGTAGGCCTTCAGACTCTTTTCATACTCCAGCTGATGTCAGATGAGTCCCGTGCGTGCAATATATGAGGTGGCGTGCATGTGAAGGACAAAATAGCGTTACTTCAAGTGCGGGTTAGTCACGTTGTGGCGGTGGAAGTTGGTGGACGTGTTTACCGATTGTGGAGATGTTATTGTATGGTTCAAATGTGCGGGGAGTCGCGAGATATATAAAACTATCTATCTATGGTATAGCAAAAGTAAATTTTGCCAGAAACCAGTTTCTTTCCTGTTTTCACTAGTACTAGACAATACCTAAATATATAATAGCTCAAGTCAAACTGGATTTTCATCGCTCGACGTAGTGCAGATGGTTGAAATTCAAAAAGTGCAATAAAATTTAGGCATTCATTTGGTTTTTGCCTAGCGTCAGCGAAATGAAATATTCACAATATTATTCTTTGTGAATATGAGTTTCTGACTGCCACTAATGATATAACAATGCAAGTCAGCATCAATGAGAATCGAGCATGAATTATAGTCAAGTAACGTCATTTGTATGCATTTGAGGAATAATAGATTAATTTCTGTAGACTAGAAACTAGATATATTATTACCAGTTTTTACGACAGGTCCACATACTTCCAAAGTCCAGAACAAATAAACTATTAACACAAATCTCCCACCGCGGAAGGGAACGGACCACAGTTCTTTTAGCAATGGACATAATGGCTGTACCCAAGTGCGGTAATATACAGTGGCTACAATGGTACCTAGCATGGGACATGATGGCTGATGTGTTCACACAATGGTACCAAATGTTCATGTGTGATGCTTTTGCTGGTTTTGTGCCTTATTAAGGGACCTGAATTTATTGTATTTTTGAAGGGTCTAATTTAGGGAAATTATTCAAACTACAACTGACTGTTTTTACAGGTAAGTGCACATCAGTGGTAACAATTTGACGCCAACAGTGCCTTAATGTCGTAGCAGTAAGAGTGTTGCTGCAGGGAAACTGTTACCACAGAAGTGTAGTTGACTGTTACTATACTTCTTAGTATCTAAGCTTTAATTATGTTAGTAATATGTAATTTCATATTTTTTACTAGGTGTTACAATTTTATTTTTATATTGAATGATTATTTGAAGAAGAACCAATAGAGAAGTTTTTTAACAATTCATTTTGGTAAAGTAAGATGGTGCAGATAGGGAGGGTAAACCAACACTTTAAAAATATCGATTACATATTTTTTCAGTCTATTTTATTTTTTAATACTGTATAATGTATCAAAAACCTCATGTGTTGGATACCAGTTTAACAACATGGGAAATTAGTCACAAATAATAATAAATACTAATAAACACAAAACAGCAAGAGCTAAACCTATAACCCTGTGTTAAAATCAAGCACTGTTGTGATGGTGTGGATTATGCACAAATTTATACCCTGTGAGTAGGGTTTAGGGTTCATTATTGTACCTCTGGTCTTGTGAGCCAGCCACTGTATATAGGCGGGCGACGATTGGTAAGCTTTCAACATTTCTGTGTACTGCGCCTGGATGAAAGAGGTTTGTCAAGTTTTGTGACCCTTTTTGGGTAAATATTTGAGGATAAGTAATAAAAAATATCTGGTAGGTAAATGGCTCAACTACGCACCATAAGGCTTCGTTCATTTTCAAATCATCTTTACAAAAAAGATGGTGGAGTTCATGATTTTATTGATATACTAGAATTGAAATTTGAATTTTGCTGTTTGTTTATCTTGACCCCAAGAATTTTACAGTTATTAGTTCCTAAATAACCAGGTTAAGGTTTGTATTTTTCAGAGATTACTTATGCAGCTTTTCGATTAGTAATAAAACAATTTGAGTTCATAAAGTTTAGATACTGCTTAATAACATTTATATATGAAAAAAAATATATCTTAAAAATGCTATCAACTGTTGGTAGGTCCGTAAGACTATTATAAGATAGAAAAAAAGATATCCATACCTTCTCAGCCTCATACTCATCAACATATCCAGCCTTTTCCGTCTCAGGCAAGTCCCTCCACATGCCTCCTATAATTCTGCCAATCTCCCATAGTTTTAAGTCTGGGTGGGCTGCCTTTACAGTGTCCCAAACTCGGCGAGAGTACCTCATGTACGGCATAAGGGGCTTTTCTGGCGGCTTCGGCGGCTTTGGTAGGCCCGCGCCCTAGAATATATGGAGTGGGTTAGTTGTTGGTATTGATTGTGACGATTATGCTGCTGAAAATGAAAGGCTGAACACAGAGGATTAAAATGGAGGAAACACACAAAATTCTACACATTTTACAGTAGGTATGAGTTACTAATACTACAGCACAACAAACCAGCATTAAATTACAAACATCTACCAATAAAACACACAAAATATTACCCAATATACTCGACTCACCGCGCCGGCGCCCTTGCCGATCTTCTGCGGCTGAAATCCAGGATGAGAATGTACCGTAGATACAAATGGACTGGTCTTATCGTCCTTAGCTGCCGTGGCAGTGGCGCCCACAGCGGCCCCGGCGGCGCGCCGCGCGGCCTCTGCACCGAAACGCTGTTGCTGGGGAGTGTGCGGCCAGCCGCTGTACCCCCCCGGGTGGCCCAGCGAGGGACCACCTTGGTATTGCGGGTGGTGGTACTGGTATTGGTTATGGTGCGGCGGCGGTGCATTCATACCGCCTTCAAGCCAAGCAGCGGGGCGGCAATACAATGAAAGAAAAAAACAAAAAGCATAAGGGAATGGGACAGGAGAGGGCGGGGCAAACAAAAGATAATCAAATGCAACAACATCTAAATAATATCAAATCATAATGTTAAGTGGAAGTTATTAGTGTGAGCGAGCAGTACTAGCGTAGTATTTAGTAGGCTTAATTAGCATAAAGAATCAAGAACAAGAATCAAAGATCAGATTGGTGTGAGACGATGACTTGTGATGTGAAAACGAGAAAAATTTTGGTGCAATTACAATTTTAAATCCCCACAGAGTACCTATTTCCAAAACAGATGAGGGTGTGAGAACAATTTTGAAAAATAAAAAATCAGATTGTAGCATTACCTTTCATCATACCGAAACTCATGGGGGGCCCCGCAATCATGTAGTCTGTTTCAACATAACAAAACATGAAACAAAACCAACATAAGAGTAAAATGTAGTCTAATGCGTAAAGAACAAATTAAGAGAAAATAAAAAGTATGTTACTAATGCATATACTTTTAAATAAACAAGCATAGAATTGGAGTCATGCTGCCGAGGGTAATAACAGCAGTTAGGTACCAGCAATACCAACAACGGTTCTCAGCCCTGCTAAGCTTGCAAAGGCATCGAAATCAGGTATACATGTTATACGTTAGTATCTAACAACATTCTAGAAACATTATTAATCAAACATTCAAAAAGAACAGTTTCAAATGCTGTAAGTGTGTTCGGCCAAACTGTTATCTATGCTTTGCTGTTTTTTTTTTACATTCTAAGTTTAAAAATGTGTGCATGGAATACAAACGCGGATTGCTTTGGGGGCTGGGCATCGACATCGATGTGTTTTGTTTGTAACTGTTTGGTGCAGCCATGGCACGGGGTCACTCTGAAACAGATACCGTAATATCTAGGTGATGTGTGTGACCACCAACTAAGGTTAATGCATTTGATGTTGAGATTTTCATCTAGGGTTGCCAGATACAAGCAATTCGTTTCCGGGACAATTCGATGGACACATAGAAATAAAAAAAATAAAAAAATTGTAAGATCTAACTTTTCCACCTGTGACAAACAATAAATAAATGAATTATAAGTAGAATGTCGATGTTTAGTTCTGATGATGATGATACCATCTGTCCGATTTCGGTCACAGCGACTGCATTAGATGGCTTTCTAGGGTGGTTGTCAAGACATTTGGTGTGCTGCTCTTTCATGTGCTCTCTAGTGGCTAGTATATCCAACTTTGGCCGAAAAACTCCCGAGCACAAAGAGGACATCTCAGTTCTATTGTTAACACTGCCACTATTAGTAATAATACTAATATGAATTTTAACAAATACTGTATGAAGGAGGATCCATGTGAGAAGATTTTCGAGTGAGGTCCAATAGTAGGATCTCATTGCCTTGTAATGGCATGGGAGTCTTGGGGCTCACTCCGGATGCTCATTTAAACTATTAGTAAGACAACAGAGGATACCAGTAGCATTAATGTTACACTAACCAACAACGAGGTACCTTCTTGCTCTCAAATAGCTATATAGCTGGAAACAAACTAGTGCTAGGTATTAGAAATCCGGGACTATAAAGTGTAATTCCTGGACACGAGACAAGACACGTAATTCCGCGACAATCCCGGATTTCCCGGCCATCTGGCAACCCTATTTTCATCTGTGTATATAAAATGCTGCAGGATTTATAAACTTTGCAGATTGTAACTTTTTCAGAATGATGAACTGAGAACAAAGTTTTGCCACATTGTAAAGTCAACTCAATTATGTAGTATACATTTGTAAACTGAAACTAGCTTCACTCAGTTTATTTTAATCATAGGAAACAGTAAAATATGAATTAACAATTCAGAAATGTCTCAAAAACTAACTAGAAATGACGACCACTACCGGCCAGTTTAGAATCGAGAATATCTGTTATTTCTAGCTTAGTGGTTAACTTTAAAATACTGCTACACGCCTTACCTGGTGCAACCTATAATTCAACGAGTTAATAAGCTCCAACAACCTGAAATCAGTAAAATAATTCAATTTAACCAAAACAGGGGCAAGCGTCACTTTCCAGTTAGCAAGACGCCATGTTTACGTCAGCCATTTTGTTTCAATTGTCACTATTTTGACATTTCATTTCACTTTTTAGTCGATTATGACGATAAAGCAATAATACCTATCTAAGTGCTATTGATACAAAATAGCACTTAGATAGCTATAGCTATAGCGATAGATAAAGAATTCAAAGCATGACCGCAACACACTCGCAGTTTTTAATTTTTATCAAGTGCACACACACAGTAAAACCGCCTTATGTAAGTTTTACTGTTATCGTTTATCGAAAACCTAGACGTCCACCTGCTCGAGCCGAGTCTAAAAATTCCGCGTTTTAAATCTAAAAACGTTTGACATCAGTTTGCCACGTCATGCGGTAAAAAATTTTATATTTTATAATTTGCATTACATTCTAATATTGTTCCGGGTTGCGGCCTTATGATGATAGACACCTAGCTATTCAAGTTATAATCGACTAACTAATAATTTTTGCAGTGTTGCTACTGTTAATAATTTCAGTGAGTATTAAAAAGAAGCGCGAAATAAAACATAAAGTTTATTTTTCTTCATCATTTTGCAAACCAAAGTTTAGCAACTACAACTTACAAACAACAGACTAACCTTTGATTTACAAGTAAGTAACTACTGTCCACGAAGCACACGTTCGGGAGTCGAGAACTTCCAGTTCTAGCTAGGTAGTTATAATAAGATAAGTATCACAAATTAAACGACATATTAGTCAAATTTCAAAGCAATTACAGTATAAACTCAACCTATTTGTCAACACCCATCCAAAAATACGGAAGTTGGCACGTGAATAATCTACAATTCATCGTCCGTAGCCAAATAAACCAGCTGACCGAGTTGTGCCACTTACCTTCAAGCAAATGTCGATCTATAATTTGATTGTGCATGACCGGGTGACATTTGGCGGCTGGCGCATTTAATGTGTTTTGTAAGGTCTTGTGTATAGGGACGCTGAGCAAAGTGCAGCACGTGATATTGGTTGTTTACAAGCAGTACTTTTAACAGGATTTTCTTTTTCACAAGTAAAACTGCAGGAAAAGGGGGTTACGCTTCTTCTCACGTACCGCCGGCCGTTACTAACTTGAGGCATATCAGGATACTGATGCAATTGTAAAATATTTGGCAGTCGGCAGGACTGCTGGTAGGCAGGTAGTGGGGCTGAGTGCTCAGTGGGGGGGGGGGGGGGTTGTATTTGCTCAACGTACATTTCGAGGCTATTGTTAAAATCAAATCAAAGACAATATTCATATAAATCATACTCACGCGCTCAATACGTAAGTTGATGTTCTTGCTCAAGGTACAAGGTTAAAATATTGCATGGCCATCGTGGAAACGGATTTTGTCGACGGAAGAATCGATAAAGTGACAGATTGTAGAAAGATTTCTATTGTCGCGTCGTAAGCATGAAATAAATGTTTCTAATCTCCAGCCGTCAAAAGTCTACAACGTCTACCATGACGACAATTTTTTCCCTACATCTGACACTTGGGGGTAGAAATATTTCTTTTCAACAATTAATGTCAAATCGTCTATATCACATCAGACCTAGATAAGATTCTTTTTATTACTATTCTTTGACCTTGATTTTAAAAACATTTCGGGGTCCTACCGTCGCTGACAATGATGCACTGTTTGTTTGTTGGCTTTCATTCTGAAAGTAACTCCGAAAGGAAAGCTGAAACCGAAACTTTCTGATTTTATCAGACAATTCCTAATGCCCGTTTTCACCAACACCAAGTGTCATCTATCTGAATGCCTAATTCCTATTTTCACCAACACTAATTGACACAACTCAATGCGTAATGTCCGTTTTCACCAACACTAAGTGTCACCTAACTGAATGTCTAATGCCCGTTTTCACCAACACTAAATATCACCTAACTGAATGCCTAATGCCCGTTTTCACCAACACTAAGTGACACCTAACTGAATGCCTAGTGTCCGTTTTCACCAACACTAAGTGTCACGACGATCGAGATTCGTAGAATATCTACATCACTCCAGGGGAGTGCTGTAGCTCACTTCACTTCACCGATGCTATGGAAATAATTTTTATGTCTTTGTCTTCGTAGAAACTATTACCTTTCAACTGGATTAACAATATTTTATACTTTTCGTTTAATTATATATTTAATGGTAAATGATTATAATTTAATAAGAATTAATTATAATTTATTGATGAGGATTATGTTACATTAAAAAGAATATTTGTTTTGTTATAGAGTCTATTGCTTTGGCTTTGTTTATTCTTTGTTTTTTTTTAGAATAGTGATGGAATGGTCGTGCTACGCGTGCAGCTGCCTATTATAGCTATTATATTACCTACTTGTTTGTTCAAATTCTAACTTCCAATTCCTTGTAAACTAAGCTTTATAATAGTGACGTAGGTACGTGACAAACGGGTCCTTGGGGGGTTTGCAATGAAAGGTACGCATTTATAATTTATGTTAGTGATTGATTTATTATTGAAATTAAAAGTGTAACTATCACTTTTGTTTCATGCCTAATCCATGTAGGTAAGTCATTGCTGCTTCTTGCGAGTATGGCTGCCAAGGTATTTATTTGACATAGTTAATAGAAAACATACTTATAGAAAACAGTTTATTATTCAGGTATTTCAGTACGAAGAACATAAGTTTAAATACGAGACAGTAGCTTAACATATTACGTACAGCAGAACAGCTGGGTTCATCTTTCTCCTGCCCTTATTCCAATTCATTTGGGGTCGGCGCAGCATGTCTTCGTCTTCCATACTTCGCTATTACTCGTCTTATCGCCAGGCACCTTCTTTCTTCCGGGGTACCTACTCCTTCAGGTTCCCATGGGAGTTAAAGGGAACCCTGAAGGCTTCAGGGTTCCCTTTAACTCCCATGGGAATCAGTAATAAATTGTATTGATAAAGTCAGGGCATGTCCGAAGTCCTTGGCCTGGTTTCCATAACCAAATGGATTTAGATTAGGCACTACACCTGTTGCTTTTCACATTTCCCCAATGTTTTGATTTGTTACTACAACGAAGGTTACATACCTACGTAAGAAAAGTACGACGTAAGTTTCAAGAACTTAGTTCGTGTGACTTTTATTTCTTCTAGTATCATCACCTGCCTAGCCTTTTTTCCCAACTATGTTGGGGTCGGCTTCCAGTCTAAGACCTGAATTCTGATGCAGCTGAATACCAATACCAGTATTTTTATTTTCTCAAGATAAGTACCTACCTACTACCTATTTATTTAGGTCATCACCAAAACTTTTTTTAACACATAACCCCTTTTGCTTTTCAACCGTTAGATCTTTCGTGGATTTTATCCATCATACATCATACAGTACTGTATACTCGCCTACTCTTAACAGCGTGAAACAGCAGTTTATTGCTACAATGAAGCCCAGGGGTTACTAAAGAGTAATTCCAGTGTGGGAAAAAGATAGAGCTATTCAGGTCCTATAGCGCCATCTCTTTCCCACACTGGAATTACTCCTACTTTAAGACGTCAGGGTAGGCCACCTGAAGGTGAATAGTCGACTCTGAAGTCATTAAAGCGCCTGATAGTTATCGACCAGCAACGTGTTGTAACTAGGCTAAACTTAGAAGTGGGATTTACTTCGGTCCACTCCATAAGAAGTAAGTGCTCCAAGTAGAGTACCTAGGTAATATGTGCACCATTCGTGTTGTACTAACAGTGATTTCCGACCTATTTGTAAACTACTATCAATGGTATCAATAAAATTTATTAACGTCTTTAGTTCCACTACGCTGCTGTAGGTATAGCTTGAACCAGAAAAATAAATATCAAATAAATATCCTTCATAAAATCAAAAGTTAAGTTAGTTATTTCACTGTCGTTTTTTTTCTCACCGTACTTTTAATCTGCTTGTGAAATGAAACCTGCGGAACCAGATATTTTTATAAAGATAAAAACATGCTTCCTCAACAAAGCATTCTCACCAGAATACTCGTTTGTTACAATTTGGGCGTTTTTTGTGTTTGTTCACAAAACTGTGGCAGAATTTGATATTTCCGTGCGATGCTGGGTATGCAGTGTCATTACTCCCAGGTCCCTGTCGACCGCCACTGACAGACTGTTTTGTTACAATAAATAGCTTTTTTTTTCCTATGCATATTTTGGTTGGAGCTTTCATGGATTGTATCAGAAGCGTGATTGATTAGGAATAGGGAGGGGGAGGGGGTTATTTCATCGTCATAATTGCTTTTTTCACTTTTAACAATATTTTACCATCCGTTCCCAAAGAGATGAGGCCAGTATAACCGCTGTGTACCAGCAGTTGGACCGTTAAAGGCTGATTGTGACTAACCTACTGTTACCTTATAATTCGTGCAACTGAAATACTGAAACGCAATCCCATTCAGAAACAAATTGTACCGGTATCACACAAAATATTATCGTGGCAATCTTTAAAAAAATGACACAATGATTTTAAACATGGATCCGGATATGATTCACAAAGTAAATCCCAACTAAAGCCTAAATATTATAAAAAAGTATAAATATAGAAACATTACAGTGTATCCTGCATTATCACAACATATCTCAAACAAGATAAAACATAATATAAACGTAAACCTGCCTAATTTGCACGCTAATGTCGAGTGCTTGAAAAACTGCGTCAGTGACCGTCAGATTGTGGCCATTCACAAATTGTTGATAAGGGTTGATAACGGATAACGGAATATTTTTGCAGAGAACGCGTGTAACGTTCATAAAACAAGATAAAACGATATAATTAAAATCGAAATAAAAAAAAACACTTACACGTTTAGACAGCCGATGTATCATCATCCGCCAAGTCGTTTCCAAATATGTTGGCGTTGACTTCCAGTCCAACCAGATGCAGCTGAATACCAGTATTTTACCTGGCTCGACTATGTCTATCTGACCTTCACACACACCCATTGCAGTTACTGGGTAACAAGATACCCCTTAGTGAGTTGTCAGACTTCGGCTTTCTGGCTACCAGTAAGGACCGGTGGTGATGGATGGAGGGGGAAAGGAAGGCCAAAGAAAAGATGGATTGATTGTGTGAGGAATGACATGAAAGAGAAAAAAGTCAATGATGCCGTGACGTCTGACAGGGGAGAATGGAAGAAGAAAACGTGTTGCGCCGACATAGATTAGGACAAGGGCAGGAAGATGATGATGACATATTGACGTTAGTAGATGGTAGCCTCTCATACAAAGGACCCATCCACGTAGCCCATGAATGGTGCCATTCAAAAATAATTCAGTAGTGTCGATATACTTAAATAGAAGGGTGCTTCTGGCGCACCTTGCCATGGACATGGCCCCACTTTGGACTTTGTTGATTGGATAATCTGTTTGTACAGCAAGTTCATGACGATAATAAAGACAACACAATTCAGCCAGACTAAAAACAATAAAATTGCCCATAAATCGTTTTGAAAATGAGACAACACTAATCAAGACTAATCGCAAGTAAGAAAGCATTTAATAATTACAATCTGACAGGGCAAATGAATTGACAGGGGAATTGCTTTGCTGACGTCAGTAATTGGAAAACCCAAAATTGATATCTGAATATCTCTTCATTCAATCTTTTTTTATCAACTTACGTGTATGATTCAGAAGAAAGTTTTTGATTATCTTGGGAAGATAGGGTTCTTTACAGCTGGCACATAAAAGAAAATAATAAATTCCAGTTGGTTAATAAAACCACGCCAGATAATGATATAAGTCATGTAAACCGGAAACGATGGGCGGATTTTATCAAAGATGATATGGATAGTTGGCTTAGTAAGGGACTGAATATTGAGATTACAGCTTATAGAGAATATAGAGATGCAAGGAAGATGACATGCTGTTCCGACATTAAATAAATTGAGATTTGCGCGGCCCAGATGATGATGAGAAAGGTATTGCATAACTAGGTATGTCATATTTGTGCCATCTGCTTAGAATTATAATAATAAGAATTTATATTTTCAGTCGCTGGCTCGTTAGGATAACACTTGGTCACTTAGACAGTTAGACTGCATGTTCTTAATCTTTACTAATAAGGTAAGTACTTAAATTAAGGCTACGGAAGGTACAGACGCCAGCACATCAAGCTTCTACAATCTGTCAAATTTCTTTAATAGACTAGACATTCAACTTTATCGCTAAAGCATTAGTTTCAAGGTTGATTGGGACAATTTGGCAGATGTGCTGGCGTCTGTACTTTGACCCAACAACTTATCTTTAAGCCCCGGTTATCGAATGACCCAGGGCTGCGGGACTGTTCGAAAGAGATACCTACTTATCGCGGCCCTGGAACACAAAGGGCAAAAGAAGGAACATGGATGGGTTTTAGTCAGTAAAAGTCTGACACTCCCTCCGTTCCGCCCAGAGCGGGAGGAGTCATTTGATGATTTCCCATCCCAAAAAATTGTAAATAAATAATGCTATTATGATTTGTCAAGGTTTTGAAAGGCAGATAAAATAATGCTGCATAATCAGCCTATAATGTTCCCACTGCAGAGACACACGGCCTCCTCTCTATGAGAGGGAATGGGCTATAATCCACCACGCGGGCGTGCACACCAGTGCGAGTTGCGTGGTTAGATGTGAAGATGTCACATGTGTTCGAAGTTTTGCTTCTGGACATGCAGGGCCGCGCCGCCCCTGTGTGCGAAGTGTGCGGCGCACACAGGCGCCAAGACATTAAAGGCGCCGCCATCGAAATTATTTTTGTTACACTTACACAACAACATATTCTTTGTAGTGGAGTATCGATAAGTATGTAGGTACAATAGGCGCAACATATGCCTTGTAAATAACAAAACATAATAATGCGCTTATTGTACAAGTCTTCTAAGATAATAATCACGTGTGTGGTTTAATTTTACGCTTTGGGTAGGTACGAGCTCAGCGTTAAAATCAAAAGAACCACCGTGAGTTTGTTTGAATCAATTATGAACGTAACCCGATGCGATGCGTACGACGTAAGTGGAGTGGAGTCACGGGTATTCCCCGAC
Source organism: Eurois occulta (assembly GCA_950022335.1). Lineage (NCBI taxonomy): Eukaryota > Metazoa > Arthropoda > Insecta > Lepidoptera > Noctuidae > Eurois > Eurois occulta. Next base: position 17,492,236 of record OX465478.1, read on the forward strand.
TTTAAGGAACGAGAGTGCCAAAACAATTGAACAATCAGTCAATTGAAAGTGTGTGCAAGGTGCGCATTGATTTTTTATAATAAGATTAAGTTCCAGCTCTAAAACAATATAGTTTGTGTGTTAGTGATTGTTTTAACTTGTTTTCACGATGAGTGATAGTACCTACTCAAGATAAAAAAGAAATTATCTGGTTACCAGAATTTAATAAGGAAAAGAAAACATTACTATTTATTTAGACTATTTTATCGATGAAGATGTTATAAAATCTGATTCAAAAAACGCTTCAGGTACGTGCTTTTTATGTAATTTTCTATACAAATAAATATAACTTTAATCTGTCTGTAATGTCAAAAAAAAAACATTTTCTTTTTTAATTTCATTACAAGCCCTGCTCAGCTTGGGACTAGACGGCGGAGTTTGATTGTCAACAAATATTCATTTATTTATTTATTTTATCATACATAATTATTCATAGAAAGATAAATCAGTTTATTCAGACAGGTAGATAGGTACTCATATGTCTTTGTTTGTCTGTCTTTAATTTAAGATGATGCCGCCGAAGTTACGTCAGCGCCTCTGCCTGATACACCATTGTTACCGCCAAGACAATTATCGTCACCAATACCAACTTTTTCCAAAGATGACCCTGGACTCTGGCCAAAAGTTTTCAATGCTACTTTGATCCAGCATTTAATAGAAAATCCGATTAAACAAATTAAACAGTATAATTTTCTGCGTGACTCTTCGGGGCGAAAAAATTCCGAGTATTATTATGAAAGGCATTAAGGAAACGGTGAAAAGTATCACAGAGAGTGGCTGCTGTATTCAGTGTACAAAAATGCCGTTTATTGCTTCTGTTGCAAGCTATTTGAATCAAAACATAACAATAAAGTCTGAAACAAGATGGTCAAGCAGAATAGATGCTATCAAACCGCTGTTTACAAATTTACCAGAAATTTATGATGCCTTAGGTATATGAAATATCATATGATCAGAAGGTAAAATATGACGCTAAATGTCTAGCAAAAAAAATATGCTCCTTTTCATTCGTTTGTTCACTAAATATATGGCATATGCATTATTTTTCGCAGTAATTGGCAAGCGGAAGCGAACTGGTTTTACCTAGTTATGAAAATATTATCTAAGTATATAAAACTGGAGAACATTTATTTCGGTCAAAATTAACAAATAGTAAAAAAAACATACGTTGAAACAAAGTTTCGTGAAAAAAAAGAGGCGCTTCATAGGTTTCGCACACAGGCGCTGTGGGGGGTCGGCGCGGCCCTGGACATGCCGGTTTCCTCACGATGTTTTCCTTCACCGTTTTTGAGAGCAGTGGTGATGAAAAGTAATGCGCCTGCCTGGGTTCGAACCTACGATTCATTGTTCGTACTTAAGTCGGGGCCGCCACCACTGGGCCACCGCTGCTCTATAATAATAATGCTTACCTATATTTTTTAAATAAATACATATGTCAGTTGGATCGTAAAACATCTTTTACGATAGGTCAAAGTCACTTTTATTCTAGAACACGAAATATTTAGTAGTTTTTCAATAGGAAGCTGCACGAGGATAATAATTATGAATAACAATTTTATGATTTTAAAATGATTTAGCCTAATGCCGGTTGCTAGCTAATACCACAGGTATCGTAGTTGTAATGATTGTGGTCACCCGTCTAGAGACAATGCACCATCCGATTCCCTGAATTAGAATACAACAGCAAAGCTGGTAGGCGGAAGTTCAATACCTTCCCAGATGAGCTATTTCAGGAAAATTACTAAAACTATTTTGTCCCCGTCTTGCACATAGATTATCTAGATATAGAGATCTTGAGATATGAGACTTAGGACAGTGCGTAATGATGATGATATGATGCCGCCAATCTGTGGAATTCACTGCCGGCTTTTCTGTTCTCTGATCATTATAATCTGGATTTATTCAAAGTTCAAGTGAATCGGTTTCTTCTAGGGAAGCGTGCTCCATCCTAGGCCGCGTCATCGCTTCACATCAGGTGAGTTGCGGACAAACGCAAACCTATTGATAAAAAAATGCCATCTGGCCGATTTCGGCCACAGCGACTGCGTTCGATGACTTTCTAGAGTAGGTGACGAGAGCTTTGGTGTGCTGATCTTTCGTGTGATCCTCTCCAGCACGACCATGGATGATTACCTTAGTTTTAATGCGGTACATATTCATGAAAAAATGAGTACTTTATTGTACCAGCGACTTTAAAAAATGTACTCACATATGTTCGCTGTTATAACATATCGACCGTGGCCGTGCTAAGTAGAACCTTTCTGGCACGACCACCATAGATTTTAGGTATTTTTATCGACTTTAACATGAAAAGTTATATAAATATATTGTACTGAAATGTACTCCATCTATATATATAAAAATGAATCCCTATTTTCCTTGGTCACGGCATCACGCGTGAACGGCTGGACCGATTTCGCTATTTTTTTTTAGAATATTCCTTGAAGTACGTGGATAATTCTTACAGAGAGAAATTTTTTTAAAAATTAGCCCTACCTACCTACCTACATTTTTTTTTTTGACGCTGGGAAAAAATGCATTACGCATACCCTCCCGTCGGGGGACGGGAGGGGTATATGGGACTCCCCGGGCGGACCCGGTATACCCACTACTTTGCGTAACTTTGCGAGATTACGTCCTCGCAAAAGGAAGCGACCGCTGACCAGGCCTCCTCGCTCCCCAGCATGGCGTCGACCACGCCGGGAAGCGACCGGTCCGACTACCGCGGTCATACCACGGCGCAGCTCGGACCACGCCGGGCACACCTCGAGGGTGTGCTGCGCCGTGTCTTCCACCGCGCCGCAGTCGTGGCACGCCGGGGTTTCCTCCCTCCCGATCCGGTGCAGGTACGATCCGAAACAGCCATGTCCGGATAACACCTGCACCAGACGGAAAGAGAGGAAACCGTGGGACCGCTCGAGCCAGCCCCGCAGGACCGGACCGAGCGCGTCTAACGTCCGGCGGCCAAAGGCGGCGTTGGCGAGGTCCTCCGACCAATGGAGGACGATGGCGTCCCTCGCCTCTCGCCGCACCGCCTCCCGCTCTTCGCCCATGGGGCGCTCCCCGAGCGCCTTTCGGCGCGCCGTCCATTCGTACACTCTGGCGAGCTCCCATGCCTCCAACTCCCAAGGAGGGGTGCCGGCCAGAGCGCACGCCGCCGAAAAGCCCACTGAGCGGTAAGCCCTCGCCACCCGCTGTGCAATGGCCCGCTGGGGCCTGCGGATGGCGGTAGCATTCTCCCTCCTATGGAGGGAGTCCGCCCAGATGGGAGCCCCGTAAAGGGCCATGCTCCGCAAAATGCCGGCATAGAGGCATTTCGCCTTGGGCCCCCCCAGGTTCGGGAGGAGCCACGAGAGGGCGTCCGCGGCCTTCAACAGGCGCGTCGACAGCCCGCTGAAGTGCGGGCCGAAGCGCCACCTGCCATCCAGCACCAGCCCCAGATATTTCATCTGAGGCTGGACCCCTATACGGACGCCCTCCACGACGATGTGGGCGTCGGCAGGGCAGCGCTGCCGGGGACCGCGAACCTACCTACCTAAACTACCTAATTTTTTAATTTTTATCTCTCCGTAAGAATTATCCACGTACTTCAAGGAATATTCTAAAAAAAAATAGCGAAATCGGTCCAGCCGTTCACGCGTGATGCCGTGACCAAGGAAAATAGGGATTCATTTTTATATACATAGATGGAGTACATTTCAGTACAATATATTTATATAACTTTTCATGTTAAAGTCGATAAAAATAAAAATACCTAAAATCTATGGTGGTCGTGCCAGAAAGGTTCTACCTAGCACGGCCACGGTCGATATGTTATAACAGCGAACATATGTGAGTACATTTTTTAAAGTCGCTGGTACAATAAAGTACTCATTTTTTCATGAATATGTACCGCATTAAAACTAAGGTAATCATCCATGGTCGTGCTGGAGAGGATCACACGAAAGATCAGCACACCAAAGCTCTCGTCACCTACTCTAGAAAGTCATCGAACGCAGTCGCTGTGGCCGAAATCGGCCAGATGGCATTTTTTTATCAATAGGTTTGCGTTTGTCCGCAACTCGCCTGATGTGAAGCGATGACGCGGCCTAGGGTGGAGCACGCTTCCCTAGAAGAAACCGATTCACTTGAACTTTGAATAGATCCAGATTATAATGATCAGAGAACAGAGAAGCCGGCAGTGAATTCCACAGATTGGCGGCATCATATCATCATCATTACGCACTGTCCTAAGTCTCATAATAAAGTATGACTGGTGACTGCATCATGATATTCATGATGCTTGTTTACCAAAGAACTTATAATTTATTTCGCAAAACCAATGACTAAAGTCATTAATGATTTCGACCTTGTTTTTGTTAAAAAGTCTACCGACTCTACGAAAATGTTGAACTATCCTGTTTGATCCAGTTGTTACTTCATACTTTCGCTTGTTGGCTAATGATGTTATGTTATAGTTATTTGAATGGTTACTATACTATTTGTGTCAATGAAGTTTGTTAATTAGCGTTTGAATGTAACTGTTAATGTGTCTAGTGGTCGCAAGCGCCTCTGCTTAGAATGAGGTCCTGGGTTCGGTTCCCAGTTCGAGCAGTGTTATTTGGTTTTTCCCATCAGAAATTTCTCAGTAGCAGCTACGTAGTCGTATAAGTAAGTATGTATGTACCTCATCCAACGCTTTCCACCAGGCGTGATCGAGGTCAAGAGCAGGCCCATTTTGCACTAGAGAAAAAAAGTAACTTATAGTGGAAACTAGAGATTAGTTGGTAATGTCCCCGACTGTCATTCAAATATCTTTGACAGTCGTAACAGGTAGTTAAAAGCACGAAGGTCTGACGATTTAACTATTCTTACCAAAGTTTTTCATATAATCATATTTGCCAGTAAGTGGTGGAGGTCACAAAGGCAGAGGTTTCATGTAAAATACTAGGTGGTATTCAGCCGAATCTGAAAAGACTGGAAGCCGACTTCAAATTAGATAGGAAAAGCGTAGCCAGGTAATGATGGTGATGAAAAATGTAGCTCTATAAAGTATAAAACTCATTTGGCTTTGTTGCCCCTCATTTTTGTTTTTATGTCTTTGAAATCGAATAACTTTTCCAAGAATCCGTTTCAGTAGCTATGAAAAGGTACCTTTTCTTAAAATATTTCCTAACAATGTTTGTGAAATGTGTTGTTTTCGGAATTTGCATATTAAACCATTCATTCTTATCGGTTCTATGTTTAAATTCAAAATGTAGAATAAGGCCATTTCCAAATAATGAGGTCAATTGTATAAAAATAAACTTATGGCTAAAAATATTCTTTTGAGTTGTAAACAAGATGCCACTGGCTGAAAACATTCTCAACGCTGAAATAATTACTCAGTAGAAAATGTTTAATTGTTCTTTTTTACGACTATTTGTTTAAATTCCGAATGTATTATGTCTTGCTTGTCCTAACAATCACACTATGTTGAGAAAAAGTAAATTTCAGTAAGGAGAACATGATGGAAAATCATTGTTATTTTAGCAGTACCAGGGTTGAAAAATAAAACTAAAGACGAGTCATTATCCTTTCAAGTATTCAATGATACATTTTCATTAGATTCGGTAATCGATCTTTCGTTACTAGTGGTAGATAAATTAAATAGTTGGCTGCTCTTTTGACAGCTATAGTATGTACCTCGAGTTCATTCACAAGTCTCAATGACACTGGTCCGATGTAAACAATACTGAACAAAACCTATTCAGAATCAAACAATAATCCAGTTATGCAATCAAGATATCGAGTAGTAATAGACAGTGGCAGGTCAGTAACATAGGTAGGTACCTACTTGTTCAAGTAAGTACCACGTAACGCGTAATATCACAATTTACGCACATTAATCTATATTCACACTAGTTCATTTGGCATGTTCTATTATTTACGACGGTCTATCGACAACCCCATTAATGCATGCGCCAAACTTGTTTCGTCTAAAAATAAAGTTCGTAGCTATCACTTGCACCGCTCTCAGTCATAAAGTCGCTTTCGCGGTGAACGCCTGTGTTTTACGTTACGTATCAAAGTATTATACAAATAAATAAAATGTTAGTGAAACTCGCATTCCCGACCTTAACGTCTGATTACCCAGACGTCGACATGCTGAGGTGCAAAGAGGTCAATAATTTCGCCACCGAGTGCATTTTGCCGCGTCGACCTAAAAGGGGTCTCGCGCCTTTGCCAGAGGACAAAGAATGCAGCAACACCGAGCTGAAAAAGACTTGCAAGATGGTGCACAGGAGACGAAAACACCGAAATCAGTGCCTCAAGTTGCCAGCGTTGCCTGAATACGATGAGTGTTGAAGATTTGTTTTGAATTTGGAAAGAATTCCGAATTTACTGCCTTTGCCTGCCACGTGCAGTGTTGCCGCCAACAATGCCAACATGGCACTTATAAATACCAAATGCATAGAATAAGTACAAGATATTAAGTTTATATATTAAGTGCATTCGTCAATTCTTATCTTCGTGATGGCTGCTGTTGAAAGACGTCGGCTATGCTTGTCGTCAAGCTGGTGAGAGCAGCTGAACCGTTCGAAAGCGATGGAAGTGATTTGTGATTAATTAGTTAAACTAGTCACAGTATAGATACAGATAGAATTGTTATCTAATTAAGTACTATTAGGTGAGTAATTTAGTGTTCTATTAGTTTGATAAAAATAACAATTATTCAATTAAAACTTTTAAAAGAATGTGTTTTTGCTGTCGTTAGTGTTACAAGGATTAAGTACTTTCTAATTAAAGGTGTTTATAATTATAATTTATAACTTTAACTCTATTTTTATGTTGTAATTAATTGTATCAATGTATAGATCTGGTTGTAAGCTACATTACTTGTTTCATGACCGAAAGAGAACCTTTTTAAATATAGGTATAATAGGCTGTATGAATGGTATCTGCGCCAAAAAAAACGGTAATTAAGTAACAAAATGGCGGTTTTCCCCGCCTATACCTATTTGTGTTGCACAATGTTTATTTTGTGCAACAAAATTGTGTCATTGTGGAAATGTACTGGTAATGTAATTCTTGTTTTACCAAATAGTATCAATGATAAATGTTTGTAGTAGACACATGGCCATGCCACGTCGATACATTCGAAGGTAATCTGCCTACGTAGATAAATAACGCAGTTAGTTACGTATGCAATTATAGTAATCTAATCATTCATATACTTACGCGATTGGTAATATATTATGTAAGATGCAACTTTATTGCCAGCTTTTATTTAACTTGTATTTTTCACTTTGGTATAGCTAGTATCCTATGTATTAGGTGCCTTACATACAAGGAATAGAGTAAGTACTACTTTATCTAATTCACGGAAAAGGTGCACTTAGGTACTTTTCATGTGAAAATTAAATGCACAATTGAAAATGTAGATTTTTTGTATCATTAAACATAAATTCACAGTAGACCCTTGGGCTTGTGGGGAGGGGGGGGGGGCATATCCAATTTTTTCATAATCTTCGTTTCGATATTTTATGTTATCTTGTAATTTTTAGGTATAATACTTAACTACATTTTGTTATGTAAGTAATAGATTTTTTTTCAGTCATGTTTAAGTGTAAACAAAGTCTGATAGCTAATCATTGTTTGTTTACTTAGTAATTGATAAATTAAACCTTTACGTTATGGAAAATCTGCAAAAACTATTTTAAGATTTTTGTAACCTACTTGATAATGATAACGTTCTTGATTGTTATGTAAATTATGGCAGTTACTTTGGTAACTTTTATTTGTAAAGAACTTTGAACATTTTTATTGTAAATTAACTATGTAAAATTATTTGATAGTTATGTTTGGTAGGTTTATTTATGTATTCACGTGTGTATTTATTTAAACGTAGATATCAGTTAGTTATTTCAATCTGTGATAATTATGGAAATAAATGTCGTATTTATAAGTTATTTTTTAAATTCTCTTTTTCATTAAAAGTAATTAAAATAATAAGGAATTTTTATTTTTTTCCTTTAAAAATCAATGGCATATCTGACACTCCAGTCCACTCCACTCCATCTTTACTCAATTAAGGAAAATCTAACCTGTATGGTATGTCGACTGTTGTTGAAAAAAACAAAATACCTATAGACAAGTTTACTTTTTATAGACATAGTGCAGCGACCACGTATCGTTCCCGCCCTGTCAAACATTGTCAACAAAAGGATGAGGTTAAGTTGTCTCATTAAATTATTAATTTTGAGATGCGATTTATTGCTGCACATAAATATTGAGTCATAAATAATGATAATAACATTATTATATTATAAAAACACGAGAGTATGAGTTGTTTACTTCAGTTCCAACAACCAGAGTTATCGTGGCATGAACATGATTGATTCCTTTGCTATTGACCGTTAATTTATTGGAACGCATTTTTATAACTGGCCGGTTTGACTTGTGTGTTCTTTGTGAACTTTTGGCCTCGATATTTAAAGTATTTTTAATTTAGGCTTGTTGTAGGATGTTATGTAATGTCTAAACAAGTCTTTATGTAGGTTGATTCGATAATCGGTTATTTATTACCTACCAGTACTTAAATTAGTGACAGGTAAAAAATATACCTGGTAAAATAGCATAACATCACACCTGTATTTCCAAGGGGGCAGGCTTGATGTGTAGGTATTTAGGTACCTACCTACTCCCACATGATAGCAGACGTGTGTTAATTCCATCATTTATTCATCAACCGGGCACAATTCCAGATCCCGGGCTGCTACCAATGCGTATACTAAGTATGAAAAAACGCATTAGCATTTTGCTTGACTTGGAAATCAGGACTCTACGCTACTCCTCTACTAACAATGACTTGCTACTTTTAAAAATTGAGATGGAATTGTAAACAATTTTACCAATAGGTACCTACTCACATTGGTTTGCATGACCGACATAGTCGTTTCGGTCAATGACTAAAGATGTCAACACGCGTGTTCATGTGTCCAAATAGTGCATTGAACTGTAAAGTATAGGCAACACTAGTTACGAGCCCACGGCTTCACTTGCGTGGCCAGATTTTGTCCAAATTCGTTCAGCCGTTAAGGCCCACGAGAAGTGACAAACAAATAAACAAATTCACTTTACCATCGATATAATAGTACTTACAATGATAATATAGACTATTAATGTAAGTACTGCATCGTTGGTCTAGTGGTGGCAATCGCGATTGCTGAGCATGAGATCCTGGGTTCGATTCCCCGGGTTGGGCAAATTGTTATTGGGGTTTCCCATCAGGAATTTCTCCTTAGCAGCCACGGAGGCTGGATTTTTGCCCAGTTGATGGCAACACGCTGGCCCCCTATTACATGGGACTTAAACATAACTGGTGAAATGTGGGTGTACTATTAGGTATTGTATTGTATAACGGGCTGGTGTCCGAAACTCCACGTCCAATGCGCGTATTTTGCGTGCGGTACTATTAGGTACCTATATCTCTGCCTAAACCTTCGAGGATTACAGGCGTAATGTTATGTTATGTTACAATAATACAGTAATAACAATATATCACCATGAATGACTATGACATACATAGTCAATAGGTAGTTTATTTAAGTAGGTTATGGTACAAAACAAAAGATGTAATCCGATCAATAGGAAACCTTGAAACCGTTACTTACTTATTATACGTAAGTAGAAGACATACGAGAATACGTAAAGTACATGGCTGACTGTATTACGAAAATTTTAGTTTCAAGATTTATCAGTCTCCTGGTTTTATAACAGTATCTGTAGAGCAGTATCTGTGTATCTGTGATGCTTTAGAACCCGCACATAAAGTTCAGTTTTTACTACAACTTTAAACACTTTAAGCTTTAAGACAATAGTTCTAGGTCATTCTGAAATCGATTTAATTTTCACTTGTATGAAGTTGTCATTTGTGTAAGTAGAAATAACATTGAATCTATATGCTCGTATGTGCCTCACCCTATGTGATAGTACTGAGTCATTATGAGTCTATTTACTATGTATTTAGATCTTGGTTTGCTCATCTTTAAGATAGGTTTAGTCACAAGTGTTTTTTTAAACGATGACACTAGGAATTTCTCCTGTATCGTGGGTGCGTTAACAAACATTTAAACTCAAATACAAAAACAACCAGACTGCAGAGTTGCAGATTGGACTGCAAGAGTCATAATTCTCGGTGTACCTAGGCTTCATAATATATATTATTGTGTGTACATGATGATGATGATGATGCCGTCTAGCAGATTTCGGCCACAGCGACTGCATTCGATGGCTTTCTAGGGTGGTTGTCGAGAGCTTTGGTGTGCTGCTCTATGATGTGCTCTCAAGTGGATAGCATATCCAACTTTGGCCGAAAAACACCGAAAATAATAAAAAACATCTTCTTTCAGCTTTCTTTGCAGTTCGCAGCATGTAGAAATAAAAAGTACCTCATCATCTGCCTAGCGTTTTCCCAAGTCTGTTGGGGTCGGCTTCCAGTCTAACCGGATGCAGCTGAATACCAGTATTTTACATGGAGCGACTGCCTATCTGACCTCCACACCCAGTTAGTACTGGGTAATACTATACCCCTTGGTAAGACTGGTTGTCAGACTTTTTGGGGCACTGACTACCTCTAACGACTGTCAAGGATCTACAAATGACAGCCGGGACCAATGGCTTAACGTGCTTTCGGAGGCACGGAGGAAACTCGGTATGTAATGGGTGGTCACCCATCCACAGACCAACCTAGGCAAGCACGGCTTAACCTAAGGATCGATCTGAGCGGCTGTTATTATTTTGCCACGAGCCCCTCGAAATAATAATAAGTACCTACCTACGTAAAATACTGTAAAACTATTTAAATAATTATTTCCATGACTGGGAAATAGTTAACCATCACATCACGTGAAAGTATACCTACCTTAGTAATTGTCGACCCTGACCGAATTCGTTACCGTAGTTTAGGTCAAGGGCTAAGGGCTAGGCAGCGCGTAGTTGATGAACTAATAGGTAACTCGTGACTGTCAATAGAGCCATGCATAACTTAGAACACGCACTTACTTTTGTGTATAGTAAACTTAAATAGTCGGGTAAAAAAAAACGAAATATTACCGTAGTAATAGTAATATGTAATGAAAATTAAACAATGTGTTTTTGGGCTCTTCCATCAGGAATTTCTCAGTAGCAGCCACGGAGTCTGGATTTGTGCAAGTGCCCCTATTACATGATACTTAAACATAACTGGCGAACTGTGGGTGTACAGTTTGGTTCACTTCTGCCTAACTCTTCGGGGATTACAAGGCTTGATGTTATGATGACGAAGTTAATTAGTTTATCGGTATTAGATTTTAATGTTAACATTATAATCATCAATTAAAATGTAGTTGTTGATAACAAGCTGGTTAGACACAAGGTGCGGTTTTAACCTATGCAGGGTCAGGATTTCACCTCATAATTTCTAGCAGTGATATCTAGACCCCTTGAACTACACCTGCAAGGAGAAAACCGTTCAAGACATGCATACTTAATTCACTCAGATAAATAATGAAGTAAGTACCGAACAAGAATTTTCGATAAATACTTTCTCATTCCGATCCCAGGGAGAGAAAAAAAAACATAAGATAGTCTATGACAGTTTTCCTCAATACTCATTTGGGAGTCCAACATTACATTTTCATTTCATATGAAAACAAACAAGTAATTATGTAGTAACGATAATTCTCATATACACAGATATTCAAACGAGAATTAAGCGTAAACGCCCACTCGTTATTCGTTTCGCGGAAAATGGTATCATGGCGTCATGCCATAAAATAGAGCGCTTTCCCGTGTAATTTTGTTTTGTTAATCTGTGGTGCTGGTTCATCGAATAAGTTGTACATATTTAACTAATTGAACTTGAAGGCTATGCTCAAAAGGTATAGGTTGACGATTTGCAGCAGGTTGTGGCTCTAAGTGTTTTTTTCTGACGTCAAAACCACAGACACTGATGATTAAAGGACATGGACAAAAAAGTACATTCCATATACACTTACATAGTCAATATATTATATTAAGAAAAATAGAGAAGTGAATTGTTGCGTAGTTTTTAACCTCTCTGCACTTGTCAGTATTGATTACAATATAATAAGTAGTGCAAGTAGAATTCAAAGTCTCATTTGTCAACTTTAGCCATTATGGACCATAGAGAAAGATAAATAGAATAATAGACGTTCTACACCACGCATACTACTTGTAGATATGTATGTGAAATGAACGACAAATGCTCTTACCTGAAACATTTTGATTTAAACAAAACTGTTTTCATTGGTATTTATTACATGTAATTAAATTATATTTTGAAGTGTTGATACGTAAGATATATTTATTTCACACAATTATAGTAATAACGTAACCGTACCATAAAACGGAACGCGTTTTACAATGTGTCATTGTTTATGTCAAAATGGCGGTACTGCGATTGCACAGATCCTCCGTTGCGTACGAACTGTTTGTTTTTTTTTGCGATTATCTTCTAATATTTTTGACTCCTGCTTATCTCTACGGAAAAAAATATTTTTACTTCTTTTTACCAAGAAATGAGTAATTATTTATAATCTTTTGTTTTATTTCGTATTTCCCTTGTTAATTAGTAGTTAAACTGTTGAAGAAAAACGTCACTTTTGGAGTCTCAATAAATGTGACAATAATAACATATACTTTGTCTCAGTTTTCTGTCAGACTTTCTCAGTTCAGTAAATGTTAATCAATATATGGTTAAAAAACCTTAGTTCAGGTAGAATGACCACCTGAAATAAGGATTTTGGATCTTTTTGAAATGCCTAATAATTCACAGCACTTCGTTATTTTAAAACGCCTTGAGGTTTTTAATAGCAAAATCATTATATCATACGCTTTGCCAGCAATCTGATAGAAGGTAACATGAAACTGTTTACGTCTAGTTATTTGTAATGAGAAGTTCTTTGAGCTTTTTATTTTTTGCAATTTAATATGGCAATATTCACGAATATGAAACACCAAAAATTATCGTTGTACATTAAATTTGATAACTATGCAAACGCCCATACAGAAATTGGCCATGTCCTTTGGCCTTCCTTCACTACCTGCATCCTAGCTGTAAGTTTTCTTAAGAAAAACCAATTTTCCTACGAATTTGTTCAGATAATGATCAAGCCTCCTTTAACTCGAAACACGCTTTACAATCGTGCCCACAATCACATTAATTTCATGTCTGAGTAATTGTTAAAATCCTTTCTTAGAAGTAGGTAACTGGTGACGCAAACAACTATATAGTATTTGTTACAATGTTGTTCTACCGAAAATTCTCGGTTATTATTGCCAGAACATAGCAACGATGAATAAAACTTGGCGCCATTTTTGATAAGCCCACAGGTTATCGGCGGGCAAACGACTTTATCTGAACATCCATCTTTATTTGTACAAAGTGAGAATGGTTTTTTAGATTTGATTTGTGATGTGGAATTTCCTTTCAAAAGAAAGATAGGATTATGTGTCAATGTGTCATACCATACAAAATACATAGTTTAGATAATTTGAAATAAATATTCGTATGCCTCTTTTAGCGGCGTGTAAAATGTCTCATAGAAGATGGCGGGGCTAGCTGGACAAGCGATCAGTGGTCCACATTGGCCTTGGATCGAAATAACTGGAACTCATTGGGAGAGGCTTTTGCCCAGCTGTGGGCTGATGCAGGTTAACTGTGTCTTGAATCATACTATTGTATTGTTGCATTTATTGTGCCTACCATATCCTACGAATAAAAGTCCCTGTTTTTGAGATTGTGAAGAAGCGTTCAAAATTCCGCAGCAATTTATACTTTAAAAATAAAATTACTAAAAGACGCTTTCGAAATTCGAACAGCGACGAAGTGCGAATACGAGATACATGTCAATTTTAATAAAAACAAGTGAATTCTTTTTCGAAATTGAGTGCGGTTTCTGCAGTGAGTTTCAAACCGGATTTTAGCAAATCTCCCTAAGCACGCCAGTCGCGAGTGATAATGAAGTCATATTTTATCTATTCCGTCTATAAATTATCCATATCTAATCGTAATCATTATAATATGTGTCTAATAATATTACATGAATAGTCATATCAACAGCCAATCTATTATAAGGTAACTCTACATTTTCCTTGAATCACCTCGATAACTTCAAAGTGTTTTACTAACTAAGCAAGCAAAATGTAGAGGGTTTTTTGCTTATACTTAGAGGTAGTTAAGTTCTGAGAAAACAGTTCTACAAATAAGTGTTTAATTGTATTGAGTCACTGTTAAAGTTGCAGAAAGGTAAATATTTTGCAGATATTGACGTTACGCACGATTCTGTTGAAAGGGTTAAACGATTAGATACGAGTTATAGAACTTATTTTTAGTGTTACGGAGAAACATGGAATACTGAAATGACTATAGGTAAGACATTCATTGCGGAGGTAGATATTCATTGCCGTAATATCCTGGATGAGGCTAGCATAAGCACGTGGAGCTTGGCACAAAAAAAGAGAAGCCTATACCCTGCAGTGGGTGAAGGTGGATGATGATGAGAGACTTATGGAAATAGATTGTACGCAATTATCAGTCAAGTCCATTCTGAAAATACATCCTTGACAGTTATTTCACCTGTCAAAATTTCAGTGACCGATGATTAAAACTCTTGTTACAAGAAAGTTTCTGTTGGATAGCTGCTGTTAAGTGTAAAATAACTATAAATGGCTGTCTTTAGTAAAATTTAAGGCAAAGATTCGAACGTGAGTTAAGTTAATGTTGGCCTCACCAGAACTAACATAAGAAGATTAAGCTGGTGAGCCAGGAGATCATGATTTAATAACGTCAAGAAAAGTTCTTTTCCTGCCACGAGATTTTTGACGCAACCTACCCAAAGTACCCCTTTTTAACCCCATGAATGTAAAATTGTAAACAACCGACGCGCGACGGTCGTGCAGAAAGTTCGGGGATTCGCTGAATACCTACGAGCTTCGCAAAGCCGATGCTTGCTGCTTTCGACGGATATTATGTTGATATCCTCAACATTATCTAATGGACATCATACAACGGACCCTTCACGAAACCGCGAACCAAGCATTCTGTACATCAAACTAAGTAACTCTACGCAACAATAATTACTGGGAAACGACTTATTTTTTGGGGTGAAAATCACGTTTTACGTTAGGACTCAATGTAACGCACTCAAAACATAGTACGGTCGTGGAGGTATTTAAAGTAAAGGAATAACATTAAAAATTGTATTTAAAAAAAAACTTGGAAATTTGACCCCTGAAATATGCGTAACTAAAAGGTTCCCAGGTAATGGTCTAGAGGAAAACAAGTGCCTTTCGGCTGCGTTAAGGGTATTTTTACACCCATTATAATCTCTATCATATCTGCTTGGAATGACCCACTAATGGGTATAAAGCTCATTTTGTATCTGCCATCTTTCCCGGTTCTGTGCGGCTCTCATTCAGGTGTATCCTTACAGATCGCAGTAACATTTTTTATTCACAAAACAATAAAATTTACGGTATCAATTTGAGACTTCTCTTTAAATGTGGTGTAGCAATGTCAGTAGGTACTTATATTTTTTCCTAGCCAGCGCAATACTTATTAGTACTCTTGTTACCATAAAGCCAAAAAAAAGTTGCAATATAAAAATTACGCCATTATTATGAGTAATGTACAAAACGATATTTATTATGTATTGTTATTAGATAAGAAAAAGCCGCTTATTGTAATTAAATTGATAGATTTTAATGATTTATTGAACGTTGACATAATCAGCTGGTGTTTATGTTCTATGAGTAAATGAATATTAATAAGTTATGATATCATTGCAAATGTGATTAAGTAGCATTCGACGTGAAGTTTGAACCTAAAATATGTAAGTACCAACGCTAATCTGAGGTTAGAGGAAATCCTGAACGGTTTCTTTGTTGGTACAGTACCGTAATATCTATAATTAATATTATACTGATGCAAAATCTTAGGGGGTAAGCTTCCCTACCAGGGCTGCGGGACTGTTCGAAAGAGATACCGCGGCCCTGGAACATAAAGGGC
Source organism: Eurois occulta (assembly GCA_950022335.1). Classification (NCBI taxonomy): domain Eukaryota; kingdom Metazoa; phylum Arthropoda; class Insecta; order Lepidoptera; family Noctuidae; genus Eurois; species Eurois occulta. Next base: position 17,508,308 of record OX465478.1, read on the forward strand.
AAAAGAAGGAACATGGATGGGTTTTAGTCAGTAGAAGTCTGACACTCCCTTCCGCTCTGCCCAGAGCGGGAGGACTCATTTGATGATTTCCCATCCCAAAAAAAAAGAAAGGGGGTAAGCATCGGAACAACTGATCCGATTCCAAAAACTCTTTCTTTAAGGGGAAGCTACATTACCCACTAACAGTCTAGGCTACATTTAAAACGTTCCAGTGGCATATCTGGAGCGATGCCGTGAGCATAAGCTAGTCCTACTAATATTATAAATGCGAAAGTTTGTGAGTTTGGATGAATGGATGTTTGTTACTCTTTCACGCAAAAACTACTGACCGGATTTGGATGACATTTGGCACACAGATAGTTTATAACCTGGATTAAAACATAGGATATTTTTTATCCCGGTAGTGCGATCCCGTCGGACAATTACCGAACTTACGCGGGTGAAGCCGCGGGCATGAGCTAGTTTTATCTAAATGGACGTCGGAAAACTCAGTTGTGGGTTTAGCTGACTGTGATAGGTTGGTTCGATCTATGTAATGACTTTTATGCCAATCGCTTCAAGGTCCCGTGTTTGTCCATTCTACTATCTAAGTATCTTTCAGCGTATATTCCGCATAAAATTAGATCTTGAAGCGTCAATATCGTAAAATAAGGGTTGATAGCCGATCTGATTGTTTGGAGTGACTTGAATTAATTATCGGCTGGGTATCGATCCACTGTAAGTATTTTGAAAGTTAGAAAACAATGCTACAATATTAAAAATTGTTGGTCGAGTGGTTGTAAGCGCGACTGCTGAGCATGAGGTCCTGGGTTCGATACCCGGGTCGGGTAAAGTGTTCTTGGGTTTTTCCGTCAAGAATTTCTCAGTAGCAGCCACGGAGTCTGGATTTGTGCCCGGTTGATGGCAACAGGCTCGCCCCCTATTACATGGGACTTAAAACATAACTGCGAAATGTGGTTGTACTATTAGGTACAGCTCTGCCTACCCCTTCGAGGATTACAGGCGTGATATTATGATGTTATGTAGTAACACGTATTTTTTATTAAACTAAATGGCGCCGACATTCATTACTTACAGCTTCGTGGTTAGGAATCAAGTTCTGTCCAAAAATCGATACGAACATCTCATCTCAGAGAGTTGCCACTCAATACGCATGTGCAACAAAATAACGAGCCGCGTACACCTTGGGAACAAGGGAACGGGCAGAGAATGATATCGAGTGTCGCGATACCGATTGTAATCGATATTCAACATCGTTTTGCCACAACAGCCCGTTGTTCACATAACAAAGACTCGATTCGCTACGGTAATCACAGGATCCGATGTTGTTTGTTGTTGAATCGATTCGATCGAAACGTTTTTTTCCACATCGATTCTTATTACTTACTCGTTTCGAATGAGGTTGGTTTGTGGCCAAGGAAAGGATGAAATAAGAAAATAACTGTTATGTGTTTGCATGAGAAATTAAGCACACTGACACGAAAATAACTAACTGGAGAAAAATATGCGTTACTGTCACTTAGCTTGCGTCATCCCACTGTTGGGCAAAGGCCGCTCCCCATGACTTCCAGTTCTTTCGATGCAGAACTAATGTGGACCACTGGTTGTTGCTTGTGTCCGGCTCGTCATGCCTTATTATACGAGGTCTGCGGTGCCTCTGGCTGTGTCATAGTCATAGCTCTAGGTACTGTAGTTGTTCCGGGTCTGGCTGTTTGTGTATGTGAGTTTAAATGTTTGTAAACGCACCCACGATACAGGAGAAAATTCCTAGTGTGGGGCAACGTTTTTTTTAAAAAGAGAGAAAGAAAGACCTTAACCTTTTTGGTCATTAAGGAATTAACTCCGGCACGTTGTAAAGAAAAAGTAAATAAACAATAAAATTGAAATTGGAAAAAGAAAAGAGAGAGAGAGCGTTAAAATTATGACTTGTAAAAATTTTATTTATTTTGAATAGATATGGCTAGAAAGGAGGTGACTGATGAGATGACGAGTAATGTAAGTACTCAGTACTCACACAACATACAGGGTTATACCTACAGTTCACAGCCCTGCCCCCCCCGCCTGCTACCCGCAATGTGGCCGCGTGGTCCCAGTACTGAGAAATTCTTAATGGAAAAACCCAATAACAATTTGCTCGACCTGGGAATGAATGAAATGCGAGTTCTATAGCCCAACGAGGCAGTAAACAATTAATTGATATTATCATAATCAGCCTATGATGTTCCCACTGCTGGGACACATGGCCTCCTCTCTAGAGGGGGCATGGGCTATAATCCACCACGCGGGCCCAGTGCGGGTTGGTAGATGTCACATGTCTACGAATTTTTGGTTCTAGGACATGCCGGTTTCCTCACGATGTTTTCCTTCACCGTTTTTGAGAGCAGTGGTGATGAAATAAATTACACAAAGTAATGTGCCTGCCTGGGTTCGTACCCACGACTAACTGTTTGAAGTCGGGGCCGCTATCACTGGGCTACCGCTGCTCTCTAATTGATATTAAACTTACATAAAATGAAGAAATTTCGGTGGGTTGTAAAAACCGTGCGAGGCGGGTCTGGTTGCTAGTAATTCATAAATAAAAGCCTCCATTAAGTAGCCGTACGATAAACTTACGGTCGTACGTCTAGACTGAAATAAGGGTACATATTTAATGTCTACCAGAAACGACGGGTCAATAACCTCTCCTTCCTAGGAATTGCCCGGACTATGTTTGTTATTCAACTAGAGCAGAGGCGTATTTAGAGATTTGGCGCCCCGGGCCAGTTAGCTTTGCCGCCCCATTCATTTAAGAAAAAAAACCTGTTATTGTTGTGAATTAAAAAATGGAAAAAAAAACTTAAAAATGAACCATTTATTCACTCTAATATGTACTTAAATATTTACATTTTTTTTCTGTGTACAAATTGGTTGACAAAATCGTCAATGACGCTGTCATAACTTATAGCTTTTGTCAACTCAGCTTCTATATTCAGAACAGCTAAGCTGTTTAAGCGTTCTTCGCTTATAGTGGAACGTAAATAAGTTTTTATCCTTTTGAGTACAGAAAACGAACGTTCTGCACTGCAATACGTCACTGCGGTGCAAAGAAAAATGCGTAATGCAATCTCTACTTATGGGAAAGCTTCTTTAAAGTCCTTATTAACCGACTTCCAAAAAGAGGAAGTTATCAATACGTCTGAATTTATTTTTAGTGTGGTATGTTCAAGTATGTTCAGCGATATATTCGCCAATTCTGAACCGATTCTCTCAGCGATATCTGATGCTGGTCTTCAGAGATAAGCATGTATAAGATGTCTGTATAAAGGCTATTTGAATTGAATTGAATATCACACAATCCATCCATCGTTTCTTTGGTCTTCCTCTCCCTCTCCATCCATCAACGTTTATATTCATCACTCTTTTAGTCACATACGATTCGTCCCTCCTCGTCATAATGTCCATATCAAGACAGTCGACTCCCTTCCAACTTTTCTGTAACTGACGCAACTTTTAAACTTCCTCTAATATACTCGTTCCTTACTTTATCCATTCTTGTCACACCACACATCCACCTCAACATTCTCATCTCCACCACATGCAATCTTTTTTCATCCATCTTCTTCACAGCCCAGCATTCCGATCCATACAGTATGACAGGTCTAATCACGGACTTGTATATTTTCCCCTTTAACTTGAGGGGCATCCGTGGGTCGCAAGTTGTTCCAGTGACCTGTCGCCATTTTATCCATCCTGAGTTGATCCGGTGTGTTACGTCTCGGTCTGCTTCGCCATCCCCTTGGACAAGCGGCCCGAGGTACCGAAAATCGGAACATCGGTATGGGCGTTATGGGCACAGGACTGGAGAGACCGCCGAAATCACAGAATAGGTATTCTGTTTTGGTCCTATTGACTTTCAGACCAACATTCTCTAGCCTTTGCCACCACACCTTCAATCTGCTCTGGACCTCTAGGCCACTCTCGGCAACCAAGACAATGTCGTCAGCAAACAGCATACACCAAGGAGCCTCTTCCTGGATGTCCGACGTAAGTGTGTCTATTATCACCAGGAAGAGGTAAGGGCTTAGAGCCTTGGTGCAAGCTAACAGCCACATTGAAGCTGCCGGTAGTGCCCGCTGTAGACCGGACTTGGGTACTACATCTACTGTACATCGCTCGAATCAACTGTACATACTTCCTAGGCATACCTTTCTCTTTCAGGGCCCACCACAAAACTTCACGAGGTACCCGGTCGTATGCCTTTTCGAGATCGACGAACACCATGTGCAAGTTTTTGTGCGCACTTCTGTATTTCTCGCACAGCTGGCGGATGGTAAAAATGGCATCCGTCGTTCCCCGACCAGGCATAAAACCGAATTGATTTTGTGAAATTTCACTCTCTTCTCTCAGTCGTCTTTCAATAACTTTCTCCCAAACTTTCATACTATGCGCCATTAGCTTTATTCCTATATACATAGTTATTACACTCCAACACATCACCTTTATTTTTAAAGATGGGCACCAGCGAACTGTTGCAACATTCGTCAGGTATGGTTTCTTCCAGTAACAACTTATTGAAAAATAAAGCTAACCACGTCCATCCATCCACCCGTAATAACTTCCACACTTCAACTGGTATACCGTCAGGTCCTAACGCTTTACCATTCTTCATTCACTGCTATTTTCACTTCATCCATACTAACCTTTCTCACTAACCCCTCGTTCACCGGTGTGCACGATGTGGTGGAACGGTGTGCTGGACAATAATGTCCAGCACACCGTTCCAATCATTCTCCTCAATCATCAGTTTTTCAAAGTTCCACCTATCCTTAATTTCCTCATCATCCGAAAGAACCAACCGCCGCGTGCCGCGTAATAATTATATAATAATTCTTGAACGCAAATGTTATTTAGGTACTTGTTAGTAGGTATTGACGGTATTGTAAATAATTGGTTGGGTTCGAAGCGTTCGTTTGTTTCTAATTAAATGTGAAATAAAATATAAAATAAAATATTTTTTGTAGTTAAGCTTGACAATAAAAGGCGCCCAGAGAAGTTGGCGAAGGGCGGCTTTGCCGCCCCTCGCATCCTGCCGCCCCGGGCCATGGCCCCCTTGGCCCTATGGTAAATACGCCCCTGAACTAGAGCCGGTACATATAAAGTTTTGGGGTTTCCCGGATTACATAAGGTGCTTTAGTATGTTATGTAATGTCATCCTTCCGGGTTTTAGCTGTCTTCATGAAGCATTACCATCGAAATCGCCTTTGTCGCGAAAACGGTTACCACGTCTTCAGTACAACCATAGAAATTTCATCGGTTATTTAAAAAAAAACCCGAGCGGCAGTTATTATTTAGCCACGAGCTGCACTTTTGTAGGAAACAGCTGTTTTTTTTTAAGGAGCTCGTGGCTAAACAATTCTTGCCGCTCAGGTCGATCTTTAGGTTAAGCTACGCTTATCTAGGTTGGTCCGTGGATGGGTGACCACCCATTACATACCGAGTTTCATCCGTGCCTCGGAAAGCACGTTAAGCCGTTGGTCCCGGCTGTCATTTGTAGGTCTTTGACAGTCGTTACAGGTAGTCAGTGGCCCGAAAGTGTGACAACCAGTCTTACCAAAGGGTATCGTATTACCCAGGACTAAGTGGGTTGTGGAGGTCAGATAGACAGCCGCTCCATGTAAAATACTGGTATTCAGCTGCATCCGGTTAGACTGGAAACCGACCCCAAAATAGTTGGGAAAAGGCTAGGCAGATGATGAGCTGTTTTTTTTTTGAGAACCGATGAAAAATTTCTATGTGGCTCAGAATGATGTGCTGAAAACGTGGTAACCGTTTTCGCGTCGGTGTCCCTTCCACCCCGTATAATGTTACAGAAAAACAAACTAATCGTTCTAAATATAACCGTCCTTTAAAAGCCCTTTAGGGCAGTGGAGCAGCTGTCGTTATCGAACAATGCACATGTTACTGAGAATTGTTTTTCTACAATTATTATCAGTATTTTGATAACACGTAGGTACTGAAGCAATCGGTACGGGGAAATTAATAAAAAACACGTAAAACCGTTGCTTCCGGCTGCTATACGAAGTAAAGTAGGTGTACAATGAAATATTCTAGCCATGAATGTATATGGCTGTACGTGGCTGTGTGTACGTGGCTGTTTGCTGGGTTGAAGACTTCAAAATATGGCTGGGTGATATTGGTTGCAGAAGGCGGAGAACTGGGTGTTGTGGTACAGCTTGGCAGAGGCCCATATCAAAAGTGGACTGCGATTTGGTGCTATTCGTCCTTTATGCATCTGTATCACTGCAACACTCGTGGTGACAACTTTCTATTTTATGCGGTGGGTGCTGGAAAGATTTGTCTTATTAATTGTTGTTCCTTCTTAGGTTATATTAATATTTCTAAATCGAAGTGCACCACCCAAGGCTTCGCTTTTCTTGTTAATAGTTACACCTACTCCATCTTGTCAATATTTGAGTAAGTATTAAATAACAGGTTAAGTGCTAAACAACAGAGTAATTAGTTAGTGAAAGTTGAAACCATGTTCAATAGACAGCCATAAATTATCCGGTTTTCTTTATTTACTTGGTGGGAAAACTAGCAGCCTGTTACGAAAGAATAGACAATCTTTAGGCTTTTTCTCTCACCACGGAAAGTATTTCACAGATCTTATATAAATCTTAGACCTTTTGTGTAACTTGTGTTTTTTTGGGATTCTTTTCATCTGTGTTTTTCTATGGTCGTTCTTTCCCAGTAATGGGATTTTCTTGGAGCAAGGATTAATTGAAATGGTCGAACAGAACTTGATATTTATTGTAAGCAATTTTCAAAAAAGATTTTCTGGCGAAAATAAGATTTATCTTTAGTAGTGCTTCAGCTGTTGGCAGTTTAGTTTTTCCAAAAACGCTGATCTGTCAAATTTTTCTTGTAGCTATGAGTTTTAGCTCAATTCCTATTCCTACTAAGTATTCCAGCGTGTCCTGTGATCAAATATGAAAACCTCTACGTGCTGACTGCTTGTAGTGTACCTTTGTGTCTGTTATATCGGCTCGGCTGTTAGCATCGCGTCTTATAATTAATTTCTTATGACTTCGTGTCTCACACCTTTTTGCGCTCCTTTCCCGCGTAATGCTTAACCAGAGATGACAGAGTATATTATGTCATCGATGCCATAGACTCAAATCTAGTCGATTGTTATATCGATACACTACACTACAGTTACAGAATCCTTGCAGGCTTATGTATGTGGCTATATACATGGGTTATGTGTCAGAAGGGCGCTATTGCATATCACATCTATACTAATATTATAAAGAGGTAAAATTAGTTTGCAAGTTTCTAGGGGGTAATCTCCGGAACTAATTATCCAAATCTAAAAGTTCTTTCAGCTACATTATTCATGGGTGCGCGTCTTTTTGCGGACGAAGTCGTGGGTAAAATGATAGTAAAAAATATTTTTAGAAGTTGTCTTTTTGTGGTGGCTTAAAATGCTTTTTGTGAGGATGACCAATGAACACCCTTCAATAGTTACTCCTTGATCTTGATCCGTTGTTATTTTCCCTCTAATTACGCTTTTTCTATTGTTTATAAGTGCATCAATCGGTCCTTATATCACTATGGTCTACTTCAACTACAGTCGAGAATGCAAATAAATAACAATGAATCATGTATGTTAATATTAAGTCTATGATAGTGCTGTCACAACAACAGTTATTAGTTCTATTAAATAAACATACTATTTCGTTGCTATATACACACTTTAATAAAAGACATTTGTTTAGCACGTGTTACTTACTGTTATATGGTTTGTTGTGAAGGATATTTAAGTACCACTTAATGATTTCATCATTACATCATGTATGTTAATGTGAAGTGTAGGTTTGAGTCATATACGACTGTTTTATGATGGCACAGACGTTTCTAATGTCCATTTCAGTATTTGTGAAGTGGCTTGTGAGGAAGAGTCCACTACAAGAATCTCAATCGTCAAGCAGCGTTGCTTTGGTTTCAATAGCCACGATCAGGTCGTCTTAAATGGCCGCTTACACGTTAGTGTTTTCATAATATTAACTGCGTCTGTGGCCATTTTAAGAATTTTAACGAGAATCATATTAATATTATTCTATTACGATTCTGCTAAAGCGGCCAGTATACACCCCAGGTCGTTCTTACTTTTTCTTTATCGTGTGGTTAGTGCCTAACCTGGTGTCAGAGTTTTTGTACCATAGCGGCACAAACACTCTGGCCTTTGACTTGGCTTTACGCACATGATTCCGAAAAATCAGAGGTGCGTGCGTGGTTTGGGTTCGAACTTGAGACCTATGACTTGGCAGTCCGACGGTCACACCACTAAGTTATCACTGCTAGCCTCCCAGAAACATAATAAAAGAACAAACAGAAAAGAAAGGAATTAAACAGACAAGAAAGAAAAAACTCATTTTGCATTACAAAAGTTGACAAGCTACATTCCATTTGCGCCATATAGTAACAAATACTTATCAGTACTATTATAATGATTTAAACGTTTAGCCCATTGTATAAATATTAAGTAGTTTAATTGGTCACGGCACGCAGTGTTCATGGTTTTTGACTATTAAGTATTTCATGATTTAAATGTACCGGTGGAAAGTTTTGGGGAGTTTCATACATTATGGCGGATTTAGTATGATTAGAGTTATGGCACTAATTAATTGGTTATCGCAAGGTATAGTGATATTACTATTTATACTAGGTAAGTACTTATACTTATAGCAGTGGTTGGCAATTCATAGGTCTCAAGTTCGAACCTAAGACAGGCTCTGATTTTTCAGATTCATGTGCATATTGTATAAGAATTATCACTTGCTTTGGTGAAGGAAAATATCGTGGGGAACCAGCATGCCTGAGAGATATTTCTCGACTCGACGGTATGTTAAAGCCAAGTCGGAAGCCCAAGCGGGCGGCATAAAAACTCTGACACCAGGTTAGGCACTAACCACACGATATAGAAGAAGAAGACTGACCTTCATTAAACTTCGTGTTTTCCAATAGCAGAAATTATAGAACGCCACAAGCCAAGGTCCTAAATTAATTGAAATTCATAATTAATACACAGAGAATATTTCAGAGAGTGTATTGAAATTACGATCTTGTTTATTAATGTTTGCATTTTATGGCGAAATGTGTCATTGCACTTCATATTATTTTACCATCTTTTGTACCACATTTACCGCAAATAAATAAAGTTGATTTTGACTTTTGACATATTGTTCTCATATAATAATTATTGAATTCATCAAAACAGAAAAATATTGTTGACTTCACCTGCATCTTTTTTTTTCGGATTTGCAGTCATCAAATGATTTGATAGATGATTCCGCTCTAGGCGGAGCGGAATGGAGAGTCAGACTTGTACTGAATCAAACTCATCCATGTTCCTTCTTTGTCCTTTGTGTTACAGTCCCGCAGCCCTGACTTCAGGCACCTCTGTCCACGTTTCTTCTATTTACAATTTGCAATCTCTCTCATTTTTACAGGAAGCTGGGTCACCGAAGGATAGTCGTGAACATCACATGACAAATATATTATCTAGATTAAACAAACATAGATAAATAAAACCCACAAAATCTCTGGCAAATGCACGTTATCATTCGTCACTAGGGGTTTATTTGTCATTCAATTGACATACTCTATCAAGTGCGTCATACCATGGGATCTCCCCTGTCAACCTTTACGATGGTAAACATTTAAAGCTGAATCTGTGCCATAAAAGCTTATCTTTATGTTTTTGTAGCATAAGCAGGCGACATAGTTATGATTCGTTGCGTCAGCTTTTACTACTTAGGTAATAAAACAGGAACGTCAAATTATATTTATTTTTGTAATTAGATTTGAACGAACATGAGCTCATGGCTAAGTAATAACCGAACAATCACCGATCTGCCAGGGCTGCGGGACTGTTCGAAAGAGATACCGCGGCCCTGGAACATAAAGGGCAAAAGAAGGAACATGGATGGTTTTTAGTCAGTAAAAGTCTGACACTCCCTTCCGCTCCGCCCAGAGCGGGAGGAGTCATTTGATGATTTCCAATCCGAAAAAAAAATGGCTAAATAATAGCAGCCGCTCGGGTCGACCTTCAGTTTAAGACACGCTTGCCCAGGTTGGTCCGTGGATGGGTGACCTCCCATTACGTACCAAGTTTACTCCGTGCCTCTCGTGATCTTTGACAGTCATTACAGATAGTTAGTGGCCCGAAAGTCTGGCAACCAGTCTTCAGTCTTTTCGTATAACCAGTACTAACTGGGTTGTGGGCCATCAAGTTCGGAGACGCGAAGACCATGTAGATTACCGTTAATTTCTTCTCTTGTGTATACTTATAACATAGCTAAAGAGATTAACTCTGATAAGATTAGTCTGTTTAGTAATTTGATGAGGGAGAGACCCTCGTCATAATTATGACGATTACTGGATAATCTCTTAGCACCACTGTCACTTACCATTATTTCAGATTAAATTCATTAACTGCCTTTTTGGTCCGCAGTGGTCGCAAAGCGTTGCTGCTGTGCTTGACGTTTGGGGTTCGATTAGCAGCGCCGAAAAATGTTATTAGGTTATTCCATCCGGAATATCTGAATAGTTGCCCGAATTCTGGTTTTGAGTCCGGTTGATGGCAATAGGCTTGCCCCCTAGAGGGTCATTGGGTACACCTGCAAGTAATCCCTGAAGAGTTACTATAAGGATGACAGGCTCGAAGTTATGTTAGTTCATTATTTTAGTAACCACAGAATAAACAATACTTTTTCAATACACTTTCTCGAAACTGGTTTTTATAGCACTACGATTAGGTTCAACATGCAATGTATTTCACACGCGTGGATTTTTAATATTTTTCCGCACACGTGCAGAAATAAAAATTTCCACAGGTAACTAACTATACTTTCACTAAGTCCAAATGGGTTCAATGACTGTAGTCGGCGGAGATTTTTGTTTTAATCGCGGCAAAGAACGCGCGGCGGCGGTCTTTACTGTGTTTTAATAATTCCTGACAAAAATACTCTCCGTTATATTAATTCCGTTTTTTATTCCGTTAATATTTTATTTCTACGAAAGTGTGTTGAAAAACGTCGTTTAATACGCGTGGGGATTTGTTACCGCAGTTCTCGGCCCATAACACCCTCGCCTGCAGCTCGGGTGTTAATTCCGCCTCGAATGCAATAACAAAGTTTCCCCAGTTACATCAAAATGAGCATTCAAGCAAGAATTCCGCACAGTTCACACATGGTGAAATGAAATCTCTTTCTTTCCAAATATTCTACTTTTGGGAAGCGATATTTATATCCACACAAGGCACTGTAGCTAAAACGGAAGCTTTCCCTAACATCATTACTCGAAGACATTATCCAAAAAGTCTTCACGAACGACGTCATCACAATTGGTATAATTTTGGCTCCTCAGATATTTATAGCCACTATTGTCTCAGAGCTTGTCTGTATGTAAACACAGCTGTAATAACGTATTTACAGGAACCAAGATGTTTGGACGTAATTTTCACGTGTTGCTGGATATTCTGGCTTTTCCTGTAATAACATAATCGCAATAATAGGGTTTGTCGCAATAATTACCCTTGCGATTACCATTAGCAACCCATGATTTAATTCTGGAGATTATCCTTTACTATTCATCATCATCATCATCATATCAGCCCGGAATCACCCACTGCTGGGTATAGGCCTCCCCTTTCTTCTGTCACACTTCCCGGTTCTGTGCGTGCCTTCTCCAGGTGTTTCCCGCGACTTTGACGATATCGTCAACCCAACGAGCCCTAGGAGGGCCCTGGTTTCTTTTGGCCAAACCTCGGCCACCACTTGGCCAAAGCCTTGCTCCATCCTTTACTATTATCTAATACTATTAAATGAGCATTTTTTGTAATCACGTTCTCAAAACCGGCTCTAACGATTTCGATGAAAGTTGCAATATAGGGTTAACGGGGGCGAAAAATCGATCTACCTAGGTGTCATAAATCTGGAAAAAATCGCAGAGCTCTGCTTATAATGAGCAGTTAATGTGTCACCATCGCACTTGTTTGACGATACTTCTATATTGTAATAAAATTATCAATAAACAAATATTTCCATTCATCAAATAAAGAATTACTTATCTACCTGTCTGTAGCACTAGCACACCACAAAAAACTTTAAAAAAAATACTAGACTTTATACAAAGTAACCGTTTGTGCATCGCGTTGGTGTCTCTTTCGCCCTGAAGACCAAGTGCATAATCCTAGACATTATAAAAATATCAGTTACCTACTAAAAGTTTTGTATAAATTTATACTGAAGTGTATCTATTTAATAGATATGGCAACACTGCCTCACAGCCACAAGTAGTCAGGAGCTGTCACTAATGACAACTGTCATTCACCACGAATGGCGGGAAGTTGGAAGGTGAAGCGGCCCTGGGCTGGGGAACTTGGTGGTGTGGTGAGCTTGTGATATAGTAGTAAATTGTGTCATCAACCTATTAGCTCTGTTACAAGTGAATACTACATATACAAAAGAAGCAATGAATATTTAGTATAGTCTACAAAAGCTTCATATTAATATGACCTGTTGCATGCCCTTACCTGCTGTAGTGTAGACATAACAATCTTATGTTGTTGTAATAAATCCTCACTTTTTATGAAACTCGTGAAATATTATTAGCCGCTTTCACAAAAAGAAAATTGGCTTTTAACAAGGGTATTTACATAGCGTTGTCTTCATTTCATTAGAAACTTAAGTTAATAGAATTTTTAATATTTTTATATCTATTAGAAGTCCAAATTCAAGGTTTGCCAAAGGGCAATGGCGCATAGCGTCCAGCGACAGAATTCGCATTACCACAATACGCTCAAAAACTTGAATCGCTGATTTGGGCAATAAGACTGCTGGGTTAAAGTGGGATTGGGCAGGCCATGTCTGTAGAATGCATTAGGACCGGCTAGAGTCGTCACGCAGTGGGTGCCAAAGACGGGCGTCGTCGCCGAGGGAGCCCTAATAACGCTGGCGTGATGACTTAGAAGCGTTTGTTAGAGATTTTCCGGAGAAAACCGCTCAGAGAGAAGAATGGAAGGCTATGGGGAGGCCTTGGCCCAGCAGTGGGACAATATAGGCTAAGAAAAAAAAAAAAAAAAGTTTAACTTTTGCGGTCTTTAAGAAATTGCCATTGACCGCTCAAGTCTATTTAATATTAGTTTTCTAAACAGGAATTCATTAAATACGCAACTCCTGTAAACATTTTCGTAGACACACTATCTCGATGTTATTGTACGAAACGCCTCCATCTGAGTTTTACATTACAAATTTGTTTGTACATATTTGTTTTTCTGTGTGGTTCGGCAGCTAGGTAAATGGCTGACGCACTATACATTGGTCAATTTCAAAGGAACTTTAAAAAAACACGTCTTCTTACTTACCACAGACGTTTAAATTAGACGGTTCACTAATTCCCTGGTATTTGGAACAGGGAATAACCTAGAACCTACAGGGAATATACGTCTTTAGTTATTTTTGTTTATTCATAAGCTATAACGTTCTTTCATCAGCTGTGTCTGGCCCTTGACCTAATGTTTTGACAAACCGCACGCGGGGAATACTAAGACCGTCAATGTTCAGTATTGGACTATGTACTTAGTTTATTATTATATTATATTATATATTACGATTATAATCAAAACAACATAACGTACCCTTTTTTTTTGGGATGGGAAATCATCAAATGACTCCTCCCGCTCTGGACGGAGCGGAAGGAAGTGTCAGACTTTTACTGACTAAAAACCATCCATGTTCCTTCTTTTGCCCTTTATGTTCCAGGGCCGCGGTATCTCTTTCGAAGTTTCGAACAGTCCCGCAGCCCTGGTAGGCATCGGCCCTCATGTTTGCTGACATCTCTTTGAGGCACGCGTGGAACACGAACGCGCCGTCGACACGGCCTGTCATCATAAGACGAACGGACGGCGAGCTAGCCCATTACTCACCGTCCACAGGCCCGCGCCTACGGGGGCTCGAGCCAGACACCCGGTGCTTCTCCCGCGGCGGCTGGGACGTGAGGTTCTCTCACCTCCTTCGCTAGCATGACTGCTTCGCAGAAGGAGGTGACGGCTTCCCATTCCCTCTCGCCCCGAACCATGGTTTGAACCAGGGAGGAAACATAACATACCCTGTAATCCTAAATGAAATATGAAAAATGTTTATTTGTCCCAAAAACAGTTACATGGATTACAAATGAGACATCGACCCCAGTAAGTAATTGATAATACTTGTGTTGGGGCTATCTCCACATAACGTAATAACATAGCCTGTAATCCCCGAAGGGTTAGGCAGAGGTGTACCTGATAGTAAACCCACATTTCGCCAGTTATGTTTAAGTCCCATGTAATAGGGGGCGAACCTATTGCCATTAACCGGGTACAAATCCAGAAACTGGTGAAAAAATCCTGATGGAAAAACCCAATTACAATTTAACCGACTTTGGAATCGAACCCATAGCAGGAGGTCATGCTTAACAGTCGCGATTATCAAAACAAATCAAAATCAGATCATGTTAATATCTATCCATCAGCTGACTGCGACGAGTTCTATCTGGTCGCTTCTTTGTACAATCATCCTCTTTTTCTTGTTTGCGTGTTCCATCATCATAGATGTCCTTTACCCTGGGTTGGGCAGAGGGCCATTTCAGACTCTTACTGACTACAACCACACGTATCCTTTAACTATCTTCGACCGTGCTGGAGCATTTGCGCAGTTCGTCACACACCCTTATCCAGGTCTACATGATCCCCTAAAACCAACAAACAATCTCTTTCATATAAAATTACTGTTTATCAAACTTTGCTGGCATCCTCAGAAACAATGATCTCATAAAATAACATTTAACACCTACTAACAAAATTACTGTTTGACGTAAATATAAACAAATCATAGATTAGCTTTCCCAAAATCACGAACACTCAGCCCCAATGTGTGTTTACCATATTTTCTAGGAAACCCGCCTGCGTAAGTAGATTTTCATGCTCACAAAAATATAAAGCTGTTCAAGAAATATAGTGATATTCACAATATAAATACAAGAAATAGACATAAATATATTGTACCCACAACAAGGCTCAAGAAAATAGGTGGATCTTTCAGATGCCAATGTATTCGCTTTTATAATAAACTACCAAGCCACATTCAAAATTTAAGCCTTGATAAATTCAAATCCTTTATAAAACATAAACTATGCCAGAAAGGATTTTATACTATTAAAGATTATATAGAGGACAAAAAAGCTTGGGATTGAACTGCTCCAATTTGAATTGACTTTACTTATACCTATTTTTATTTTACTTTTTTTACAATTTGACATTTTATGAATTTTCTTTATACACATGACATTGTTTACTTTTTCAAGTATGATATTATTTTTTTTGACGAATATTTACATGTTAAATATTTTATTTTATTTTTTATTTAGTTTTCTGTATATTGACATTTAATGAATTGACATGATTATTTAATATGACAAATATTTTATTATTTTTATATTCTGAATGTGAGGACCATGTGGGTCTTTTTCTGATTTTGACTATTGTCTACGGCAAACTGCCGGACAATGGTTAAAATTAGAAAAACAGTGCTATAAGCGACCCACCCAGATCTCCTTTCTTTGGTATTGTTTGTCGTGATGTTGAGCTCCTTGAGTTATAAGTCGAGCTCCACGATAACTGGCAAGTGCTTGCATTGACTGAACATTTGTGAATGTGTGAACAGTGTAGGCCTTGTAGATTCCTAGAGGTGTGATAACTTTTGTTAACCTCTTATCTTGTTTTCCGTTTTTTTGTGTAGTATGCAACGACTTATTGTCGGGCCTATGCTGTCCCCCCATACTTGTACTACTATACTACTGTACTAAAATATTGTAAAATCTAATCATTTTAAAAGAGTAACCATGGAGTTTCTTGCCGGTTCTTCTCCATAGGAAACGACCAACCCGAACCGTGCACCTTTTTGTCGACGTTTCGTAAGTGCCCATGCAGGCCTATGTGAAATAAAAATATTTTGATTTGATTTGATTTTGATTTGATTCAACCTGTTGGCAATAATCCATATTAGAATTTTGTTGAAGAAATGGTTCACAGAATTTTTCTAATTCGCTACAACTCACCCGTGTCTTGGGGTTTTCCCAAAGTGGATATGGGTTCTGATAATAAATTAGCTTTTTCTCGCGGGTTTACCCGTGTGAATGTCGATGTTGAATTTTTCCACGGAAACGTACGTAGTACTAATACCGGGATAAAATATCCTATGAAGGACATAGCATATCTTGTCCCGGCAGTACTATCATGGGCTACCTGTGTACTATACTATACAGGGTGTTAGGGATACCGACACACAAACGGTTACACACATATTTAGTACATCATTTCGAACCCCGCCATAGAAATTGTCCATCGGTTATTACAAAAAAAGAGCTGTTTCCTACAAAAGTGCATTACCTACACAGTTAAATGTATGGAACAGCTGATTAAAAAAAATACGATGAACATTTCTATGTGGGGGTTCAGAATGATGTACTGAATACATGGTAACCGTTTAGCGTTTCCCTTCCACCCCGCGCGTATTTCAGCGAAATCCGTTAAGCTGTGATAAGGTACACAGATAACATAACATTACGCCTGTAATACCCGAAGGGCGAGGTAGAGGTGTACTTAATAGTTACTTTTACATTTGAATTTATAGAATGGACTATGAAGCCGGGAGGTGAGTTTGGGGTGTGTCATCGAGGTTCGTCGCACAAACAGATCAATGTTCTTTTCCGAGACTTAGCGTTGAGCCTCTCTGGCATTGCGTCTCAAGGGTAACGACCACAAAAGGTGAACGGCCTAAATTCCAGGTATAGCCCAAAAGTTTATGGGCCATGTTTGCGAAATGCGGGAATAAATTGCCCTTGGCTTTTTGCGCCCCAGCCTACGGTACGGTAGTTGGTGGATGATTCGATTAGAATTTTAACAAACCGAAAAGGGAATACCATGCTAATATAGCGTAAAAGGGCGCTTCCCTGGTGCGCAGGGTGTGGGGCAGCGCCAACAGTATCCCAAGAACCATTGCAAGTCGCCTGGACTGTGTTTATGTGGCTCGCTGTTGTACACTCATGGGCTGTCGCAGCAGTGATCCACCGTTATTTGCTGTGTTGTTTGTTTATATCAGTACTTACTAACATAGGCGTAAGTTTTACTAATAGATTTTGAGTCATGAATAGTCGAATAAAGAGAAATTCTATTCTTATTTTATTCTATAGCGTCAAGTAGGGAAAAGACCGTTCTTGTGTGGGCCACAAAGCGATTAACTTTTTTTTTTTTTTTTTATTTATTTTATTTATTTGGGAAAATAAACAGTTACACATTAAAATCTTACACTAAGTTATAAATAAACAATTAAGGTTTATAAATGTATAACGTATGACATTTTCCACAACATATTAAAAGTTATATCTAACAGTGCGCTATATTATATTTAAATCAGAAAAGTAGTTAAAACTTAGACATAGACAGGCATGCAAACAACAGAGAAAGAGAGAGAGAATGAACAAATATTAAAGTAACTAACTAAACTAACTGTTATATTCTAAAATTATTTTATTGGTGAGAGTTCTAAATTTTTGAGCAGAGACGAAGAAGAAGTCGATGTCTTCAAATGTCTTATTGTACTGGCTGGTAAGGCGGCGTAGGGGTGCTCGCAAGCCCGCGTTTGTGCGACAGGAACTTACTGCAAATAAAGGTCTTGCGCGCACCCCACGGCATATCGTTGTTCTGGGTACAACGTAACTGATTTTGTTGCGAATATCAATACAGTCATAAGTGTTACACAGATCAAATAAGAACATTGTTTCCAACATAATTCGCCTAGATTTTAAACTTTGCAGATTATACTTCTGCAATAGGTCATTGTATGATGAATAGGTACGATGACAACGAAAATGCATGGCCTTCAAAAATTTTCTCTGTACTTTTTCGATCATATCGGAATATTTAACGTAGTGGGGATTCCATACCGAAACAGCATACTCTAGCTGAGAGCGAACTAACGACCGATACAAATACAAATAGGTAGAGGACCGGGTAAATACTGTAGCCGTTCTCATGATGAAACCGAACATACGGAAGGCATTATTAACAATTTTGTTTATATGGGAATCTAAATGGAGTTTGTCGTCCAACAGAACAATTTTTTGGGATAGAAACCTTTGTTATTGCATAATATACCTAATTAGGTATATTATGTAAAAAGGTTTGGAATTTTGGAGAAGCAAAACATTTATTTTCAGTGAACTGAATTGTAAAATCGATGACATTACAAAAGAGACCATAATATCTGGTAGCATCGTAGGTATTTCAACAAAACCTACAAAAGTTTATTTTGGTTTTCCCATCATAGGGATTACAACATTTTCTAGAATTCTAGGCCACTTCAAAAGTTTCGATAGTGGGTGTACGTGCGCATACGCACACAAAATCACTCGGTAGAAATGTAACTCTCATTAGTGTAAATATTTGTATTTCAACTTGGCTTCCACGATGGTGAAGTGCGTCTGCTGAGCATTGAGTCAGGGTACGATTCTCAGATCGGACAAAGTGCTACTGGATGATTTCCATTAAGAACTTTTTTCAGTAACGACCCTGAGGCTGTAGTTCTGTCTGGTTTTACTAGCAATAGAGCTGACTTCTGTAACATTGGGCTTACAAGTAACATAATTACATTCCTGCTCTTCCCGGCCAGGAATACAGGTACGTTTTTTTTTTTGGGATGGGAAATCATCAAATGACTCCTCCCGCTCTGGGCGGAGCGGAAGGGAGTGTCATATTTTTACTGACTACAAACCATCCTTCCAACATCCAACCATCCTTTATTGTATTCCATTCCTTCTTTTGCCCTTTATGTCCCAGAGCCGCGGTATCTCTTTCGAACAGTCCCGCAGCCCTGGAGTACAGGTAGCTGAGAAATTCCTGATGGAAAAACCCAATAACACTTTGCCCGACCCGGGAATCGAACCCAGGACCTCATGCTCAGTAGTGACTCCATGACTCCTATGTATTTAAATTAGGCAATCTAATAAGGGACGCTATACATACATAACATTACATGAGACAGAGGTGTAATTAATAGAACACCCACATTTCGCCAGTTATGTTAAAATACCATGTAACAGGGGCGACCATCAACGCACAGATCCAGACTCCGTGGCTGCTACCGAGAATTTTCTGATGGAAGAACCCAATAACACTTTGCCCGACCCGGGAATCGAACCCAACCTTACGCCCACTTGCGCGCTTACGACCACTATAACAACGAGGCAGTCGAATTTAAAAAACATCGTTAAATTCGTGTGACGTAGATAATGGATGGCCCCTAAGATAATCGTATCTTTCTCTTAAGATTCAAGAGTGTGTATGACGAATTGCAGTAGGTTGCTGGTCAAATAATTATATTCCTGTCCTTGTTACTTGGGGTCGGCGCAACATGTTATTTTCTTCCACTCTCCCCTGTCAACCGCCTCGCTAACATTTTCTTCTTTTTCTTTCATATCATTCCTCACACAATCCATCCATCGTTTCCTTAGTCTTCCTCTCCCTCTCCATCCATCAACATTTATATTCATCACTCCTTTAGTCACATGCGATTCATTTAGGTTGCTAGACAAATACAGATGTATTATTTGATGTATTGGTTGCCCGCTACGTAAAACAAAACCTTCAGTATATATTACTCCTTGGAATGAGATCAGCTGTCAAAACATGGCCAAACTCTAAATATGTCTCGATACCTGAATTACTAGTGATGAGATCATACGTCATTTGATTACATGGCCTTATGTGCTAGATTACATCAGCTATATGTGGATTGTGTAAATAAGGTGTGCTTGCCAAGTTTGGAGTAATCCTGGAACTCGGTACACGATGGATATAACATACTCGTATAGTACTGCGTTCTGTTTTGAGGCCATTTACCACCGCATCATGATGAGAAATCTTAGAATTAAGATCTCTATAATAAATCGTAATTGAGTGTTACAAATTTTAATTATATGTATAAAAGTATAAAGTAAAACATTTAATTAATTGAAAATGTCCAAAGATTAATATTAAAGTTAAGTAATTTTAAAAACATTTTCAGTAATTTTATCAAAATTTTCGGAAATTATTTTTAATGAATTTTTATTTTCAGTTTAGGCTGTGGAAAAGTTTTTACGATTTCCAAATGTTTTTTTGTTTCTAGTTAACATAAAAAAGTAAAAATTTTAGTTTTTTTATTGTATAATTTGAAAATAAATTTTATTCATTTATTCATTCACACTATTAATAAATAGTCGCTCTCTTAACATATTAATAAATAAAATAAAATAAAATTTTATTATTCATTCTGAATCATTTCTGGTTTGTCTGCTCTTTGTATGTTTGAACGTTTTAAGGTGACTGAATTTATAATATTTCATACATTTGGATCTTGCTGGCAGATTACTAATGACAAAATATCTACAGTCCTGTCTGGAAGTACAGTTCTGGCGACCTACTTT
The DNA here is from genome assembly GCA_950022335.1 of Eurois occulta. Taxonomy (NCBI): domain Eukaryota; kingdom Metazoa; phylum Arthropoda; class Insecta; order Lepidoptera; family Noctuidae; genus Eurois; species Eurois occulta. Next base: position 17,528,852 of record OX465478.1, read on the forward strand.
TCAGAAGCTGACCCAATAAATAACAGAGATTGGCAGCGTAAGCTTCAGGTTTATATTGTCAATTTCAGTGGGAAAAGGCCCCTGGCCACCAAAAAGAATTGGTCGTAAGTTTTTCACAAGCAAATCCACGGGATTAACAATGTATTTTGAACTCAGACCCTGACATCATTAGGGGGTGTGAACCTCCACGTATATGTACCGTTCAAATAAATATTTGAGGAAGCGTGCAATACGATCAAAAGCTAAACTTTGTACGCAAATATTATTATACATTAGTCCATATATCTAAGTATCCGGCGGCAAATGTAAATACTACGAAGGAATCTGTCTGATTCGCACGTACGCCAAACTTTCGTACGAAAAAAGTTGTTATTTCGCGACCACTAATTCAACATTTCTGGACTTTATTTAGACGTTTGTGGGTAGGTTTTTTTTTTGTTTCTAGAACTACAGTACTGCAAAAATCTGTTAGAAACTCTTGCGCACGTGTATTGCTTACCTACTGTTGTTTGTTCGTGAAGATGATGCCATCTAGCCGATTTCGGCGACTGCATTCGATGGCTTTTAAGTTCAAGTGTCAAGAGCTTTGGCGTGCTGCTCTTTCAAGTGCTCTCAAGTTACTTGCAATCTAGGTATCCGTATTACCTTGTACTAACTGGGTTGTGGAGGTCAGATAGGCAGTCGCTCCATGTAAAATACTGTTATTCAGCTGCATCCGGTTAGACTAGAAGCCGACCCCGTAAAGGCTAGCTCAAAAGAGTTTGTTCCAATAAGTTCATACAGTTCAGAATCGTTTGCAGTTCTTACGTTCGAGAAAAACTTTGTCTAATTAAAATTCAGGTGAGGGACTAATGGATTGGTAAAAGAAGTAGTTATTTACGTATGGACAATTTTAGCCAGTCTACTTTCAATTCACTTACCTCCTTAGTTAATTTATTTATAGTTTTGAAGAATACCGGTTGCGCCCTTTGCTTTCCATAACGACGTAGTTTGCTTCAGAGAACACCATTCATTGGTGCAGAATCTGATCTGATCTGTTATGTTATGTTAAGTTTTTAAACTTAACATAACATAACATCACGCCTGTAATCCCCGAAGGGTTAGGAAGAGGTTTACTTAATAGTACCTACCCCTATATTTCACCAGTTATGTTTTAAGACCTATATAATAGGGGGTGAGCCTATTCCCATCTCACAAATCTAGACTGGCTGCTGTTGAGGAATTCCTCATGAAAAAGCCCAATAACACTTTGCTCGACCCGGGTATCGAACCCAGGACCGCTTGCGACCAGAAAACCAACCAGGCAGAACTTCTTAGAATTGTATGGTAGAGTTCTGAATTCAAAACCTATTTTCTGACATAATAAAGTAGACCATCGCGTTATCGATTTGAAAAATCAATCAACAGAAATGTAATCATTTCGTAACCTAGTTTTATAGAGTAAAAAACATTTTTATGAACTAGTAACTTACTTTTATCGATTTTAGAACAATATTTCAACAAAATAAATCCAGTTTGTGCACTTAAAGTAAATGTAAATAAGTTACAAGAACAATCCAATTGATCAATAGAAGAACTACATCAATATAAATCTCATCATCTGCCAAGCCTTTTCCCAACTATTTTGGGGTCGGCTTCCAGTCTAACCGGATGCAGCTGAATATCAGTATTTTACGTGGAGCGACTGCCTATCTGACTTCCACAACCCAGTTACTTCTGGGTAATACGATATCCTTTGGTAAGACTGGTTGTCAGACTTTCGGGGCATTGACTGCGTGTAACGATTGTCAAAGCTCTACAAATGACAGCCAGGATCAACGGCTTATCGTGCTTTTCGAGGCACGGAGGAAACTCGATATGTAATGGGTGGTCACCCATCCACGGACCAACATAGGCAAGCGCAGCTTAACCTAAAGATCGACCCGAGCACCAGTTATTATTTAGCCACGAGTGCCACGACCTATCTCAATAAGAAATCTGCAAATGAAAAAACAAACATTCAATTGTTTTTTTTTCTTTTAAAATTCCTTGTTCCCATTACTTTGGACTTCGACCAATGTTTTGATAACTTTGTAAATGTAAAATGGATTGTGTTTAGTAAACTCAACCTAGTGTTGGTCTAATTTTATCAATAGCTAAAACAATTCGCTTGAATTGATGCTGGGAACATGATTAGGATTAACTGGTGTTTGAGTTCCTGTGCTCGGATGAAAGAGATATTGAGTCTTTGTGATTGCAAGTAACTGCGTAGAGATCTTCATTATAATTTAGCGAAAAGATCATGGGAAGGAGAGGAATACACGGTGTATCGGATATCGATGTGCTAACTGAGTCCATGAGGAGAGGAGCTCGTGGCTAACTAATAACAGCCGGTCGGTTCAATCTTCTGGTTAAGCCGCGCTTGCCTAGGTTGGTCTGTGGATGTGTGACCACCCATTACGTACCAAGTTTCCTACGTGCCTCAGAGAGCACGTTAAACCGTTGGTCCCGGCTGTGGATCATTTGTAGATATTTGATAATCGTAAGATTATCGGTAGTCAGTGGCCCGAAAGTCTGACAACCAGTCTTGCCAAGAGGTATTGTTTTACCCAGCAGTACTAAATATGTGGAGGTTAGATAGGCAGGCGTTCCATGTATTGTATTGTATAACGGGCTGGTGTCCGCAACTCCACGTCCAATGCGCGTATTTTGCGTGCGGGGCGTTCCATGTAAAATGCTAGTATTCACATACGTAGTTGAGACAAGGCTAAGCAGACGATGATGACCCGGTCGAAGACGGTCAAAATGCATGTTTTTATGAATGTGTTGATTCAAATGAATCAAAAAGAAAGATTGGTCTAATGAATTTGGCACAAAAATTCATTTCTATTTTATTTTTTCAGTCTTTCGTTTCAACTATTCATATAAAAAAAACTTTATTGTCTTCGGTTAGTTAAGATCAATTTAAAATTTTCAACATGTGTGCGGAATCGATCTGCCAATCAAAGCACTTGGTATAAGTAAACAGATTAGCGGCGCGTGCGCCTGCTTTGTTTTGGCAGAGACGCATGGCGCCAGTGTGCTCATGTGAATAATTAATATCCGTGTCTAGTTGGTATATTTGAGTTTCTGAGTGTTTAGTTGTTAGTGCGAATTTTCTATTTATTTTGTAATAGAAACTGCTTTCATCATTGATATATTGAATGTTTTTTTGTTCTTAATGTTATTTACTTTTAACTATTTGTAGATATGTCATACATAAGGTTTCAGTAAGTTTATGTTTTTTATGCTGATTTCATATTTTGTTTTACCTATGTTTAAATGTCTTCAAATACCTAATTAATTTTAAATACTTGTTTACCTACTCCCAATTTTAACTTTAGAATCTTGACAAAAAATTTTGCTTCATATAATTGTTATATTTAAGCCGGAGAGGTGATCTGTAACTCAGGACCTTCCTACTTCAGACACCTTTCTCTATATAAGATTGTACATATACCAGCGCCTGTAAATTCTGATGTCGAGATAAATGATTATGATTGTTTAGTACCTGCTGTGGTAATTCAATTGTTTATAAACAGACCTACTGTTATAGGCTTTCGATATTATAACCGTGTTTCCTGGCAAGTATGATCCGCTTATTTTATTTATTAACAGGAGTACCAACAGCTTTAACAGATGGGTAGCTTCTGGCCTCGCACGAGTTTTGGGTAACGTAACGTAATACGACGATTTTTAACCCAAAATACAATTATTCTATAGTATTTTAGTTAAATTGTTTGCAACAAACACAATCAGTATCGTTCATAGATTTGAATAAATTCTTAAAATTATGAAAATATTACGCTCGTGTGTGGAACGAGTATTTTTAATTTTAATATCGACGTATTTGCGATTATGGCAGTTTCAGACAGTTTGCCGTTCTGAAAATATAATGTCAATACTCTTTGTATTGACAACTGGTTTCACCTAGACAGCTATTTCAATTTCAACCTTGAAAACATTTAACGTCACCTATGATGCATTACGTTAGTTAGTATCAGAAATATAACGTTACCTTCCGACACCTAATACACAAGGCCACAGGGCATTATTATGTATAATTTCCGTTTTATGACAATTTAATCTGTATTACTCATTTGACCACAGAAAAAAATTACGATAAAAAATTTTGCTGTAGTTATCACACTCGACGCTACTCTTTGCCGTTCATAAATCTTAAAGTATGACTTAGAATAGATGCTTCACTCAGGAGAACTTTCTCCTGAGTGAAGCAGGAGTTAGTCTGACAGGAGTGCTGGACTAACTACCTACTTACAAGTTAATAGAGCTCAAAACTCTTTTGTGAAAAATTGCACCAAGGCATTTTCAGACGATTTCTTTAATAAAGGTTGAAAGTCGCTTGTCCATGTTACCGTTACTGTAACTTCACCCTTAATGAAGGTTCAATTCAGCTGCATTCGTTAAACTGGAGGCCGACCCCAACATTGCAGATGATGATGAATTGATGAGTGAAGTTTCAATAAGCCTGAAATTGTTGTTAAAAGTGGTGAAACAGCTACGAAATAGACTAGACCTTATCTACAGTAGGTGAGCATGACCTTTACGCTTCACACCTAACCTTGACTGAAACAAACCGTAGACTGGGAGATAAATCAGTTCTCAGCTTACTCGTAGATCGTAAAGTTCATGAATTATTAGTATTTGTGCTAGATTTACTAATACTTATATTTTAGTGTTCGTTGAGTTACAACAGTGTAAGCGTTATTTCTTTGACAGCCTCGTTGGTCCAGTGGTCGCAAGCGCGACTGCTGAGCAAGAGGTCCTGGGTTCGATTCCCGGGTCGGGAAAGTGTTATTGGGTTTTCCATCAGGAATTTTCTTAGTAGCACCCACGGAGTCTGGATTTGTGCCCGATTGATGGCAATAGGATCGCCCCCTATTAAATGGGACTTAAACATAACTGGCGAAATGTGGGTGTACACCTCTGCCTAACCCTTCCGGGATTACAGGCGTGATGTTATCTAAGCTTTATTTACAGAAGTTTTCTTCTAAGAAGACATAAAGCACTTTTGTCCTGTTCAAGCTGATTTCACATCGTCAATGGTCACTCTCGGGCCTGCCTGGATATCTCTTGCCATTGAAAGGGAACTTATTGGGTCATGCATTTGCTCAACTGATTCGCTGACATATATGTACAGTGGCAGATTTAAACAGTGTTATTTGTGGTATCACTTAGGCCCTATCAGAATATCAGCTCTGTGATGTCTTTAAATGTTATGAGATAGGGGCCTGTTGACTTCGTTCAGGACCAATTTTGTTTAATGTATGTCTTACTTTTTTTTGTTCCCTTTTTATTCAATTGTTTTGTCTTGTGCGAGTCTAATAAATACGTTTTCTTTCTCTCTTTCTTACAGCAGCCGCTTCCATTTCAGCGTATCTGTTTGATTTACTTTGAGAGTTATTTATGGCTTTATGGAGATTCACCTTTATTATACAATGCTCAGTAACATGAAAAACCTATCAAACCATATTACGTTGCATTGTTGACGTAAAAATTAACACAAACTACGTCAGATGACGTTAAAATAAGCGTTAAAAAACATATTAAAACCGGTTTTCTTACAATAAACCTATAAACTTTATGCGTAAGCGATAAAAACAATACTTATTCTAGGATTTGTTTGGTTAGGCTATCAATTACGTCTTTTGATGTCAAGCGTGAGATGACGCGATTGTCGTTATGCTTAAATTATGACGTGTGACGTCACGCCTGATGCTCAAGTTAGGGTACGTTCACAAAGCATTGTATATGTACCTAAGTATGGTTTTACTGGTTTAATACTGTAAATAGATGAAGTTAAAACGAAGAGTTATTCAATCGATACGCAGGCGTTTTTATCGCTATAGTGACGCCAAATAAACAAACATACGTAGGTAATTTAAAAAAAAAGAAAAATCGAATGTTTTGTCTTTGCTTTTAGGTACCATAAACTCTGACCGCATTGCTTTAAACAATTTCCAAAAAGTTTCGTGGTTTCTCATGCTCCACCTCCTTTCTTTGTAATGAAAAATATTAAGAACAAATAAAATATTTAGCTTCAAACAAGGATGCTGACCTTCGGACTTTAGTTTACTGTTTAGAAAAATTAGGCCATTTAGAGCTTGGCGCATAAATGCTAAGCATACAAAGTGTGCTAAGAATTCGTGTCTACCTGTGTTTTTCAGAATACATGCAGTTCTACGGGCAATGCAAGGTTATTCAAATACTCCAAAAAATTAGACATCAAAACGAAATAATAATAACTACCTACGCCTTTTTACAACTACTTAGTGGATTATTGGTAAACTTCTGCCTTACCCTTTGGAGACGCCTGTAGACGTGACGTTATATCAATGTCAGTTTTTCCTTAACCTTGCTTTGAAAACAAAATAAACTTTCTACTGAATCAGGTTTCTGTACCTACAGAGTTATGTAAAGTTCTACCGGTCAGTTACAAACAAGTATATTTTCGCAGTTAACTAACATGTTACCCAAGAGCATAACTTAATTGACTTAAACAACAACCATAACACACGATCTATGGCTGCTGGCAGATTCATTGTACCCAGAGTCACTAATTAATTTGGTGACAGAACCCTAATTAAACGAATACCATAACTATTGAACAGTCTGCCGCAGACATAAGGAGTGAAACGAATAAAAATAGTTATAAAAGTAAATTAAAAAGATATTATTTAGAAATGTGTAAAAGTGCTACATAAAAATAATAATTAGTTTTTAACCCTTCCTATGTTACGTCATAATGTACGTCATAATGTGCGTCATGTGTACCAGTGTACGTTTAATAGAGATTCGCTGACCCCACAGTCAATCCATTACTACGGTTTTGTGGGACTTAATTTTTATGATAACTTACCATTCTTGAATATAAATAAATAAAATAAAAAATTGAGTAAGCATATAGTAAAAAAACCCTCATTTATTTCGTATTCTTTTCAGAAAACCCTTTTAATTGATACCGTTACGGTTTAAAAAAAAAAAACTAGCCTGCCATCTTTGGGAGTCCACCATATTGGATTTAGACGTTACTTACCCAATAACCCAACCATGCATTGTAATCCAAAGTAAACGTGTATGAATATTTTTGCTCAATCTGTTGGGATAACTGTTTTAAAATTTAGTTGCAAGATTTGATCTAAACAAAAAACTAACAAACATTGCAATTTAAATTAAAGCTTGTAAAAAAGCAAACACCCAGGTTTTTCCGATGTGTTGACGGGGCAGGTTGTATGGGTACTCACATCTAAGGCAACTTGGAACCAGGGTAGACAGAAGAAGAAGAAAAAAGGAAATCAGGCGAATTATCAGAATATGATCTGGTTTACATACTCTTCTTGAATTCCTAACAAGTTTCGCCTCCAAAAATCAATGTTAACATGATTAGAGGTAACACGACCATAGACCAATGACCCTCCCATTCAGACTGATTACACACAAATATTTCGTGACTGAGTCACTTCAAACGAGTGCTAACTGACTGGCGTCCCACAAAATGTTCAGGATACATCAATTCTCATTGTACAGACTACTTCATTCTTCAATTAATTTAGAGGCGAGAGAATCCCCTCTGAGTCAACCTGGACTAGTAGTCACTGGTTTAGTATGGATTGGTTCAGAATCTTATATAAAAAATCTTGTGTTTATTCAAACACATTTCTCGAGGAGCTTATGGCTAAATGTTAACAGCCGCAGGGATCGATCTTCAAGGTTAAGCCACGCTTATCTAGGTTGGTCTGTGGATGAGTGACCACCCATTACATACCATATTCTTCCGTGCCTCGTAAAGCACGTTAAGCCGTCGGTCTCGGCTTTCATTTGTAGATCTTTGATAGTCGTTACAGGTAGTCAGTGGCCCGAAAGTCTAACAGCTAGCCTTACCAAGGGGTATCGGGCAGTCGCTCCATGTAAAATACTGGTATTCAGTTGCATCCGGTTGAAATGGAAGCTGACCCCATCGTTGTTGGGAAAAGGCTAGTCAGATGATGGTATTCATTCAAACATTTTTGTACCCTTTTAAATCTTGATGATATCGCCAGAAAGGAGGTTATAGCTGAGATGACGAGTAATAGAGAAGTATGAACCAATAAAGATGTAGAAGAAAAAGTAATACAGAAGTATGAAACATGCTACGCCTACCCCAAATTAACTGTGAAAAGGGCAAGAGAATGATTATGTACTCGTACTCTTTAATCTTTGAATGGTAATGGTGACGTATCGATAACTCAGCTTTGTGCTCGAAGTTTCTTGGAAAAGATGGATATGCCAGCCATATGAGAGCACACCTGAGCTTCTCAATCACTCCAAAAAGTTACAGAAAGCATTCGTTGTGGCTTGATATTTCGTGGAATTCCCATATCAGGTTGCATTTTTCGTCTCGTTGGGTTGAGTTACATGATGACTCGTATCTTCTGCAACGGCATGGTTTTGCAGTACCGCATTCTACATCCAAGTTTGTTTCGAGTTTTTTCGGAAGCAAAACTAAATATACTTGCTACTGGCATATTCTAAGCACATTCAGACTGAGTGCGTGTTTTTTTTTGTTTATAGGACAAGCTCACCACACTATTCCCAAACCACTGCAACTCCTGAAAGCCACAATCAACAGTGACGACCACCAGAAAAGCACCGAGACAATGAGGCTCGACGAAGTCCCAGAGAAACAATTTAACTATCTTAGATCCCGCAAGGAAATTAATTAGAAAAGGATAGCGGACTGCGGAGGAGTAGGAAAAACATAATTTCCACTTCCCTCCATATTAGTAGGAGACATAACAAAACTAGGCCAATAGGCACAAAGGGACGTTTGCAACTGGCACCACCGGAACTGAGTGGGTATCATTAACTTCTCACCCTCCCTCTGAGGATTCTTGGAATTCATGCTGGTCACTTTCAACAATCAACTTAATTAGTACAGAAAAAATCCCAACAAAATCACCCCACACCAGTACTTACTAGTTCACATAAATGCTCCGCTGATGACTCCAATGACGGCATGTCATCGTCATCAACCGATTAATTCGCCATCATTAGGACCACTTGAGTTATTTCATGGTCGCGAATTAATTTCATGGCTGAGCTCGTGGCTATAGTAATCGTAATTTACAGCCGTACGTCTCGGTTTGTGGATGGGTGACCATTCATTACATATAGCATTTTCCCCGTGCCTCGGAAAGTAGTCCCGGCTGGTCATTTATAGATCTTTGACAGTAATAACAGGGAGTCAGTGGCCCGAAAGTCTGACAACCAGTCTTGCCATGAGTTAGCCTTGGCCCGGTAACTGGGTTGAGGTCAGATAGACAGTCGCTCCATGTAAAATACTATATATTATTCAGCTTCATCCGGTTAGACTGGATGTCGAACCCAACATAGATGGGAATAGGCTAGCTAGGCAGATGATGTCTATTGTTGACTGTACTTATTAGCGCGACTATTTTAAGGCCCTTCGCCCACGGTGACTGCAGCGACGCTATTGCGCGTATCGTGAACGCGCTTCGGCGTTGCTGCTATGTTGGTCGGATTTGCAACTCGCAACGCGCGTCGGCATCACCGCTGTATAGATCCAAATCCACGACTGTTGTCTCGACTTTAAACTTTAGCGTTCACAGGCATTTATGTATCGATGCTGAGTCTGCATCGTGAATGAAACGCGTTTACACAATCCTAGTTTTGTTGGCGAAAGAACAGCATCGCGACGGTATCGCGGCCGTTTTGTTTGCATCGCTGCAAAAAGTTACAATGGGCGTGGGCCCTAAGGTACTCGGAATTTCAGTCAGCTTCCAGCTGGTGTGAGATTTTTAAATGAATCATGCGTGATGTGTCCGGTTCTGTGTATTGGTTCTTGTTGTGTGGCCTACATGTTGGGATTCTGAAAAAAATGTGTCAGTAATTTCTTGGTTTAGAAAATGACATGATGCATTCGCGCAAGTCTTTTTCAGAGGACATAATTGTCACTTAGGGAAAACCAGACACTATTTTTAATGGTATTGCTTGGCTTGGTAAATAAACATGCTTCTCACTTAGCTATGATGGTCACTGCTCGAGGACATCTACAATTTACCAGAGATATTGTAGAATGTCTGTAGGTGTGTTGTCACGCATGTCTGCCCTTCAGACCAGAATAAAGAACTCTGCCAGAACGCAACAGCAACCCTGCTTCACAGCAGAATAAAGTCATTTAAACCTTATTCTGAGGAGCCGCTGGCCAAACAATAACAGCCGCACAAGGTGATCTTCAAGGTTAAGCCGCGCTTGCCTAGGTCCATCTGTGGATGGGTGACCATCATAACATACCTGGTTTCCTCCGTGCCTCGGAAAGCACGTTAAGTCGTTGGTCCCGGCTGTCATTTGTAGATCTTTGACAGTCGTTACAGGTCCCCCAAGGACACCAAGGTCAGGTTTCGGGTCAGTGACCCGAAAGTCTGATAACCAGTCTTTCTGATGATATCTTATTCTGTTATAAGCAAGTTAGTGCTTTCGCGGACGGGCCTAATTAAAGCGACATCCTGTTAGTGTTAACGATAGCGGAAAACTCACAGCAGAAAAGCTTATGTCAATACTTTTTGACAGCCACTGTAGAAATGTGATAAGCATTGAAAAACTTCTCTATGCTGTGTAGCGGCACTACAAAAAGTACTACAGCAACATCGTACTAAAAGTACTACAGCGTCATCTATGACACAAATGAAGAATTAACATCAAAATTCCTAAATCGCGAAATAAAACTATACCTATGAAAAACCCGACATCCACTGTCGGGCAGTAGCCCACCAGACACAACACCGTCTGGTCGGAGGAACCTGCCTTTTCTATAGGGGATGAAGAACTTTACACCCTGTTTTTCACACCCCTAAAGCTGCAAAAGTCTTGTAACTAAAACAAGAGAACGACGATATTTAATTTGATTTAAGAATTTTAGAGAGTTTCAGTTGTAAACAACAGAGTAAATATTTTAAGCGTAGATGAATGCTCACGTGTTTTTCGATGTGATTTGGCACGCGTGTTGTGCTGGTACCTACAGTGATGAATTGATAACGACTGTAACTATTTGTTGTCATGCCTACGAATTATCTTTTGTTTGGTCGAGAAGTGGAAAGTTTTTATTATTATTAACAAAAATGGGTCAGTTGGAAGATATTTTATCAAATTGCTGCTATAGAAACAGAGCTTATTTTGTTCTGGTGAGGCAATGCTCATGGATTGTCACCATCTGGGGATAATGAAGGGTTAAATCAGGCTCTTATTGATTAAAAACCCAATGTGCCTTCTGATACCATGAGTCGGGAGACCGGGATATACCTATTCGCAAAAATATTCCGCCATTCCATGATGCTAAAAGTACAGTAAAACCTCTTAAGGATTTAAGCCTATGGTTAGACCTTTTGAACTGCTGGTAGTGAAGGCAAGAGAGCACAAGGCCGGTCGGCAACACGATGGTCCGACCAAGTAAAAGAAGCTACATACGACCTCGAGCTAAGTTCAGCAGGTGGTGAGGGCAACTTTGGACCCGAGTCGATGGAGGCAGATTGTCCGTTTAAAGGGGTTCAGTGACCACGATCCTCAGTAATGAGGGATCTATTGAAGAAGAAGATATGGTGGTAAGGGTCCAAGATTGTCCCTAAACTTGTTCATTCCTCGTTGTCTTTTTATTGCACAACACCTTAAATGTGAATCGGTATTGTTGTGGATGTATTGTTAAACAATTAGTAACAACTATTGACAATGTTAGAGCCATTTAGCGAGGGCTCTTAAATCTTCAATAGTTAAAGAGATGCTGTTACATCCATAACGTTGAGATAACAATATGTGACGCGTATACCTACGTAAGAACATATTTACAAATATTAAACAATATTAAACTAGAAGCCAAATAACAAACACAATTCATTGTTGCCATGTCTACACAACGTTTATCAAGTTTCTGCTGTTTATTAGTAATAATAACATTAACTATGAACATATAACATTATCGTATGGTACTGGTTAATGATCCGGATTCGGTTCTAAAGGTCGGACCAGATTGGGTTCAGGTTTTATTTCGTCGGCGATTGCGGGCGTACGCGACGCTAAATTGAATGTGGTTATGTTTTAAAATATTAGTGTTTTGTTTTTTTTTTGTGTATGGCATGTAGCAGGTCAACCTGTGATGTTGTCTTCTGCTTAACCGGTCTATCCTGTGGGTGCCTTGAGTATAAGGCCTCCAGCCAGGGTTGGAATTATTTAGAAATTAAGCGCCTATACGCTAAGGGCACCCAGAGCAAAGACTGCCCTATTCTAAGTCATCAACTCATCACATTGGGGTGCTGAATAAAACGAGTACCATAAAATTGATGGACTAATTATTTCAAGAAAGAATTTTAATTACTTAATGTATCTTAATCACCAAATTCTTACCACTAACATAGTTCTAAGTACTTTTTCACTAACTCATTTTATTATGGACCTATTGTTCGAAATAAATAATTATTTAATTTGATTTGATTTGATTATTTAGGGGCTGATTTAAAACTACAGCTTCATCGCGGGTTCAGGCAAGGGTCGAGGTAATATCAGTGACAGTTTTCATTATACTTATTAAAGACTGGTGAGACGCCCCCACTTCACACGGTTTTACAACTTGATAAAACATCGAAAGATTTATTATTAAGGTATAAGTTTGATATCAATATATTATGCACCTAATCCTTCCCAAGAAATCCGTATTGAATCAAAATTCATTTCCAAGTTTAGAAGTAGAACAACCATGCAGGCCCTCCAGACAGGCACGAGAAGATACAAGTAACTGTTTATCTTCCATCACTCACCTAAATACTTTTTTGCTTGTAAATTCAGTTGTCAGGAACTACAAATTTTATGGGCCCCCAGTTTTCTCAGACATTGTGAGTTAAAAGAAAATTCTAGAGCCTTCCGCTATACGATTTAAACTCTGAAGAACTTCTCAGATAAATACAAGGTGTGTAGTACATAAACTTTTTCAATCAAATCTATCTAAAAGAGAGCAGCGGGTGTCCAGTTGTTGCGGCCCCGACTTACGAGCAGTAAGCGGGTCGAACCCAGGCAGGCGTATTACTTTGTGTCATTTATTTCATCACCACTGCTCTGAAAACGGTGAAGGAAAACATCATGAGGAAACCGGCATGTCCTAGAACCAAAAAATCGAAGACATGTGACATCTACCCACTCGTTCTGGGCCCGCGTGGTGGATTATAGCCAATTCGCTCTCGTAGAGAGGAGACTTGTGTCCCAGCACTGGGAACATTATAGCCTATGCCACCAAAATAATTTCGTAAAAACAAGATTCCTGAATGTCTTTAAATTCCTCTGAAAATATTTGTGTTAATAACGGTCCTAATATTTCATTGCGTCTCTATAGTTTTTTGACATTGGTACAAAGTAATCGATCACGAAGCTCTCGTGAAGGTTCCTTTTTAGACTGAACAAATATGACGCATATTTGCTTAGTATCATGAGAAGACCGTCTGACTTTCATGGTAATTTTAACATCAAATAATATACGTACATATGTACCTATGTATATTTGTCTAGAGAGAACATTACCTAAGTGCATGCGTCTTCTGCATGGGTATTTAATTTCTAGACACGACCTAAGATATCGTCTTCGTAGGAACTGCTGAATTAACTTGAAACAAGAAGCAAGCACACAAACACGAAACTTTTAAGTTGGAAGGCCTCTCCCACAAGGCGAACCGATGAAGCAGGTTTATTCCGCATTGTAGGTACTGCAGGTTTTATGCAGTATGATTTTTGGATCACAAAACAGGTCTGTAGCACTCCAAAAAGTACTACAGCAACATAGAACAAAAAGTACTACAGCGCCATCTATGACCCAGAGGATAAACTAAACATCGAAATACATCTCAATCCTGCTTCGCGCAAGTAAAGTTATCTGCGACTTAAGACTAATATAATAGGGTGACTAGACGTAATTGTACTCATGAGAACAAACAACTTTCCCAAAGATACCGGCCAGCTTGTGGCGCGGGCGCCGCTTACGGAGCGGGTTTGCGGCCGCGCGGGTGCTCTGCCTACCCGCTGTTGCACGATACGAATGTTACGATAGTAATGAGACAGCACGGTGTCACGCGGCTAACAGCTGATAAGTCAAAGGCGCGCGCGCGCGAATTTCATACGGCTGTTGTGTTATTGAAAACCTGCTAGCTTTGCCAACGGTTGCCGACTTTGCCATAGCCAACTTCTGAGGGAAAAAGTGTAGTCACATCTTATATCAGTTTTTTGTCATGTATGCATGCCTTTATAGTAAAATTTATGAGTTAAACGGCAACACCGAATGAGATGTGGCAGCCCAGCTTGTTTTTGAGATGTCATTTTCGGCGGTAACTTTTATCGAATGTTGGTGTCGTAAAACTTAGTGCTCCGGAACTTTTACAAAAACAAACGGGAAAAGCATTGCCTACGTAAGTACATTTTTGATATTATGTTAGCATAATGTTCTTTAGCTAAATAAAAGCTGATTTACTGTGCTACAAGCTACCTGTAGTTCGCAATTGGTATTGGTAAATTCAACAACTCCAATCACAACGTCTGTGATGGTGACTTTGCCATGTTTTGTTGGAGGTTAGGGCTGCCACAAAATTTCTGATGAATATTTTATTTATTTAGGAAAAACAAACAGTAACATATTACGGGTTATAATAAGGCTTACATACTAAACTATGATAAATATGCTACCCACTACGTTTTCCACAGATTACTTTAAATACTAAATAACTAGAGAGACATTTATAAGATGTAAACAATAAAAACAACGGGTTGCACTCCGGGAGTGCCGGCAGAAGTGAAAACTTGAATATTAACGTTGTGCATTTTTGATATTTTGAAATGGTTAGGGAATAATTTTGCACGAATTGCTTTAATTATCAATATAAAAGTACTATCATTTATGTGGTAAAATACAATATTCATTTATTGCGCTATCGGACACAAACATGACAATTTATATTACATTAAAAATTTAACACTTCAGAACTCCCTCCGTCTTACGCTTTTTCGATCAGGTCACGTGTCCTGACGCGAGTTTAAGATTTTATACCCATTACAGAAAAAGTGCTCAACGCCGCTAAAGAAGTTTTCACTTCAAAAATAAAATAACAATATGTCATGCACAGTATACAAAAAGTGACATAAACCGGGCACACAATACATATATGTATACACTTAAATATTTATACACAATTACACATTACATCACAATGGTCGACTGCTGATCCTTAAGAATTGCACGAATTTGTTTCCTGAATATGTTTTTACTAAGGAAAACTATGTCGATTAAGTTAAACTCATTGTTGTAAGTCTCAACCAAGCGGTGAAGAGGTGAGCGCGAGCCAGCGATATATCTACAAAAGCTAGTAGCAAACAAGCGCCGTGTGCGCACCTCACGTACATGTACTGTTCGAGGAACAAGGTAACATAGATTATTTACTAAGTCAGGACAATCAAATTTATTACGGCATATGTTAAACAGAGTCATAACATCAAGGAGCTTTCGTCTTGACTGCAAGGTTAGGAGATCGTATTTCCTAAGAAGTAAACGGTAAGAAACTTTTTTCCGAAAACATCTGTAGTTTAGGTATAGCACGAAGGTATTTGCGTTGTACCTGCTCCAAAGTATCAATACATTTTTTGTAGAGAGGGTTCCATGTAGGTACTCTAACTGTGGCCTAATTATGGATTTGTATAAATGCAGAAAGGTGGAGGGGCGACGAAATTCCGTAGATGCTCTCATTACAAAACCAAACATTTGGTAAGCCTTACTAACTATTGTATCTATATGAACATTCAGATGGAGCTTTGAATCCAGCTGAACCCCAAGATCACGGAGAGAAGTAACTTTATCTAAAGACGTATTAGCGAGGCAGTAGTTAAATTCAGTTTTATTATTATTTTTGGTAAACGATATAACGTGACACTTTGGAAGACTCAGATGAACCTTATTGGAACAACAATAGTCAGTGAAACAGTACAGAATGTTGAAAACAGAATTTAATATCATTAATGAATAAAATAAATAATAATGGACCCAGAATAGAACCTTGAGGGACACCAGACGTGACCTGAATAGAGCTGGACTCGAAGCCATCAATCACTACTATCTGAGTTCTGTTAGTTATATAAGATATAATCCCCTCTGATTCCGTTATAAGCAATTTTACTTAGTAGTAGTTCATGATCAAATAAAAATTAAATTGTCATTGTAAGTACCTACTTATAATATAATAGGTAGGTACCCAGGTATGAAATACACAGTGCATATTTAAATGAAGGTTGTTTTACAAAAGGTACACAGGGTGTTGGGTAATTTAAAAAGTATTTTTTTTTGTTTTGGGTCAGTTAGAATTAAATATGTGAAGTGATTTAGTTATTTGCGCAAATACTGTATAGCGTTGCAATTTCACAATACTTTCTATTACATGCTTTTTTTTCTTTTTCATCTACAATATTGTTTCCATTGGAAATAATATTTTAGATCGTGGCAATTACTTGTTTTGACTTTCATAACTCCCGTAAATGGTCCAAAATGATTTGGCTAGACACTGTTTAAAGTAGATGGGACGTGTATGAGTCGTTAAATGTTGTAGTCGTTATCCAGTTTACCTTTAGGTTAATTTCATGAGTACCTTGTGTACAAAATATTGACTGAATAAACATTTAGTCTTCCTTTTTTAGAAGATGGACAAACGACGCCGCCGACCTTTGTTAGGAAACAGAGCATATAAGGAATATTCTAATGAAATGTTAGAAGTTGCTGTGGACTTAGTTAGCAGAAAAAAAATTTCGTCCCTTGAAGCTGAAAAACGATTCCACATACCACGCAGAACTATAGACAATAAAGTGAAAAATAAGCATAGTAGGAAGCCAGGCGGACAGCAAAGACTTTCTGAAACAGAAGAACAAAATATTGTTAATGTCCTGAGAGCAGCAGGTGATTTCGGAGCACCTCTATCTCGTTTCGATCGAAGTCTCGTTGTGTGCAACTACCTTAAAGGTAATAAATGAGAACATATTTTCAAAAATAAACCACCAGGAAAGTGGTGGATAAAAAAGTTTCTCGTCCGACACAAAGATAAATTAACAGTAAGAGCTGCACAAAATATAAAAAGGGTTCGCGCTGCAAAAACGTCAGATGAATTTAACATTTATTTCGATAATTTAAGAAATACTTTACAAGACATACCCAAAAGTAATATACTCAATTACGACGAAACCAATCTATCGGATAATCCTGGATCGTCCAAGTGCATCTTCAAGCGCGAAGTAAAGTATCCTGAAAGAGTACTCAATCACACCAAAGGCAATATCTCAATAATGTTCGCAGCGGTGGCAGATGGAACACTCTTGCCTACTTATACTGTTTTTAAGGCAGAGCATTTGTGGACCTCGTGGTGTCAAAATGGACCAAACGGTGCCCGATATAATCGGACAAAATCTGGCTGGTTTGATGCCACCGTGTTCGAAGATTGGTTTCAGAAAATTATCATACCATGGGCTGAAAAGCTTGAGGGGCCGAAATTAATTATTGGCGACAACCTTTCAAGCCATTTAAACATTAATATAATACGTCTATGCGAAGAAATAAATATCAGGTTCGCATTTTTGCCACCTAATTCCACACACATTTCGCAGCCCTTGGATGTCGCATTTTTCGGCCCGCTGAAAAAGCAATGGCGCAAAATTTTAACCACCTACAAACATGAGAATCCGTCAGAAACGCAACTCAATAAATCTCATTTTCCAGTGTTGCTTAAATCTTTAATACAGGCAATAGAGATAACCAGTAAAGAAAATATCATCTCTGGATTTAGGGCTACCGGGGGTACCTTTTAACCGTCATAAAATATTAAGGAAACTCCTGACTACGAACAAGAAACCAAATATAGCGTTAACAACGCGCTTTTAGACTATTTAAAAGAAAACCGGTCAGTAAATCCTCTAAGGAAAATAAAAAATAAAAAAGTCAACATTACACCCGGTGCTTCGGTTTCTTCCGAAGAAATCGAATTGTTGATGGCGAATAAAAAAAGTAACACTAAAAAACTTTCCAATAAGACAATACTCAAGGAAAAGCGTGAGTTTGAATCAGAAACGCCACCTGAAAATGAAATTACTACTGCATTGTTACCTTCACTAGGACCTGAAACAGAAACTTATCATCCTTCGTTTGCGTCTGAAAATGAAACTGCCGCTACAACATCTACACCAGGACCTGAATCTACTGTTAAGTCAGATGGAAAAAAAGTTACAATATTATCTGAAATCAAGTATAGTCCACTGAATCGCGTTTTCTATTTGGATAAAAGTAAACTTAAATTGCACAAAATAGATAAAACTCACAATATATCACTTAATCCGTGTAATGATAAAAAACTTGAAATTAGCCCAGAACCATCTATTGATTATAATAATCCAGTACCATCCACCTCTGCAGAAATGTTTCACATGCCTTTAGCTTGTAAGAGAAAAAGAAAATTAGTTCAAGAAACCGAAGAAAGCAATGATGATTATTCTTTAAGAGATTCTTCAGATGAAGGGCCGTTCTTTTCTGAATCAGAACCCAGTGATGTGGAGGAAGATACTGTACAAAACAACTTCGAAAAAACAAAAAAAAATGATACCTTAATGCATCAAATTGGCAGTTTCCTCTTAGTTAAATTTCGTGGACTAAAAATAAATAAGTTTTAAGTAGGCAAACTTTTAGAACTAACTGAAGGTTCCGGAATGCTTATCAAATTTATGACAAGGAAGGGGGATCTTTTTTACTGGCCAGACGTGAATGACTTTAGTTTTATACTAGACTCAGATGTGGAGCTGGTATTGACTAACCCTCAAGAGGGTCATCGAGGGAAATTCAAATTTGACAACATTGATTTTTCTAAGTACAATGTCCAATGAATAACTAGGTACCGACATGGTACAACAGTAGATTTAAGCTTTCCATTGTTATTTTTTAATATTTTATATTGTGAGGTAATTCAAATTTCCTTTATGAATAATTTACTATGTCGTTGATTTGTTATAGGTAGGTATATATTTATATCTCTGACTGCCATGGGAACATTAGAGACTGATTATGCTAAGTTATGTTCGATGTTGCTTTTTCTAAATAGGTACCTAACTAAAAAAATGAAAGACTGCTACGTGATGTAGGTATAGTTAATTTATACTATTTTTTTGTTTTAGTTATATTATGTAAAACACTTCAAGTTAGGAAACTAATTGGAAGTTAAATATGATGGTAGGAAGGCTGGTGGTACTATAATTGATTATGTTTTTTTTTTACTTTTATTAAATTTTTCCTACTACGAAAATATTTTTATTTGACAACCCTAACCCTAACTTCTTCTTAGTAGGAAATATTTTGGAAAGTTCTTATAGAGTTAAATTACCAGTGCTAAATAATATAAAGTTTTTACTTTTTTTACGGGATATAGGAAGAGTGCAAATATATTACTTTTTAACCTCATAAACTCCAAAAATTTCATTTTTTCTTTCATATGGCAAATTTACCAGACTTTGCCATATTTGTTTTAATGCTTAAAATATTTTAATTTACAAAAATGAAATAGGTATTTAGTAATAACATAAATCTTCATGAAATTTACTACGTCTAGGTGTAGGTAACTCATTACGTTTTCATACAATTTTTTTTTTTTTAAAGCGACTCAAACTTTTTGACACATGAAAAGGTGGCAAAGTAGGCAGGTTTCACATAGGAGATGAGTATAAAAAATGTTTCTTTGAGAAAATTGTTTGTTATCATGAGTACAATCACGTGTATACATATCGGTCACTAATTACCAGTCACCCTATATAGAAAAACCCGACAACAACTGTCGGGCAGTAGCCCACCAGACTGAGAAGAGCTTTACACCCTGTTCTTCATAATCCCAAAATTCCATCCTTTACTTGTTTTTGACCGTATGAATATTGGGTTATGGACGTGTGATTCTTTTCTTCCGTGAAATATTGTGAAGGGCAGTTCCGTGTGAGCTGAGCTGTGGAAGACCCCGGGACTCTGCTGGATGAGAGGCACAGGTTTGGGCCTTGTGGAGATAGTTATTATATAATAGGTTTGGATTTGTTTCATTTTGCATTTAAGTCTAGAAGTAGTTTAAGTGCAATTTTCGTGAGGAAAGTATTGAGTATGATTGTGGATGGGTACAAGAGTAGAGGAAGACCAAAGAAAATATGGATGGACTGTGTGAAGAATGATATGGCACGAAAAGAGGTGTCTGATGAGATGACCAGTAATAGAGAAGTATGGAAGAAGAAGACATGCTGCGCCGACCCCTAATGAATTGGGACAAGGGCAAGAGAATGATGATGATGACTAGTTTAAGTGCAATTACAAAAAAAATGTTATTGCAAAACAAATATAGTCATAGATTTCTGCAAAGTAACGCCTCATTCTATTACTTATTCATTTAACTGTTTATGCACACATTAAATATAGAATTATATTTTATTGTCTTATCATATTTTATTGTCATGGATTCCGCAAAGTAACGCCTGATTTCATAACTTTTAAGCATGTCGTAAAAGATATCAATAAATCTCGAACTCCCTTGAGAAGGGTCATGACTTCATGAGTCATGATTCAATGACCATACCACTCAAGTTGTTAGTTTGACATGCACGAGTGCAATACTAACCTATTTCTTCAATTGAATAATATCGTTTACGTGGGAAACATAATAATTTGTAGGCACGAGGACTAGAGAGATTCTTTAAGTTTTAAGAGACCATGGTTGGAGGCTCCTTCTCGTATCAATGACCAGTTTTGTCCAACCAATTAATCTTCAGAATATAGCTACCTGGATAAAGTCGTTCAAATCACGAAAGGAACAGGTGGTGGTGAACTATCATGAGCTCTTGCAACTCCTGGAAGCTAAAATCGTTAGTCCTTCTTCTTAACGTATCGATGGTAATCTAATGTATCAGCCCAAAACTGAGCTACTAGTTTGGGGCTTTCAGTAGCGTCCATCAGTTCCTGTAGCGAACAAACAACAGGACACGCAGGACACGATATTAAGTGCCCCATCGTTTGTAGAACAGCATCACATTTACACTCCAGGGCAGAGTCATTAATGAATCCCCACCTGAACAGGTTTTCCTTGCCACGACCAACCTGGAAATCGTTAGTGGCGCACAGGAAAGCGCCAAGTCTGATTTGTGACAAGAAGTACGCCATTTTCCAAAACGATACACTGTTACAGAAAACGTAGCGAAACCAATAAAATTAAAGAGAACAGCAGAGGACCTTTCCATATCAAGTAAGAGCCAGAAAAGTTCTATCCCTTGGGCGAACAGGAACGTTTGCAACTGTGGAAACTTCTAATTATCATCATCATTTCAGCCGAAAGATGTCCACGGTTGGACATGTCCTTCCCAAAGCGTTACCAAACTGATCCTGTGCTTATCGTATCCAGCGTTCTCCATCAGCACCAGCAATAGGTAGGTACTCAAGCTTTTTACAAATATGTTGGGGTCGACTTTCCAGTTTAACCGATGCCGTTGAAGACCAGTATTTTATATGGAGCGACTGCCTATCTGACCTCCATAACCCAGTTAGTACTGGGTAATACAATACCCCGTGGTAAGACTGGTTATCAGATTTTCAAGTCACTGACTACTTAAAGACGTCAAAGATCACAATTGACCGACCGGCCAACGGCTTTATGTGCTTTCCGAGGCAAGGAGGAAACTACGTATGTAATGGGTGGTCACCCATCCACGGACCAACCTAGGCAAGCGCGGCTTAACCTGAAGATCGACCCGAGCGGCTGTTATTATTTAGCCACGAGCTCCTCAATATACTCAACAATAATTAACTAAACTAGTTATGCTCACGGCTTCGTCCGCGTGAGGTAGTAAGACGTTCAAGCGTGCTGAAATTTCCTTAAACAAGCAAAGTAAAATAAACTCTCACGTGGTTCATTACAAAACCGCAAGAAAAACTACAATCACCGATAAAACATACTAACATAACAGCACATTCAAGGTGAAAACGACCAAATTATGAACACTATAAATATTATGGTGAAGAACACGCGTGTTTTAATCACGTTCACGTTTTCACTAGAGTTTATAAGCAAAACACCGTAATGTTATGTTGTCCTTCGATATTACAATGGGTATTGATAAACTGTTGTATTCGGCCACCTGGGTTTAGTGGCTACGGCTACAGCTGGCAGAACTGCTGAGCATGAGGTTGAGGTCCGGTGACAAAACCGAAGAAATACCTACTTCCAAACCTCGTCGACGTCTTTAACCAGGATTAATTCCAATGTGGGAAAGAGATGGCGCTAGACGGCCTGTATAGCCCTGTCTCTTTCCCTCACTCGAATTACTCCTGCTTTAAGACGCCATAGTAACCCCCCAGTTTTGAAAGTATTGGGTTTTTCTATTAAGACAGAGACAGATTTCTGGCGGCACAGTTGGGGCAGTGGCTGAGCGATTGATTGCTGCGCTTCGTGTCGCTGGTTATTCGATTCCGGAACAAAACATTTAACCCGTCTGCTTTCAAAGCAAGAGTGAACAGGCATCTTCTGGGCACGCTCGTTTCATCATATACCTCATCCATCGCTTTCCACCAGGTCGAGGTCAAGAGCAGGCACATTGTGTAATAAAAAAAATATTTGTATGGCCTACAGATAGTTTTTACGGTGTAAATGTTTGTAAACGCACCCACGATACAGGAGCAATTCCTAGGCAACGTTTTTTTTTTAAATGAATGTTAATAGATAGACTTTCTCAAAAGCAGTCTGGAATGTCTGGATACGAGATTTGTGACTGGTTGATGGCAATAGTCATGTCCCCTATTAAATGGGATTTAAATATAATAGAAGAGATAGAAATCCTATCCTGTGTATAGTATTGATTACTGGGTGGCCCTGCTATGAATAAGTTTATTTATCTCCTCTTGATTGAATTATGACTAAGAAATCTTGACAGGTGGATGCGAAGCTAACTGATAACAATGTTGTTACGAATTCAAGGGACTCGATATCTTCGGCTGCGACTTCGAGCCACGCCTTTAATTTAATACTTACAAAGAAAGTGGTAGGCAGTAAAAGAAAAGGAAAGTAAGAAATATGAAATAATGATGAGAGCAAAGATGTCAGAGATCATCCCAGCCTTTTTCCAACTATATTTAGATTGACTTCTAGTCTAACAGGACGCAGCAAGAAGGGACTGCCTATTCGACTTCCACATCCCAGTTATTGTGTAAAATATATTCGAGATAATCAATATGTAATCGATTAATGTAACCCGTGCTTTTTCGTTCCAGTTATCCTGCCAAGGAAATCAAGCACGATTGGGAGTAGGAACAATAACAGCGGAAGTTATTTATAATTAACCAGCAACCTCAATCTCCACCGGGTAAGCACGCCATTGTATTTTACTATTCATAATGTCATTTGTTAACGCTTGGCTGCGTATTAACAAACACTACTTTAGTAGCTTTCCATAGAGAAAGACGACATGTTTAGGACAATGTTGGGTGTTGCGCTTTTCTGAAGTGTTTCGCGAAGATTATTTACTAAACAACTGCGTTCGAATATTTCATTATTAATATTTCAACCATAATAGTTAACAGCCAGGCGCCTAACGAGGTGGCGAGATGATCTGGACGAGCATCACGAAGGCTGGTTCGACGTCCTAACGCAGGAGAAGCGTACCTGGAAGGATATGGGGAGGCCTTTGTCCAGCAGTGGGACATAAAAAGTTACTAAAAAACAGCCAGACTAGTGCCAGTCTTTTAACCTTTTGAACGCCAGAGCATAAACACACGCGCGTGCCCTCGAAGCCAAGTCACAATTCCACCTACCATTTTGTCGCATATATGTGTCGTTTGGCGTACAGGGCATGGTTTTGCAGCGGCTTCGTACTTATTTCTTCAACGACTTTCAACCGAATTGCCATTATAATGTCCTTGTCTAGGTCTTCAGGACTCATATAATTTAGTGTGCCTGTACCAACAATCCCAAATCTACAAATCCATTTTAACGAATCCATATAATACCACAACATGAACCTATACAGGGATTAAGGGACACCGACGCACAAACGGCTACACAGCTGGAACACAGGCCATTTCTTTACGAGAGGGAGCGGGCCCAATGCGGGTACCTACGTAATCCTTATATCGGCTATCATCAGGATATCAGATAGAATTTCCGGCTTCGTCATTCAACCAGTGAGGACGTCGGAGTAGGGTTTCTAAATACGCACATGGTCACGGGTCATCGAGTCCTTGATGGCTATCGATCTGCCCTACATAGCTCCTACACGTGGTAGCTACTCGAAGACTTGTCGAGGACTACTTTATTTTGTATCGGTAATCGGTTTCACCTAGTTTTCTTAGGGAAAACTAGGTCTTTGGCCTTTGTTGGTGAAGGGATTATTTTTTGGTTTTCTTCCCAAAGATAACATGGAGATTGCAATTGAGTCTCATATATCCATCAACTGCCATTCAATTTAAAAAATCGGCGAAGTGCGAGTCGGACTCGCGCACGAAGGGTTCCGTACCATTATCTATAAAAACGGCAAAAAAATCATATCTGTTGTATGGGAGCCCCCCTTAATATATATATTTTTTTTAATTTTTAGTATTTGTTGTTATAGCGGCAATAGTAATACATCATTTGTGAAAATTTCAGCTTTCTAGCTATCACGGTTTATGAGATACAGCCTGGAGACAGACAGACAGACAGACAGCGAAGTCTTAGTAATAGGGTCCCGTTTTACCCTTTGGGTACGGAACCCTAAAAAGGAAGCGTTTAAGAACAGACGGTTTTTCAGGCTGATCATGGGCCATGGCACTACTTAGAAAGACAAGTTGAAACTTTACTACAAATCATTGCAGGCACTGCACTGCACCTAAGTTACTGCCAAGAAATCGAGTTACTTCGTGGGCAGGAAGAACTTTTTTTGAAGGTCTGATTGTCTAGGAAGTATTAAGGGATTTGCCATTCTTAAATAGCTTAACTATCAATGAGATGTCGCCAGATAAAGCCACGTCAGATGGCCACGTATATCACTCGAAATTGTGCTGGGATTATTCATTCTCTGACATTATCAATATTATCTGATAACAGGTCTATAGATCATGCCATCTGATCTTAGATCTAAACCGGCATATCTCCACGTGAGATGCCAAAATATATCCCACGCCTTCATATGATGATAATGTTAAGTTCATTGGACTAGTGCAGTAATAAAACCTCCAGCGGCGTCAATCTTTTTAGATGGAATAAGCCACGTTCTAATTGCTCGTGTTTATTAGAGAATTCGAAAAAGACTGGAACTAATTCAATCCTTTTCGCTTTCTCTTATCTCTTAGCTATCAGTGCAGTTTCACGACGCGGCGACGAATCCGTTACTCGGTATACCGGCAAACAAAATGTAAAGATAGTAGTTACACTCCTTGAAAATTCCTATCAGTTCTCAAGGACTAACTCTTCTCGTCTATTTAAAACTACCGAAAATGAGTGCGTTATATTGTAACAGTTAACAATTTTCCTATAGTTTATAATCTTATAAATTAACGGTGATAACAGTCTTACGGAGATGTCTCCGTAAGACTGTTATCCGTAAAGTAAAAAAAAATTGAAAAAGCATATAAGACTCCCAACTCTTTCACATAATACTACATATATAGCCAACATTCCTAGAACATTGCATTGCCACATTAAATACTAAACGCTAATTGTTTATCGAAAGATCAACTTATCCAGGTCATACAAATCTGTCACCTAATAACATATTGTCACACACAACTATCATATGACTTTCGCACGGCATTATCACATGCAACACGGGTGGTACAATCATATCAAATCAAAATCATATAAATAAAATCAATTCCCATCGATCAACGATGATAGTATTGAACTTATATCATATCATGGCGTGACTTCTTATATTTTAAGTCATATGACCGAGAATTGAAAGTCATAGTGTTCATTGATGACGATGGAATCAAGTTCCATTTCGTCATAGGATCAATTGATTCTGCGGCATTAGATGTGATCGTGTCTATCACGTGTAAATTAACAAATCAAGATGTGGAAATCAGTTAATGGGGCAATGACGCTTTGTCTACGCTCTGGTCCTATGAATCTTTCCATCGTGGTAATTTATTTATTTACACTTCATGTACAATAGTGGTACATAGGCGGACTTAATGCCACAAGGCATTCTCTACCAGTCAACCTTTGGGTTAAATAAGAAAACATTGTGATAACCCTATCACAATGTTTTCTGCTGCAGATGATTTCACTTGGAGCGATTGACTCCGCAACCCAGTTAGCAGGCAACACGATACCGCTTTGGCAGACTGGTTGTCAGACTGTCAGGCTTCTGACGTCCCGTAACGACTGTCAAAGATCTTCGACTGACTGCCGTGACCAGCGAAGCAAGGATCGACAAGGTCTCATTATGTTATGCTTGATTATCGATCCATAGACCAATCTCAGCATTGAGGACCGGCTTTGCTATTGCAGTTATTACTTAGCCACAATGTCCCGAACCACCCTGTTATACAAGGCAGTAGCGAAGGGTCAATTTTTGTAAGAGGTAAGCCGGAGTACATAATTATTTTTAATGTGATTATATTATTAGTCTATAGAATGACTGACTGTGCCATTTTTCAAAAGGAAGCCGGTAAGAATCGAGTTGTATTGAACCTTCGCCACTGATACAAGGTGTAAACGGTCCCTTCGAAAAACGTCTTTTTTTTTGGGGTGTATCACCTTTTACGGTAGAACTCAATGTAACGCACTCAGAACATTGTGCTGATGGATGCATTGAATAGTACGGGGGTCATGGAGGTATTTAAAGTAAAGTTTTAACATTTTCTTTTTTTTTTTTTAAAGCGAAAACAGGCGAAAAGTCTGAACTTTGACCCCCAATTTCTCCGTGATTAGAAGGCATGCTCCAACAAAAAAAATGTTCGCAATGTTTTCTACACCCATCATAATTGAAATGCAATAGAACCATTTCAATTGCCACTGGCCTATACTTGCCCTGTTTGATAGAAACTCACTAACTGCGCAGTAAGCCCTTTGTTTACTTGAGAGGTATCGTAAACCCGTATCGGTGTTATTGAGACCACCACTAACTAGCACATATTGTTTTATGACATACACGCTCCTATTAATAGCACAATGTATGTTTCGTGTGAAATTACTCGGTTGTTTACAAGTTTCGTTTTTATTTTCAACTTGCCGCGGCTACGCTCGCGTTAATTTAGAATTTGACAATCAATTTGGGTTGTACTCTGCTTGTTATAATATAATTCAATCATGATTCGAAAGTCCCGTGGCGCCATCTATTATCATAAGAACGTTATTGTTATTTTCCTCGGGATGGCATAACATAATAGCGAGTCTTGCTCACATGCACACAGGGTTCCGTAGCACCAAACAATATAATAAAAATATTTTGAAGGCTCATTCAATGTTGTATTGAACATTCAACAGCAAAACTATATTTGTTTTTTATAGTATGTTAAACAAAGTTACTGCTGTAGTTTGATGTTAAAACCCCATAGCTCAAAAACGAATCTTATTCAAATATTAATTTTCGATGTAAGTTTTTTTTTACGTTCTACAATCCTACATTTCTTCAGAAATTTCCTCCTCTTACTTTAGAAATTATAGGGGGGAGAGGGACATTCTAGCACTTTGGAAATGTCTATCTTTCAAAAGATTGACTTTGAGAAAAAAATAGTTTTAGGAACTTTAATGTAATTTTTAAAGACGTATCTATAGACACCCCGCACGTATAGGTTTGATTTTTTTTTAGTTTCAGTTCCATGTATGGGGAGCTCTTAGTCTTTTTAGGGTTCCGTACCCAAAGGGTTAAACGAGACCCTATTACTAAGACTTTGCTGTCTGTCTGTCTGTCTGTCTGTCTCCAGGCTGTATCTCATAAACCGTGATAGCTAGAAAGCTGAAATTTTCACAAATGATGTATTACTATTGCCGCTATAACAACAAACACTAAAAACTAAAAAAAAAATATTAAGGTGGCTCCCATACAACAGATATGATTTTTTTTTGCCGTTTTTATGGATATAAATGGTACGGAACCCTTCGTGCGCGAGTCCGACTCGCACTTGGCCGGTTTTTTTTATTAACATCGTAAAGTTGTTCACAGAATACATCTACCTACTTCAACTGTGTAGTCCAAATAGTTTCGGAATAAAGTGGCTGTGACATATGGACGGAAAGACAAACAAACAGACATGACGAATCTATAACAGTTCTGTTTTCTGCCATTCGGCTACGGAAGTTACCCTATGTCCGTTTCTGTACACCTGACAACATATATGCAAAATTTCAGGATGATCGGTTCAGTGGTTTAGGCGTGAAAAGGTAACAAACAAACTTACTTTCGCATTTATAATACGAGTATCAAGTAACGATAACAATAAGATGGAACAATCCTAGAAGTATTTGCTAATGCTTTTAGTATAACATGGTGAGGAGACAGGAATGTTCTAGAACCCAAAGTTCGGAATAAGCGATATCCACACCAATCCGCACTGGGCCTGCGTTCTGAATTGCGGCCCATTCCGGTTCAAGGAGAGGAGACCGATGTTACAGCAGTGAAAACGTAGGCTGATTATATGCTCCTGACAAAAACGCCCAACCTTTGGCACTATTACATCAGCTTATAAGAACCATTTTCTTATCCGAGCAATATTCGATTAGTTAGTCGACTAGGCTTTCCCCCATCTTATCTGAAGTGGTCAACAATACACAGAGTTTGTGTGTCAAGCTTTGAGAAGATAATAACATCGAACATCACACTTGCAATCCCTGAAGGCTTAGGCTGAGTACACCCACATTTTGACAGTTATGTTTAAGTCCCATGTTATAGGGGGCGAGCCTCTTGCTATCGAATGGGCACAAATCCTGACTCCGTGGCTGCTACTGACAAATTCCTGATAGAAAAACCTAATAACACTGTAAGACCCGGGAAACGAACCCAGGACCTCATGCTAAGCAGTTGCGCTTGCGACCACTCGACATACGAGGCAACAGAGGTTTGAGAAGAGTCTCTATTCAATACTTCGCTAGTGTTACCATTTAACTCATCATTATAATTTACATTTGTACAAACAGGTAAAAATAGGCCCCAATGCATTTTTAAACTGTAAAACGTCAATTTAACATCGCATATGGTTATGATGGTTCCATTTCAGAGCACATAGACTAGAATAGAATGATATCATAGATGACAGCATCTGCGAACGCCGCCTCCTCCGCAAATATCTATTACAGCATCACAGATTCACCACAAGGATCCTCACCAGTTGAGTGGTAACCTAGATCGTGCGTGTGCGCACATACAGCTGTTTACGTCATCGGGAAGAGGGCTTTACTCTCGGGAAGTAATGGGGGGTGTAGACTTGACGGATTTTGCAAACCGGGGTTTTCATTTTGAAATTAAGGAGTATGGTTTCTGAGGGTCTTAAGGCCAAGCTATGAATCTATCACCAATTTTTTTTTTTCGGATGGGAAATCATCAAATGACTCCTCCCGCTCTGGGCAGAGCGGAAGGGAGTGTCAGACTTTTACTGACTCAAAACCATCCATGTTCCTTCCTTTGCCCTTTATGTTCCAGGGCCGCGGTATCTCTTTCGAACAGTCCCGCTGCCCTGGCAGCCATCGGCCCTTGCGGGCCCCTCCTGATGAATCTATCACCTGGCAAAGACTTCGAATTATACCAGACTGATCCTATCCCATATACTTTCAGAAATATTTTCAATTCTGGTGAATGTACTATTGTTTGATTTGGGTGACAATGGAAAGGCAAGTCTCATCCATGTTTTAATTCATTTGTAGAATTCCAGGTTATGAACCAATAGCGGAAAACGGAGAGAGGAAAATCATTTTGTGTTTTTAAAATTTCTGCTATAGGCGCCACTCATAAAACCGCTATGTAGATTGATTCTTCAACAAAACTATCTATTCCCATCAACTTTTCGTATTCTGTGAAATAAACAATAAAGTCTTCAGCCGCAAGTAATGATGTTTTACAACCGCAATTCAGTTTGTTTGGTAATAAATCGGTAATGGACGTCCATTTATCGTAAGTACTGGTTCATTTCAGAGAAATAGTAGATGGTTCTAGTGGGATTCTTCCGTTGGTGTCGACTTTTCCTTATTGCCTGGGTTTAAATCAGTTAGATGTATTTGTTTTTTTTTCTTACTCTTTGAAAGATCTTGATTTGGTGGTATCGTTTGGTTTTATTGCTTCCTAAATGCGGGAGCCGGAATTCAGATCATGTGGGTATTCTGAATGAAATCTTTCTTAAAATTGTACTCAGAATCTTCTGTGGCTATCAATAAATAGTAAGTCCAAAAAGCTTTTATTTCAAGTTAAGTTTTTCATCGATACATCATCATCACCTGCCTAGCCTTTTCACAACTTTTTTGGGGTCGGCTTCCAGTCTAACCGGATGCAGCTGAATACCAGTATTTTACGTGGAGCGACAGTTAATACGATACCTCTTGGTATGACTGGTTGTCAGACTTTCGGGTCACTGACTACCTGCAACCACTGTCAAAGATCTGCAAATGATAGCCGAGACCAACGGCTTAACGTCGTTTTCATCGATATACTTATATACTTTACTTTATACAGGACATTGGAAGCTTTGGTTGGTTTTTAACGACGTATACTTATATATATTTCTGTCTGTGCTAGTAGTAACGTCTGCTACCTGGAACTTGAAATTTTATCGTTTTGGAACCAAATTAACATTCATCTTGTACTACTTCTACTAGATCCTTCAATGCTGAGGATCGCGACCACATGCGACACATTTCCAATTTATGCGGTCTTTTGCAGTGTGAACCACTCAGTGTTGTCTCCAACAGTTTTCTTGATCGCTTCCACTCGTCACCCTCTTTAGTAGTATAAAATTACTAGTGTTATCATTATTAACTTTAAAACATTTAAATTCAATATCTTTATCATTCCTACCTTTATCCGTGAACCAATGGGCACGGTCCACAACACGTATACCAAAATACCCTTTACTCGCGTATCCTTGAACAACTACTGGTTCATTCGCCTCGGCTGCTCTATTCTCAATACTAACTAGATCACTGACGTAATGTATGTAATTCCTCATTTCTGATAGCTGACGGATTTTAGGAGTGGCTTGTGTTTTTTTTTTGCGAGGATTTTGGACAGAGTGTTTGGTGATCTGCTTTTGTTTTGGCATTGGTGTCAAGTTGATTGGTAAGCTGTTTTATTGCAGCTTGGAAGTTCATAAATAACATTTAATTATTATTATAGCATTTATTTCGGGCTACGCCCATAGTGTTAGTAGTCAGACATGGTTTATTCTGTGTGGAGGTACATCCAATGTCGCAGCATTAAAGACTCCCATCTATCTGCGAATATACTCAAGATAGTGTTGGTACTGCTTCGAAGACGAGCAAGCAGGGAAGCGCTTCTTTTACGTATGATGGCTGCAAAACTATCTATGTGTTAATATAATATGGTTCCTTTTATCGTCTTCTTTAATTGATGTCTATCAGATTTTATTAAATTTCTTCTTTAATAAGGTCGAGACCTTCGTTGAAATATCCAGGAGTAGTACTTAAGCTATCATAGTCGCAAAATCTCCGATACCGGTTCGGCCGAAAAACTATGTGCACGTTAAATTCTCGTGCAAACATATAAACTTTAAATCTCAGAAATAGCTTCTAGAATAAAAATAAAGAACCAATATCGATATAATTTTAGACTAAACACATATAGAACTTTTCGACCCATCAAACAGCTATACATTATTGTATACCATTCGTCATTTACAAAAAAAACCTCACAGCGTTTAACATTTCTTGACAGATGAACATTTTCGCAGAATCAGTGTTTAAAGTTCGATAACCCGTCTTAGTACTTATCTTGTCGTAAATTTATTTATACTGAGGTCGATTTAAGCTCTTACGATTTTGAGGTTCCAAAAACGGGATTTACGTCACGTAGTGAGGTTACTAAACTGAAAATGTAGGCCGGTTGCGCATGCGATGGTAAGATGGTGTTAAAGGCAGATTATATGGATTCAGGATGAAATTTTAAAAGGTAGACCCTGGTAACTAGGTGGGACACTCCAGCTGGTTATAGATTGGTGAAAGTCAGAAAGATTTGGGTATCACTTACTTGCACATTGTCACATTATCAGTCGCAAAATGCCGAAATCTGTAAAAAAACAGTTTTCAAAGAAAACTAAATGAAGGTAATCGTATTCTTAGTTCGCCACAGG
The DNA here is from genome assembly GCA_950022335.1 of Eurois occulta. NCBI lineage: Eukaryota > Metazoa > Arthropoda > Insecta > Lepidoptera > Noctuidae > Eurois > Eurois occulta. The sequence goes on from OX465478.1 coordinate 17,561,220, forward strand.
TAGAGAATAGTGCCCGTCGAGAAAAAAAATGATGCCTGTTCTATTTTCTGGCTTAAATACTTGCTTGCTATGTGAATTCAGCTCCGGTTTGGACTTTAGGGGTTTTTTTTTGGTTTAGTGCTTCCTACGGCCTTAGAGCAGCGGTGGCCCAGTGGTGGCGGCCCCGACTTACGAACAGTAAGTCGTGGGTTAGAACCCAGGCAGGCTTACTTTGTGTAATTTATTTCATCACCACTGCTCTCAAAAACGGGAAGGAAAACATCGTGAGGAAACTGGCATGTCCTTGAACCAAAAATTCGAAGACATGTGACATCTACCAACCCGCACTGGGCCCGCGTGGTGGATTATAGCCCATTGCTCTCTATAGAGGAGGCCGTGTGTCCCAGCAATGGGAACATAATAGGCTGATTATGCTTATGCTACTCCCTACGGCCTATTTAGGACGTAATAATAATATAACAGCGCGGAAATATCGCGAACTAAAAACAAATAGATAAAAATCCTGGTAAATATCCCGTTTTCAGTGTATAACAAAATTCTAAATCCGGATACTACATTACAAGCTTAACCGGAGGCCAGTAAACTTGGAACCACAACCACATCGTAAACCGGGTTATCCGGTGGAAGTAAAAATGTGTCTATTTGGAGATTGTTTCAAGGAAAGGGGCGAGGATGTAAAGTTTGAAGGTAGATTATGACCTTTATGGCTGTGGTGAACCTGACTTTTGAGATAGAGAGACCTATACATATTATATTTTTAAATACGAAAGTTTGGATGGATGTATGTTTTTTGCTCAGTCACACCAGAACGGCTGAATCAATCTGGATGAAATTGGGCACAGACATTATGTAGATTATAGTCTGGAATAGCACATAGTATATTTTTTCTCTCACTTACTCATGAAAAATTCCACGCGAACCAAGTCGCGGACAAGAGCTAGTCGTGCATACATCTATTGTTTTTGACACTTGACAATAATCTATTTAGTGGATTCTAAGAACAGAAGAGTTGAAAGGGAATTGACTGTCTTGGTATGGACATGTGATGAGGAGGGACGAATCGCATGTGACTAAAAGAGTGATGAATATAAACGTTGATGGATGGAGAGGGAGAGGAAGACCAAAGAAACGATGGATGGATTGTGTGAGGAATGATATGAAAGATAAAGAAGTAAATGATAGCGTGACGGTTGCCAGAGGAGAATGTAAGAAAAAAAACGTGTTGCGCCGACCCTAAATAACATGGGACAAGGGCAGGAAGATGATGAACATACGTATCGATTGCTGTATAGGTAATGTACCTCTTGTACTCCATATTCACTGCCTCGTTGTTCTGGGTTCTAACCCATTGGGTTTTTCCACTAAGATTTTGTTAGTAGCAGCCACATATTCTGAATTTGTGCCCGATTGAGGGCAATATGCTCGCCCCTGCCTCTCACATGGGACTTAAACATAATTGACGTGTTGTATTATTCGGTACACCTCTGCCTAAATCTTCAGGATCATATTATGTGATGTTGGTATGTAATCAATTGATTTGGCTATCTTCTGAAATACATACATTATAAAGATTGGCTAAGCAAGTTGTTCAAACTTGTCATGTGTTATTTAGCGATATTTACTCAGTGAAGCAACATAGAACATGCTGCTACAATGATAATATTGCAATTTTTGAGAGGCTTTTCATAAAAAGTGAGATAGCAACAGAGAATTCCGTAAAATTAATTATAAACCAGAAAGCTTTTGAAGCGGGCAAATCCGCGGGCCCGTTATAATCCCTCATAATGATATAACTGCCCAGTTAACCCCACTTCCTTCTGACGTCATAGCTGTATATATAGCTCGCAAATCTGGGTTACCCGTCAAACTGGGTTACAGCTTTGTTTTCACCCATTTTCGCGCGAAATGTTTTTATGTAACCCCTTTTTTATGCAGTGTAATAAAATCAATGTGGTGTTACATCAGAGCTTGATGTAATATTTCAGGATTTTGTAATACTTGGGGCTTTTCGTTTTGTTTTTCGTGTTTTGTTATGGAGCAGATTTTTGGAGGTTGCTAGGTCATGATAGGTAAATAGCTAGACTAGCTAGACTCGTAAACTCGAGCAGAGGCCCTAATAGATGGCAATCGCCTTCAAAGCTTTTTATATTCAAAACAAAAATCTACTAACTGTTTGCATACGTACTGAACTACGTATTTGAACTCTTTCTTAAGTTTGCCGTATGTCATTACTTACCAGAATTTGATCCCACTTAGCGTTTCCGTAATCCTGGCTATGAATATACATTATTCAAAAATCCAATGGCTTAGTTTTAGTTTTCATCAGAAGCGGGATCGAGACTCATATGCTTATTTTTCGCTATTCCTCATAGTTTCGGATTACGCCATTCCACGCTCTCTTCAAAAATTCACCCTGTATTCTTCCTTTAAAATTCTTAGATATTGTTAACGACATCCATGGTGGAGAAAGCGTGTCTTTCTACCCGACATCCAAAAGGGGTTATGATTTTAGCAGTCTGCTTGTTTGTATCATGTTGCATCGTAGCGCCTAGAAACTACTGAGGAGATTTTTATGTTTCTTAACACTAAACTTGTGAAGATCCAACATTACAAATAAAATAGGGCCAGAGTTCATGGAAAGAATTCGGGAAGGCCTTTGCCCAGCAGTGGGATAGCATGGCCTAGAGAAAAAAGTGTGAAGGAAAAATCATTTTCTGTCCTTGAAAAACCGATTGTCCTAGTTTTAACATCCAAATATTTGTGTGTTCCACTTTTATTTGTAACACTTTCGATAACACAAAACATCTGTGGCATCACAAACACAATTGGACTTTAATTGTCGTATTTCGACATTTATATACCCGTAAATTCGTATCTAATTGCACTTTAAAAGTGAAAGTTTAAGAAAAAAAAACTTGTTATTTGAGGTAAGTAGCACAGTTCGCGATTTTTTTGTCGTGTATTTTGTATTTTCTTAAACATAATTTAATTTGTCTCCTTACTCCTCCAATTTGTAAATCCTTTTGGGGTTTTCATACAAACTATTTATAATCCAAGGGTTTGAATTTATATAAATCTCTTTTTCATGTCTGTCCACGTCACTACAATAGTCTACCCTCTATATACAGCTATACAGGTATAAGAGGTGAGAGATATGTTTTAGCTTTACTTGATACAATTCTTGAACCCTGTACGACTCAATGCATCCATCAGCACAATGTTTTGAGTGCGTTACATTGAGTCCTACCACAAAAGGTGATTTTTCATCCAAAAAAAAGCCGTTACCCAGCAATAATTTTTGCGTTGAGTTTCTTAGTTTGATGGACAGAATGCTTTGTTGACGGCTTCGTGGAGGGTCCGTTTACACCGTGTATCGATGTAAAATACACGGTGTTTAGATAATACTGCACAGCTTTCATAGCAACACATCGATCTGTTGGAGAGACTCCATTAATCCATTTCACTTGCCCCCCTGACCCAATCCCGTACGTCAATGAAAGTCAATCGATCAAAGTCTACGCCAGATATGTCAGCTTTAACTATCGTTGTGTACGGAACGATAACATGAGCTAACATAGGGGTCCCTTGTGGACTGATAATTGACGCTAAAGATGTCAATATGAGTGGAGTTGGTAATGAACTATTAAGTGTAATGGGCTTGTGGGTAAATAATAATATTAATAACAGATACATTGGTCCATCGAATCGGTGAGTCCGTGGATGGATGACCAAGACCATCCATTACATCTTATCCATTACATATTATCGAAACGAGGAGTCTTGCCTCGCATGGCATGTTAAGTAATTGTTCCCAAACTGTCATTCATAGATGTTTTACAGTTGTTAAGGGTAGTTAAGGGAAAAGAAGCAGAGGCACCACAAACACGGTGGGAGGACAACATTGTAAGGACAGCCGGCTCAATTTGGAGCCAAATAGTAAAAGACAGAGACACATGGGCAGCTTTGGAGGACGCCTTTACCCAAACTGTGTGGTCCTTGCAAAAGAAGAAAATTAATAATTAGGTACATTTAATACAAGAAACTAACACATTCCTACTAGAAATTAGGTTAATATTGTAATACTAGCTTCCGCCCGCGGCTTCGCCCGCGTGGTGTGTTGATAAAAAGCAGCCTATATGTTAATCCAGGGTATAACCTATCTACATACCAAATTTCAACCAAATCGGTCCAGCCGTTTATGCGTGAAAGAGTAACAAACATCCACACATCCACACATCCATTGTCACAAACTTTCACATTTATAATATTAGTAGGACAAGCAAGGAATACATAGGCTTTTTATTTTAATCTAATTTATTTATGGATAGTAAAAAGTAGATGTAGATTAGATGACGTAATGCATAAAGCTGTAAGAAACGAGAGAACCTATAAGAGTTTATACCCGAGATAGCAATAGGATCTTCGTTATAAAGGATTGACTATGGTCTAAGAGTAGAAGACAAAGCTGGCCGTAATTGTTTCTAAGGTTCTGTACCCGAGGGGTAATCAACGGGACCCTATTACTAAGCCTCTGCTTTCCGTCCGTCTGTCTGTCTGTGACTGTCTGTATGTCAGCGGGCTGTTACTCATGATCCGTAATAGGTAGACAGTTAAAATTTTCACAGAAGATGTATTTCTGTTGCCGCTATAACAAAAAATAAAGGGGGCTCCCCAACTACGAGATGGTACCCTTCATGCGCGAGTCCGACTCGCACTTGGCCGGTTTTTGTTGGGCAAACATATAGATTTTTCTGGTTATTCACCATGTGAAGAATAACCTCAGTCAGTCTTCGAACAACTTCGCAATAACCTCATAGATTACAAGTTACAACACCCAGAAACCCCTGATCTATAAATACCTTATCAAAACTTGTTCCACTTTTGATTTCAAACTAATTGCTAGTTTTATCTATTTCACTATTCGTATATCGCTATCACGTCTACGACGCAGTCCAGCGATATCCAGATATTAATTCCGTCCCTGTTGAAGTCCACTTGAAACTGGTTCGGAGCAGTGATAAACTATCATAAAGTATGTAATTGTTTGATAGAAGTCGTTGAGGATTTTTTGTTATATAAATGCATGAATAGCTGATGGAAGATTGAAACAAGAAGTCTAGACAAAATGAATGTAATGGCTGTCTTCGTTTCCCGCGCACTTACGCGCAGCCAGACGTGTTTTGTGTTCCAAAACTGTTGATTGAAAATGAGGTTGTCTTCCTCGTCGATCTCCCTCAGCTTCAGGGTTAAGGCTGGCCGTCAACTGGCTGCTTAAACTAGCTGCTCAATAATTCGCCTGCAGCAGCAAAGCTACCTATTGCGCGGGTACCTACTCTTTTTCTTACTACATTTCTTCGTCTCCTTGTCAGAAAATGTGGTCTCTGTTACTATGTGTACAGTTTCTGAGAGAATTCAAATTATTTGTTGAATTGAAGTTTTAATATATATATTTTTTTTATTTCTACACCGGCAACGGTAGTGTATGTGAAACTTTTAATATTAAGATCTTAATGTATGTACCATATACTCAGAAATAAATAAATCTATCTATCTATCTATAGTCTCAGATCAGACCAAGCCGGAGAAACACGGTGCTCGTGTATTGTATTGTATTGTATTGTATAACGGGCTGGTGTCCGCAACTCCACGTCCAATGCGCGTATTTTGCGTGCGGGTGGGAAATCTATTCGATCCACCTCAGCTCCCCGAGAAAAGCCAGCAACGCCTTAGTGTCGCTGACAGTCTCGCGGAGAGTACCTGGGTTACCGAAGTACTTTGCCCTGTACGATGCAACCTCTGGGCAGTGCAGAAGCACGTGGGCTGCTGTCTCATCTTCCTCCATGCAGGCTCGGCACAGGGGGCTGTCTGTGACTCCTATGGCAAAGAGGTGTTTGTTAAAAGAGCCGTGTCCAGTGATGGCGGCTGTAACAGTGCGCAGCTGTGGCTAGGTCAGCCGAAGCGCTTTTTTCGTGAAGCGGCCGTCGATGGTAGGAAGTGCATCCTTGGCCTGCCTACACTCACCATGGTTTAGCCACAGTTTGTGGTGTTGTTCACTGGTTCGTTTCCTTACCAGTGTGCGTAGATACCCGAAGGGGAGTGGCACTATGGGTTCAGGTCCCACTGCTGCTATGCTCGATCCCCTTCTAGCGAGTTCGTCCGCTGCATCGTTGCCTCGTGACTCGCTGTGTCCTTTTATCCATTGAATGGTTATATTATTGAGATTACCAACCTGGTTCAGACGTTGATGACACTCGTGTATTAACCCAGAGTTGACTGTGTGGTTGTTTAATGCTAGTAGTACAGCCATGCTGTCTGAAAGTATGCGAATTGAGTGGTCCACAACTTCCCTGGCTAAAATGGCCGATGCCGCCAGGGCAATGCCCATACATTCTGCCTGAAATACCGTGTTATGGACCCCCAATGGTGCGGCTATGTGGATGTTGAGATCTTCCGAGAAGACTCCAGCTCCAGTGCCGGTACCTGTCTTAGATCCATCCGTGAAGATCCGTACTTCCGCGGGGCTTAGACCCTCGCAGCGGTGATCCTCATGGAGTTGGATTTTGTACTTTTTATCGAATACGAATTGCTTGGGTATCCGATCGTTGATGGCTTTCGCTAGGGGGAACTCGTTATAAAATCCCTCCAGTATCGCGGTGTGTTGTGTGTAGGTACTTCTTACCCCAGAGTTGAAGTGTTTCAAGACGTACTGCCGCCATCGTCGCTTCCTGCTGTATGAACAGATCGAGCGGTGGGAGCCCCAACATGGCCTCCAGAGCCGCGGTCGGGGTAGTCCGCATGCAGCCTGTAGTCGCCACGCAGGCAAGTCTCTGCATGCGTTGCAGCTTGATGGAGGCTGTAGCTAGTTTAGTGCGGGGCCACCAGACCACTGCCCCGTAGGTAATCATGGGTCGGATCACCGCGCAGTATAACCAGAGTATTACTTTAGGGGATAGGCCCCACTTCTTACCTATCATCCTCCTGCATTGCCAAAAGGTTATGCAGGCCCTGTTTAGTTTGTTGTCTAAGTGATTGCTCCAGTTTAACTTACTGTCTAGGATGACTCCCAGGTATTTAACTTCGTCAGCTAACTGGAGATCTGTGTCGAATAGTTTGGGTAGGCGGTAAGGGCCTAGTGCCCTTTTTTGGGTAAACATGACTAATTCAGTTTTCGTGGGGTTCACTGAAAGGTCATATTCCCTACACCACCGTTCAACGATGCGTAGCGCCTGTTGAGTAAGATTGCAGATTGTCCCCGTCACTTTCCCCGAAATGAGGATGGCGAGGTCGTCCGCGTACCCGATGGTGTAGTAGTGGCTAGCGTTGAGCTTAGTGATAAGATCATTTATCACCAGATTCCAAAGGAGGGGTGATAGTACTCCTCCTTGGGGGCAGCCTCTGGCTATCATTGCCGTCTGCTGCTCTTCTGCAAGGCGAACCACTCGTTTGCTTAACATGTTAGTGATCCAGTCTATCAGCACCTGTTCCACTCCGTGCCGGGAGAGGGCGGTGCCAATGCTGGAGAAGTTTGTTTTATCGAAGGCCCCCTCGATGTCAATGAAGGTACCCAGGCAGGTACCCTTCTGATGTATAGCTTCTTCTATCCGGCTGACCACTAGATGAAGAGCTGATTCAGTGGATTTACCTGAGCTGTATGCATGTTGGTTTACATGGAGTGGGATCGTTTTCAAAGCTCCATCTCTTAGCTCTCTCTCGCAAATTCTCTCCATGGTCTTGAGGAGAAAGGAGGTCAGGCTGATCGGTCGGTGGGCTTTGGCGTTTGTGTAGTCGGTCTTACCTGGCTTAGGGATGAATATGACTTTCACTTCCCTCCATCCTTTTGGAACGTATCGGAAGGCCAGGCACGCTCTCATTATAGGCAACAGTCTGCTGGCGACGGAGGCCCCACCCCACTGCAGTAGGGCGGGAAGGATTCCGTCTGGACCGGCCGCCTTAAAAGGATGGAAACACCGGATCGCCCACTGGAGTTTCTCCAGCGTTATCACTTTGTGTGCGTAGTTCCAGTCGTTTTCTGATGGTACATTAGTTACCTCTGTCCAGTCAACAGTCTGTACGAAGGCGCAACCTGGGAAGTGAGTTTCAATAAGGACGCGCCTCGCCTCTTCTGGTGTAGTGGTAAGTGTGTTGTCGGGTTTTCGGAGAACATCGGGCCCAGTCGAGTTCTGCTGTGCCAGTATTTTCCTTACCCTGTTTGCTTGTTGGCATGATTCGATGCTGCCACAGTATTTTCGCCATCCGGTAGAGCTCCTGAACCTGATGCATTTTTTGTAGCTGGATTTGGCCGCATAGTATGCGTCCCAATCCCTGTCTGCGCAGGTGTTCATGGCTCTGTTTAGAGCTGCCCTTACCACCCCGCGCTTGCGCTCCAAATCCGCTCCCCACCATGGTTGCTTCCCTGGTGTTGTGGGCGGAGTGGTTTCCGGGCAGGAGGAATGGTAGCTGTCTAGCATTGATTTCGTGAGATGACTAACACGTCCGTCAATCTGCGACGTGTCCTCGAAGGTCATCCAGTAGTTTATTGGCGCAAGCTTGGTCTTGGCTTGATCCACGGCTCCTGGATCAGAGCAATGGCCGTTTGCTCAACCTCCAGCCACTTCCGCATCTGAGCCGTCGCGGTCTGACTGTGGTGGAGGTTGGCCTGCAGAACCTTACAGGTCGACGAAAGGGACGCCATCGTAGGTCGTGCCCTCGTCGTCGCCCGCCAGTCGCAGCCCGGCCAACAGGTCGCCCGCGTCGAAACCATCCCCCTCCGGATCCGAGGCCGACGACAAGATGTCGCCGTCGAGCTCGTCACCCGAGGAGAGGATGGCGCCCACGCCGGCGGCTGTAGGGACAGCCGGCGCTGCTGCTGCAGGAACATCCGCGGGTGTAGCCGCGATGTTGGTAGGGGGAGCTGCTTCCTCCTCCTGTGTCACGGTGATGGTTTCCGTGGCCGGATCCCATCCCTGAGGGACATCGACATACCTGCCGTTCCGACCCTGAAACCTCATGTACACCGTCCCTATCCCAAAGGAGAGACGGCGTCCAGCCTTCATCAGGGTCGGAATTTGGTCCTCAGGGACCCCGACCACCACAAACCATGCGCCGGCCTGTTTTGCGATGTGCAGCAATCCCCATCCCCTGACGTCCACCCAGGGATTTTGGTAGCACAGAGCACGTCCAATAATGGCCGCCTCTGTGAAGATGTCTTGCTCATCAGGGATGAGTATGCCGCATCTTACTCGTCTTTGAACCTCCGCTTGCCTCCTGACCACCAGCGAGCTGCTGGTGGAGGGAGGCAACTCGGAGATAACTGTCCTCAGCCAAGCTAAGGTGTGGTCGTTGCCGCACCACAGTTTGAGGACCCCGTTGGTAAACACCGGCCTTCCATTGAAGGTCGGTCCGGGTGAGTCCTGTTTGGGATTAGAGCACTCGACGACTATCTTCCTCTGGAGAGCCGCGAGAATCTGTACCGACACCTCTTTGCTGATCAGCCCCGTGCGGCCGCAGGTAATTGCGACGTCTAGCTCGGAGCTTGCAGCTTGGGCGTAGCTACGGTTGGCGGCCCGCTTGGATTTATCAAGCCGCGGCCGCTTGCGCTCCCCACGAGGTGAGGAGGTCTCGTTGAGAGCCCGCTTGGCCGCGGCCTGATCCTTCCGAACAGGTCGCTGAGCTGTGTGCTGGGCCGGTCCCTCCTCGGCGCTGGTTGGCAGCTGGCTAGGTCCCGGTCGGCTGTGCCGGCCACGTCCTGCGCCCGCTTCCCCGCGGAGAAGTTGAGGTTGCCACTAGTCGGTTTAACCGGACCCGTGGCATTGGCCTTTGACACCTGTGGAGCCTTACCTCTCCACCGTTTCTGACGCCGCTCCTTCTTGGACGGCCTGTTCCTCCTACTGGCATTACCTGCCGAAGGAGGAGCTGGAGCAGCTTGTCCAGAGGGGTCTGCGCGGCGTTGGTTGTCCTGCGCGTTACTGTTCCTCCTGTCCTTACGCCTGTTCGTGTGCACCTGCCAGGTGAGCGCGAACGCATCGCCGGTGGTGGCAGTCTCCTCCTGTTGACCAGTGATGGCCTGCAGGGGGGGGGCGGCTTGAAGAGCCATAGGCGGGGGAGGATGTGTAGAGCCCCGACCACCGGATGTAACCGTCGTGGGGGGCTGTGTGCCTGAAAAGGAGGGAGGATCGGTACTGGTCCCACTCAGCGCCGGTGTCCTCCGTTTATTACGGGACTTGGTTTTGGTCTGAGCAGCGGTTTTCGCCACTGCCGGACCGACACCCGCGTTGGAGCTTGCTGCGTTGGCAGCAGAGCACCCCGGGGCGAGAGAGGTGCTGTGAGCACCCCTCTTGGGAGTCTCCTCGGCTTTCGCCTCCACTCCGGTGTGTAACTGTGTAGTAGGTGATGTGTGTGTGGTTGGTGTGTGTGTGGTTGATGTGTGTGTGAGTGTGGTGACTGTATGTGGTGTGAGTGTGTGTGTGGTCTTTTTTAAATTGTCCATATTGACTAGTAAAAATATTCATCTCTCCGGCTTCCCACCCTCCTTGGAGCCCGCATCAGGGAACGTCTCGCTACAAACTAGCTCAACCGTTAGGACTACCTTCGAGATATAGGGGCGTGAGGCTGGCTTACAGTGCGACATCGGGTGCTTGATCGGGTCTTATCAACCCTCACTTACACCGTCAGCATGACCTTAACCCACCGCTTCGGCCGTCCGAGGACGACCTCCGCGGACCCCCCGCCCCTCGCCGTGGCCCTCTGACGGGACACTGTGGCCATTTCCCTACCCGTGGCTATTGGGTAGGGCCACCGTTTCGCTTGAAATCCAGACCAAAGAGGGCGTGTTGCCTCACGGACGCATAACCGCCAGCGCCGCTCGGCTCAACCCTCCAGGACTCCTTCATCCCCGCTTACGGCGCTCAACTGCGCAGGTCCTAGCGCAGGTGACTAGCTTTACCTACTCGGCGCCAGCTGAGTTTAGTGACGATCGAGCCTGCAACCACTCAGTCACAGAGGGTCGCAGTTAGGTTAAAAAGCGCCTGGTGGTTTCTGTTACGTCTATTTCTTAAGGAATTAGACCAAGAACAGGGCGGCAACCTCGTGAAGGTAAACCCACCAGACTTGCCTTGAGGATCTACACGACTGTAGCGCTCACCCTCAGGGCCCCACCACCTTACCACCTCTGAGGGAAGTAGTAAGGTAAGCCTGCATCTATACTACCAAGCAAAGCAAAAGCAAAGCATGTCGTTGTGCAACCGCAAAAGCATAAATACAAGCTCGCCCCCGTGCTCGTGTATCCGCTTGCAGAATTATTGATTTTACAATTTTCCGACCTTACAATATTGATTTATGAAAGGGCAAGCCGTTCGCCAGATGGAGTTTCCCACCGGCAAAACTGAAGAACTTTCATAAAACCTTTCCCTCTACTTAACTCCTATAGAGGAAGATAACTTTTGAAACATTCTTCCTTCATTTTTTTATATAAGGAACTCTTCTGCAAAACGTCATGCTTTTAGATTTGATTCAATTTTAGATTGAGTAGATTATAATTATGTCCTTTTATAGAAGAAAACCAATGAAACGGTGGATGGACTGTGTGAAGGATTATATGACAAGAAAGGAGGTGTCTTAAGAGATGACGAGTAAAAGAGAAGTATGTAAGAAGAAGACATGACGCGCCGACCACAAATAAATTGGGTAATGTCAGAAGAATCATGATTCTACGTCTCTTTTTAATTCTAATTTGGATATATACACCCAAGAAGTATCAAAACAGACATTATCAATAAACTTTCGCATGACGCAGGCACGAGAGGCGTGACTGCGGTCAACAGAGTTGTTTTCCAGTCAATCTGAAAGTGAAAGGGAAACGCAGTAGGATATTATTAGCTGTTTATCTATTGATAACCTTGTGGTCACGCCGACGGCGACGTGGAACTGTACCACGTCATGGTACATACGCAACTGAATTCGTAGATTAATTGTTTTTTTAATTGACATTGGATAATTCAATTAGTGTCGGGTCCGCCTGGTATTATCCACTATTTTATTTTAACTCTGATTTTGTTCTTCTAGTAGCTGGTTTGTGAATGTTAGCCTTCATATGATTAGATGGTCAGCAGTATACGTTGTACAGTATAAAATAGTAGGTCCTATGTAGAAGAATCTGTTAGAAAGGACGAATGTGAAGTTAACACGGACGTTAAATGGGATCGCACTTCGCCCGCGACTTCGTCCGCAAAAATTATGATACGTCGGCTAAATATAATTTATAGCTTATAGCACTCACGAATAATGTAGCTTTCTGCAAGTGAAACAATTTTTAGAATTGCATCAGTGGTTCCGTAGATTACCCCGTACATACAAACTTACAAACAAACTTGAGACACGTTATACATTAAAAGAATATGGTAAACTGTAGAAATAAATTATACTCTTTCAGCAGCCTGTATACAAAAACCCCAAGATTACAATGTGGAAAGTATAAGCAACTTGCTAAAATCTTCAACATTGCCATTCTAGGTTGACTGCCAAAGTTCATTGCTTCATAGTTTACATCTACTTGTACCTAAGTGTTGTAAGACATTTAAAATGGGTATCGTCTCGGATTCTCCTACGTTCAGACGCGAGTAAAGATATGGTGACGAAGTATTTAAAGGCAGGGATCAACAACCTTAAACCACAAAAACATTCATGAGCTAAAATATCGGCAAGTGAGTTAAATAATCTTGGTAAATGTCGATCGGCAATATAGGTCGGCACTTTCCTAATCTGAACAAAATATAGACAGGAAGAGAAAAATATGTGGGGGTATGTAAAGTAGAGATCATCTCATCATCTGCCTAGCCTTTTCACAACTATCTTGGTGTCGGCTTCAAGTCTAACCGGATGCAGCTAAATACCAGTATTTTACATGAAGCGACTGCCTATCTGACTTCTCAACCCAGTTAGTATTGGGTAGTACGATAACCCTTGGTAAGCCTGGTTGTCGGGCTTTCAGGCCACTGACTACTTAACGACTGCCAAAGATCTGCATTTGACAGGCGGGACCAACGGCTTAACGTGCTTTCCGAGGCACGGAGCAAACTCGGTATGTAATGGGTGATCACTCATCCACGGACCAACCTAGGCAAGCGCGGCTTAACCTGAAGTTTGACCCGAGCGGCTGTGTTTATTTAGCCACTAAGTCCTCATTTATATTTATTTATTTATTTAAAATTACGAAAATAACACCTTAATAGCTATAACGCCAATGCGATGTTACTACCACCAAAATACAAATACCTCCAACTTACTTACAAAAATACAATTAAAATACATTTAAAAAAACCTGCTATTAAAATCACCTACAATTAAAAATCACCTCCAAACATTTGTTTTTGCATTTTGTTTTTATTATATGAAGTAGATATAACAAAAACAAATACATATGGATATGCCGTCAACCATACAAGTTCGCGTCCCCTCTCTTTTGATTGAAATCCTCTCTCATAGCAGTTAATTTCCCACCCATTCTCACCACGTTGACTCTAGGTTGGCAATCCCTGTCATAGTATGTGTAATTTACTAACGACCCACGTGATTCTAACACGTAGTTTTTTTGTAAAAATACCACAAATAAGCTGCGAAGAAAAATTTGTTGTCACGTGAATCCGAAAAAAGACACGCATTAGTGAGTTTTTGCTTGATAATGATGTGTTCCTGTATTATGTTTTACATTTTGTTTTATTTTAGTTTTAATGGAATCTTCAGAACTTCTATATTTTGACAGGTGGTAAAATGTCAATTGATGTATGAAATGTTCTGAAATTGATAGTGTTGATATTCTTGCTTTTGTAAGGCATGAGGTGTCAAACTGGATGTGATAATATTTTTTCATTATACTTCCTCGAAAACTGGCTCTTATCGCGCTACGATTAGGTTCAACATGCAATGTCAATCACACTTGTGGATTTTTTCAATTATTATAACTTGTGCGGAAATTAAAATATCCACAGATACTGCAGTTTTCGGCTCCATAACAACGTCACGTCACCTGCGGCTTGGATGTGAATTCCGCCTCGACTGCAATAAAAAGTTTCCCTTACTCACTTATACCAAAATGTATATATTTTTTTAAATATTATGCTTACTTTTGTTTAGTCAAGGTTTTGTGACTTTTTGAAACTGGTTGGCATTTCTGCAAGTAGAAGAGTGAATAGCAAATTGGTATTCTATTAGCGATAACGATAATGAAAAATGCAAGAATGTGTTCGATTGGATTATGCTGCCGAAAAGTTTATATATATCAATCCTTTTGAGAGTTGGTGTAGAAACACGAAACATTTTGAAAAGCAACGGTTACCACGTATTCAGTACATCATTGTAACCCTCCCCCCACGTAGAAATTTTTATTTATTTATTTAAACTTCATGTACAATAGTGGTACATAGGCGGACTTAATGCCACAAGGCATTCTCTACCAGTCAACCTCAAATCAAACTTTTCGTCGGTTATTCAAAAAAACAGCTGTTTTTCACGAAACTGCAATACCTACACGGTCAAAATGTATGTAACAGCTGTTTTTTTTTAATTACCTATGACCAATTTCTATTTTCAGAATGATATACTGAATTCGGTGTCCCTTACACCTTGTATAGTTCACTTATTAAATTTTTAAAGACTGTTACGAGTTGATAAGTATTAACAAAAGATTATAAGCTATCCGATTTTGGACATAGATTTAACATAAACCAGCCAATGATAATTAAGGAAATGAATGATACTATTCAACAATTTGTCATTCAGTCCCTGATCGGCAAACGAAGCACGATTCTACTTAGTTACTAATGTATGTACATCCTTGTCATTAGGATATATGAGTTACTATAGGAAGAATGTTTAATATCTCGATACTTTGTATGTTTAAGTCGTTATGCGACCCGATATCCGGTTGCAGTCTGTTAGGAGTCGGGCACAATGGATGTTTCTTCTCTCAGAATATACATATGTCGGAGACGGTCATTGGTACGGAATTAAAATGAATCGCAAGTACGTCAGTGGTGACATTACGCGACCTTTTGACGAGTCTACCCCACCACTGCGTGCTTTCTGCAGAGCCCTGATGTTTTGAACTCTCAGCGAGGACGACAGTCAGTGTCGGATCGTGGCGGAGTAGAGACGTTAGTTACGTCTTGGAACTGTACCCGATTCATTGTACCCCGTGTTATTGTATTAATTTAAATTAATTGTGATCTCAAGTAGTTCTTTAGTTTTGCTAGAAACAGTGTACAGTGTACAGTCGCACCCAGTGTGTTTTCATGGCACGAAACCCATGTTCTGCCCACGTGATATACGAGCCTAATCCTGACAATCCGACACATACAATACATAAACTCAATACTTTATCCTATTACCAAGGTAGAAACTACAGAATGTGCTCTGCTACGATACTCATTTCGCCTCGTTCACGTTCAATTTTTTTTTTTTTTTTGGAGGGTGGGAAATCATCAAATGACTCCTCCCGCTCTGGGCGGAGCGGAAGGGAGTGTCAGACTCTTACTGACTAAAAACCACCCATGTTCCTTCATTGGCCCTTTATGTTCCAGGGCCGCAGTATCTCTTTCGAACAGTCCCGCAGCCCTGGCAGGACGTTCAAACGCCTGGGGGGGTCTTAAAGCAGGAGTAATTCCAGTGGGGGAAAGAGACAGAGCTATACAGATCGTCTAGCACCATCTCTTTCCCACACTGGAATTACGCCCGTAAACTTTTCTGGTAGGACTTGCTTATTTTCAGGTAAAATAAATTTTCAGTGGGTTTTTGTGGAATTATGGGTTTTAGTAATGGTTTTAGTGGTTTTTTTTTTGTTTTCTGGTGACTTTGGTTTCCTATGTTTGTTTTTATTAGCTGTAAGTCCCCCATGTACTAAAATAATATATAAATTATATTATTTTGCTCCCTTACCTTAGTGTTTATATTATAACCAGATTAAACTTTTCAACTAATGTTTATTAACTACTGTAAGACGATGACAAAATATTCTGAAACAAATTATTTGGTGAATAGGAATAAAAACGTGTGACAGAAGAAAATACAAATTAAATATTGTGTCTTATGCAAAAGTAAAATGAGAACTTTCCATCCAGAGTCAGAAAAATAATTTTGGTTTACAGGTTGAACTGGGGAGTGTAGTCTTGATCCTGCATTTCAGCCTTCTGCAATGAGAAAAGATAGAAGCTCAAAAAAGATGCACTTTGCGTTGTATCTGCGCCCTTAGTTAAGGAAATGTTGTACAAATGTTCTAGAGAACGCGCTCAGAATAGTTTACCTTTTGTCTGTCCTCGGCTTATGATAATTGATTGAATATGGAGCGACATGCAGGAACGGACTTTAGTTGGTTACAAAATTAAATAGTACCTATGTACTTATTGAAAGCCAAACACAGAGAAAAATGGAAAGAGGGAAGGGAGGCCTTTCCCTGCAGTGGAATACATCAGGGTCATAATAAATAATCATATCCTTATTGGACAAGCGTCACGGTAGACCTTGACGGAGGTGGCGGGACTAGTTCTTTCCGTCCTCTGCCAATGTGGACTAAACATTGGCCCAGGATCGAAACAACTGGAATTTATCGGGAGAGGGCTTTACCTGGGTAAAGCCCTCTCCCGATAAATTCCAGTGGGATGACGCTGGCTCACAGGAACAGTGACTTTTTTAAACTAAATTTGGATAAATCTTATATTTAAATAAGGAGACAAATGTGTTTATATCCAATACAAACGGGTTTGTTTCATTTTATTTGGTAGGATTGTGAAAAGAGCGTAATGACTTTGCTAATTGTATCACCTCCTGAATGTTTGAATTTTTTTATACTTTTTTAACTGACATCGAGTGGTATTTCGGCTCATCTTTACTTAAACCTAACTAAAATGACATAATGTGACTTTAGACGTTAAAAGCTATGGATGAATAAGTGTGATCGTCAGTATTTTGTTTTAGGTCAGTAAGCATTTTATGTTTATTCCAAATTCAAAACACAAATATGTTTGCAACGAACGCCGTCTCTGTATTCAGACACGACAATAGTGTTCTAAATATGAAATACTATTTGAAAATAGTTGACATTGCAGTGCGTACAGGCCAAAAACAGGTTATCACAATAACATACTATATCTTTCTACGAGGAAATATAACTGGCGAAGTGACGAACATTGTGTGCAAGCTCTTAGAACATTTGACAAAACGGAAAAAGAATTTAGGTATGGAAATAGTAGCGCAATGTTTTTGTTCCTTTTTTAAGCCGGAATATAAGGAATGTTACCAACACGCCTACACATAAATAAAATAAAATCAAAGGCAACATTAAAAAAGGTAAGGTTAGGTTTAAAGTAGAAAAAAGTTATACTTTTAACGTTTCGCAAACGTTCAGCGTCATTTTGATAAATTGTTTTCTAAGAATCTAGGTAAACGCAATGCAATTTTTTTATCGGTCATTGTAAAAGATACCTAACTAAGTACGTGTTCAAGATAAAAATATCACCATTGAACTAAAATAATATTTTATTTATTTATTTTATTTTCTCCGTCTTACGACTATCTTTACAGGGTTACCTAATGCGATAGTAGGTATACACAATAACAATATTATATTTTGTAACTAATCACAAACAGTGCATTTTTGTGAACTCACTTATAGAACAATGGAATACTTATCAACGTCACAATCAACGTCTATGAGGTTGAGAGTGTGTAGTGCACGTCACTGGGCGCCTCACCTAACAGATTGGTCCGCATGCGCGGCTCCGCCAGCAAGCGTGGCTGCCGACGTCGCCCCACGTACCTGATAAATGTGGCTGTAGAATTATAATAATTATCTAACTGAAACATTAATAATTTAATTTGTCACGCCATTCAATGCGGTTTGTGAGTCAGCCTGTATTACGTATGCCTCTAATCTGAACAGCAGGAAAATCCTATTTAGAGTATCACCTGACTAAAAGATAATTTAATTTAAACCATAGATAGCATAAGAAACATTGTTGTTACGAATTTATAACAGCAATGATATTAATTATCTATATTTTATCGCTACGTGTCGACAAAACGATAAAACACAAGATTTAGCATTAAATCGTAAAGGATATGAGATAAAATTAATGCGTTATTAGTTTTAAAAACATACCTACGTAATACTTTTTTTTACCAGAGATAAAAACTTTTTTCATTTTCATTTGCGAAAAAGTTGAAAGTTCCATTCCGGGTGTTTTGGAATTATTTTTTCCTTTTTTGAATGTTTATATTATTTATCCATGGCTGTTGTTGTTATTATTAATTTTAAACTCAAAGTAGAATTACTGCGTTACATTTCGAAACATTGCAGATTGTTTTTGTTTAACTTATGACGGAAATTGCGTTCGTCTGTTATTTTACTTTTTGTTTCAGTTTAATATGAACTGAATAAAGTGAAAGAGGAAATTTCGTGCACTTTTGTTTATGTAATTAAAGGTTGGTGAGCCTAGTTGACTCAATGTTTCACGAATAAACCCATATTATTGGTACATTGACCCCAATTTGAAACTGAAATCAGTAACAAAAAAGGTAACGACTGATAAGTCGAATATAGTGACACTAAAATTATTTTACCATGTTATTATATACCTATATTCTAGCAAATAAATAAATTTCACAATGTCTCTACCTCAACTAAAGGTAACTAGCTCATTCGTCGAATTTTTTTTTCGATTCTTGAATAATACATGATTGTTATTACTAGCCCTTACTGTCCCACTGTTGATCAAAGACCTCCCTCCATTCCTTCCTTAGCAACGATTCTTTACTAGTTCTTTCCAATTCTCAAGAAAGACACTCAGGTCGTCCCGCAATCATTTCGGTGGGCTATCGCGGCCCCAATCCTATGTTTTATGGGCCTACAGTTCAATATACAGATTCAATATACAGAAACTCGTGGCTAAATAATAACTGCTGCTCGGGTCGATCTTTAGGTTAAGCTACGCTTGTCTACATACCGAGTTTCCTCCGTGCCTCGGAAAGCACGTTAAGCCGTTGGTCCCGGCTGTCATTTGGAGATCTTTAACAGTCGTTACAGGTAGTGGCCCGAAAGTCTGACAACCAGTCTTACCAAGGGGTATCGTATTACCCAGGACCAACTGGGTTGTGGAGGTCAGATAGGCAGTCGCTCCGCGTAAAATACTGGTATTCAGCTGTATCCGGTTAGACTGGAAGCCGACCCCAAAATAGTTGGGAAAAGGCTAGGCAGATGAGTTCAATATACAGATTTACCTAAAACGCAAAATAGAAAGACTTAGAGTACAGACGGCAGCAGATCAGTCTACTACAAACTGTCAAATTTTAATAGTTTTTTTTTTCGCTATAGCGTTAGGTTCAAGGTTGATTGGGAAGTTTCGGGTAGCTTGATGTGCTGGCGTCTGTACATCAACATAATTAATATGTTGTAAATCCATCCAGTGATATAGCACCGCGCCTTTAATTTCCAACAAACTCATTCAATATAAAAACAAACACTTACTTCGTATTTAGCTACACCTCGGTCCCAAAGCATTCATTGCCGTTCATTTCTGAGTAAAGAATGAACTAATGAATGAATTGCCGCACCCCTCAATTAGTGAATGAATAGTTTTCAGCTTTACTGCGTACATTTAAGCAGACATGTCTATTATGTTGCCTTGACCCAGTTAGATAAAGAATTTATTATTATACTTCGTAGAACAAATGTGGAAATATATGGAAGTTTTAAAATTCTATGAGTTTTTTATTGTTGTTGGTAGAATTTGGGCACGTGCATTTTAGTATTCGGCTTGGTTTATGTTTATACGTAGATAAGGCTGGATTTTTTAGGCCTTGGGAAATAATGTGGCCAGCTGCCTAGTTGCGTAGGACGCTTGATAAACATTATAAGCAAAATTCTTACATAATTTCGGTCTTGAATGTTTATAAACCTAGGTACCTACGGTTACACTATGATTGTGTGTTACTAAGGTGCTATTCTATCTTGATAGATTGCCTACGCGAACCGTAATGATGACCCAATCAGATTGGCACGAAAAACGTAATCGTAATGATTAATAAGACTTTTCTTGCCGAAATAGACCTTCCGTTTAACAAAAATACACGACATATTTGCTTGAAGAGCACTACAAATACCTTCAAACCTGAATCAGTCAGCTCCGATACCTCGTTGACTAGCTAATAATTTTATTACGGTATGGGACTGGGCAGGCTAGGCTAGACTGCAGCCCTGAGACAGCTAGACGGGGCGCGGTAGACCGAGAAGAAGATGGTGGGACGCTTTGGATGGCTTCGTCGTGAATCGCGAGAAGACAGCACACCATCGAGATTGGTGGAGGGAATGGCGGCAGGTCGTTGCCCAGGGGCGGGACAGACTATGCTGAAAAAAATCTTAATATCTACTTACACCTCGTTTTTACGTGCTCCCTCACCTAGCATTTCCTTGTAGTGTAAAAGAACCAAGATTTGATTTTGTACAAAAGTAAGTAATTTTTTGAATAGCACAAACCCGCAACACTATTCCCAAACCACTGCAACCCCAGAAAGCCAGAACCAACAGCAGTGACCTCCGCTCGACGGACTCCTAGAGAAACAATTTAACTGTCTTGGATCCCGCAACGAAATAAATCAGAAAAGAATAACGGAGAAGTAGGAAACACAGACTTTCCACTTCCCTCCATAAGTATCAGCAGAAACAAGTGAATCTGAACTGTTACATTACAGGCGAATACTCCCGGCTAGGGAGCATCGGAACTGAAGAATCTTATTTGATGGCTTCTTAGCTATCAGACGTAGGCGTGCCGCGTCGCTGCTGCAGAGGGTCCGGAGCAGCTCAAGCAGTCTCCTGAATGTCATTGCGGGGAAATTTGATTGCCCGTTTATGCATTTCTTTTCAAACCTGCATTTTTTACTAACATAGTTGTTAAAGTTCATGTTTATTAACTACTAACAATTTATGCACACAATAACAGAATAACTCAAACAAGAGCAGAATGGAAAGAGCTGGAGGAGGCCTTCGTGTCGCAAAGACGCCGACGCCCAATAACTACGACATATATTATCTAATACTTAATTTAATATTAACAAAAATTAATAATAGTAATAGTATTTAATAATAATTGTAATTGTAAAGATAAGATAATATTGAATTTAATGTTTTATATTATGTAAATCCATTTAATTGCATGGTATATAATGAAAATGAAATTATGTATATTGTGTTGGCAATAAAGGCTTAATAATAATAAAAAAAAAACAATTTTTATGGATGTTAAAATGATATCTGAAATAAAATGATTATTATTATTATTTCCGTTACTAACTATTCTCCTAAAGATTTGACAACACATGACAATAAAGTTGAATTCTTTTGTTTTGTAGGTTTGGTCTATTATGTAGATAAATTCAATCGAGGAAGATAACATTAAAATGTAGGTGTAATCTGATAAACAAACTGTTTTTTTTTAAACAGATGACGTAGCGTGTTTAGTCTGTCTCTCGGCATCAGATTTATGTCCATCCATTTATACTTACTGATACGACAGACTAGCTGTTGTCCACGAACTTCGTCCGCGTGTAATTATTATAAAAATACTACTTCCCTATTTGAATTGGATTTGGTTTTTTTTAATTATATTTCATTTCTTTGAAGCTCCTAACCCATATTAGACAACATCATAAATCATTCATATTAGATACAAAGTCACATACAAATAAATATGACATCAACACACTGATCATTAATAATTCATATTCACACAAAATCAATTAATTAATTTACAGTAGTCTCTTTTTGCATGGAACCCTAATTCTTTTTCTAAAATAAAAGTAGCCAAAGTTGCTTCTTATAACATCAACTATCTGCTACATTATTGAACTAACGGGCACTTAGACTTAAGCTTGAAATAATTATATTCCTATTTGGGTAATAGTGTACTCATTGTTCAAGAGCCAATTTGAATAATAATTTAAAAAAAAAACCGGCCAACTGCGAGTCGGACTCGCGTACAAAGAGTTCCGTACCATTATCTATAAAAACGGCAAAAAAAATCATGTCTGTTGTATGGGAGCCCCCCTTAAATATTTATTTATTTTGTTATTAGTATTTGTTGTTATAGCGGCAATCGAAATACATAATTTGTGAAAATTTCAACAGTCTAGCTATCGCGGTTCTTGAGATACAGCCTGGTGACAGACAGACGGACGGATAGACAGCGAAGTCATAGTAATATGGTCCATCATATGGACATTGGGAATCATCGGTTTTTTGACTCAACCTTGGCTAACACCACACATTAAAAACCAGTACCTATGTGTATCTAATCAAAAAATTTTCATGCATTATTTTGGGTCATTGTAGTGTAGAGATGTCTTGGTGTGTAACAGTGCCAACAGCCGGACCTAATGTGTTCGTCAGTCTTTGCATTCTTATCCGCACACTAACATAAACATAAATGCGGCCAGTTGTTCATCGAATAAAGGCGTTATAACGTGTTCGTGGTTTTGATAAGTCTGCGTAATAAAACAAGACCATTGATGAAATTTTATTTAGATTTATTGGAAAAGTTGGTTGATTTTTAAACAAGTTAAACATTTTACGTGGATATTATAAAGACGGCTTTCAGGTTGTTTATGGCGGACGGTAAGATTATATTTTTACTTATGATTATAATTAAATAAAAAATAAAATATTATAGGTAGGTCACACTCTTCGGGCCCAAGAGTGGGACGGAGCAAGCTAAGAAAAAAAAAGATAATTTTTCCAAAAAATATGTAGGTATATCATCTATAACAAATAAATAGAATTGAAGTGTCTGTTTGTTATTTTAAAATAACAGCTTGTTACTGAATGCATAAACAGTACTTATAAAAAAAATCTTTCTTTCTGATTGTTCCGGCTAATCTCCGAAATGTCTAGACTGATTTTGACGGGACTTACGGGAGTAACTTAGGTTACTTTTTTTTTGAAAAAGGCTTAGTGTTCCGTGAAAAAAAATTAAAACCCTAGAAATAGTTAACTAAATCCGATTCAAATAGGGATGAAGTATAATTTTTATAATAATTTCACGCGCACTACGGTTGCCGAGCACAGCTAGTGTTTAATGAAATCGTACCGAAGTACTTAAAGACTGAACATTGAATATTTAAAAAAAAAAGGCCGTGGGTTTCCACATGTCGTTTTTTTTAAATATTCAATATTCAGTCTTTACTTCGCTACGATTTTATTACGATTTTTCTTATAGACTGAACATTGAACATTTAAAAAAAAACCACGTGGGTTTCCACATGTCGTTTTTTTTTAAACCACAACAATGAACAAGATAGAGGACTTAGCTAGTAAGATAATCACTTTATGGTGGACCACGAGCATTTGCGCCTTGGTGCGTTTCATTTTAATGACTGCAAGCGCTCCATATCGGCAGGAGAGCACGCGGTAGTGGACAACAGAGACGTCATCGCTATTAACCGCTAATATGCTAGGATGACGTTTACCAAAAAACTTGCAATTTATAAAAAAAAATCTCCAATTTAAATTATATTAATAAAAATTCTTTTAAATTGTTTTAGGTGCTTTCTGCGGCATGCTTGGATAGTGGTCTCGTTCAGTTTTTTCAAAAATTCAGTCCTTTGCCGTACACGGCACGCGCTTACTCGTCGATGTGACAATGGCGTTCAAAAGTTTAATTTCTTCTAGATTAAATAAAGCTGTTATAAATGGAATGAAACTTTTTAATGACAACGCAATGTGTGTAGGTGGTCCTTGTTAGGTTTACAGAATTCATATAGTTTTGCTCAACCTCCTTTAAAAAAAGCTAAAGGCGTTGGACGATTTTTGTATGAAGCGTGGCCTGCCCAACTCTCACTATTTTAATTTGTTTTAAACATAGCGGTCATGCATTAAACCTATATAAAACAATAACTGGCATCAATCCAAAAAAAGTATTTTATGACAAAATCTTCTAAAGTGTCAGTTCTGTTTTAATATCAATGATTTCAATGATTTCAATGTTTTTTTTAAATATTTATGCTTTTTCAATGACTTTTATTGATATATTTTTTTATTCATCTCATTTTATTATTTTTGTTGTCTATGGGTATTTTGCCTGAATTAAAACACAATTTATTTATTTAATTATTTTTTTTAATATTAAAAAGACTAATAGAAAACGGACCCTTCACAACTCAGTAACCCTACGCAAACAATATTGCTGGGAAATGACTTTTTTTTGGCGGAAAAATACGCTTTACTGTAAAACTCAATGTAAGGCACTCAATACATTGCCCTGATACATTGGGTCATTGATTAAACGGGTCATGGAGGTATTAAAGGTAAAGTTATAATTCTTGAAAGTAACATTAAAAAAGAAATTGAATACGTTGGAACCTTGACCACAAATATATTCTCTGCAGCTAGAATGTTCCCAGGTAAGGTCCAGAGCAAAAAAATGATCGCAATGACGGGGAAAACAAGTGCCTTTCGGCTTCGGTAAGAATCTACTTTTGTTACACCCTTTAAATATCTATATAGGCTTGCGTTTGGCTGAAACTAGCCTGATGTGAAACGATGGTGCGGCCTAGAGTGGAGCACGTTTGCTAGAAGAGCCTGATTCACTCGAACTTTGACGAGTGGCTACACTATTAATGTTCCTTCGACGCACACAAAGCTGGGTGCAAAAGCTAGTCCTTTATAAAGACGAAGATCATCCAAATTAATATGTAAAACTTTTTTTTTATAAAGCTACAAAACAGTTTCTTACGGCATCTGACGTTGTTATTGTGAGTGGTGTGACTGTAATACACGTGTATAATAAAAGGTTAATATAGTGGATTTTTTGTTATTCTACATTGTTTTATGTTTATTAAGAAAATTCTAGTGTCTTTGATAAAAGATTTAATGTTATCGGATGATATTTTCACGTCAGTTATGTCACTTTATGGGTGATTTATTTCCTTTCGTATCGGAAGGACATTTAAGTTAAACGTCCTATGAGCACAACGTCACAAAAGCAAAGAGACCTTTGTACAAAGACCTTCAAATGTTTACGAGCCATAGACACGGACAAGACGAAGAAAATGGTAATGCAATACTTGTTACTACTTAGTAACAAATTGCTCTCTCTAATGTTATACGTCCGCTTATCCGTGTGTCAAAATCGAAAACGTTTGGGATCAAAATTTTTGTATGAAAATATTCCCAATGTCCGCTGTATGAATCTTTTAAATCTCTTTGCCTTTGTAGGTTTAAACTGTGCGATTTTTACAGTTTCGCAGCTTGACAGTTATAATATTTACACGATGGTTTTTATCACTCTTTTTTAAGAGAAGAAGAGAACACACGTACTAAAATGTAACACAAGACATTCTCAATGGAGAAGAGTTTCTCTTTCCCATTTTCCTCCTTTAGGAGTCATTACCCATCCTGAAGAAACAAGCGTTGTCTGAGAGGTAATTGTGTAACACATTTACAATGACAAATGACAATGTGCTTTGTTGAACCGACTTGGACGTATACAAACAGCAGACATTTTATTTTTTTTAATGACTAAGGATTTTTTGTCAAAAGTCTTTTAAGGAGAAAATGCTTATTACGAGATTTAGCAGAAAGGAGTTTTCGTCGTTGACTGTCTCTTTGGTCTAGTGGTCGGTGGTGGTTATTAGGTTCTAGGTTCGATTCCCGGGCCAAGCACAGTGTTATTGGGTTTTTCCATCAGGATTTTCTCAGTAGCAGCCACGGAGTCTGCATTTGTGCCCATTTGATGGTAATAGCCTCGCGATTACATTGGACTTAAAAATAACAGTTGAAATGTGGGTGTACTTGTCAGATACACTTCTGCCGAACCTTTCGTGGATTACAAGGCGTGATGTTCTGTTGTGAGTTTTCGTCAATACCACAAATAACAGCCGTCCATTCATTTCTGTTTCCAATCGATTGATTTCTAACCATACAAAATGTCAAAAAACTACCTTCATATCTCATTTCCTGCAACGCACTTGGCTAGACATATATGGAAGTAACCTCACACAATAATTACGCTCTATTTCACCAAGTCGTTACATTTGGCGCGTCCACCAGACATCGCAGTTTATTTACCGGAAAGTTGTAAATACGGAGGCGTTTACCTTCAGCTCCGAGGGTTGGCAGACGGCCAGCTGCTTCTCAGAACTGTGTGATGACGGAGTGATTGGATTAGGGGTGGTCGTTACGAGCAAAACTGTGTAGATAGTAGATAGGTACTTATGTGGTACCTGCCGGGGCTGGGGACTGTTCGGAAGAGATACCGCGGCCCTGGAACACAAACGGCAAAGGAACATGGATGGGTTTTAGTCAGTACAACTCAGACATTTCCTTCCGCTCCGCCCAGAGCGGGAGGGGTCATTTGATGATTTCACACCCGAAATAAAAAGGTGGATGCAGGTGACCACTGGCCACGTTAATCGGGCGTAAGTGCGACTTTTATGTCGTCTAAAATGCAGAGACCACGGACAATTTGAATTTTCTACCAAAAAGCCTGTATGGACCACCATGCTTGTCTTGATAGCACCGCAATTACCTACACAAGGATAAGTAACTAAATAAGATGTTGTTGACAAAACAAAACATCTAAATACTAAAAACGAGGCAATGCTGCCAGCCTTCTGGGCACTTATCCTGTTGACAGCGATGCGGACGAATTTTTGGACGCCCTGTAACCCTTTTCTACTTGACATATTTATTACTATTATAATTTTGTAGTTTGTAAATAATTTAATTATCTTTGAAATACATACTTAGCTCGAATCTACTCTGAAGTTTTTAGTTGAAAGCAAAAACACGAAAAACAGTTTGCAATTAAATTCTCAAACAAAACACCAAAAAAGTACAGGAACACTTTTCCACTTCAACTAAAATCGACAACCCTGAAGCGACTCTTTTAGTTTTTTTTGCCCTCTTTTTCTCTCATTCGCAACTGCGCCATATCCGAGAGAGACAGAAGATAGGATGAATTGGTCACAGTGTAGTATTATAAATAGTGGAGCAGTGAGGGCGTGTCGCCTATATCGATGTAATGTCGTACAGTTGGCACGGCGCTGTGTTTCGTCACTGTTGTAATTGGTATCGACAGTACCAGATTGTGTTTGTTGTGTTTTTGATCGATAAGAAAATGCTGGAGTGTTTCTAAAGGAGATGTGGCTTCGGAAGATTATTGATGAATGTCATAAAAGCTACCTAAGAGGACCTCGTGGCTATAAACCGCGCTTGTATACCACTCATTGCATACCGACTTTCTTTCGGGGCGTCAGAAAGCACGTTAAGCCGTACGTCCCGGTTATCATCTTAAGATCTTTGGGGTAGTCAGTGGACAGAAAGACTCGCAACCAGTCTTACCAAGGGGTATCGTATTACAGTACTAACTGGGTTGTGGAGGTCAGATAGGCAGTCGCTTCATGTAAAATACTGGTATTCAACTGCATCCAGCTAGAGCGGAAGCCGACACCAAGGACACCAACATAGTTGGGATTGTTAGGAAAAGGCTAGGCAGATGATGTAAAACCTTCCTAGGCTCCTTAGGTCCTAGACAATTAGTTATCACTTTCATAGCGTTTCCTATTTTTACAACGACTCCTTAATTAAGATTTTTTGATTGCTCATGAAATGTCAATCCAATTGAGGATTGTATTAGTAAGTACTAAATACTTTCTGATTGGAAGCATGCCACTGTGTTGCATATAATAACTTGTGTGTTATGGCTTGTTTTTTTTAGGGTTCCGTACCTCAAAAGGAAAAACGGAATCCTTAGGATCACTTTGTTGTCCGTCCGTTCGTCTGTCTGTCTGTCAAGGCCCTTTATTTCGGTAATGCGAGGAGGTAACGAAATTGAAATTAAATCCATATACTTAAGTCTACAGTCCCTTGAAGCTGTGAATCAAACTTTTAAGTAAACATAAAAAAAAATACGGCCGTTTATGTCGCACTGACAAAACGTATGTTTCGACACTGTCAAAGGAATCAAAATTTAAAGTTAAATTTATTTCCCATTGTCCTAGAATCATGAAATTTGGCAAGAAGCAATATCTTACAGCACATGTAAAGGAAAAAAACTGAAAACCGTAAATATGTACTTTAATGACAAAATACCTACAAGTTTGTACGGAACCCTCGGTGCGCGAGTCCGACTCGCATTTGGCCGGTTTTTTTTTAAATAACTTTGCCCCTTGCAACGTCTGATTTACGCAACAAGCGCGAGTTTTATGAACTTTAAAAAAAAATGTAGTTATTATACATATAACCAATATTATGTTAAACTAAAAATACATGCAATTCATTAATAACTTTAGTAAAAAAACATTGATAACCTGCGCGAATATTTCAGCGAGCTGCCAATTTTGCTAGACTGGGCCCTTAATTATGAGAGTCTAGGCTGTCTAGCTAGATTGGCAGTATCTCCAAGATTTCTTGAGGATCCCATGCGTCAGATGTTTCTTTTTCATGACGTAGTTTTACAGAGATACTAAAAGTCACCATGATGCCAGTAAATTACTGTCAGCATCCATCACGGCACAAAATATTTAGGTAGTATTCACGTGCGCCTGAGTAAATTTTTTGCTGACTTTACGATCGTTCAAGGAAATCACAGTTTTTCCTTATTTACAAAACATTGATGACCTCCCCTCACTTTTAAACGATGTTTCAGCTAAACACTTCTCGAAAAAGATTTAAAATGTGCTATCAAAGCGTGTTGAAAATAAACAAAAATACGTTGGTAATGACTACCAGCACGTGGCTAAAAGCTTTTTTCTTGATCTCGTGGCGAAAAGCGTGATTTTTCAATTACTACGTAACTATGCAGAGGTCATCGGAGTAGGATAAAGGTTTCTCAAAACAGGAAAGTCATCGAAGTAAAGAAGTATGTGTAAGATGGTGTTAGTAACAATCACACCTAAGTATGTGACTAAAAGACTAACGAATATAAATCTTGATGGACGGAGAGGGAGAGGAAGACCAAAAAGATGGTTGGATTGTGTGAGGAATGATATGAAGGAAAAAGGAATGAATGTGAGCGAGGAGATTGACAGGGCCGAATAGAATGGACAAAATAACGTGGGAAAAGGGCTTCCTGCCATGATGATGGTGTTGGCAACAATCAGAATCTTCGTGGAGCTAAATCGAAATCAGCCAGTGCGTATCACCAACATAAGAATGTTGATAGGAAGTCGCATCATACATGTGTTGAAGAGGAATTCCAAGCATATTCAGAAAGGGATAATGGTGTCTAGACTATTGGCCAGAGAAATACACTCTACAAAAAAGGTAGTATTTCTGAATAATCGTAGTATCATCATCATCATTCTCTTGCCCTTATTCCAATTTATTTGGGGTCGGCGCAGCATGTCTTCTTTTTCCGTACTTCTCGATTACTCGTCATCTCTTCAGACACCTCCTTTCTTGCCATATCATCGTTCACACAGCCCATCCATCGATTTTTGGTCTTCCTATACTCTTATACATATCCACATGACCACATTCATACGCAAAACTTTGCTCACGACATTAATCGTAATACTTTGTCAGCAATGGGTTATACCGCATCTTCTATCATGCCCATCGTGCACAACTATCTGCACGACAGAACCCGCAAGAGGACCTAGACAAGGCAAAGTTTATATCCCTGTAGCTTGTACCGGGAACAAGAAAGAAATATTGATAAGCTACAAGACATTCGTCTTGCCAAAGGTGTCCTGTTAGCCAGTAACTGGGCTGTGGAGGTCAGATAGATAGTCACTCGTAGTTAGTCGCATCCGGCCCCAACATACAAGCTGTAAGCGGACCCTTCATCAAGCCGCGAACCAAGCATTCTGTACATCAAACTAAGTAACCCTACGCTTAAAAGATTGCAGGGAAACGACTTTTTTGAGGGTGAAAAATTACGTTTTACGGTAAAACTGTAAGTAACGCACTCAATACATTGTGGTGATAGAATCATTGAATAATAAACGCGCCAAACGCACCATGGAGGTATTAATGCAGTATTAAAAAAAAAAAACTTTTCAAAAAGTTGGAACCTTGACCTCCAATTTATCCCTGTAACTAGAAGGTTCCCAGGTATGGTCTAGAACAAAATAATGATCGCAATGGTAATCGGTATGGGTATTTTTACACCCATTCGTTGCGAAAAGGCTAGTCAGACGATGAGGACACGAATTACATCATTTTGGACTAATACTAAGTACCTTGTTTATTCTTCTTTTCTGCATTGTACATCTACATTCCCGGAGATAACAAACTCAAACTCAAACTCAAAGCATTTATTTCAATTAGACCATTACAGGCACTTTTGAAAGTCAAAAACAAAAAAGCTAAGCTACAGTCACATTCACAAGGCATAATAACTTGCGAAAGTACTGTAGTTGCACATTCCAAATCGTAGATCTCTATGGAGAAAAATGGGCAAGAAACTCCATGGACACTCTTTTTACTATTATTGTTTGTGTTTATAATTCTCAGATCATCTGTTGTATGATAGATAATTCCGTTTTTAAAACTAGACTGTTTTGTTTTCAAATTGTTATGAAGTTCCTCAAACTGTTATGTGTCTACATGTGGATGCTGTGTTACTAAATTACGTGATGTTGTATCAACACATGTGAATCTATTTTCCAACTATGTAAATTGTAGGTGTTGAACTCCAATCTTTGTTGAATAACGTGAATAACGTATCTTCTCCGCCTTTAATTCTGAGGCAAATGTATCGAAATCAAGGTGCCTGTCAATGTGATTCCCACTTGCTTTACATGTGTCTGCGCACTTGATGACAGTGAAAATGGGGGTTCGCGTAGCTGAATTTTCTGGGTAAAACATTTTTGCCATCGCTTTGAAGCAAGGAATGGGATCGGAACATGAATGGAATCAATTTGTTGCCAATGAACATTGACATTAACAACTACAAATCAAGTATTTTGTAACAGTAAAATAAATAATAGCTTGTTAATATTGTTGCGTAACATTCCTTTTTGAGTTACGCTGGTACTTCATAAAGTTACATCGATTCCGGGTCTTTGATAGTTTGCCTGTAACGTCTTTCAAAGACATAATGACAATGACATAGGTAGAGCCATTCAAAACATTTACATAACTTCGGACAAAGACTAACAGAATTCGCCAATACACCTACATTTCTTTGAAATCAAGGTCAGACCAGTCGCTGACGACGATAAGAAACCGACAATAACATAAGAAGAGATAAAAGCAGGCGCCAAACATGTTATTTAAAACATTGATAAATACATAGCAACACTATTTTATTGTTTTGAAACCATGTTTGTTAAGACGATAGGACTAAATAAAGTTACAGACGATGACGTGGAAGATGTTTGTTATTTTGATAATGTTTGCGGTCCAAATAAGTAACATGATGTTTCATATATTGTATGACACTTCTTCAAAGGCTGAATGAATGTCTTCCAGACTCTTGAAGCCAAACATTAAATAATTCAACCATCAACAGAAAATACGGAATATTTACCATATTTTTTACTATTTGTTTTTTTAATGATCATGATCACGGATAAACCGACCAAAACAATCTTAAACATGGTAAATATCCCGTTTTTAGTGTTAACAATGGTTGTGGAACCATCATCACCTAGCCTTTTCCCAACTATGTTGGGGTCGGCTTCCAGTCTAACCGGATGCAGCTGTATACCAGTATTTTACATGGAGCGACTGCCTATCTGACCTCTACAACCCAGTTAGCGCTAGGTAATACAATACCCCTAGATAAGACTGGTTGTCAGACTTTCGGGTCACTGACTACCTGTAACGACTGTCAAAGATCTAC
Source organism: Eurois occulta (assembly GCA_950022335.1). Lineage (NCBI taxonomy): Eukaryota > Metazoa > Arthropoda > Insecta > Lepidoptera > Noctuidae > Eurois > Eurois occulta. Next base: position 17,593,046 of record OX465478.1, read on the forward strand.
AAAACGACAGCCGGGACCAACGGCTTAACGTGCTTTCCGAGGCACGGAGGAGACTTGGTGTTATAGTGACCATGTCAGTTAAAAAACTTGTACATTAAATAATTTCTTACTAAAAAACTGAAACAAAAGGCATTTAATAACTACCTCTCCTGATTACATAATGGAACTCCGATAAAGAAGTAAATCCAATCAATTAACACCATACATTAAACCTTCACGATAAACGAGAGGCGATCAAATAAATAATGACCATAAATAGCAAAATATTGAATCCTTTCTGACGTTGAATAGAACCCCCTTTTCATCAAGAATTACGTCGATTATTGGTTTCTATTTGTTGGTATTGAATTGATATAATGGGGTTGTGTAAGTTCTTTAGTTATGTCATGTATTTCTTGAATGTTTGTTTAGTTTAACTGTTATGTTAGTTCACTGGCATGGCACCTTGAAAGTTCTATAGTACTTACCACGTTTGGCGTCATCAGTGTAAGCAGATATTAGCGAGACCGTTATCTTCTACAAGGGTCAACCATCATTTTGGTTCTTTCGACTTTCATTCATCTGTAGTTTGTAATATTCGCCGTTTCCCAGTTGTTAGTTCATGTAGGTACCTACATATATTTCTGACTTTGTAGTCACTTATCTACAAGTAGATGTCCTAACTTTTTCACCGTCATCATCATTATACTTCGGTATACAGCCTCTAGACACAGGCTCATCCTCGGCCACTCTATCCATATCACCTTTAAAAGTGGTCATATGCTACTGCAACCGTGGAAGTCCGTACTTCAAAATCTAACCCTTACATGCATCGGAAATTTTTTTTTTACTGAATCGTAATCGTAGTATCAGATATTATCAACTGCAGGTTTTTGGAGTTCTAATTGATACGAGTGAAGACAAAGAGTACACATCTGTAATAATATAACATAAGACCACGTCTGGTAATCCCCGAGGGGTTAGGCAGAGGTGTGCCTAACAGCACACCTACAGTTCGCCAGCTATGTTTAAGTCCCAATTTCCATGTAACAGGGGGCGAGCCTATTGCCATCAACCGTGCACAAATCCGAGTCTCCGTGGCTACTATTAAGAAATTCCTGATGGAAAAAACCCAAAAATACTTTGCCCGACCGGGAAATCGAACCCAAAACCTCATGCTCAGCAGTCACGCTAGGGACCACTATACCAACGAGGCAGAGACAGCTGAGACATCTGGTAACCCACTAAACTGACTTCAAAACACGTGAAACTTCAGTCTAGTACATATAACGTAGAAAGACCCAGAATGACACAGCTGCTTAGCATTCTGTACACGTCAATGTCGACTGAGGAAAAGGGTCATGATTGTACTTATAGATTAGCCAATGGATTTGTAATCTTCACTCAATGTAATTATTGACCTTAATCTATTTACCTACCATTGTTGATGGTGAATGAATGCATTTGTGCAATAACAGCTGATTGCACGAAGCTATCCATTCAACAATTCCACAGTAATATTGTGGTGAGACTTCAACTCTGTAGTACCTAATCATTAAGTTTGCTTTTTGTATGACATTGGTCTCTCATCATAAATATTGTCCAACGGATCTATCCGACACCACCAATGGATGGTTTCTCTTACCTTCAGGGTTATAACATCCTCTCTGACAAAAGGGTTTAGGAATCCATTCAGAAACTGTCTTTTTTTGTAAAATAGAGTTAAGTGCATTAAAAAAAATCAGGTTTCGCTTATCACACTTTCCAACGATATCTGTCGACAAAGTGACATTCATAATACAAGGTGTAAACGGACCCTTCATGAAGCCGTCAGCTAAGCATTCTGTATATCAAATTCAGTAACTCTACGCAAAAATTATTAGGTACTGGGAAACGAGTAAAGTTTTTTTGGCGTGAAAAATCACGTTTTACGGCAGTACTCACTGTAACGCACTCAAAACATTGTACTGATGGATGCATTGAATAGTACGGGGTTTATCATTAAAACTTGCATATAAAAAATAAACTTGTGATAAATTGGAACTTTGACCCCTAATCACCGTAAAATAGAATGTATATAAATATGTCCAAAACAAAAAAAAATCTAATGACGGGGAGAACACGCCTTTTAGCATCGTTTATTGAAATACGAACCTGTTTTAAAAGCGCTAGTCAACTGTTAATGCCTTCTTGTAACAAACTCCGTCAATTTAACGGAGTCCAGCTTCTTTCGTATTTGTATCCTCTCAGACAGTACTTATTATTCTGATTACAACACTATTACAGTTACTACTCTTACCTACTTTTATTCTGCATGGATGATATTTAATACGCAAATTGCAGGCACGCGTAGATATTATGCAGTTTTGACCTCAATTTAGTGACTAAAAACAACATTGATTGACTATTTTCGCACCAGTATTTTCCGAACTAAATAATAACATGAGTAGATCCGGACGCAAATAATGACTCAGATACTTCATATTCAAAGTCATTTGGAGCCTGCTCCTAAAATAGATAAGTGTTGAATATTGATTGTGTCCTGTTATGTAAGATAATACATAATGAATGATACATAACGGCTACGAAAAACAGAAGGCCAAAGACGTCAAAATCGCGGGAAACAAATGCATGTGGGACGTACCGGATTGAAAACAATGGCGGAAAAAAGGGGAGGCTATAAGCAATAGTGGATGGATTCGGGCTGTAATGATGTTGATGATGTAAGGAGGTCTTTTGCACACGAGGTTAGGTTACAAGATCATACGTTTCCTGAACGGGAGAACTTAAACTTTACCAAAGAACTAAGGTAATTGGCAATCGCCTTCAAAAATGTCATCTGATAAAATGTCACTTTGTCTAAACTCTTAGGGTTGGATTTGTAAGAAGAAAATATTTTTTGATATTTCGCTCTAGATTGGTATTGGAAACCAAATACAATGATAGCAGGCCATTTTATCAATAGCCCGTATCTAATGTCCAATTTTCGTTCAGTTCTTAATGATGTAAGCAATTACAATTTAAATATAATATTTCAATATAAGTAAGTACAGGCATTTGAAACTGTTATAATATAAGTGCGCAATTTGACTAGTATCTGTAAGTGAGTTCAATAAAACTTAATAAATTGATTAAATATTATTTAATGATGAAATATTTACAAATTAACTTAAATTTAATTTAAAACCATTAAAATTACATGTTTAGCAAATAGTTCTGAGTAAAAATTAACTTCGTCCTCCTATTTGCTAAAAATGACGCGCTTTCTGCTTTGGTAACGTAAACACAGAGCTGTCAAGTAAATCGAATACTGTTTTCGGAGTCGTCGAGCTGTACAGTGCAATTAAATTGTTTACCCAAGATATTTCAGAATATCATAATCAGAATATTTTGACCTATAATGCCTAAAGTCATCCCCTATCAAAACAAAAACTCGTTGAAAGAAGAAAAGACACTGAGGCTACACCTATAAAAGAGTTACCCCAGGTACCAGGTCAGGTCAGGTAGGTAGGCTATTTTGAGAGCACAGTTGTTTATTGTCAGAATATGACGTTTGATAAGCTACTACGTTATTCTTTTTATTACGGCTGGTTAGGTACATAGTCATTAGACTTCAAACAGATGTTTTTGTTGACAACCTAGACAATAGACCCATCTGCCAAGCAGTGCTATTACACATAGCACTTACCTTACCTTCTGACTGTACTTCTTCACGTCCTATTGTGAGGCAGGTCAAGCCCATAGGGAAAACTCGGTCCCATAGCTAGTAGAATTCTTGGCATAACTGATTACCATTGTACTTGTACCAAGTTTCCTTCCTTAAGAGTCGTTTAGTTGATAATTGATTAAGTTAAGACGCATTTTGTTGTTTATTAATGAAGTTGGAAGTTTCTGCGGTTGGGAGGAAGGAAAGCTTCGGTTCGCTTTGTTTGTACAAGTTTGATGAAGTTATAAGGATATTTGATGCAGAAGGAAAAGGATTGTTTTTGTGTTGTGTTTATCCTCTTGTAAACATCCTGCTAATTCTAGGATCTAAGTATTATGAATTTGTTATTGTTGTTGAGTTACTATTTGGATTATGAAGTTATTATTACGACATTATACAAGGTGGAAGAGACACCGACGCTAAAACGCTTACCACGTCCTCAGCACATCATACATCATACACTTCATACAAAATTTTCGTCGGTTGTTTTAAAAAAACAGCTTTTTCCTACTAAACTGCAATACCTACACCTGTTTTTTTTTAAATTACCGATGAAAAATTTCTATGTGGGTATTTCTAGGTTCAGAATGATGTACTGAATACGTGGGAATGGTTTTTGCGTGGGTGTCCCTTCCACCCTTTGTTATGGACTGCTTCGTTAGTCTAGTGGTCGCAAGCGCGACTGCTGAGCATGAGGTCCTGTGTTCGATTCTCAGGCCAAGTGTTAGTGGGTTATCCATCAGGAATTTAGCAGTAGTAGCCACGGAATGTGGATTTGTGCCCGGGTGATGAAAATAGGATGACTCCCTATTACATCGCACTTAAAACATAACTGGCGAAATTGAAATGTGCCTACTACTAGATACACCTCTGCTTAACCCTTCTGGAATTACAGGCGTGATGTTACGATATGTTATGTATATTATTCATAGTCTTCGATGGGGCTAAGTCCATCGCTACGTGGGATGTGCTGTGTGCACGAAGAGGTTATCTAAGTATACCTATAACCTACCCACATTACTTACGCGGTTCATTTGTTTGTTAACCACGCATTCGTGCGTATCAAGGCTGTGGGTCGCAGTGGATGATCCCTCCTACATTCTCATATTTATGGTCTAGCTAATAATAATACACAATACACGACACGGCGCGTATTGTTAGGAGGTTCCTCTCTCAAGAGCCCTGACCACCGGTAGCTCGGACCTTGTTCCCGATGCCGCTGGGCTACTATTTTCTATATTTTTTAATGTTTTTTTATATAATTTTTGTGAATAAAAATATTTAAAAATGAAAATAATATGTTATAAATATAGCATTGTGAAGGATGGCACAGTTGACATATTATGTCGGGCTGCCACTGTCTCTGGGTGTTCTCGTCTGGCTAACGGAGAGTACTTGCATAGACATAACCTCGTTGCCAGGATTATCCATCAGCAACTTACTTTGAAGAACAGCCTTGTGGAATCAGAAGTGCCATACCATAAGTATGTGCCCGACCCAGTTCTCGATGATGGTAATATCCCGTTGTACTGGGATCGACCTATCGTCACTGACAGGACTATGTTGCCAATAAGCCTAACATTGTGGTGATAGATCGATTGGAGCGTCGCGCAACGATTGTTGATATAACGGTTCCGCATGACGAGAACCTCGTGAAAGCAGAGAAAGATAAACAATACAAATATCTAGATCTGGCTCGCGAGGTTGTCGACATGTGGGACATGAGTACAGCAGTCATTGTGCCGATATTTGTGTCGGCCAATGGCTTAATAGCCAATAGCCTCGACCAACATCTGAGGACGCTCTCGCTGGGCAGCTGGATCAAGCGCTTGATTCAGAAGGCAGTTCTTCTGGACACGGCGTGTATTGTTAGGAGGTTCCTGTCTCAAGAGCCCTGACCACCGGCAGATCGGACCTTGTTCCCGATACCGTTGGGCTAGGTACTATTTTCTATATTTTTAAATGGTTTTGTATAATTTTTGTAAATAAAATAAGAATAAGAATAATTTATTGTTTATAAAAAGTACATTCGATGCATTGTTTCCTGAAACTCACACTAGGATTCCCTGTGTCGTGAGGATAAATATTTAAAAATGTAAATAATATGTAAAAAAAATTAATAAAGGAGATAAATATAGACAGGTTCTGTCTCTGGAGCCCTAACCACCGGTAGCTCGGACCTTGATTTTTTAATGTTTTTAAGAAATCATAAAAAAAAAAAAATTGTACAGAGATGAATAAAAGAATTAATAGCTAATAATAAGCGATCCATCGATCGATGGAAGAATAGATTAGTCGAAAGAGAGAAACTATCGATCCACCATAACTAATCCCTTCTACTATTGACTGATGGCATCGATCGACGATCGATCGATTGATGTGGTACCGTTAGTATACGTGCATAGTTCAGCTGTGGGCTGCTGTGATGTAACATCTTCGTATTCAAAGATAGTAGAGGTAGCGATCTGCAGTTTTTGTCTATTACAAAGAGATTTAAAAGAATTATAGAGCGGACATTGGGAATGAAGTGATACAAAAATTTTGATACACACAATTGTACATTTTCGATTTTGGCTCACGAATTACTACTAGGTAGTAACAAGTATTGGATTACGATTATCTTTTGTGCCGTCTTTCACTCGTAAATATTCGTATGTCTTTGGTGTACTACCGTGGGAAAAAGGCAATAGCTATAGACGTATAAATGTATTCAGCTTCAGTCGCATTTTATATGGATTGAAGTGATTAGAGCCAAACAAACAGGGACTCATTTCCGCAACATCAATGTAAGTATAGGTTTCTATCACATAATTTTTACTAAACCTTGATTCCAATACCATAAAAGGTTCATTCCGTCGTTTCGTGCAAATAGAACCGTTCCGCAGAATAAAAATAAATATTACATTTTAGGTTTTTTTTTTAATATGCACGAGTTTCAATTGTCACCAGATTCGTTTAAAGTGGAAGGCACGTTATTATCTTCTTTATTCACGGAGAAAATGACAATTGAAATTTAACAACTGGAAGGTGATGAATAGTGAAAGGATTGTAATGAACTAGCGCGCGATGGTAATGATGTAAGTCGGGAAGGCAATGAAATACCGTAAAACAGCTAAATAAAACAATGTAATTTCAATAATCACCGTCTTTATTTCAATTCAGTCTCAAATAATCAACTTCGTGGAAGAAAGTCAAATCAGTATTTAAATAATTAAAGGCTTCTGAGCAGTAGTCAACCCTATCTTTTTGTCTAAATAACTGATCCATTAACAATTAATACAATACAAATAGGACGCAAAATCACATAATAAACTTAAAACAAAGACTAAAAATATATAACAATCATAGAGTATTCTGAATATCTGACTGGACAATAAACAAAAATAATAGATATTAATAAGTAACCAGTCGTTTTACTTTGAAAAAATATAAGCTTATTTTCTCAATCTTTTATCATCTTTGATAATCGTATCCACAAATTTCCTCTTGTCTTTTTTGGCATAATTTTATAGCTCTCTTGCAAATTTCGAGTTTTGTTTCGCTAAAGAGCAGTTGTTTTTTGACTTCTTCCTTCTTCTCTGTTCTTATCTCTATCAATACTTCATCTGACCCGTCTGCCTTCAAAGCAAGAGTGAACAGGCATCTTCTGGGCACGCTCGTTTCATCATAGACCTCATCCATCGCTTTCCACCAGGCGTGATCGAGGTCAAGAGCAGGCCCATTTTGTAATAAAAAAAATAAAAATAAAATAATCTACTTTTTCTTCAATAGTATCACAAACTTTTTTAGTTATATTACTTCTTTTACGTAACAAATCTTTTTCTCTTTCTAGTTTACTAATCTGATCTTTCAATTTCTTTACCGTCTTAATATGATTGTAACGCAAACACCTTATTATATTATTTGACTTCAATAATCGAGGAGACACATTTTGGTTGGTTGTACTGGGACCTGGTTCAGACAGCATCAAGGGCTCTGGTCTGGGAGGCCTTACTATATTATCGGACTTCAATAATCGTGGAGACATATTTTGGTTGGTTGTACTGGGACCTGCTTCAAACAACATCAAGGAATCTGGTGTGGCAGGCTCTAGATTAACATTTGATTAATTTTCTGACTCACTCTGTGGAGGTGAGTTTTCCTCCAATATTCTCTGTAATTTAATTTCTTCTTTTTTCCTTTTTAAATAGTTTTGTGTATTTTTTTTCCATCCGCTTTCTTAGTTCCCGTTGTGATCTAGGAGTCATGTCTTTAATGCTACATATCTTATTCCTCTCTTTTCTTGAAAAATATCTACTTTTTTCTTTTTCTTTCTGTAGTGCATATAAAGCAGGATCGTTTTTTAATTGTGCAAATTTTTCTCGTTTACGTAGCCTATCTTTTGCCAGTTTTTCTTCTCTTGATAGCTTTCGAGATTTCCCCATATTAGTACTGAAAATAATAAAATACGGCCAAATAGAATAATAAACTACATAGAAAAACACGTATCTCATGTTGTTGTTGGTGTTACATGAAGCTTACACTGTATATTTTAACAGTACCCACCTATTCAACCTTATTCGTAGTGAAGAAAAAAGAAAAACTTTCATTTCCTTCCAAAACAGTTCATTACCTTCCCGCAAAAAAATGGAGGGGACGGAAGGTAATGAAGTGGAGATGAATGAAAAATTCTAACATTTTGTTTAATAATTTCGTTACCGAATACATTAGCAACTCGATATTAAAATAGGATCAAAATCAATTTGAAAGCCAAACATATTTAATATTTATAATATTTTTTTTACTACAGTACCTTGTGAAATAGAAGGAATGTGATGAAATTATTTTTGGACGAAGCACTACCAACAATGCGAAGATTGCAAATAATTATGACAGCGATAGGCGTACATCCATTTCGCTCTGCTTGCCGCGGCTGACTGACCAGGAGAAACATGTTGTGACCTGCACTATATTATGGACCGAATAAACCACTACAAAATTACTAAGTTTCCGAGTACGGATGGCGATGATATTTTTTTTGTGACAATTAGAAAATGTAGCTTTTTTTCTACTATTACTAAGTTATTGGTATATTTAAAATACTTAAAGCATAGGTCAGGGGTTTGGTTCTTACAAACCGTATTAATTAAAGCTATCAATTCGAAAGTAGACAAATAAACATGAAAACATACGCCGAGGTCCCTAGTTGGAAACAGAGAGGAATGAATTTAGACGCAGTTTTCTTAGTTTATTAAATAAAATAATGAATCAAAATGTAATATTATCGATACTCCTTTTAAAGTGACTATGTCTTTATCCACTCTGGTTAAAAAAAAAATTCAAAAAAATTAAAACCATGGGTAAATTAGTCTGGAAATCGTTTTTGCACGAAACTACGGAACGACCCAAAAACAATTTAACTTTACGTGTATACATCACCAAAAAAACTTTTCATGAAAAATAAAAAAACATCGTCCAGATAAGTACCTACATTCCGATAGCACACATTTGATAATACCCGATGCATCATACCATGCACATGCGATTATCGGTCACAAAAGCTGTTATATCAGTCAAGGGGATTTAGAACACTACCAAAACACATGTTCTATATCCTTATCGCATCGTAATTTGGAACAAAACAACTGTAATTGTGTGATTGCATCGGTTCTAGGTAAACACAAATTGTCAATTACACAACGATAATGCTCTTTAATTTTTCTCTGGTTCTCGAACAATACATAGTTTGTCTGTGGATTTAGTTGGGAATGAAAACCATATTATCAGGCTTTTGACGCTGTTATTCTCATTTGCGATAGAATATCCATATTTTCTTATACCTTTCCATATTTTTTTCTTATAAAATTCGATAGGGATGGCCATCTTTAACATTGAATCAATTGACTCAGCCTAAACCTGCTACTTACTCTTTCTATAGAATCTGTAATATAACTATAATATGTTAGTGAAATACCATTACAAACACAACTGCTTAAGATATTTACAACAACAAACAAACTGCTTAAGTTATAATTAACACTAGAAACGGGATATTTACCATGTCCACTGTTTGTTTTGAGTTCCCGATATTTCGGAGCTGTTGCAAGCACCATGATCACGGATAAACTGAAGTTATTGCGGGTGGGTGTTTATGAGCAGACTACCCTACCACACAGATCGGTCTGTATACAGTGGACATGGTAAATATCCCGTTTCTAGTGTTAATTATAATGTTAGTGACCATGACAGTTTAAAAACTTATAACTGCTTAAGTGGTTTAAAATATCACATTTTCTTACTACCCATCTTCTTTTCGTCATCAATATTATCATGTAGATGCCACTTTCATCACTACGAGTATTATCAGTGTAGCTAACCTGAAGAAAATTAAAATACACACATCCACAAATGTATACATGTCTGTTCATATGTATGTAACCATCTATAATTCTACACCAATTACAAAACTGATCCAAAATCTCCAAACAGACTCGCTCTCGCCATCTCCTACTATCATCAAGGAAATAACGATTACACATCTCAACGATCGTGCGCAGTTTTTTGACAGTACATAAATCAGCTCGTCGAAGATCAAAGGTACCCTTGACTGCGGGATTTATTGCCCCTCCTGGCTTTGGACGGCTTCTGGCAACGATCCAGGAGCTGAGGAGTGCAAGTACTGTAGACATCGTGGCTACACTCTGATGTCAGGAACTGGAGGTATAAATAGGCTTTTATATTAATGTATGTGCTTATGGGTGTGGTTTGTGATTGAAAGTCATTAATAGACAAAATGTTGGTGTCTTTCTCATCGTCTTCTGCCCAGCCTTTTCTCATCGGGAGTACCCAGACGTACTGCAGGTTATCACCCATACCTTGTCAATGTTCCACCCATTCGCACGAAACGCTTTGCTACATCTTGTATTATGCGCACAGCCAAGGAGTGGAATTCCCTGCCTGCGTTGGTGTTCCCAAGTTCATACGACCCTAATCTATTTAAGTCGCGAGTAAATAGGCTTCTTTTGGGTTAGATCTTTCCATCATCGACCTCATCTCTGGTCTAGGACAAGATTGAGGCCAAGAGTAGGCCCATTTAATATTTAAAAAAATTCTTGTAGTATTTGAATTACTTGTATCTAAAGATTTTTTTAAAACTGCTCTTATGTTCAGCTTTTCATCATCATTTGCCTTGTGTTTGCCCAACAATAGTTGGGCCGGTTTTCAGTCTAACGGACGCAACTGAATATCAGTAAACATAGAGAGACCTCTACAACTACAACTCAGGTGCTGGATTATACAATTTCATCGCCTTGTGTCTTTCTATTGAAGTCGATTATAGACAATAATAGGCAAAGGCATGTTAGATGTCGATATACTCTAAGTCGATCCCAAAACTATAAAGCTCATCAAATCGATGACTAATGCTGCGCCCAAAATCGATTTGAATATTTACGATGCAAAACTACAAACAGTATGCCAAAATATTTCGAAGATCGTTAAAAATATGACGCAAAACAGTATAAAAGCGAAACCAAAGCCGGTCTCTGAATCATCGCTTATAATGAGGAAAAAGAAATGGAATAGGTATCAATTAAACGAAAGGATATTAACACGACATTCTCTGGTAATTTCTGGTAATCCGTAATCGACATTTATTATTTTTATCAGTTTTCCCTAAAATAGTACCAATGTCGGGTTTTTAATAGTTCAATGACACACTAAGGCAACATTCACGACCTCGAACGATGTGACTTACGATACGATACGACTTTCTACGAGCCCTCAAGCAACATGTTTGCGCGTTCCTTTGTTTTATTCGCATGAATACTGTCACTTCGTAAGTCTTCGCGATGTTTCGTAGCATGCCTCAAAAGACTTCTTTCATTTGTTTAATCTGCAGTTGCTGTCGTTTGAGTAAATATTTCGTGACCAAGAGATAATAAAAATCTATTATTTACTCGTATTTATAAAATAAGGAGTGCCATGATTAATGTAGTAAATATTTGATATTCAGCCATTCAAGTGTCGATGGCATTTGATATCGTATCATGTCGGTATCAGTTTTTTATGCTAAGTGTTTTAGGCCGTGTGAAGGGGTTTTTCGGATATTCTAGTTAAATATGACTTGTTGTTTCTTGTATCTTTATCTCGGCTTAGTTTTCGAGGGCTTCAATGCCTATATTGTCTGTTTTAAAATGATTTTCGTTCGTAACGATGAACTGAATTTAGGCAATCTAGTGCCTATTGACATAGATGTTGATTTTCATCTGCTCCCTAAAAGTTTGAGATCACTGTATCTACATCCGAATAAGACCTGCCTTAGCAAGTACTATGGTTTTCACTGGACTATAGCGAACAGTAACCCGTTATTGGTTACAATCCAGTGCAGGGTATAGATCTTAAAGAGAATGGGCATTGCCTAAAGAGAGCCATACACTCTAGAATCCCGCGTAATGCCATCACACCTCTTTGTACGCCATTTAGAAGAACAGTTTTGGGAGCTAATTCGCCTGTTGCAAGAATGTGTAACGCGGTGAATGCCTACAGTGATGCTATTGATCTCCACTTTGACTCTCTTGCAAAACAAAAAGCCATTCTTAATCGTTTACCAAGCAATCCCTAATCATAATCAATTATTTCATTGTGTCAATTTTACCACTGTTATTAATTTTATATATTTTTTTTTCTCTTTTATGTTTAACAATTTATCAATTTTATTCAATGAATTTAAATTTTGTGTCAATCTTTATTTATACGTTATCAATTTTATCAACTCACCAATGTAATGTAATTTTTATTTTATTTTATCTAAGTATTTACCAATGTTGTCATTGTAAAAAAATATTCAATTTTATTTTTAATCGGTTTTGTCATAATTCTGTTTTTCATTATTTCCAATTTTATCTAATTGAATATTGGTGCTTAGCTTACTAAGTTAGCTTATTTTCTGAATTTATTGTTTAGTGCATGTGGTGTTTACCTATAAGTAATTGTTGCGCTATAATTTAATTTTAAGAATGAATCATGTCGCTGTATCCAGTGTGAACAATTGTTGGTAGACCTAATATAATAAATAAATACACTCATAAAACCCTTCCATATTAAAACACAACAACAGCTCTCGGAATAGGGTCATACCATTTGTAAAACAAGCTAAGTCCAGTAAAATTTTGTGCTTATATCATACACTCAAATGTGTTTTGGAAATCGAGCTGTATGCTTCTATTTTGTTCCAGAATGAGCTCTGAACAACCTTGTTTAACACCATGCACTAAGTGCATGATCTACCACACCACAATATTTACCGTTTTCGACATTGAAATGAAGAAACCCACTCGAGTTTTTATCACAGTTTATCGCGTTATATTGTATTGTCTGGTCACCAGATGACAAGATAAGCTTATATTACGATATGAAAATATAATACTACGAAAATCAGGTTTTTCCGAAGGATTTTGGGGTCAGGCTGTTTATTTCCAAAGATTCCCATATTATGAACGCAAATATTTGTGAATACACTTATGGTTTTCTGAATAAGTGTGTTGGCGAAACTACGTCCTTTATGTAAGCGCGAAAAAAAACTGTCAGAATGTCCTGTATTTCAGTATCGTTCATGAAAATCTGAACGGTCGTACTTTTCCGTCAACCAGATCAACGAAATTTTCCGTGTGCCAAAAAAATACTGTTAATAATCTTGATTTTGTTCTTATTTACGTTCAGTCTTATATTATATCTTAGCCGCAGTCAATGTCCCAATTAAACACCTCGGAGTTTGTCCTCATTATTTGTTACTAACAAAAATAATTGGCAGTTCCGGACATACGAATTTTCAAAATGGATGACGACATAATTTTATTTCATTGCAGTTTGAAATAGGTCAAAATTGAAAAGAGTCTGCTTACTGCTTAGATGGGTGTGTCATGTGGAGAGGATGAAAGGCAGGCGACTAGCAAAAGGAATCTGCGAGGGTCGTCCTAGAAGGACTTTCACTGACTTATTGATGGTGATGTTTTTGTGTAACATCAGGTAGTAGCAACATAGCTCGCCGTCCGTCCGTCTTATGACGACAGGCCGTGTCGACAGCGCGTTCGTGTCCCACGCGCGCCTCAAAGAGATGTCAGCAAACAGGAGGGGCCCGCAAGGGCCGATGCCTGCCAGGGCTGCGGGATTGTTCGAAAGAGATACCGCGGCCCTGGAACACAAAGGGCAAAAGAAGGAACATGTATGGGTTTTAGTCAGTAAAAGTCTGACACTCCCTTCCGCTCCGCCCAGAGCGGGAGGAGTCATTAATCCAACCCAACAAAAAAGATAGTAGCCACAACGGCGTATTACTAGATGAATAAACGTGGACAACGCATTAGGAGTATGTAAGAATAGTAGCTGGTGGCGTTCTGTATAATCTGCCTACTCTCAAAAGACGCGAGTTAAGCGCAGGCCCAACCGCCAGCTGGCGGGCGGGCAAGCTAACCGAACGAGGCCCTTTTACTTCGGTTGGCTCTTTCGATAGTTCGCGGTGTATACCAAAGTATGAAAAGAGGTGAAACGATACCTCGTCCGCCTCGGTCGCTCGCTGGCGGTGTGCCTGTGCGTTAATACGTGTAAATATAACTGGCAATTACAGAAATATACATTTCCAAAATGGACGGAGACATCATTAGGTAGGTATTTGATATCACTTCGCGCTTCGAAGGGTGCCGCTTCCAAGATCTGAAGGTGCTAAAATACTCGTACATACGTTGTTGAGTGTACTCAATAAATGCTTTGATCTGTTAAAAGGTTAGTGAAGATTAAAGAAATAATGTTTTTAGGGATCTGACAGGACGATTGGTTTGCATATCAAAATTATCGCGTTATGTCGACGAAGTTTGTTTGTTCGACGAGTTGCTTTTACATTTTAATGGGAATGTAAGTGAGAACCTGATCATCATCCTGGCTATCATTTGTATAACGATTTCTCATTTTTCTATTGAGCACAACATAATTTGCTTCGCTTTTTTTTTGGGATGGGAAATCATCAAATGACTCCTCCCGCTCTGGGCGGAGCGGAAGGGAGTGTCAGACTTTTACTGACTAAAACCCATCCATGTTCCTTCTTTAGCCCTTTGTGTTCAAGGGCCGCGGTATCTCTTTCAAACAGTCCCGCAGCCCACCTGTTTTTCGCCTGCCTCGTTGGTCTTGCGGTCTGAGGTTGAGATCCTAGGTTCAATTACCAGATTATAGCTTAGATACAAAGGTTTTTCATCAGGAACTTCTCAGTAGTGTCGAAGTTTAGATTTGTACCGAGTTGATGGCATCTACTTAATAAGCTTCGATAATTTGTACTTAATTAGATTTGAGATGCTTTACAAAATAATGTAAAGTTGCCAAGATCAGAGGTAAATGATACAGTTTGTTATTTAGTACGACATCCGGAATTATTTTGTCAGCTAATTAGAGCACCAGCTGTTCACAGTTGCAATTGCCCGGAAAATCATGAGTTAAGAAGATTAATGTTAACAGCTGACGTACAATCGTCAGTAAAAATTGTCTGCAAAATTATTACAAGTCTAGATCATACGAAAATCTTAGTACAAGAAAGTAATATTAAGACCCGCTTGCACCACGAATCACTAAACATGTTTAAAACATCGTGCTGTTACTGCCAACGCCTTGAAGATGATAGAGACGGAATGACGTTTCAAATATGTTTAGCATTAAACGTGTTTAGTGATTCGTGGTGTAAACTGGCCTAAAACTAAAGATTTTGACTCTACAATATTGAAATCGTATTTGAAGCAGTATCTTTTCCAGTGTAAGTTGAAGTTTTATCGGGCAGGATGTTCTCGATTTATCATTACCTAGCTCATATTATCATGTATCCAGTTTACATCTAGTACCTGTGTATTAATCATAAGTTTATCTAAATCGTGTTCAAATACGTGTAGGTCTTATAACTTGACGAAATCTAATCTAACTCAATCCAATTCCTTAAAATGAAAGATGAAGAAGGAGATTAGTTTCGGAGATTACTTGATACATCCATATTTTTTTTTGAGACAAGCCTTCCACACTATTCCCAAACCACAGGAACTCCTGAAAGAATCAGCAGTGGCGATCACCAGAAAAGCGCCGAGACACTGAAGCTCGACGAAGTTCCAGAGAAACAATTTAACTGTCTTGGATCCCGCAACGAAATTAATCACAAAAGAATAGCGGAGGATTACGAAAAACATAATTTCCACATCCCTCCGTATCAGTAGGAGACAGAGCAAAACAAGGGCACATAAATACTTATAAACTATATCTTCTCCTTATAAGAATGTGTAGTTATATCGCTTCAAATATACCCTAAGATATAAAGCATCTACAAAACACTATCTCTGAAGAAAACCAACATTTGTCTAACCTTCCTCTTAACCTTTAAGAACCACCTCTAAAAGTAAACCCAATAAATGTATCTTCATTACGATGCGCGATGTAACATCACAAGTCAAGAAGGCAGTTTCTCACCGGGGTCTTAAAATACCCCAGCCGCGAGACGGCGCGGCGTCCGCATGACCTTTCAATAGACTTCTTTTTAGATTTTCAGTGACACTATGACGCAAATTAACATTTATTCCTGAACTAATATATTAGCTGTCGGTTCTAAAATCGAAACAAGGACGGTGGGTGACAATCATCGAGTTTGTCAAACGAAAGTATAGGCTGTCTCATTTAATGTCAGTTGTGTTTTAAAAAAACTTTAATTTGTATATTTAGACGCTGTGATATAATTTTGGATAGTCATCCTAGACTTCTTTCTTTTCTTTTTACTCGACTACGGCCTAGCCCAAAAGGAGGGTTATGTGTTGACCTGTATGTATGTATGTCCGTTTCTATGTTCCCTTATAACTCCTAAATGGATAAATGGATTTGGATGATGATTTAGTCGTTAGATTCGTCTTTGTGGCGCGAGTTTCACTGGCTACATTAAAAGCAAAATGGCGGATTTGGGATGCCATATTGAGGAGTTCGATTTTTTTTTGGGGGCCATTCCTTTTCGTAATTTTCTATTAAAATAGGCCCCGCCTGCTTCCAACTTTTGATTAATTTAAAATGTGCTTGTTTTTAGCTTATCAGCGTTTCAAGTCGGGCTTTTTTTAGTTTTATAACTATTTTTTTAAGATATGAGTGCAGTATGTTGTCTATACAAGTGGCAACGGAGCCTCACAAGGGTTTGTCTTAGTACAAAACATTTGATTTTTTCAACGCTTTGTGAATTCTAACAATGGTAAACTTATAGGTACTGTCTACTTACGGGATATCTTCCATGATTGTTCATGAATTTGAGCTCCCGATATAAAACCGTGAAAGCTTAAAACAGTGTAATAACAACTGTTTTGAATTTGCTTTGCAATAAAGATGCATTTCATTCTGCCGACATACTTATAGTCTCTGGCCATTGTTTAAATTAATTCGATTCGAGTGCCCACCTAGTATTTCGGGAAATCGCCAAGCGGTTGGTGGACTCTTCACGTGACCAGAGGGTGGGCCTATTTTTTGGCCAAAGAATATGCATTGCCATCCAACGTGGCAATGCTGCCAGCCTTCTGGGCACTATTCCTGTTGACAGCGATGCGGACCAAATGGCCCTGTAACCCTTTTCTACTTGTACATATTTATTACTATTATAGTTTTGTAGTTTGTAAATAATTTAATAATCTTTGAAATATAAAAACCATTTGTTATAAAAACGTATACTGTTTATTCGATTCTAGATCTTTGAATATAAATCCAGGTTTTAATAGAAAAGTAATGAAAAAGAAAACATACTGCGCCGACCCGGCAGGAGAATAATGGTACGTGACTAGCATGACGAAGCCCCTATTGGAGGAAGAACAGCCCGACCCGAAAACCTAGGAGTTAGGCTAGGACAGATGGTCTTGATACCAGAAATTTAGTAAAGCCGACTCCACCTAAAGTGGGATAGAGCTAGGGAGAAGAAGAAGGCCAGGCGAATAATGATGATAATAAGTTAAGAACTTCATCACAGCTCTGTTCCATCAATCATAATTCAAAGATTGATAGTCTAATTATTGCTATATTTTGTAATTTTGTGTGCAATAAAGAATAAAAATAATAATTTTTCTACCAGCTTTTTCGTTGCCAACCAAATTCTCATTATGATTTCCCTACTACTAATTATTTAAAGTAGTGTATTTATTTTTATCCACTCGTACGAACTATAAATTCTATTTAACGAGTTGTTTGCTAAATTACTTTGTTTACGGCAGTTTTAAGAGAAGTTGTTGCCGATTCTAAATGCGTTTTGTTAATTTTAAAGTTCAAGGTCTGTTGCGGGTTTTAGTCTCGTGTATTGTGGCGATGAAATTAACATACAGGAAACATGCTTCGTGTTTTACAATAATGCATGGGCTAAAACGAGTAAAATAACTTACGTATTTTTGCATTACCTAAGCTGAATAGGTATTATGTAGATCAACTGCAGTCTAAACTGCACAAGTATTGCATAGATGTTTTTACCATCTAATTCACTTTTTCTTTCGTGTCTGCTAACTCACTTTTCCGTCGTCAGGAACATGTAGGTGGCACTCGTGGAATCTGTTACAAAAAATATTTCGTTACTGCTAAAGTCGCTTACAAATTAAAGTGTGATGGTCTCCTTTTAGTACAAAAACATATGTATGTAAGTATGTATATGCTTAAGTAAGTTTACTTAACTCTGCTTATCCTGCACGTATGGCCTCGATCCTTATCAATAAACAAAAGATAAGTGCAGTAGCACTCACAATGTTTGCTGAAGACCACTCGGGTTGAAACCAAAATATTTGTGCTTCTGATAAGACCTTGTTGTTCCCGGTAACATATTGCTCTCATTTTGTATACCCCCGATGGCAATGAAGGGAGTCATCAAGAGGGTAAGCAGAAGCGTACTCCTGTCAGTCTGTCTACTCATCACCAGCCTAGCCTTTTTACAACTATGTTGGGGTCGGCTTCCAGTCTAACCGGATGCAGCTGAATACCAGTATTTTACATGGAACGACTTCCAATATGACCTCCACAACCCAGTTAGTACTGAGTAGTACTATAACCCTTGGTAAGACTGGTTGTCAGACTTTCAGGCCACTGACTACCTGTAACGACTGTCAAAGATCTACAAATGACAGCCGGGACCAACGGCTTCCGAGGCACGGATAAAACTAAAATTGAGGAAGGTGTACCAATTTGGTCGCACAGATACGCACGAGATCACCATCGTCCTAACTTGAGCCGTTCGCGAATATTTTTAAAAAACTCCATAGGTACTCAAACGCAAGCTTATAAAAAATAGTGATAACTCCGGACCCAGGTTGGTCGCAGCAAAGAAAACCTGCTCAGGTGGAGATTCGTTATGGCGCGTTTATATTAAGTCGAACCGAATGCGGCGCCAGCATTCGGTTTCGAATTGATTCGACCCCGTATGAAAACTAATTGGCGAGGCCCAGAACCGAGCACCTAGTTTGGCGCCTTTAGTAGCGTCCATCAGCTCCTGTATTGAACAAACAACATGACACGCAGGACATGATATTAAGTGTCCCATCGTTTGTGGAACAGCACCACATTTACGCTCCAGGGCAGAGTCATTAATGGCTCATTATTTACATTAGGTCGTTTTGACCAGTTTGGTTGCAGCCGAATTCCGTCCGTCCGTCCGTCTGTCGGCGATGGAAACGCTAAGAAGAAGAAATAGTGATTGTGACAATATTTTGAATATTTTAACGGTTTTATGTGACAGACTACCCATGGTTAATTAGTACCGGGTTTTGGTGAATTGACGGTCGTTCCATATAAACTATTCAGCTGCGTCCTGTAGCACTTAAAACCGACCCCGTCATAGTTGTGATCGCTTATCAACTAGAGTAGATAGGTGTACCTAGTGTTTTAATAAAAAATATGGATAACGATGACTCATCATTTTATATCCAATGTTAAACACAAAAAATATTGCTAGTCATGATGGCAAAAAAATACTGAGTCACATAACATTTATAATTTTCTCAAACCAGGAAAATCACGTAATGCCTTGGTCAAAATGTAAAAAGGGGTCAAGTCCGAACTGTCTTACTTCTCTTTAGTCTCGACACGTAATTTAGTTGTGTAAACAAAATGTTTTGAGTCAAAATATTGTGGTTTTCCTGTACTTTGCCTCGAACCTGATCTTATTATTTTGCTGTTAATTCTCCTGCTTCTGAAGCAACTTTCTCAAGAATTCGGAGTAAGGTTGCCTTTTATTATATTTGTGTCAACTGTTTTATTGACTGTGAAGTAATTATATAAATATTCAGAATTAACTTCGTTGGCCCAATTTTGCTCTGACACTGGAGAAGTGTCCCGAATTTTATTAAATTCAGATTTCTGTTTGTTGATTCTTGTTTTCTTGCTTCTACATATTATGATAGACTGCTATTAAATAGATATTAAAAGGTCGTTGGTCTAGTGGATGCAATCGCGACTGCTGAACATAAGGTGCTGGGTTCGATTTCCGGGTCGGGCAAATTGTTATTGGGTTTTTGCATCAGGAATTTTCTCAGCAGGGTCTGGATTTGTGACGTGTGTTGGTCGGTTGATGGTAATAGGCTCGCGTCCTATTACATGGGACTTAAACATACTGGCGAAGTGTGGGTGTACATGGTACACCTCTGCCTAACCCTTCAGGGATTACAGGCGACGATGTTATGTTATTTTCCTTTTAAAAGTCGTTAATTTCAACCTGCAGGGAGTACTTACCGTATTTTCAGGTAATTCTCTCTCTTATTCGGGTGAATTGCTTTTGATCAGTTATTTGCTTTATTTTCAGCAATACAAAGTTTACCTTACTCTGTATTTTAAAACACCAGATCCTTATTTCTTCGAAGGTTTGGTACCTATCGTACGCCCTCATTTCAGTATGTTAATAGGGGGCAATCTGTAACTCATGGTTGTAAAATATCTCATACCAGCTGCTCCTTCACGTGACAGCCACCGTGTCTAGAAGTCTATTCACCGATCCAGAAGTAGACCAAACTCTTAATGTGATGAGTCACATAAAAAATTGATACGAATCCAACACTCGTTGATACAAATTATTACAAAATTATTTTCAAGAAGACGTTATGAAAACATCAATTTCTTGGCAACAGCTGACCAATTTGTTAACAGTGTGTTACAACGTAATTTTTTGTTTCTTAACATAACATCACGCTTGTGTATCCCGAGGGTTCAAGGCAGTAGACGTGGTCACCGAAAACTATGACACAATATAGAGGGAGATCCCAGGACCCCCAGACCTACGTCTTTATATAAAAGTTGAAACTTTTTATGTGAAAGTACCTTACAATAAGGTAATTACAATTTAAAACACTTTAAAGGTGTCTGGCGGAGTTTTTCACCACACAAAGTGTCTGGCAGTGGAGGGGTGCATCATCTTACTAGCCCTTATGTAATATCAAAATATCATCAAAATAAATCTTCTTGGGGTTGGACGTCGAGTTCAAATAGAACGTGAAGGAAAACATAGTGAGGAAACTGGTATATCCTAGAACCGATAAACTCCAAAACGTGTGACATCTACCAAACTGGGCCCACGTGCAGCATTACGGCAAACTCCCTCTCATAGAGAAGAGTCCTGAGTCGCGGCAGTGGAAACAATTATACGCTGATTATTATGATTTATAAGGAATCTAGGCTCGTGGTACCTTTCACATTAGCTTCCCAAGTAAACAGTGGAATATTTTAGAACCATATTTATCGTGTAACTTTTCTCAGTAAACTTGTTTTCCTAGAATTATAATAAATATTTTTAAATTACAAAGCCGTGCGTCCGGGATCAAGTAGCATGTACAAGCGTTAACTGGGTTATCAGTTACTTAGATGATTTTTTATTCAAATCGTTTTACTGGCTTATATTAGTGGTAGAAGGCAATTCAAGTATACGAATTTCCTGTATTTTCGTGTTAGTTGGCTTTTTGGGGGTATGAAGAATAGGGTGTAAAGTTCTTCATCCTCCATAGAAAAGGGAGGATCCTCCGACCAGATGGGTGTTATGTCTGGTGGGCTACTGCCCTACAGTTGTTGTCGGGTTCTTCTAAGATTTAAGATTATAATCTAAAGTCGCGAATAACCTACTTGCGCGATGCAGGATTTAGATGTAGCTCGATGTTTAGTTTATCCTCTGCGTCATAGATGGCGCTGTAGTACTTTTTGTTTTATGTTGCTGTAGTACTTTTTGTAGTGCTGCTACATCTTTTTAGATCTTCGAGTTTTGGCAACTGACAACCCGAAAATATCTAGATTTTTATACAAATAAAGAAACTGGCCAGACGTACAAGTCGCTGCAACTGTGATTTTAAAGTTGCTACGTATGCACAGTGCCTCAGTTAATGCGTATACGTATAAGAGTTATTTGTGGAGTTCTACATGTTCCTGATTTTATCAACTGTTGGATTTGGGCCAAGAAAAAGGTCAAGTCATGAAAAGAGGTATTGCCCTAAACTAGGGCGATGACCGAAGACATGTTTTCCCGACTTTGAATAAGCTGCGGTTTCCCATACCACAGGTCAAACTGTGGTTTCCATACCAAATGTAATTCAGTGAGATAGGGCTAAGCCACCTACCGATTAAACTTATTAAATGCTGCTTTAATAAATTACATGATAGAAGAGATAGGGTGCCATAAGATATGGCACATAATGGGTGTAAAAATACACTTATCGAAACCGAAGGGCACTTGTTCACCCCATCATTGATATTTTTTTTGTTCTGGACCATACCTGGGAACTTTGTACTTACGGAGATATGGGGATTCAAAGTTTCCAACGTTTTCACATTTTTTTTTAATTACGAGTTTTCAATTTTAAATCTTTACCTCCATGACCTCCTTGCTATTCAATGCATCTATCAGCACAATGTTTTGAGTCCGTAAAAAGTGATCACCCCAAAAAATATGTCGTTTCCCAGCAATCATTTTTGGGTAGAGTTACATATATTAATTTCATTTACAAATTGCTTTTTTGAAGGGCTCGTGAAAGGAACCTACGTTTACACCTCGTATATCTAAAAATGAAAATCAAGGCTGTTGGTTGAAGACATTTCTTAATTTATTACAACTGCCCAGCCAAAGGAACACCAAGAAATTCCCGTCCCGTATTTGTATTTGGAGTTCAGGTAATTCTATAGCTTAGCTGTCATCAGTACTCCAACATTATGGCATTTTTCCAACCACCAGACTTCCTCATACTTGGTAGACCGTTGGTCATAAAGCACATGTTACAGACAAATGTATCATTCTGTCTGATTAATCGCCAATTTGATTGGACAATCTACGATATTTTTTCTTTAATGTGGGCGTGGTTTAGCAAAAAATATCGCGTGATGTTACTAAAGATCTTTAAATTATTGTGTTGATAGAAATGCCAGTTCGTCTGGGAGTATATTTAAAATATTGGTCTCAATGGCTTTTTTGCTGGCGTGTTTACAGAGCGTGAATTTTAAAGTTCAAGGGTTTCATTTGACTGAAAGTAGGACAGTTTTCTGCCAGGCTGGTAAATAATGGAATACTCACGAATTTTCCTCGTAGTGACTATAATAGTTATTCGCGGGCCAACGATGTACTAGCTCTTTCAGAATAGGGAAAAATACCGTAAATATGTCTATTGCCTACGTACGGAAATTAATTGCTTTCCAATTTGCTTGATCACGTTGTCAGTCAAATTGGGTCCGTCGTTCCCTTAAAGGACTTGTTGTGTATAAAATGAGTGGAAAAACTCACAAGAGGTCACTGTACTCATCATTATAACTATGGAAGATTATTCACTCGATCTAAGAGTTCGGGAAGTTGTTCTTAACATAAATACAAGAGGATAAGAGGTATTCCGTTATTTTATCACACTTTGTATTTACTTATGCTCCAGAATAACTACCAAGTGGAAAATTAGGAGGAGCTCGTGGCAAAATAATAACAGCCGCTCGAGTCGATCTTCAGGTTGGTCCGTGAATGGGGACCACGCATTCAATACCCAGTTTCCTCCGTGCCTCGGAAAGCACGTTAAGCTGTTGGTCCTGGCTGTGAATTGTGATCTTTGATAGTCGTTAAGTAGTCAGTGACCCGAAAGTTTGACAATCAGTCTTACCAAGGGGTATCGCATTACCCTGTACTAAATGTGTGACAAACATAGTTGGGAATAGGGGAGGCCGATGATATGATGGGAAATTAGGATATAGGTAGGTGTCTAGGTATAGTAAGTACCTAACTATAGCTGTATCAACCTTCTTATCTTGGAGGTACCAGTTTGACTAGTTTTCACTTTTAATATTCACATCGGTTACAAGTTAGGTGAAGCTAAACTAGTTAATAATAGGCTGTGCTACTAGGCTAGCACATAAACGTGGCTGAGCTGCTATAAATAATAATGAGCTTAGTATGCTGTTATTATTGACAGACTTAATTATGTGGTTTGAATGTTTACATGATGGAAAAATTTCAAACTGCTTTTAGTCAAAGTGAAAGGATTTTTTAAAGTTGCGGTAGCAATCTTCAATATATTTGCTTCATATCACAGCCGATGGGCTTTAGTATATAGAGAAATATATATAATACCTATTCAAAAATGTTAATAAGAGAATCCATTGCTGGACGGTGGTATATACAAAGTTGCTTTGCATTATTCGTCCTTATCCTCAACAAGCATCCGTCCCTGCTTATCAAAAGAAAAAATACACATAAAGCTTGCGGAATAAATTCTCTAAAAGATGGTGAAAACTGCATCAAAATCCATTTCTCCGTTTAGAAAACATGGTTGGCGTAGTAATTGAGCGACTCGCTGCTGTGCTGCGTGTCGCGGGTTCGATGCCCACATGGAACAAATATTGGTATGGCCCACAGGTAGTTGTTCCGGTTCTGGCTATTTCTATATGTGAGTTTAAATGTTTGTAAACGCACCCACGTTGCAGGATAAACTCCTAGTGTATGACAACGTTTACTTTTATAAAAAAAGAAGAAAAAAATGGTTACACACGGACACGAAAATCGACTATACGACATATTATTATGTATAGATATTTTTCTCTTTGCGTAAAGAAAATACACAAATCATCGTTACCCCGACTGTAGTGTAATATATTCCATATACTTTTTCCCACACATAGCAAAATAAACACTCATAGTAAATAAGTATTCGCCCTCTAATGAAGCTCACGCGGGGGAAATATAGGAAAAATCCTCGTCTGAATGACGTTGAGCCAATACTTGTGGCAAGCTTCGGTTGGGTAATCGGGATAGACGATAAACATGGAGTAAGAAGTAATGGAGCGGTAGGGGGTTAAAAGTCAGCTAGCTTTGGCATTAGCTGTGGAATAATTTGATAAGAGGGTGTTGCTCATATTTCATGAACTGAGAGGCATCAGGACAAATGCCAATTTTGTGAGTTATTTTCATCGTGTTCTGCTTTATTACATAGCAGCTTTCTTGAAAATATGACAATATTAGATATATTTTTTTTTTTATTATTGTCTGACAGTCAGTCAGTTCTACTAAGGCCGTGCGTGTGAATGTCGTTTAGGTCTTTAGATTAGGGTTAGGGTCTGTACTGCAGAGGTGTAGTAGACCCAGCTAGTAGAGCAGGTTTTTGCTATGTTCATAATTGCTTTAAGTAATATCTTTTGTAATCCATACCAATCTATGGTAAATATTTATCCTATTGGATTTGTAGCTGACTTGTGGGATGGAAACGACACAGGTGGTCATTGAAAACATTAAATCAAAGACTATTCTGGGTAATACTTATTTATTTACTTATTTATTCATGAACACATACATTTGTTTTAACAGGTATGACCCAAGCTAACAAAAGACATTGGACATTGGCTTACTTTGTGGGCCTTGGACCACTGTATTGCTTTTTTTTCGTCAAGCGAGCACTCCATTTTTCTTAATACTTCATGTGACGTAAGCCTTGCTCGAGAATGATTTGATGAACATTGTATTGTATGTGATTTGTTCTCTTTTTTTTGGGATTTATGTTAGGGTGTTGGGATATGCTGAATCGTGGTTATCGCAATATATGTGGAGTTGATGCGACAACATATTTTCATCAAAAAAAATTGGTACAAGAGTATGGATTAAGCTGTTATATTCTTAAACTTAGGTTTTCACAGCTCTTTTTCGTTATGAAAGCGTAGGCGGTCTAGAATTTTCCACAGCTAGACAAGAAAATTTAAAAACACGAATCCAATTCCCCTCACACAGAGACAGCATGGCACCTACGTTTTCCCATAATTTATATTTTTACGATTTACACGAATTTCCACGATACAGAGCTAACATTAAATGTTTTCTATTTGATCATGACAGTTCGTGTGAAATCGTTTAAAAACTATAACGTATTGTCCCAAATC
This sequence comes from Eurois occulta, assembly GCA_950022335.1. Taxonomy (NCBI): domain Eukaryota; kingdom Metazoa; phylum Arthropoda; class Insecta; order Lepidoptera; family Noctuidae; genus Eurois; species Eurois occulta. The sequence goes on from OX465478.1 coordinate 17,619,099, forward strand.
ATATTTTCGTCGATCACTGAAATAAAATGTTCCGTGAATTTAGATTTAAGCGTTTTTAGGTCATCGGTTCGTGAGATTTCGGGGAAAAGCGGTGAGGACACGAAGTGACGTAATATTAACGAGAAAATCAGCTTTCTGTGTGCTAATGTCACTATATATTTTAGCAAAAGTATCTTTTGTAGAGATTTATTCGTAATTTTTGTAATTTTTGTGGCTTTTTATACAAATGATAGAAGATTTGTGAGGTGCGGTAAAGACTCAGTTTAACTTTTATTTCTGTTGCAATTTTTATTCGTTTTGCGAATCTGGAAAATTGCGAAAAAATATGTGAAGGTAATTTTAGCGTGTAATCATTTCGAGTAAGTAGTAACACTTATATTTCGTTTAAAACTGAAGGAAATCATTACTTTACTTCTTGTTAAAGATGAAAGGACAGAAGGTGTTTAAGACTCCGAATTGAAAATCATCAAAGAAAAAGAAAACGCTACTGGTAAGCTTAATTTCATCCACTAAACGATAAGAATATACATTCGTGTTTTAGTTGTGTATATGTTTATGTAAATCTATGTGGAAATTCTTCAGATCTTTCTGAAGAATGCTGGGTCTGGAACCTATTAGCCTTTTGGCTTCGTACAGGACCAATTTTAGTTTAATTTATGTCTGGCTAGCTGACCCTCGCAATTTCGTCTGCGTATGGAATTTTCCCCGATTTTTGTAACATTTTTCATTGTTGCTCCGCTCCTATTAGTCGTAGCGTGATGTTATAAAGCTTATAGCGACCCACCCTGACTTCGCACGGGTAGTAGAGCATATTATTTTACATTATGCAATGTACGTGACCATTTTTTTTTGAAGTAGAATGGTTGTAGGAAGCTATTCTTAAAAGATAGATAGATTGGCTTGAGTTTTTCCAAATCTTCCAACAATTATCGTCATATTTCAACCAATTTACACAAAACCCTAAAAAATATACTTAAACCTTTCTCATGAATCACTCTATCTATTAGTGAAAACCGCATGAAAATCCGTTCGGTAGTTTTTGAGTTCGGACTTTGTTTTATATTATGTAGTGATTTATTGTTATAATGTTAATTTTATTCATTTTGTTTTCTCTCTATTACTTGTACTCAGTCTAATTACCAAACGAAGTCGAGCAAGCGAGGCTTGGCAAGGACATTGCGCATTGGCATGTGTAGTGTGGGTTGTCCTCCAGCAAGGCCGGACGATCTTGAAAAGATGGCTGAGACAGACTGAATGTGAGGAACGGAGAACACGATGTTGTGGCGCATCCTTGGAGCCAAGAGAGAATTGATTCTGAAAATTCTTTCACTAACTGGAAGCTACATTGTCTACGAGTGACATGGAGACATTTAAAACGTTCCCGTGGGTTAATTTTGGTACATAACGGAAACAAAGCCGCGAACAAAAGCTAGTGCTAATTATTTAAAATAAAAGTAATTGCTAATTATTTAAAACTAGCTCATGCCCGCGTCTTCACCCGCGTAAGTTCGATAATTGGACCGCTTTCTGCAAATATGATCCAGCCCACCGAAACCTCATTTCGAGATAATTGAGTTTAAAGTTTATTCCGGTATTTCTCTGGCTTTATAATGCTAAATGCTGTATTTTTAATTTTATGATATTCTAGGTGTACTAAAGTAATTTACATGCATGTATTTAGTAAATAATATTTAATAGTTTAATAGGTATTCAAGAAAACATGTGCGTGAATCATTATTACAAAATAAATTTTGTATGAAATTAGCTGAATAAGGTGCGGAATTAAAACTGCAAAAATGTTCCAAAGTATGACAAAAAATAGAGACTCAAACTGTTTAACATTTTTGTTTTATCTAAAAAAATACAAAAGTTACCCTACTCCTCCTCTAAATCAAAGTCAGGTTCTTCACAATAACCATCTATATCGTCTATTATTGCATCGTCTCCCTTCATTTTTTTATAGTAATCAATGCAATCATTTGGTATAAGATGGAATAACGATTTCAAATCATTTAACTTCTTTTTGTTAATCCGTTTTCCTGAAGGCCATAATGCTTGCAAATCTTCTTCTACGACAGCCAAAGCAACACCTTTAAATTTCTCTTTAATGCTCAATTCTTTGTAATCCTCATTAAAGGAAGTACTCATGAACAAAGAATGTGGACTCTTTTTTGTGATTAAAATTTATTTTGTCTTTAGCCAGTTTACTTTGCTCTTATCATTAAATGTTTTTCTATTGACTATGTTCTTCTCTAGAATTTGAGATCAAAAAAAATCACAACTTTCCATTTTATGCACCTGTAAACGGTTTTTGTTTTTGCATTGTTTCATAATGGCAATATAGTCATCCACAGAGTATATCCTTTCATATTGCTTGAGTCGAGTCTCTATTTTTGCGAAATCGTTGTCATTCGGAAGAAATGTGTGTCCTGATTCCAGGTACCAGAAACTGATTGTCTCTAGAGTGGGGTGGCTACTTAATAAAGCCTTTAAGATGAACGAAGATTTTGAAGAGGCTAAAACTTGTGTAGAAACTGGTGCATAAAATGGAAAGTTGTGATTTTTTTGGATCTCAAATTCTAGAGAAGAACATAGTCAATAGAAAAACATTTAATGATAAGAGCAAAGTAAACTGGCTAAAGACAAAAGAAATTTTAATCACAAAAAAGAGTCCACATTCTTTGTTCATGAGTACTTCCTTTAATGAGGATTACAAAGAATTGAGCATTAAAAAGAAATTTAAAGGTGTTGCTTTGGCGGTCGTAGAAGAAGATTTGCAAGCATTATGGCCTTCAGGAAAACGGATTAACAAAAAGAAGTTAAATGATTTGAAATCGTTATTCCATCTTATACCAAATGATTGCATTGATTACTATAAAAAACTGAAGGGAGACGATGCAATAATAGACGATATAGATGGTTATTGTGAAGAACCTGACTTTGATTTAGAGGAGGAGTAGGGTAACTTTTGTATTTTTTTAGATAAAACAAAAATGTTAAACAGTTTGAGTCTCTATTTTTTGTCATACTTTGGAACATTTTTGCAGTTTTAATTCCGCACCTTATTCAGCTAATTTCATACAAAATTTATTTTGTAATAATGATTCACGCACATGTTTTCTTGAATACCTATTAAACTATTAAATATTATTTACTAAATACATGCATGTACTTATACATGCGTGTATTAAACTATTAAATATTGCATGCATGCATGTATTAAACTATTAAATATTATTTACTAAATACATGTATACTTTAGTACACCTAGAATAGCATAAAATTAAAAATACAGCATTTAGCATTATAAAGCCAGAGAAATACCGGAATAAACTTTAAACTCAATTATCTCGAAATGAGGTTTCGGTGGGCTGGATCATACCTATATTTGCAGAAAGCGGTCCATTTATGTAGTCAGATGTTATAAGAATATAGTTAAAATGATTCAAGGTTACTGGAACATTTAAGCAAAATGATTTTTGTAATATTTCCCATATTGTATAAAAAGCATAAATGTTTCAGGTAGTTTGAATCATTATAGCAAAAAAAAAATAACACTTATCAGGGCAATCAAGAAAATGCAAAAATGTTTCTAATAGCTTGAAACACTCATGCATTATAAATAATGATGTTTGCCATAACAGCTGTGGGTTGGATCATACGGATTTTCGTCAATTATTAACATAGAGTTCTGAGTCTTTGATATGTCAAAATATACCTTATTTGGAGTCCATACCTCACAAAATATCGAAAATGTCGAGTTTGTGGGTTGGATCATTTTTGCAGAAAGCGGTCCAATTGTCCCACGGGATCGCACTACTGGGATACAAAGTATCCTATGTGTTAATCCAGGTTATAAACTATCTGTGTGCCAGATTTCATCCAAATCGGGTTAGTAGTTTTTGCGTCAAAGAGTAACAAACATAATATTATTTAAAGTTTAAAATAATTGGATTCTATTTATTAGGCCACGGTACAGAGGTTGGTACTGAGACCTATTGGCGTTACGGGGGGAGGACACCTCACTCCCCCCGCAGACTTGAGGAGGCCCGCGGAAGCGGGCCGGCACTAGCCGGGGATCGTGGAAGGCGCACTAGTTCCCATGATCCCCGGTGTAAGTGTGGGAAGGGAACACCGGGGTGGTTTTTAGTCGGTTAGAGTCCGACAGACCCCTCGTGAGGACATCCGTGTGGATTTTCCACCCCGGGAACAAAGAAAAAAAAAAAAGGAGGACAACTACATAGAGGTAGAATTGGAAGATAATTAAACGTACCTACCTGGTGAAATTTTGGTGTAAGTTTTGTACACCTCTGCATATCCCTTCGAGGATTAAGGGCGTGATATTTTGTAAGATCATGATTTAAACTCACATCTTAACTTGGCCGAATTCAAACCCACATCGTCATTCTTACCAAGCGCTGTTTAACCTCCGGGCTATCAGACCATTAAAACAATAGGTACCTACATCATTTTTATTACAGAGGTTATAAACATACGTAGTTACCTACTCCTTTATCGGACGCTAACAGTACAAAAGTTTCCATTAGAAACGTTATATATTGTGAAATAATAAATAAAACATTGTGCTCTATTTCTTTGAGGACGGTTATTGTAATGTGCTCGAAGCTCGAACCGCTACACGTTAATACCTACCTTGTTTGTGTACAGTTACAAACATCTTTTCAAATAAAATAATGCCACTGGATATTAAGTTTGACTGCTTCGTAGGCCTAGTGGTCGGAATTCCGACTGCTGAGCATGAGGTCCTTATGAGGTCCTGGCTTCGATTCCCGGGTCAGGCAAATTGTTATTGGCTTCCATCAGGAGTCTGGATTCATGCCCGATTGATTGAAATAGGCTCGCCCCCTATTACATGGGACTTGAACATAACTGGCGAAATGTCTGTACCTACTATTAAGCACACCTCTGCCTAACCCCTCGGGGATCAGGCGTGATGTTATGTAATTTTATGTGGTATTGGAACTTAATGGTATCATTGAACTTGGACCTCCATTGTCACTAGGCTCAAGACTGGTCAACCGAAGGTTTGGCTAGTGTTTGCTTGTTGTTTTTAGTTGGTAGAGCCAACTGAAATTGGAGTAATCAGAATTTGCTAGATGGATTGGCTATCCTCTATTATTTCTGACTCTAAATGATGTTTCTTGCTCCCTTGACCTTTGTCTTGCTGACTAACACAGTTGTCACCCCTTGTAAAACAGATTTGTGATTATTGCCCCTACACACTAAATGAGAGAATCCATCATTTTGGGACCATCAGTTTGATAATACTGTTGACGTGGTTCCAGCTGCGATTCTAAACTGAACCTTAGGCGGAAGACTTATGCACGTTGTTGTATTGTATAAAAAAAAAAAAAACACGCGGAGACAATTAACCATTCAAAGTTCTACGGATACGCATTACGCTACGTAATTACACACACCAATTGTGTCACAAGAGCAACATTAGGTGATGTGCCTGATGCAGTCATGTAGTATCCTCCTCACAGGAAATAATAATGTTTACCTACATTACATAGTATGGGAAATTCTGCAGATAACAGCATAAATATTGTAACAGGATAAAGGATAATATTAGCTTAATTACAGCATCCATGCTTGCTGTTTATTATTGTCATTATCAGTACTACTGACTATGGGGAAACCAGTCGCCATATTTATAGTCCAAAACATAAATAAACAATACTTTTTTGGAGCGGTATTAACCGTATATTATGATTGTGCTAAATAACAATGTTTACAGATAAATCGTTTGTACAAAACGGGGGGAAAACCTGAAATTGTAATGATGGGATGTAGTCATATACAATACATCATTATTATTGTTTCTGTTTTCAAACACGTGTTCCTATGTTTTATGGGATTGTCCGATTACTTTCACGTTGTCTGAAATCATTTCATGAAAAGAACACTAATAAAATGTGGAAAATAACTTGACTTTCTTTTTGGAAGTCTGTTATTTTTTTTTTTGCAAGAAAAGTTTTTATTTTATTCTTTTTAGTTGATAAGTCACACAAATCCTTGTCAATTATCAAGTATACATTGTAACTAGAAGTTATTAGCACATCATCCACATAGATAAAGAAGAAAAAATGCATATTATAAAAGATAACTCAAAATTTACCCAAGTAAGTTAACAACAATAACATGAGACCACCGCGTAAGGGGCTGTCTCCAGGGCACGCCACGATAGTGGCGGTAAGTCCCCTCTTTGAGGAGTGGCTAGGGAGGCGCCACGGCGCCCTCACCTTCCGCCTGACGCAGGTCCTCACCGGACACGGGTGCTTCGGGAGGTACCTGCACCGAATCGGGCGGGAGGAAACGCCCTGGTGCTACAACTGCGAGGATCGACCGGAGGACACGGTGGAGCACACCGTCGAGGTCTGCTCCGCTTGGGAGGAGCACCGCCGTGTCCTCGTAGCGGCGATTGGCGGCGGCGACCTCTCGCGCCCGGCCCTGGTTCAAGCCATGGTCCGGGGCGAGAGGGAATGGGAAGCCGTCGCCTCCTTCTGCGAAGCAGTCATGCTAGCGAAGGAGGCGGCGGAACGTGAGAGGGAGAGAACCTCCTCACGTCCCAGCCGCCGCGGGAGAAGCACCGGGCGTCGGGGGCCACGCCGTGATGGCTCTCGGCCACCGTAGGCGCGGGCCTGTGGACGGCGAGTAATGGGCTAGCTCGCCGTCCGTCCGTCGTATGACGACGGGCAGGCCGTGTCGACGGCGCGTTCGTGTTCCACGCGCGCCTCAAAGAGATGTCAGCAAACGGGAGGGGCCCGCAAGGGCCGGTGCCTGCCAGGGCTGCGGGACTGTTCGAAAGAGATACCGCGGCCCTGGAACATAAAGGGCCAATGAAGGAACATGGGTGTTTTTTAGTCAGTAAGAGTCTGACACTCCCTTCCGCTCCGCCCAGAGCGGGAGGAGTCATTTGATGATTTCTCACCCCCAAAAAAAAAAAAAAAAAAAAGGGGCTGTCTCCACGAGCGAGAGAATCGCGACGATATTATTGTCGTTGCCACGTATTTCTATACACTCTCTTAGAGGCCGTCTCCACGAGCGAGAGAATCGCAGCGATATTATCCCATAGGTACAAATACGTAATATCGCCGCGATTCTCTCGCTCGTGGAGACGGCCTCTTAGCTTCTTCTAACAAAAAAAAATAATCACTTAGATCGTACTATAGTTATCGCGGAGAAATCGATGAACATGCGTGAAAAAAATGATGCTGTGGTGGAACAGCCTCTCCACAAAACCTAGTGAAACTGGAAGTGTGTTTTGCCGTGACTTAGTGTCAGTTTCCAGTTGTGCTCGTAGCAAAAGACTAAGAAAGATGGTAGAGAGATTTGTCTGCACCTAACAATTTATTTACCATCCACCCGTATTCTCCAGTCATACCGCGGTCATGGCGCTTGCAAAAGCGTCGAAATATCGGGAGCAACAAATAATGAATAATCACGGAAGATATCCCGTAAGTGACGTATACGTTTATAGGTACAATACGAATTTGAATGAATCAGAGAAAGAGAAGAGAAGAGGGGAAAGAGACAGAAGGAAGATGACAAGTAGAAATAAAATTACTAGTCGCTGGTGAAAAATATTATCATGCAAGTGGAATGCCTCATGACCGGGCGGAGCGGAAGGGAGTGTCAGACTTTTACTGACTAAAACCCATCCATGTTCCTTCTTTTGCCATTTGTGTTCCAGGGCCGCGGTGTCTCTTTCGAACAGTCCCGCAGCCCTGGCAGTAATCGGCCCTTGCGGACGCCTCATGTTTGCTGACATCTCTTTGAAGCGCGCGTGGAACACGAACGCGCCGTCGACACGGCCTGACGTCATAAGACAGACGGACGGCGAGCTAACCCATTACTTACCGTCCACAGGCCTGCATGCGTCATGACCTGGAAGTATAATAATTCATCCACATAATAAGATTATCCAACATATCCTCATAAAAACTACATCAGCACTGCCAGTGTTGCCACGCTCATCCACTTTCAATTATATCAACAAAAAAACACATGAATACACACAGTACCTACATATTAGATCAGCTCGATTACTGTCGTTACGTATACGTTACGTAACTTGCGCCGGCGCAGGGTATCGTTAAACGTCACTGCGATACGTCAAGTGCGTTGTATTGGTGATTATGATTATGATAAGGTGTTATTATTTTTTATGGTTCATAATTTGGCTATTATTTTCCAGATTTCACTTACTAGGATACTCCGTTTGGCCACGTTTTCAACTTTCAACGTATTGATTTTAAACACAGACCAAGTTTTTGTATTGGTCTATGTTGTTCTTCAACGATTGCTTAATAGCTAAGACAGTGGGAATGTCCTGTTTTTTTCTCTCGTATGGACAATCATTGGACATGATGCTTATGAGTACTTGTAAATAATCACGATACACTCACAAGAGAATGTCCGTCACGTTTCTTCTCTCGTATGGACAAATTGGACATAGTTCTTATGAGTATAAATAAGCCAAACTGTAATGTTATCTTATCAATGAACAAGTTTTATGTTTGTTATATAATCATTCAACGGAACGAATTCAGATGTAATAGGAGAAAATCGTTGATCATTTCACTAAGTGGTTACATGCCTTTAACTGTACATCGGTAGAGCAGTTTACATAATACGGCCTTGCTACCAAATTGGCCATACGGTAGTCAGGGACCTTGAAGAACAAATGATACTTTTAATTCAAGTGCATGTGGTAGATTTTCATAGGATGTGTGAAACTGTGGGCAACAATTAGAAATAAATTAAATAAGTCAGAAGATTGGTATCAATTATTTTAACTCACCAAATTAGACTGGACGAATGCCCAGTATATTCACACATGGAGGTGTACTCTCCCGCATTTAAATTAACGGAAACAACGTGTATTTCAATTAAAAGATAGCAGATTATAAGGCCGGGTAGCATGCGCGAGAGCAGCATAAATGTCAGCGTTACAAGTGCATGCGAAGTTGACGTAATTTGACACTTAAGTCATAGAACAGATATATGCAGTAAGTCGTGTACGTCTCTTCAGAATCTCTCTACTTTCGGCGGTTTTGTGCCAAGCCTATCCAGTTTCTTCCGTTTGTTGTGATTGTTATGAACTAGTCCTTCTATAAACTAACATAACATCATATATATACGAGTACACCAGTATTCCGCAAAGGGTTGGGCAGATGTGTGTACATGGACCCTTCACGAAGCCGAAAACCAAGCTTCTGTACATCCAACTAAGTAACTGTACGCAAAAATTATTGCTGGAAAACGACTGTTTTTTGGGGTTACAAAAATCACATCTTACGGTAGGACTCAATATAACGCACTCAACACAATTCTGATGAATGCATGTAATATCCGGAGGTAGTGGACGTATTTAAATAAAAAAAAGAGAAACTTGTGAAACAGTCTGGTCTGGAGGAGCTTTGATCCACAATATCTCCGTAACTAGAAGGTTCCCAGGCATGGTCTAGAGTCTAGACTCTAGACCACAAAAATGATCGCAATGACGGCGAGAACAAGTACTCTTCGGCTTCGTTAAGGGTATTTTTACACCCATTATCGTACACCCACATTTCGCCATGTGTATAGTAAAAAAAGAAGGCAAGCATCAAGCATCGAGCATCAACTGGGAAAAAATCCTGACTGCTGTCACTGAGAATTCCCTGATGGTTCCTACTTATTATCAGCCACTTATGTCCGTCTGCAGGACCAGAGGCCTCCCTTCCCTCTTCCCACTTATCCCTATCCAGTGCTGTGGTTTGCCAATCGTTTTGAAAAGAGTCAAGTTCGTCCCGCCATCTCCTTCAGGGCCTGCGGTGCCGCTTGCTGCTGTTTGGGACCCATTGTGTAGTTACTTTAGCCCATAACTCCTCCGGCATGCGACAGATGTGACCAACCTAGTTCCATTTAAGCTTGGCAATCGTGTGACCGACTTCGGCAATTTCCTTATGATTCCTTATGATGATTCCTACTACTCAATTTAAATTATTCCTATTTTCTTTTGTAGTCTATAACTCTACTGATTCTGAGCTTTGCTCATTGTTACGGACTTTGACACGAGTTGCGCCAATTTCAACATTATTTTTCTGACCCAGATTTTTTCTTATGAACGCAAAATCAACTTGTTTGTCCTATCGGCCTCGATAGTAAACTAGATTTATTTTTTAGCTGTGTCATAAAGTGAATGATTACATATGATGTGATATAAAGTGCAAGTTACGACTGCATGACAACTGCATATGAATATGACACGTGTAATTCGACACGGCATTCGGCTGCGGAGGAGTTGACTTACGGTAGCACGTGTAACTCCATATTAGAGTGTTTCTATCACAGTTCGATGAAGTCGTACATCCCCAGTTTACCGCTGCAAGAACAATCCAGCGAAATGCGCGATTATGGACCCCGCTGCCACCGGGTTGTCCCAATGTTTTCATGAGTCCTGGTGACTTACCATGTCGTCTTCAAGCGGTTTTTGTTTTAATCTTATTCGAGAGTAGGAAAGAGATGGTGTTAGATGTCCTATAGAGCTATTTTTCCCATAGGAGTGACATTAAAACAATACCGCTTTAAGACGTCATGGTAGCCCCCCTGAACAAATCATGTCCCATTTCTTGGAGTATCCAAAGTTTCTTAAACACAAAAACCTGCATTTCTGGAGAGGTCCTAAGAAGTGCAGTTGCTTGGACACGTTTGGAGAAATCTGATGAAGATTCAAAAAAAACCTCAAGAAGTGCTGAAATTAATCTAGGGCATTATTTTATTCTCTTTTTAAATTTAGTGTAAAGTGATCCAAATATCCAAGCCACAGTATTACTTAATTGTATTTCACCTGTAACCGAGTAAAGTCAGCACCACAAGTGCATAATATGACATAACCCGACACTTGACAGCTCAGCGGCGCCGGCGCAGCCGTTGGCGCCAGAATCAGGTTACGGGCATAAACGCGGTGTTTATTGAATGTCGCTCGGCATTGTTAGTTGCCACGGCCGTTTGATCGGTTTCACGGTTAAATAAGGTCAATTTTAAGAGGACAGACTCTGGATTTTTGGCCTGTTCGCGACATTAGGGCCTAATGACACGAATGGTACAGCCTAATTCATGTAATAGGGGGCGAGCCTGATCAGACACGCGCATTGCCCCCTATTAGAACAGAATAAAAATATATATATATATATTTTTAAATGAAACTCCATTTAAAAAAATATATATATATATATATTTTGATACTGAAAAAAAATATATATATATATATTTTGATACTGATATTTTGATACTACTCGGCCTTACCCCTCGAGGATGACTGGCATGATGTTATGTTACGTACAGAAACTATTAGAGTTTTAAAATTTGTGCAGAGAATTGGGTCCTTTTGAGTTGCTTTTTCGTTTTTGATTGGAGTATAGAGAAGAATGGCACGCCATTTAGAGTTTTGAGTTCCGCGGGAGCAAACATTAGTCCCTTATTATCTTATTGTAACTCGAAAACCAGATATATCTTTTTTTTTTTTTTTTTGGGGGGCTGAAAAATCATCAAATGACTCCTCCCGCTCTGGGCGGAGCGGAAGGGAGTGTCAGACTCTTACTGACTAAAAAACACCCATGTTCCTTCATTGGCCCTTTACGTTCCAGGGCCGCGGTATCTCTTTCGAACAGTCCCGCAGCCACCAGATATCCCTCATTTAATCTATCATCACGCAATCATTTACTAGAAAACCTAGCTATTAGATGACCTACTTATCTTGTAAGGAAATTAAATTAACCAGAGCACTATCCCTTCGACACAAGACCATAAAAGAACTAACTTGTAAGTCGAATCAATTTCATATCGATCAATAATCACGTAGTGTTAAACTATTACAAAATACCATGCGTCAGCAGCAAGTTCGTGTGATTCAATGCGATTCGATACCCGAGGCAGGCGCGCAGTTTTGTCGCACGTGTCAATTTTATTAATAACATTCAGTTTGTTTTGCTGACCGTACTATGACTCATGAGATTTAGTAATCTTTGAGATCGGAATGCTTGATGATACTTAAATCAAAACAAGAAACATTTTGTAATAAATATTATGAGTTCACAGGTCATTCGGCATCGTCATTTGCAAATCTTACATGCTTGATCTTGTCTTGTTGGATTTCTTTATCAGAAAGGAAAACTATGGTTGAACTGTAGCCTGTGTCGCTGTAACCACAATTTGGCCAAATGGGGAATTAAAAATCCTTCAGACACGCAGTGTGAATGCGGGCGGTGCTCTCGACCAAATGATGATCCACTGATGTCCCACTTGTTGGAGTGTCCGAAGTGTCCCAACACTTGCACTTTAGAGGACCTAAAAGACGCCACAGACGCTGCGATTAACGTGACGTGATTGATATTGGGCCCAAGAAATTTAAACAAGTCGTAGCATCGAGACGAAAGAATCTTCTGTTTCTGGTTCTTTTGTGTCTTCGTGAATAGAGATGCTATAAATTGAGGGTCTAGTGTCCAGGCAAAAGGCAGATAGGAGCAGATTGATACTGGTTAGTTAAAGGACCCTGTCTACGATAGACATTGCATGGTGCACATTTATTCTATTACTCAGCTTGATAGTCTGAGACAATTGACCATCATCTTCGTGAACTTGCCCTGTTACTTGTTAGCGCTACACGTTTTTTTTTACATTCTCCCTTGTCAACGCCATGCTTTCATTTACTCCTTTTTCTTTCATATCATTCCTCACTCAATCCATTCATCGTTTCTTTGGTCTTCGTCTCCCTCCCTTTTAGTCGTCCCTCCTCATCACATGTCCATACCAAGACAGACGATTCCCTTTCAAATTTTCTGAAGCTAGCGCCGCTTTGTTCTGAGACATACGATCTGTAGGAATATTTAGGTCCCATTAAGTGATGGGTGCCTGCCGGGAACGGCGGGTTGATACCAGTCGGGAACAATCTCCCGGGCCCCCGTCACTTGGTAGCAGTCGGTACAGTGGGTTTTTTATACGGTGAGAGTTCGACATAACCCGTCCGCTAGCCCTAGACGGAGGGTATGAGGGTGACCCACCACAAAAAAAAGGAATTCTTAGGTCGAAAGCGAAAAAATTGTTGGTAAAACCAAAAACATTAGCGCGGCTTTGAAGACGGACAGATATTTGTCCAGAGCCGGAACTGTCTAACCGATTCATAAGAGGAGAGGAGACATCGGATCAGCGGTGAAGGTGGTCTGGTGAACTAAGTGACCTGTGGCTATATGTATTAAGGACTGCCGGTACTAGAACTTAAATCTAGATTAAAATTCGTGTGGTGATGTCCAAATAGAACTGTACATAGAGAGGTGTGAACTGAATTGATAAACCGATGTCACGAGGTAGCCAATGTGTTTGGTTAAGAAAATCATCTTAATGGATCGTGTTTAGAATTCTAGATTTCCATGTCTGTAGTGGATGAATCTCACCGTGGCTATGCATTTTATTGTCACAAGCACGATTTTTCTGTTTGTTGAAATAATTAGTGCAGAATGTTGTTCTATTAGAATTGAACTGTAAGGCTCGCTTGCACTGGTACAAACCACGAAATGCGTTTAAAATATGTAAAACATAATATTATATGATCACAATAATCTGGATCTCTTCGAGGTTCAATTGAATCGGTTTCTTCTAGGCAAGTGTGCTCCACCCTTGGCCGCATCATCGGCCAAACGCAAGAAAAACATCTCTTTTCTACAAACGAGTCAATCGTTTGTAGATAAAAGAGTTGACTTGTACATGTAGAACACATTTAATGCTAGATTACGTCTAGTACTAAATGTGATTTGTAATGCCAGCGGGGCTTAAAGTAAAAACATGTCAAATTCAGAATAGCATTTCTTATAAGAAATTCTGATAAGAGTGCGGTGACGATACAATTAATTTACAGGTTCCTGTAATGTTGAATTGTTAAGGAAATAACAATCTCTAAAAAACTCTGTTCAGTGAAAAAAAAAAAAACCTGCTGATATGCTATTTAGTTTTGTGGAAAATACCATCAAATTACCACAAAATACAAAGCACGATAATGATGTTTTGTGGTCTCGACAAATGTGCTAAAAACTCAACAATTTCAAACTTATATAGATATTGTGGTCGCGGTTTTTTATCAGAACGCTGGAAATCCCTGCGTAATACAAAACTGTGACATTGTTTATAAATATCAGCTCTTATCGAAATACCTACCTTGATAACTTATTCAACTTTTGCTGATTAAATTATTATTCCTGTGATAACTTTTAAATGAATGATGAACATTGTCTCGTTGCCGCTATCTGGTTTCGAACTATAAGAATTTGCTGTGGGGCTGTGCGGTTTTATTGATTGCAATTTATATGACAATTTAATCACTATTGACGACTTTTCTTTATCTTAAGTGTGTTCTCGGCTTTAACAGGGTCGTGCACTCTGGTGAATGCAGCATTCATGACAAGGTTTGCTTGTCTTAGAACAAGGTTTCTTAATAAGGATAATCGCTATAATCAGTGCAGTAGCTACAGGTGGCTGTCTATCAAAGTTTCTTGTGACATTCATGTGACAAGAGGGTCATCGTTATTATGACGTACTAATACAATGATTCGTTTATTATAATAAGTGATTAGATATATATCTTCACGGTGCCAGTAATTACATGATCTTAAACACAATGGTCTTTATGCATTTTGTATGAACTAGTCATACTGAATTTAGTGATCATCGCCTTAGCTGATTTAAATTTGGCACACAGATAGTTTATAACGTGGATTAACACATAGAATACTTTATAATCAGAAAGTACGATCCCGTGGGATAATTACCAAACTCCATCTGGGCGATGCCGCGGGCACAAGCTAGTAATTCATTTCCAACATCATTTCTCTGAACCAATAACCTATCAATTCAGACCAACACCGCACGAGTCTCGACATAAACTGCACTCCACAAACTATTTCATCAATTTTCATAAATCCAGTGTCCCAGTAACAGATTGGGGAAGTATGGAACTATGAATTAGTAAGGTCCCGCCCGTTTGCGGTCTACGAAAAACTACCGAACTTTTTAGGCTCGAACTCAAAATCTAGGTATTTAAAAAATACTGGCAAAGTAGAAATCGTCCTTGCGCATTTGTTCCCTATTATTATCATACTGGTAAGTCCTGTAAGAAATAATAATAAACAAACTCCATTTCCTTGCAGAAGATAGCGGGACGAGCTGCATAAGACCAGCGATCAGTGGTCTTGGAGAGGGCATTTGCCCAGCAGTGGTATGACGCAGGCTCAGTATCAGTAAATTCCATCTCCAATCTTTTATTTAATGGTTTTATTTTCATCATATTATTGAACCCGTGTGAAGCCGGAGCGGGTCGCTAGTAAGTATAAAAGACATCCGTAAAAATTGTATAAATAAAGTTTGTAAAAGTGTAGATAAAATATAGTAACCAATCACAAATGTAATCTTACTACACGAGGCACGAGATGGGAATCTAACCATGAATGACCACGATACACGTGTGAAGTTTTATTGGAAAACTAGTACTTAGGGCTTTGATTGTTGATTATTGTAGCGGTGAATACGTTGTTTGATTATCGTACACGTGGTATGAGAAAGTGTACTAAGACTGTTTTGATTTCAGAGCCATAACTTTGGTAGATTAAAGAAAGATCCCCTAGGCACTGCTGCTCTCAAAACGTTGATGAAGACTTCGTGAGGAAACCGGCACGTCATAGAATAAAAAAAAAACGAAGACAAAGGACATACACCAATCCGTTCTTATTCTTATTATCTGCTTTTTGACGCCTTTGTCTTTCTCCAAGGCCACAACATTTGATTTCAAATTAAAGCAATAACGATCTACTAGCTAGTAGGTCATTGTTTAAAGTACTTCAGCAAACGACTACCTGTATAACGTAGTATGATTATTCTGGATTATAAAATCTACATATCCTTCGAATCTTAAAAATGCACTGCACTTTAAATTTGGTGTTACTAGGATCATCAATCCTAAGCTAAACCTAGATGAAGATGTACCTATAAAATATTCATAAAACACCATATCTAGATACATCAATGATTAATTTGGGAAATACGACAATAAACCATCCACATTAATTCCATTCATCTACGAACAACCTTGCAGTCTGTTGTCTATTACATCATGGCGTTGCACAATAGCGGTTTTCAATCGATTAGTTTGTTTAAGTCCCACGTCTGATGTGTCATACGACAGTTAATCTCAACTCACACCGAAGTGGCAGCTCACCAGCCTGCAGTTTCACTGCCATACTATGCATTTCCTAATAGAGATAAAGTTTAAAATTGTTTGACAGTGAAACTGCCGGCCGCACACACTGCGGTGTGAGTTGAGTTTGAGTCTGCACGTGTTGTACGAGGCATGTGATGGATTGTTATTGTTTTAAAGGCAGACTGTTTGGCTTCATATCAAGCTCATAGCTAAGTTAAGGCTAGTGCATGAAATTTGGCTTAAGGCCACTATTGTTCTCTCTAGATTTGAAGTTGAGGGCATGAGATTGGGGGCATCCGGCACTTCATTTGCCGATAGGCGGTTTTCAGGCCTCTTTGCCCCACTGGCCATCGGTCTTTCGAGAAACGTGGCTAACCCACTGCTACACCACTCGCGTTACTCTGTACCTAAGCTATAGCAGCTGCTAGATACAGTATCCTGCTGGATATTTTGTACGTGGGGTGACTCCGTTTGACGAAAACAAAGCAACGCAGTGTCACGATAATATCCAACATTTTTGCCGGATTTCAAGTACTCGACATTTTTTTTTTTGGATCCTGCTATGAAATTAATCAGAAAAGAATAGAGGAGTACTAGGAAAAACATAATTTCCACTCCATGGATGGATGGCGCGTATGATGCAACAAAAATACTAAGCACTACCATTTAGCACTGTTTTAAGCTTTTTCCGGTTTAAAACTAAACTTATACTGTCACTTACGGGATATCTTCCGTGATTGTTCATGATTTTGAGCTCCCGATATGTCGACGCTGTTGCAAGCGCCATGATCGCGGGTTGACTGTTCCCGTCCCCTGACAGTATAAGAGTACCATTTAATTTTGTAAAATCCTTGTTACATGGAAACCCCGAACTAAATTCAACCCCAATATAAATATGCTACAATTGAAATAAATTACCACGTAAAAAATGTTTACCACCAAGATAATTATCCTATCAGTTGTAATCTTATGATAAACTCGGTTAATTATCATATTAAACGATAAACCGACGTAGTTTTTCAAGATTCCCGTGCCATAGATAAACAATTGACGTCACCCTGAAAAACGTTTCTTTTATTGTATTGTAAATGACATAAGAATTCCCTGGTTTGCTGGAAAAGGCGAAAAACCCCAAGATTTCTTTGAGTTATTCCATTGTTGGTTAAAGTCACGCGATTTCTTTTAATTAGGTTTTACCTGAAGTCTCGTGCACGTGATTTTGCGTTGTCAATTGTCTTATTCTTGTTGAAACGGATCCGATCAATGATTTTTTTTATTACATGACATAACGCATGATTTGACGCAGAGTTGACGAGTTGTGTACCTATTGTATAGCCACGATAGTATTAATTCTCCTTTGATTAAGAAGATAACCCGTGAAATTCAATTTTTCTTGCGTTTTTTTGCAATTTTCAGTATCAGGCTATATGTTGATTAAAATATGATTCGCTACCGTAACAAATTTGGCTTTACTGAGTTATAATCATTAATACAACAACCCTCTTAGTTCATCTAAATCTATTTAATGACTTTATCATGAAATAGTCGCTGACACTGACCTTCAATTTGCAAAAAATGTAAGAAAATTTGAATTTCATGGGCTACCCTCGCGCTTGCCCCTTAAACTCTTGTGAAACTAATGTGGAGGTTAACTTTTGATCCCGAAATGTATTAACGGAGTCCGTGGTATATTTATAAATAAACAAACAACTCCAAGAGGTCAACAGCTGTGTGTGGGGCTTTTCCTAATAATAACTTATTTTCCTATTGTAATGTAATGTTATGGAAATTATGCCTAAATATAACAATAACACTCAAACAGTGGAAGTTTTAAATGTTGCCCATTGTTATTGTTATTATTGAAAACAATGCGATTTAGGTGTTCCTGTAAACAGTTATTTGAATGAATAGCTCAGTACCTATTATTCCTACATTGTTTGATTGTATTTAGCTATTTACCCAGAAGCTCTCATAACATAGTAGTCGCCCACACATAATTATTAATTTATTTTTTAGGAAAACTTACAGCTAAACAGACAGTGAGTAGTCGTTTACACAAAATATGGCCAATTACAAGTTTCCACATGTAGTATTTAAAATATGAAACACAAAAATTGATGAATGAAACATGAAAATTTTTAAGACTGTAGTTATATAACACAAAGAAAAATTACTATTTACGCTCGAAGAAGTTTTTTTTTTAATTTAGCTATGCTAGTATTGAAAATGTCGATCTCAGCTTCCGGTTGCGTTATACAAACGACTCGCTCTCACCATGTATGAGTTCCGTCTGTACGTAGTGGCCACCACTGGGGTGTGCAATTATAACAATTATACGTAATAATGCAGTCATCGGCCAGTTAAATCCCGTATACAATTTAATAAAAACATCTGGCAACACCAATAATATAATTGGAGCATACGACTTACCCAGCAACCAGGTTGTGGAGGTGAGATAAGGCTTCGCTCCACGTTAAACACTCGTATTCAGCTGCATTCGGTTAGACTGGAAGCCGACGCCAACATAGTCGGGAAAAGGCTAGGCATGATGACGAGCTGACGACCCAAGTGAATTGTCATAAGTGAATTCAAATCATATTTTTGTAAAGGGGTGCTACTTTTAGTGGAGGGTTCGTTACAAATCTAACCTAGACAGAAAATAGAAACCAAAGAACAACAAAAAGCCCACAAAATAAATGAATAATTTTTATTTCCTTCTAAAGTACGACATCTTTTATATCCTATTTATGCTATTATACAAAATGTATTCATACGCAACGGCGGTCAGTAGAAAAATGGTCATTCTCCTTTATTGGAGGAACAATCAGCATTTCGTCGTTGACTTCGAAAAGTTATTCCTAATTGATTGATTGTAAATAATAACAACGCTAATTATATAAACAATGCAGTCAGTCTACATTAAAAAATAAAATTCCCTAAATAACAATGTCACCCAAATATGTAACAGATATTTTTCATCACCTGTCACTTCTATTAAAAGTAAACAATGACAATACAACTCATTGTAAAAACATTCATAAGATGACCAATATAATTTGAAACCTCAAGGTAGCGCTACTTGTAAGGGCAATCTGTCAAATTCAGTACATTTTTCTTTTAGTTCCACATTTCGCCACCAGCTAAGTTAAAATAGTCAGTCTGTCAACAAATAATTTGAGACAGTCACGAGGCGCCTTTCAAAGTGCAAAGCCAAAGTAAAAAAATATTTAAAAAACAATTAAAGTGCAATTATCACCCTTATTGATATAATCTAAAGGAGCATGTTTACTTTCAGTCAACGGTAAATCAATCTTGGTTCAGGAAATGCTGCCAATTTTCTGTCAAAACATTCAGCTCGTCCCCGAGCCTTGCCTGAAGTTTCGCAGAAATTGTAATTATGAATTTGAAATAATATTTCAATTGCAAGTTTTGAAATGTTCATTGTCGGCCAAGCTCAAGCCACTGCTACGGCCGTTCCTACTTCTAGTTGGTTTAACTTTGTAGAAAAAAAAAACTAGCACTCCGGGAGTGCCGGCAGAAGTGAAAACTTGATTATTAACGTTGAGCATGTTTGATATTTTGGAATGGTTAGGGAATAATTTTGCACCAATTGCTTTATCAGTATAAAAGTACTATCATTTATGTGGTAGAATACAATATTCATTTATTGCGCTATCGTACACAAACATGACAATTTATATTACATTAAAAATTTAACACTTTAAAACTATTACAATTATTTTACATTAAAAAGTTTATCTCTCCGAAAAATCAACTTTCATCCATAATTTCAACGACTTTTTCACCATCATCATTACCAGAACTATCATCGCCAATCTCTAAAACTGATACGATAGGTTTATGGTAGCTGAAGTAAGAAACGAACAGTTTTGATTCGAACCTATTTAAATGTCTAATAAAGACCGCATCAATAGTAGTTTTGTATTTCGTTGTGCTAAGATTGCGATCATTCGACATAGTTAAACCAAATTCATTATTTAAAATTTTGCACCAATTGCTTTATCAGTATAAAAGTACTATCATTTATGTGGTAGAATACAATATTCATTTATTGCGCTATCGTACACAAACATGACAATTTATATTACATTAAAAATTTAACACTTTAAAACTATTACAATTATTTTACATTAAAAAGTTTATCTCTCCGAAAAATCAACTTTCATCCATAATTTCAACGACTTTTTCACCATCATCATTACCAGAACTATCATCGCCAATCTCTAAAACTGATACGATAGGTTTATGGTAGCTGAAGTAAGAAACGAACAGTTTTGATTCGAACCTATTTAAATGTCTAATAAAGACCGCATCAATAGTAGTTTTGTATTTCGTTGTGCTAAGATTGCGATCATTCGACATAGTTAAACCAAATTCATTATTTAAAATTTTGCACCAATTGCTTTATCAGTATAAAAGTACTATCATTTATGTGGTAGAATACAATATTCACTTATTGCGCTATCGTACACAAACATGACAATTTATATTACATTAAAAATTTAACACTTTAAAACTATTACAATTATTTTACATTAAAAAGTTTATCTCTCCGAAAAATGAACTTTCATCCATAATTTCAACGACTTTTTCACCATCATCATTACCAGAACTATCATCGCCAATCTCTAAAACTGATACGATAGGTTTATGGTAGCTGAAGTAAGAAACGAACAGTTTTGATTCGAACCTATTTAAATGTCTAATAAAGACCGCATCAATAGTAGTTTTGTATTTCGTTGTGCTAAGATTGCGATCATTCGACATAGTTAAACCAAATTCATTATTTAAAAATTCAATTAATAGTTGATTTTTATCGTCTGCGAAGTTTATGTTGAAATCTCCACTCAAAATCATTGGCAATTCATCAAAGCTTTTTCCAATTTTTTTTTTTTTAAGCAATGCAGATGCATCATGAGAATAAATGAATAAATTTTCATACAAGAAGTCTCGTATAGCACGCAATGACTTATCTGGAGAGATGTAAACGGCAACCATAATTATGAACTGATTATCACCAGAGTGGCAACGACTTATACAAATATCACCGATATCAGAAACAGTGGCATTAAACATGCTGTTGTATTTCACATGCACATCCATATAATTTGTGCAATAATGAACTGTGTTCATATTTTGATAAATAGCTACTCCACCCGCGGGACGATTATTTCTTCTGAAACTCGCAACAAAGTTGAAATTCGGAATGTCAATTATTTCATTGTTACCCATATGAGTTTCTGATAAAATTAACACATTCATCTTTTTAACAAGAGCGTCAATTGCTAGATCATCTACATGCGCACGTAAACTCTGACAATTGAATGAAAAAATAGACAATCTATTATTCTTAGAAATAAAATCTACAAGTGTTTTGGTGATGGTTTGCAAAGGATTTTCACGTAAACGTTTCAATTCAATTGATAAATCTTCTCGATGAGTTGTTGATCTCTTTTGATTTTTTGTTGCGTTTGAATCTTCCACCTGTGCGTTTCCTACTCTGCCATGATGAAATTTCCAGCTCGCCCTTGTGTCGTCTTCAGTGACTAAGAACAAACCTTCTATACTAGTTACTCTTGATAGCGCAACGTACACCAATTCTCTTGAATGAGAACGATTGTATTCATAAACGATAGCATCAAACGTACCTCCTTGGGATTTATGAATTGTCATCGCCAAAGCCGAAATCAGTGGAAAATGTTTTCTTTTTGCCACTATAGTTTTATTTCTGTTGAGTGGTATTGACGATGATTGTAAAGAAATTGGAACAGCGTCTTTGTCGATTTTCAAGCGTGCAATGTCGCTTCTAAATTTTGTTGCACGTTTTTGACCAATGGATTTTGAGAATTTGAACCAAAGTCTTGTGATTTCATCATTTTTATCAGATTCTATGAGTAGTAATTTTCCTACAGTGCCATTAGATAAACCATCAGCGACATCTATGTTTATGGTTATCATATAGGGTCGGTTAGGAACTAGAACTAGTTCATAAGGTAATCCACCAGTCTCGTCAGGTTTCATTTTATGTAACTTTTGCCTTACAAAATTTTCTTGTTCTGCATTATGACAACCAACGAAAACATCCGATGCCAATGAAACAATTTTATTTTCAAAACTGTTCAAAATTGTACTGTTGTATTCATTAACCTTATTATTCGTGAACATAAGTCTCGTTCCTTCCGGACATTCTGATTGTGCGTGTTCTTTAGTTACAAATCTCGATTCTATCATATTTAATTCTTCTTCTGTTAGAATGAACCCATCACCGATTTTTGTTAAAATGGCAGAAAAGAGTCTATTTTCTTGGCGCATTACCTTCTTGAGTTCGAATTGATGAAATTTTCGCCAAATTGATTCACCAGTAATTTTTTTTTTAATTTGCTTAAAGATCGGTGTAGCTTTTACAGGAGGTAATTGGCGCAAATCTCCGATAAGGATCACGTCCAATCCACCAAAAGCTTTTGTGAACAAGCCAGTGATTTGCTTCAAACGTTCATTAATTTGTTCTAATAATTCTGCTGAAACCATGCTTACTTCGTCAATGATAATAACCTTAATGAACTCAAATAGCGCTCTGTATTGATGAGCTTTTTCGATGTTGAGTGGCAATAGCCTTGAGAGTGATATACTTAAAGCATTATGCACCGTTGTTCCACCTATGGCTGTAGCAGCTTTTCCAGTTGAAGCACAAGCAATGTATGCGTTGAAAATTCCATCCGTGTTAGAAAATCTATTATAAATTTCCATGAGTGCTTTTATTACAAACGTTTTACCACTACCAGCTGGCCCAGTCAAATATATCAACAATGGTTGTTGCATTGGCTCGTTGTTTGATATTAAATGATGCATAGTGTGAAACAAAATTTCTCGCTGTTCCTCGTTTGCTTTGCGCATAAGCCCATAAAATTCTGGATAAGGTAAGATATTATCTTTCTTTTTAGCAATTGATCCAAGCTTATCAAACAACGCAAGGCGTAAATCATCATTTAAATCTGCGTCTGGATTTTGATATAATTCAGCAAATGGGTTTTCATTAGGAATTCTACCAACTACGTCGTTTATCTCCTCATCATCATCGGAAACATTTTCACGACATAACTCCCTGCAGATTTCCAATGTTTTTTCGATGTCAAGATTTGATTCGAACTCTTTTCTTCGATCTAGAATAAGTGCCTCATTTTCTTCGTATAACTGAAGATATCGCGATTCTGCAAGAATTTCCGATTCTTCATGACGGAATGGAAGGTGCAAAGTAACCATTTCTCTCCGATACTCATTGTAGTCTGTACCCATATCATAATTGCGATATCGTATAACTTTTGGTTCTTCCCTGAGTACATAGTCACCCTTGTTATTTTTATAATATTTAGCAACAAACTGAGCAAGAGAAATACCTGCTAAATCTTCAGGTCTCTTCTCATACTTGTCGAAATAATTTTCCTTCCATATGTCGGTTGAATCATCTTCTAGTTCACTTAATTCTTTCATTGTCTTCTTTATTCTATGCCTTTCGACTGGCCAAATGGTTGGTATATAGACAATAACAGTTGAACTTTTTGACATTGGTTCTCTCAATAAGTACCATGCAGCCTCTTGACTCGTCATCTCAGTGTGGTTCAAAAGATTAATGCTAATATTTTTAGTAATGTCAAATAAATTAAACTCAGGATGTTCATCCATTATTTCAATTATTTGTCTTTGTAAATTGCTAACACCTCTATTAGTTTTGTTAACATATTCGACCACGTAAGCTGCACAAGAATATTCTTCAGTTATAAATTGGAAATCAGTGTTGGATCTAACAACGTTGAATATGAAGGGATTAAATGGATTATTCCACTTTTCACATGGTTCACGTTTTGGAAAAACTCGTGGTCTATTAATTCCTGCTCGAATAATGTTGACATATTCGTCATCTGAAGCAATATTATTTTCATCGTAGAACGATTGAAAACCATTGTATTCGTATTTTTCCAAGTTTTTTTGGATTAAATTATATTTAGCCTTGTACCGTTGGAAACCATTTTCTGTATCTGGCATAGGCGTCAAAATCATGGTTTTCTTAACTGGCATAAACGGAGCGTCAAATCTACATTTTTGTTGTCGTCTCGATGCGATACCTTTATAGCAAGTAAAAGTATGCTTATGAGTTTGTAATCGGATATCACCAGAAGCCTCGGCAGCAGATACTGATATCAGAAAATCGATAAGATCGATAGCTTCATTATAATCTCTGTTAAGGGCGTCTTCTGGGGCATTATCTAACCAAGCTAAAATATGCGCATGTGGACTACCTCGATGTTGGAATTCAATTCTTTTAAAGTAATGCAAAATCCTGTATTTTTTTAAAGGACTGTGCCTTTTTGATTGTAATATTTTTAAAAGAACTTCGACTAACTTATTGAAGTATATAGCACATGTTACGGCATCTTCATTAATAAGAGTGCTTTTCTCAATAAAATGCAAATCTGCAGCCTCTTCAACCGATATTTCCGCATTATTTTTCAAATTATGCAACAATTGTAACAATTTAGGCCATCCAATTTCATTAGCACTTATGGTAAAGAAAACAGTTGGCTTACCGTATTGACGAATCATAGCAAAAAGAGCTCTTTTTCTTTCTGCCCAATAGTATGCTGAATTCGGAATAGAACGAAGGAATGCCAAATTAGTTTCAATGCAGCCGTGAATATAATCATCAGATTCTATTTGCTCTTTAGTTATTGCAATACCTTGGCCGACATGCTTAAATGCAATGTGAAGAGAGTCCTTAATTCTAATTCTCATTATTTTCATAGCCATGTACAATAAGTGTTGAGGGGTTACTCCGCGTCTATCAGATCTTCTTAATTCACTCGTAGCCATCATGAAGGGTGTGACCGCATTCCTAAATTCTCTGAAATGCCCCAGATATATTTGTGGAAAAGATAATTCTTCAGCATGTTCATCAAACAGCAAACTCTTTGGAGCATTACCTAAAAAAGAAAGCAAAAGTAAATCATATATATTATGTATCTTCTTGTTCAATAAATTAAAGAAACATAAAAATAAAAATAAAAAACTACCTTCGCCTGGAGCGATTCTCAAGTACATATCGTCGTTCCACATCAATGTTTGCTGCTGTGCTATTAAACTTTCCTCGATGGGTATTTGTTCTAAAAGGTCATTGTCGCCATCTTCATCAAAGATGATTTCATCTTCAACGTCATAACTTCTATCGTTTAAAAAATCATCGTCAACTAAAACGCCGTAAGACTTGTAAAGAGGAGTATCCTTTAAATATCGTAACCACACTTTTATTTTTCTCTTGGTCACTATACCATACACGTAGCTAGATTTGTGAATTTTTTTCCTTTTAATGTGAACTGTTATAGCATGATCATCATCCACTTGTCTTGGTAACTGACGCACCATTGTGTTTATTTCAATTGGAACATTTATCACCTGCCCGTATATTCCATATTGACCGTGAACATGCCGAAGCCTTCGAATTTGCATGAATGGAATCCTTGGCGATATAAGTCTTTCAGTTACCAAGTCCAATGGAAATTCTTTAAGACAGTCTGGAAGTGGTGGATATTTGAATCCATTGTAAACTGATAGTTGTGGGATACATTGCTTTTGAATGGCTTTAAAGCAAGTCGAACATATTTTTATTGTCAGTATAGCAATGTTCGAGAGCAATGTTCTTATAAATTCAATTTTTGGAGTTGCATCGTTGTTTTGCAAATATTTCAAATCTTTTCTAAACCACAGTCTGTCACAAATGTCGCAAGCAAGACCAAATTCATTTTTTTTAACAAAATCATTTTCAAACTGTTGATGAGCAGAAGAATTCTGTTGAAAAGCAGAGTATGTTTGAAGATGTATATTAGGTGGAGATGATTCAACATCTTGAGAAGGAAAATGCCTTTGACGCACTTCGATAGAATTGTAGTTAGAATGTATTGATGGACTTGAAGGTACATCTCTCGACAATAAATCTGCAATTTGGGAACTACAAATAACTGGTGGAACATATGGCACACCTCCGGTGGACGGGTCTGCAATTTGTGAAGTATGAATGACTGGTTGTACATCCAACACATCTCCGGCGGACGGGGCTGTTTGTATATTTGATGTTCTTTTTTTATCTCGATACCACTTAGAATATTCTTTGTTCTTCTGCTTTTGTTTTCTTTCATCTTCTTTCTTCTTTTCATCATCAGAGAAGTAAGGCGTAAAGTGTAGCTCACGAAGATCAAGATGAATCCAATTATGTGTATCATTTGCTTTAAAATGACAGAATCGAGTATCTTTATTTTTTGAATTTACGTTGAAATAGTGGTAATGCACACAAATATTTTGATTGTAAGTTTTTGCAAACAAATATAAACAATCCAAATCTCCATATTCATTGTTACTTGAAAGTATATTATATGCTTCTTGTGGATTGTGGCAGGAGTTTAAATAAGGTGAATCACGTAACTGTCTTCTCAAATCACAAGTCGAAATTTTAAGTTGCAGAACATGTATGAGTGAATGGAAAAGACAATTACCATCACCTGGAATATCTGTAGTTCTATGTAAAATGACTTTGGGGGTAATACATTCGTGACTCTCTTCATATATACGAAGTTGTTGGGTGAGGAATTGATTTTGTTCGAGCTGTACATTTTCTAAATTTCGAAAAGCCCTGGATTGCAAAACATTCTCTTGGTCTTCATTACTTTCCAATTTCTTTCTTTTTCTGCGAAAAAAAAACAAAGAAATCATAAAATAAAATAATACCAATAAAAATACATAATAAAACAATAAAATATATGTATATAATATATATTACAATATTTAAAATATGAAATCAAATTACATTTGCAAATCATCTAATTGCTTTTGGAACAATTCTTCTACATTTTCGTCATTTTCCTTTAAACCTTTTGTACGTTGTTTATCTCGATACCGCTTAGAATATTCTTTGTTCTTCTGCTTTTGTTTTCTTTCATCTTCTTTCTTCTTTTCATCATCAGAGAAGTAAGGCGTAAAGTGTAGCTCACGAAGATCAAGATGAATCCAATTATGTGTATCATTTGCTTTAAAATGACAGAATCGAGTATTTTTATTTTTTGAATTTACGTTGAAATAGTGGTAATGCACACAAATATTTTGATTGTAAGTTTTTGCAAACAAATATAAACAATCCAAATCTCCATATTCATTGTTACTTGAAAGTATATTATATGCTTCTTGTGGATTGTGGCAGGAGTTTAAATAAGGTGAATCACGTAACTGTCTTCTTAAATCACAAGTCGAAATTTTAAGTTGCAGAACATGTATGAGTGAATGGAAAAGACAATTACCATCACCTGGAATATCTGTAGTTCTATGTAAAATGACTTTGGGGGTAATACATTCGTGACTCTCTTCATATATACGAAGTTGTTGGGTGAGGAATTGATTTTGTTCGAGCTGTACATTTTCTAAATTTCGAAAAGCCCTGGATTGCAAAACATTCTCTTGGTCTTCATTACTTTCCAATTTCTTTCTTTTTCTGCGAAAAAAAAACAAAGAAATCATAAAATAAAATAATACCAATAAAAATACATAATAAAACAATAAAATATATATGAAATCAAATTACATTTGCAAATCATCTAATTGCTTTTGGAACAATTCTTCTACATTTTCGTCATTTTCCTTTAAACCTTTTGTACGT
The DNA here is from genome assembly GCA_950022335.1 of Eurois occulta. Lineage (NCBI taxonomy): Eukaryota > Metazoa > Arthropoda > Insecta > Lepidoptera > Noctuidae > Eurois > Eurois occulta. Next base: position 17,647,061 of record OX465478.1, read on the forward strand.
TGATAATATGCTCTTTGATTTTCTTCTTTTTCCTCCTTCGAATCTTTTTTCTTCAAATCTGTTTTACGCTGACGCCATGCCTTTTGGTATTCTCGATTCCGTTCTTTTTTTTTTTTCTTTTCTTTCTCTGAAAAACGGAGATTATTTATTATCATTTTATTTCATTTATTTTCATTCGAAATTATTTGTTTGGTAAACCTACACCGCACATGTGCTTATTGTGATGTTATGAAAATATAGGTTAATGAAATATGAAATCAAATTACATTTGCAAATCATCTAATTGCTTTTGGAACAATTCTTCTACATTTTCGTCATTTTCCTTTAAACCTTTTGTACGTTGATAATATGCTCTTTGATTTTCTTCTTTTTCCTCCTTCGAATCTTTTTTCTTCAAATCTTTTTTACGCTGACGCCATGCCTTTTGGTATTCTCGATTCCGTTCTTTTTTTTTTTCTTTTCTTTCTCTGAAAAACGGAGATTATTTATTATCATTTTATTTCATTTATTTTCATTCGAAATGATGTTATGAAAATATAGGTTAATGCTATAAAGTATAAACATATTACAAATATTACATTTATACTATGTAAGTTCATATGTATCTAAAGGGTGTAAAAAGACCCTTAACGAAAACGAAAACCACATATTCTGACCATCATTGGGATCATTTTTTTCTTCTAGACAATACCTGGGAAACCACAGGTTCTGGAGATATTGAAGGTCAAAGACTTAAGTCATACCATTGTAAGGTGGAAAGTTTCTATACTGTGGGATCCCCTATTTCTCACAATAAAACCATTATCAAATACTTATACTATAATAATAAACTAACACATTATAAAAAACACATTGCAACACAACTCTATAAAACTAATCCATTCCGTTTATCTATTCAACACATTGCTAAAACCAAGCCCAGTCTGACAACTAAATTTTTCTCTGATACTTCATCTTTTTAAAACAATGTTCTTCTTTCAAATCTAACTGCTAAACATCAAGAAAACCCATAGACTTAAAACCTGCCAGTGATCAATAGACATAAAGTTCTTATCATATTACAACATAAATGAAAATTAATGAAACCTAACCTAACCTGAATAATAAAATTATATTATTTAAAAATTAAAACTTATTAAATTTTCATCTAGTATATAAAGTACTCACTCATTTTCTTTCGCTATTTCTTCATCACTTTTATCATTAATAGATGCACTTTGTTCAATTTCCATATTTTAAGCACTTTACATTCACGAATTTTACGAATACACAACTGATCACTACACAAACGGTCGAGCCATCAGCTGTCACCATCCATGGAGTTCAGCTACTCAACGCTAGAGGGCGCTGTAACCAATTTACTCTATTTAGCACCCTAAAGTTATTGAAATAGATGTCATATTCGTATGCACTTGTTATCTATTTTTCTACTCAGCTAGGGATGAGGACAAGATATCGATAATTTAATGTCGATGTTTGTACAATGTAATAATTAAAATCTTTTATCTTATGTAACGGACCAAAGTCCGATTAGTATAACAGGTAAAATGGTTAAATGAAACGATAAATAGTGAATTTAAAATATTTATTGTCCTTGAAATAAAACATATTTGTTTAATAATTGTCGTTTTGACTGTTTTATATTTAATTTTAACAGGTGATGCATGCGGATATTGACATATTTTTCCGCAATGGCTTTTATTAAATCCGTAATGTGATTCGATGTAGGAAATTCTCCTAACTGATGATAAATAATTTTTTGGAATATGGACGTCCCAATAAACAAAATCTGTAGCCTTTTTTGAAGTTTGTAAATTGTTTTCATCAAAATGCTCAGAACAAATTGTACTTGATTTTGACGGCATCCAGTTCTGTCTTCCCGTAGCTTCTATCCATTTCTCCTTGGTAAAAGGATCTTTGGGAAAACTGAAATATTTAGTTACATACTTTATTAGTATTAGTTATTTTTTAGGCCTACGTCCAGCTATGAATGAAGATTGGTTTATTTGTCAGAATATAAGTACTCAAACTCAAACCATTTATTTCAATTAATCGAGAAGAACGTCAACGAGTACATAACATGTCATGGTAACGTATAAGGTTTCACTATACTATATAAGTACACTCGAAGACACTCTTTATTATTTTATCGATACCGAACTATTTGAATGTGTCCCATCCCTAATCGAGTAGCGTCGAAGTTTCTAGAATGTATACGATGATATTCAAGACAGCGAGCAAGTTGATTTAGACTTTGAACAATGGACATAAGGTAGTTTTTAGTTCGCAACAAAGTAATAAATATGGTTTTGTCAATAAAAACAATTATATTGAAATATATCATAGTTTTATACTTACCGGTGATACGATACACCTCCGCAAGATACATTTTTTGTCCTGCTATCGTTTTTACATGTAAAAATTGCACAATAAGGCATGTTTTTAATATTTTTCGTTACGTTCGAGACGTCGTATCACAGCAAGTTTATCCCTAAAGCATTAGGTTCAAAATTGATTGGAAACATTTAAAAATTTCTTTAAATGATTTTAAACCATAAAATGTTGAAGGTTAAGTTCAAAATCGTCTACTCTTCATCCGTCTTACGCTTTTTCCAAATTTCTTTAAGTGATTTTAAACCATAAAATGTTGAAGGTTAAGTTCAAAATCGTCTACTCTCCATCCGTCTTACGCTTTTTCCAAATTTCTTTAAATGATTTTAAACCATAAAATGTTGAAGGTTAAGTTCAAAATCGTCTACTCTCCATCCGTCTTACGCTTTTTCCAAATTTCTTTAAATGATTTTAAACCATAAAATGTTGAAGGTTAAGTTCAAAATCGTCTACTCTCCATCCGTCTTACGACCAGGTCACGTGTCCTGACGCGAGTGTCCTGACGCGAGTTTAAGATTTTATACCCATTACAGAACAATTTTTTTAAAGTGCTCAACGCCGCTAAAGAAGTTTTCACTTCAAAAACATTTGGAATCATGATATAAAAATTTCCCTGTTTTGTGTTTATTGTTTTACAGTTCTCCATAACACTCTCCTACGGCTGGGGTGTGAATTCCGCCTCGGCTGCAATGACAAAGTTTCCCCACTTTCATCCAAATGTACTAGATTGATTATTATTATTGTAAATAAATTATTAATATGATTGCAAGTTGCAACAGACTATTTATTTCTTTTTGTCTGACATTTTATTACATACCAACCTCACAGTTCAATTAAAAAACACAGCTTGAAACTAATTAGGAAAACCCTCAGTCTAGACGTCTAGACTTATAATAGTAATAATACAACTATATCTCTACTAAGCTAGTATGTAAGTACTAGTTAATTCGGTTTAGTCTAATGGTTGCAAGGGCGATTTCCGAGCGTGGATACTGGATTTCATTCTTGTTTCCTGAGTTAATCAAGATCTGTCAAAATATCAGAAGTTGGATGAACATTAAGAAATCAACCAACTCAGCATTCCACAGCTGAACATAGACCTCTCCCAAATTGTGCCAAGAAAGGAGTTTTTCGAAAATTCATCCCATCTCTGTTCGTCGTTTCGTCAATGCTGAGGATCGCGACCACATATGACACGTCTCATTCGGTGCGGACCGCTCTGTACAGTCTACCTTCTTCATCGCGTCTGACCATCTTGCCAGTGCTCTGACATGCACGCGTTTACCTTCTTCCCCGCCAAAGGGGTTAAAATACGGGATTAAAGTTTGTATTGAAAGCTCAGCTTGTATAATATATCTGTTGGAATGACCGCGTACTATATAAACTTATGGTCTACCTACCTTTACACCGCCGATAATTATGTTATGAAAACATGGGATCTCGTATCGTCACCCATTATTTGGGCAGCTGCTGCAACACAATGGCTCTGGCTTGATAACCTCTGACAAAGGTAGGAATGTAAAAAGAAACTGTCAACTTCAAGCAAAGCGACTGTGTGTTGTTAAAGAGTTTAACAAAAGAAGAACGAGGTGATATGCTGTAACAGACATTGAGCTTTCAGCTGAAAGTTTATAATCCCAGAGCAAATTTATTTTCCTTACGAAATTTCAAATTTTCTAGCGTTGAAGGAAGATTGCCATTTACAGTTATGTAAAAAGCGTAGATTATTTATATAATTATCTAATATTATAAAAAGGTGTTTGTATGTTTGTATGTCTCATCTTCGGAACTACTGATACATCTGCTACCGATCTACTACCGATCCGGAATAGGGCAGAAAACTCATATAGGAAAGGATCTATGGAAAAGGAGGATCCCCAAGGGAGAATTGTGTCTCTTATACTGTTTGTTCGATGTCAAGTTTGTATGCGTCGATATTTTCTCGTGAGACCGCAACTTGGTTGATAAAGAAAGAATATGCGAAATGCTCACCGCACTTGAAATAGCCACACCAGCCCACGCGTTGAGTAATGTTTGTAAACGATTTGTTGACAACACATCACTCACTCACTCACTACCAGGTGTAGTCTGTGGACTTGATAGGTCATTGTTCTAAATATAGGCCGCCATTTTGTTATTAGAGCAGTAGTGGCCTGTAGTGGTACATGGATCTTTGGGCGCTCGAATGATGTTGACAGGGCCACTGTTGGTAAGTATTTGAAAAATGCATTGAAAAACCAAAAACAAAAGAAATCCGGCGTTACTTCATCTTTTGGCCAAGCGCTAACAGATCCTTGTACAGCTATAGTGGTAACCATATGAATATTATATCTATATTGGTAACGGTCCTAACATCGAGAGGAGCTCGTGGCCAAATAATAACAGCTGCATGGATAGATCTTCAAGGTCATGCCGCGCTTTTCCAGGTCGGTCTGTCAATGTGTGACCATCATTACATACAGAGTTTCCTCCGTGCCTCGGAAAGCACGTTAAGCCGTTGATCCCGGCTGTCATTTGTAGATCTATGACATTCGTTACAGTGACCCGAAAGTCTGACAAACAGTCTTACTAAGGGGTACCGTATTACCCAGTACTAACTGGGTTGTGGAGATCAGATAGGTCGATAGTCACTCCATGTAAAATACTGGTTTTCAGCTGCATCCAGTAGACTGGAACCCCAATAAATTTAGGAAAAGGCAGGCAGATCAGCATTAAGTAAACATTAAGTGGGTCTTGGGTTTGGACCCATGTAAGCACTCTTCTTTATATTGCTCTCAAATCAGTGACAGAAAATATTATGGGGCATGTTCTAGAAGCAAAAATTCAAGACATTTGACATGAAACCCATTCACGTCGGGCCCGCGTTTTATATTATGTATGACCCACTCCTGGAACAGGAGGATTATGTTATGTTGTGGCTTATGTTGTCAGAAACAAATCTATTATTTATTTGGGTAACCGTGACCCATGCGATACGTAATATTAGACAAAAACAATGAAAAAGGTTATGTTCTATTTACTGTGGTTCTAAAATTGTTGAATATTGATCAAAACAACATTGCTACACACTCATAAATTATACCTTTCTATTTACGTATAAATAGGTATGTATAATACTGTAATACACGAAGGGAAATACCTGTCACACTTTTCCGTAAGAAAATACTAAAGTTATGAAAAGTGACGTCTACTGGTGGAAGAAAGTACAAAAGCAAGCATATCAAGCTATCCGAAACTGACAAATTTTCCCAATCAACCTTGAACCTAATGCTTTAGAGACAAAGTTGTAAATCTATTAAAGAAATTTGACAGATTGTAGTAGCTTGATGTAATGGCGTCTGTACAAGACCGTAATCAATTAAATCTCGAATTTTCAACAATTTTATTCTGTTTTTGTATTTGCATTGTCTCTTTTTATACATTTAAATAATTGCACCTATTCTGTTTGTTTAGAAAAAACCCGAGATTCATTCCCACATTATATGAGGTAAGTTAACCTCAAAATAAATTATTTAGTGACTAACAAATACCTATAGAAGTGAACTGTTTGGAAATTAAAACAATAGAGTGGTGCCTTGGTTGAATGTCATCTGGCGACATTATAGTGACATTCAGACGGTCGGATTCAAAGATGGAGTCGACATTTTTGTCTGAATTAAGATTTATGACGGTAATCCATAGTTTTATTGTGTTTGTTAGATATATTTGTGAAGACTCCTAGTTCGTAAAGGCATGCATGAGAATGGCTATGATTTCAGTTTTCTTTAATTTACATAAAATCACACCTGTAATCTGCGAAGACCGATAATAACTCGTATATGTGGGAAAGCCATTACTCTCATCCTAGATATTAGTTTTACGGAGAACTTCATCCTTATTGCTTTGTTTGGGATATTTTCAGTTCGTATATTCAATGAGAGGGAGTGAGAGCGCATAAAATGTTTGTTTCTGAAAAAAACAACATTTGTTTCATGCAGGCCACACGGGCGAAGCCGCGGGCAGAAGCTAGTCGGTAATAATATTATTATGCAACTATCAACAATACTTACTGTCGCACGAGGAAACACAGACAGCCCAAACACTGAAATATACCGATGCAATAGCCCTCCACGAGTGACAAGTTAAAATCGCAAAATATGTCTATCTGACTTTCAAAAATGTAAGATAATCTATCTTACATTTTTGAAAGCCAGACAGACATACTGTTGGATGAAACTCCGATGGATTTATTCTTCGATAAAACACAAATTAAAAAGAGAAAGACTACAAAATTTCGAAAGTTTTAACAACTTAATTAATAGTTATTGTAGAGGTATTTGAAAAATACTTTTGCGTCTTTCAAATAAAGACAGTTACATACAAGAACATTAAATCTAAAAATACTTACTACATCTTAAGTCTCCCAGCATCCTGGACACATCTTCTCATCATAACTCAGTGTGACACACCCTCGGACCTCGAGTCGAGACTGTTGGGTCAAAGTCGCGCTGGAAATAGAAGCAGGATGCAGAGAGACCGTGACAGTTGACTAGGGCTGGCAGAAGCTGAATGTCCAGGTTTGTTTTACAAACTATGGATGGAAGGAAAGAAATGCTAGACGATTTGTTTACAGATAGGGCCTAAAATAGCCGCTTCAGCAGATTCATAATAGGATAGTAACATGAATCACGTTAAAATTCTTAAAATGGTCAAAGATGCAGTTAATAGTACGATGACACTTTGTTGCATAGCCTTTTCCCAACTATGTTGGGGTCGGCTTCCAGTATAAGCAGATGCAGATGAATACCGCCTTCTGACCTCCACAACCCGTTAGTACTGGGTAATACGATACCCCTTGGTAAGACTAGTTGTCAGATTTTCGGGTCACTGACTACCTGTAACGACTGCTAAACATTACAAATGACAACCGGGAACAACTGCTTAACGTGCTTTCCGAGGCACGGAGGAAACTCGTTCCAGTTTTCCACTGCAAGTCGAAATTACTTTCTGACATTCATTGTCGTCAGACAACCCCCAAGCGCAACGGAAGATGACAACAACATATGATTTACATATGCATTAAAAAATCTATCTTATCACAACTGTAATACCTCATCTTTTTCAATGTCACTGAAAAAATAGAAAACCAAAGTTATTCAAAAACGTTTCTAGCGAATATTTCAGGTTATTTTTCAGTCATTAAGTCACCGTATCTAGTTACCTTCATGCTAATATAGAAACGGGTCTGTACCCTACTTAACGGCTGTGAATAACGGGCACATAAGCAATAATTCATGAAAATACTCCCGTAAGGTCTAAATACATGAATTTGAAAATGAAAACATATAAAATAAAGATGAAAACATGCTTAGTATACGTGCGTCAGAATTTTGAGGTTATTTTTTCCGTAAGAAAGTTTACGACAGTGTCTTTATATTTATGATCTCAGGTAATTAAGTTAGGTACCTAGGTACAGACGAGGTTTGAAGAACCCTCCGTTAGAGTTTTTGGGGGATATTTAAAAATCAATAACTGTAATGCAATTCGAAATATCGCTCTAAAGTGCACTGAAATATGATTTATGAAATGCTACAGAAAATACTTTGTTTAACTCTTGTCAGAGTAGTTCGAGAGTATGTTTCCAAGTAACTGCACCAATATAGCTCCACGCTTAAAATAGGATTTACCCACTAGATTTTACATAAATACCAGTATCTACCTCCCATATTAAGAACATGCAATCCCCGTTTACCTCGATCTCAAATAAGGTATTATCTTTAATCTATGCTCTGATTAATTCCACGTTTTTCTGTTGCTAAGCCATTTAACTGCGTCTCAAATTATACAAATTGATTCAAATATGCATGTTTTATTGTTATTTTATTTTACTGCCGTGTCGTTATCTAAACGGCTGATGTATAATGCAGTAAATGTTTTACTTAATATTGTAAAGTTTTTTTACCTAAGGTCGACTCATATCTAGTTACGACCGGTTGTAAAAATGACACTTCTTTTAGAAAAAGACCGGATTTGTAGTGTCGTCTCGACTCTGTCACTTATACTTGTGTGACAGTCTCTTTTTCGCCCTATAGGTAAAATCCAAAAATGAACGTTAAGTTCCAGAATAAAGATACTTACTAATTTAGAACGAGGTATTATCAAAATAATGTTTATTTTAACTATTGCTTATTTGATTATTGTCCTTTATTTGTTTCTTTTTATTTCCTGATTATTGTATTATTAATGATTTTGACGTGATTAATGGTGATTTTGACATTATTATTAATTATTTTGACATTATTAGTGAAAAACTGAAAAAAAGTTTTTATTCAATAACAACATAGTTCGTTCAACAATTTTGAGGTTGACCTCTCCTTTTAAGTGTGAAAACACCTGTGCCAGGAAAGGCCGCTCTCCCTTAACTTGATCACATTTATGTATGTTGATAACTTAAATATTAAATAAGTATGATTTATATAAAATTGAACTTAATCTATGTGAGCACGCATGCAATGTGCGCACGTGTGTGTAGAAGCGTGAGTTATGGTGTTTGTTCTTGTGTGTGTCTGTGGGTGCGTTTGTCTGTGTGTGTGTGTGTGTGTGACTGTGTAGTGTATCTTAGTGTGCGTGAGTGTGTTAAAAATATGTAGGTAACGGGATTTTATTTATTGCTGTATTGATGTTTCATACATACATTTATTTGTATTTATTTATTTGTTTAGGTTCTTTTATATAAGTATATATATTTATATACATACAAGCACATACACGATATAAAAAAACATTATTACTTAATAATATGGATAATCATATTCTCAGTATCTTCGTAGTCTAGAGTTTTTAGCCACTCAGTCACCATCCGTTTACATTCCAAAGTAGTTTTTGTATATATTTTAAGAATTTTATTAATGGAGTTATATAAATGTGAAGATTGATTTAAGTATTGGTGTCTAGCGAAGTAAGTTCTAAATGCTCGTGTTTTAGTAACTATATCATTTCGTCTTTTTGTTAATATGGTGGGATCAACTGAAAGCGACTTATGTTTCTTTAGAGTGGTGTGTAAGATGTACAATTTACGGATAGTTAATACATTGGCTATTGAGTAAAGAGAAGCTGTTGGAAACCTAAGTTTTTTAAAAAACATAACCTTCAAAAGTATCCTTTGAGCACGTTCCACCTCGAGAAATTTGATTTTAGATGCGCCCCCCCACAGTGGAATGCAGTAGATCATGATTGACTGAACCAGAGCAAACCTTTTTGAGTAGTTCAGCGCTAGCCGAATGTCTAAGAATTTTAAATATCCAGATCAACTTCCTAATTCTACCACTGATTAGATCAATCTGAGGGTGCCAAGACAGCCTTTCGTCAATCATAACTCCCAAATATTTCGTGGTATCTATCTTGTTTATTGTAGGGCAGTTACAGTTGTTGTTAGTTCTAAGGCAGTTATGTATCCTAAGACTATATTCTGGGCGAGGTTGAGTTCTACTGTCGATTGCAAAACACATATAGTTGGTCTTTGAGGTGTTCAATGTGAGCAAATTATTCCTCAGCCATAGGGCAGTAATAGCCAGAGCAGATTCAGCATCCTTCTTTATGATGTCCCAGGATTTTCCCGTTATCACCATGGCAGTATCGTCAGCATATGAAAAGACCTGAGTGTTGTTGGAATTCAAATTGCAGAGATCATTTATGTAAATGAGGAATAATGTTGGCCCCAGGACTGAGCCCTGGGGCACCCCGAAAGTCTGTTCAGCGTCATCACTCACAAATTGACCCACCTTAACCCTCTGAATCCTCCCTCTTAGATAATCCTGGAATAGATCCAAAGCGGTGCCCCTTATTCCAATATTTTCTAGTTTTTGCAAAAGAATGTGAACAGAGACGGTGTCAAACGCCTTTTTCAGGTCCAAAAATACCGTTAGACATCTACCTCCATTGTCCAATTGATCAGATATTAAGGAAGTTAGAGCCAATACAGCATCCTGGGTTGACTTACCCGATCGAAAACCGTACTGAGAGTCTGATAAAATTTTGTACTTCTCAAGGTAGTTTTTTAATCTATTATTTATAAGTTTTTCCAGTATTTTGGACAGTGAAGGCAGGACAGAGATCGGTCTATAATTATTGACATCCTCTCTGTTCCCACTCTTGTGCACAGGGGTAATGACTGCTTGTTTCAAGAGAGAAGGGAACACCCCTTTTTTAAAACATGTGTTAGCCAAATGGGAGATTATTGGAGTTAGTATGTTCCTAGCCAGTTTGAGGAAGCTTACTGGAATACGATCCCATCCAGAAGCACTGTCCGATTTTAAACTCATTAAAACTTCGAGTACCTCATGCGGATCAGTGTCCAGTAGGACAAAGGATGAGAGCTGAGACTGGCGTGGAAAGAAGGAGTCGGATAAATTTTGCTTGGGACTTAAAGGTGGAATCTCACTAGCAAGGCTCGATTAGTAACTAGGTACATATTACAAATATTTTCCAGATATAATTATATACTACTTAACACTAGTGTTTAAGATGTGTATGTATTATGTATTATATTACTAACAAATTGGATTGTAGGTATGATCTGTTAAATAAATTATTTGATTATCACATGTTACTTACTTGAAGTTCAGGTAAGTTAACTCTACCTATTCCGATCATTAGTTTTATCAGTTGTACAGTAGTAAAATTCCGTACAAATAGTACCTATTGCAAAAAAACAAAATGGCGGCGATAGTTGCAACTATGGCCGCGCTCCAGAAAAATTAGGCAGCTCTTTACGTCATCAGATAGTGTAAGCTATGTCTGTTGACGTCACATTGAATTCGTGTTCGATTTTCAAAACGTTCAATTATGTATTGAGCATTGAGATCTGACGACCACATAATAGATGATACTATACATGTACACTTATACATTTCACTATTTAAAAAAACATTATTATACAATGAGTTTTAGGATATAAGATCTTTCCTTGTAACTTTTATGTATTTTCTTGCAAATAAACATTTTTGATTTGATTTTCATAATGTTATTTAATTCGTCATTGAATAAATATTGGTTTTAATTTTGCTTTTTAGAGCAAAATAAACATACTGATTTATTTTATTTTTTTGGGTAAATTTTATTGGTCCATCTTAAGATTTTTAACGTGTCACTTTATAGCTAAACACATAACAATTTAAAGCCCTCAGAAAACATTAATGCCACCTAGAAGAAAAAAGAATGAAATCAACCTAGGATTTTTGTTAAACAATACACCACCAAGATCTCAAACAATCCGATCCAATCATTACAAACCATTATACTTGCACCATACTCCTAGACTATCTCAATACAAGTCTCCAGCTAAATTCGCGAGAAAAACATATCAAATTAAATCGGCCATCATAACTCTATAGAAACATCTTGAAGGTCGAATTTAGGACAAAAATTCTGGAGTCACGAGACATATCGAGACAATAAGGCAGACAGTTTTGTCATTCAAGTCAATGGCCGCCTATTGTTCAGATTTAGGAGGCGTTATACTTAGACGACTTACTTTTGATAGCAGGTAGTTGATAAGGATCAAAGAAGGTTGAACGATACGCGATGCATAGATATTAAATAGTAGCAGACTAATTACTGTATTAATGCCGTTTCAAATGGTTAAGGCTAAAACTTCACTTACCTCAGTATAAGTTAGTATCTCTATATAGATAGGCAGATGTGTACCTAATAGTACACCCACATTTCGCCACCAACGAGGCAGTCTGTTTTACCTCTTTTACCAACCACGTACTCTTTCACAAAACAGGATAAATCTAAATCAATTTACAAAAAGGAAACATTGGGTAAAACCCAAAAATACCCATGTCTGATTACCATAAGCGATAACTGCACAGCAGCATACAGAAACCGGAAATACGTAACTACTACGTATCAGTTTCGATAAGTTTTTCCTCAAACAATGGGTTTGTTGCGCGCGCAATATTTGTTGTTATCAGCGAGGGCAGGCACTGATATCAGGGACCCCTATGTCCCTTTTTTTTGGGTGGAAAATCATCATAATATATGAGCCCCCTCCCGCTCTGGGCGGAGCAGAAGGAAGTGTCAGACTTATACTAACTAAAACCTGTCCATGTTCCTTCTTAGCACTTTTATGTTCCAGGGCCGCGGTATCTCTTTCGAACAGTCCCGCAGCCCCGGCCAGCATCGGCCCTTGTGGATCCCTTCCTGTTTGCTAACATCTCTTTGAGGTGCGTTGAACACGAACGCGCCGTCGACACGGCACCCCTAAGAACCTTGAGTGTAAAGGATAAAGTAGAAAGTCCCTGGTTACTAGGGACTTCAGGCGGTGGTGATTGATTGAATGAGCAGCCCGGAGGACGCTTATCACAATCGACTTAATGCCAGGGGTCTGCAAAAAACCGTCACCAACTGGTGTTCCAAGCTTAGATTACCGCTCTTAAAGTGGATTTAGCAAAAAACAATATTCCTTGGCCGCATTTATCGAATGCACTAGACGGGCCAGGGTCGTCACGGTACCTGAAGATGAGCAGTAAGAGAGATCTATAAATCCTTGAGAGTGATCTTTCCCCAGCTGCGGAACAGTCTCATAATAAAAAAAAATGCTCTGTGACAGTGTTTTTAAAAAGTTTCCGATTATCCCTTTAAGTTCGGATCCTTAAAACACATTTCTTCGCAGTGGTCGTTACGACAAGGACCTTTAAAGAAGGATTGGTCCAGGATCTTACATGGTACATTGCGTGGTTTACGCATGCCTTAAAACACGTACACGAGGAAGTCATAAACATTTGAAAGTTTAACTGCTCGTTCGAGGAAGTTGTGCAGATAACGTTAATTGAATTTTAATTAGTTATAATAATTCTTTTTGGCCTTGACTGCTCTATTAATGCGGACGCATTGGACGCTAATTGTTACTGGTCAAGCGGATCCTGACCGGTGACACGTGTCTGTGGCTGGTGGAATATTTGGCTAAAATGATTTAATATTGTTTTTTTTTTGGATTTTTAAAATAAGATGGTAATAAGATTAGCCGGAAGGTTAATTGCCATGAAACATTGTCTATTGCAGTCCATTGCTAGACGTAGACTTCTCCTCAGCTGCATCACAACACGCGGTTTTCTGCCTTTTCCATTCAGTCCGTCCTTGCCACTTTTTTAAGATCGGGCCACCTAGTAGGGAGGCATCCTATACCTACTACCAGCGTCGGGCACTATCTGCTCGGCAGTTTGCTGACCTGGGCCTATTTGACGCAGCCGTGAGACACACAACGTTTTCATTTTTTTTTTCTGTTTAGATTTAAGTTTGTATTGTGCAGATTTAAGGTTTTTTTATTTTATTTTATGTTGTGTGCATTTGCGGCATGTGTCAAATAAATATGTTTTCTTTCTTTCTTTACCCGAAATGTCGTTTCTGCTCTAGGATTCGTCTACTGCAACGGCTGTCGTTCACAAACATGGCTAGCCCTTTGCCACTTTCTCACACTGCAAGCTAAATCTGTGACTCCGTTTCTTTCCAGCATCTTATCTTAAAGAAGTTTTTGCGAGATGTGAAATCTCCTCAGTGCATATTCATGGTCAGCTGTTAGCGTCCTTTTTATCCTGAAACTACTACTAAGAATTATTTTTCCAGAGATAAGATCAGCAGCGGTGTCCTGATAAAATCATTCAGACTATGCAGGAAGATATCATCTGCGTAGTTGACCTGATAAGGACCAGACGATGCAGGAAGATAATAAAAATACTCTTCTACGCAGCAGACCAGATGAAACCTATTTATCACCCACACACAGCATCTTTAATCAGTCATCGTCACAGCCCTATCCAAGAAAAATCTCAGTTTATATTCAGCACATCCTATTTTAGTAACAATTGAATGATTATTCTTTTATTCTTGGACCGTCACGGCGCTTCCTGTGTTAACAATAAGGCTTTTGGCGGTTCGTTTGACGTCAAAACAAAATGGCGTATCCTGTTGCGTGTGCGCAGATTTGTGAATGGATGCAGGTAGTGTAAGATGTATTGTTAAACATATAAATGTGTGCCGAGATTTTGTTTAAAGCAAAGGTAATCGTTTGGCAGAGTGTGAGTGAGAGAAAGAGACTTTAGATTTATGAAATATGTTGGTTACATTATGGTCTTACAAGTAAAAAGGTTTCTCATATTTAGCTTACTTCCAGCATGCAAACTTAAATTAAATTAAAATACCTACTATAATGTTTGCTTTTACATACAATAATATTCTGAGAATTTTAAATACCCGCGTGTAGAATAAATTAATAAAATTAGAAAACAACAGACTACTTTTTAACAGGCCACACAGGCCCACTTCCAATTTTTTTTTATTTAACTAGTAAGAGTGAGTAAGCCCTATTTTTGAAAAGAGGTTTACATGACTCGAGCGGTCCGACGTATCTGATTATTGAGCCAACGTAGCCATGGTACGCAGTCTTTAAACTTTTCAATTTTCTAAGCCTGAGTGTATGTGCGTGTGTTTGAGTGTGCACAGTAACAGTATGAAGCTAATCAACAGTGATGTATTTATAAAAACAATGTGTCGGCACACAGATGGACTCACTATAAAGGACGGTTATGGTTAGTTAAGCCAGACAAAATCAAAATATTCATACTGCGTCCGTTTCTAAACGCACCCAGTAGACCTAACATGAACGCACTAACTTAGACGTAATTGGTTATTAGACTTCATTGTCCTAAAGATTTACATCTAAGTGCAATTAGTAAGAATTACTAATAGGAACGAACAAAGCGTTAAAATAAATAAATGTACCTATATTGAGAAATGTTCCCGCGATGACATTGTTGCCATCGCGGGAATATCCTGGATGCGGCTGGCACAGGAACGTGGAGCTTGACACAAGCAAAGAGAGGCCTGCAGTGGGCAGTGAATGATGATGAGATTGCGAAACGTTTATTCCAATTTCGTACTCTCCAACGACTTCGCATTAGTTTCCTCACATAACTCACGAACCCTTCACCCAACAATGCCCAAGTTTTCAAAACAATGTACCCAAAACGTGCTTGACTCGTGTCTTCCACACGAGCCAACGTCTCGTTGGAGACCTCGTTCTGAAAAACGTGCAGCATGGAACCCAACGTGCTGCTGCCTCAATCATCTTAGGGGATATAAATTATAAATCTGTAATCATCGCATTAAAGTCAGTTAACCGTAAATCATTAAAGGAGACGCGCAAATTGCACACGGTGACTGCACGTGTTATGTAATGCAACATTCCTGCGAATGGTATGTACAAGGACAATCGAATGCTTACTTACGTCAGGAAAAAGTTTTATAACCCGTCCAGGCTTACTACTGTCAATTATGGGTGCTTTTTGCTTAGTTTTGGGCGCTCAGAATAATTGAAAATCACGGAAGATATCCCTTAACTGACGATGTAAGTTTAAACCGTGAAAGCTAAACAGTGTTTGAAGTCTGTTGGGATCGATATCCAGGTCGGAAAATATGTAACTGGAAATATCACAGAAGGGCTCGGTCCTTTTACAAATGACTTAAACGTAACTGATGAAATATGTTCACGAAAGCGTGGTATGGCATCATCATCTGCCTAGCCTTTTCCAAACTATGTTGGGGTCGGCTTCCAGTCTAACAGGATGCAGCTGAATATCAGTATTTTACATGGAGCGACTGCCTATCTGACCTCCATAACCCAGTTAGCGCTAGGTAATACGATACCCCTTGGTAAGACTGGTTGTCAGACGTTGGTATGGCATGTATCTACCTATATTTGAACAAATAATTATAATGAGCTTTATTTTCATAACCATCATCATCATCATCATTTTTTCCATACGAAGTCGCGGGCAAAAGCAAGTACAGAATAAAAAAAAAACAAAATACTATTTAAAAAAAACGGAAAAAAAGAAACAACAAAATAAAAAAAATGAACCAAAACAAAAAACAAACAAAAAAAAAATGAAAATAGTGAATCTCCACAGACTGATCATCATCATCATTCTCCTGCCCTTATCCCAATTTATTTAGAGTCGGCGCAGCTTGTTTTTTCTTCCAAACTTCTCTATTACTCCTCATCTCATTAGTCACCTCCTTTTTAGCCATATCATCCTTCAGACAGTCCATCCGTTTTGTTGGTCTCCGCTACTCTTATAGCCATCTACATTCATACTCAACATTTTCCTCACTACATTTTCCTCATTCCTCCGCATCAAACGAAAACCACTATTAATATATATACTATAATTAATTCGATTTGATAAACACTATCAGCTTATCAAATAAAATCTAACAGTGGTTTGCTGTATTTGCAAAACAAGTTTAGCAAAACATCAACGGGTCTTGTCCAAAGATAGGTTCTACGCACTGTAGAATTACCAAGTCAGATGTACATTACAATACTACAGTTTGTTCTAACCTTTACGCGTACGCATTTGAACCTCCGCGTCACGACTCCCTTACTAAATTAGCAGCATGTGATATTAGGAGATTAGTTACTATACCTTGACGTCACTCGTTTATTTGAGGACTGGGTACGTACACGCCGTGGAGAACGTGATCTTAAACGTGTTTGATCAAACATAATGTATGGCGCCGTGCACTGAGATTGGGACAAAAAAAATATTGGTTAAAGTTCGCTTGGTAGACGTGGGTTCCGGATATCGATTTTGTGTTGTCTGATATGAAGACTTATTTATTACTATTCCGTACAAGTGGAATGGCGGACACCAGCCCTATATAATACAATATGTGGCGTTTCAATGAGCGTGTTAACTCATAAAGGACAATGCCCAATTTTGTATGGGAGTTGGACTGTTCTTGCGTCTCGACTGAATCATCGGTAAAATCTAAACCCGGTTGCTTCAATAAATATATGTGAAATGATAATTTGTAGGAAGATTTTTGCATAAAAATGGAAAAGACGCAGCTACAACCAGCTATATGGTATTGTCTTTTGGCATCTGAGGGCTGGAACGAATAGTTCTGTATTCGTTAGGTAGTAGATATCATTGGAATGATTTAAACCTACGCGTGTGATCACAGTCATCAGAATTCCATCTGGTTTCTGAATTGAGGATTTTTTACGTTTTATACGTATGTAAGTTTGAATTTGAAAGGAAACTTGATACTCTCTTCAGAAATCGTGTGTTACTTTTGTGAACTAACATCAAAAAGTTACCATGAAGAAAATATCAATGAAGAAAACTTGACTGAATGACCTGAAATTGCCAACACGCGTTGCAGTGTGATGGTTAAAGCTCGTTGCTACTCCATATGAAAAGTGGCTTTTATAGCCCTACAGTTCCAGATGAATTATTATTTTACATAAGTACTCCTAGATAATAATTTAGTACTACATGACTGTACAGTAAATGTAGTACTGTGTAGTGTTTCAGAAAGTTGTGGTCATATTTTAATGTATGATTTAGTCCATTAAACTGAACAACTATCTCCAAGGAAAAACATCGCAATAAGAATCAGCTGTCCCGATTGAGGAGCTCGTGGCTAAATAATAACAGCCACTCGGGTCGATCTTTAGGTTAGCCGCGCTTGTCTAGGTTAGTCTGTGAATGGGTGACCACCTTTACATACAAAGTTTCCTCCGTGCTAGGAAAGCACGTTAGGCCGTTCCGGCTGTTATTTGTAGATCTTTGACAGTCGTTACAGGTAGTCTGACAACTAGTCCTACCCCCCCTGGGTAGGACTAGTTGTCAGACTTGTATCGTATTACCCAATTCTAACTGGGTTGTGGAGGTCAGATAGGCAGTCGCTCCATGTGAAGTACTGGTATTCAGATGCATCCGGTTAGACTGGACGACGACTCCAACATGATGAAAAGGCTAGGCAGATGTTTATGATTTGATGTTGGTTCTATGGAGGAAGTAGTTTAGTTTGATGGTCTGAAACATACCCTGAAATAAGACCACACGTTTCTGATACACGCTGCAGACATGCTTATAAATATAACGTAACTATTTGACGATTGTAGGCACGTAGGCAAGCTCATAAAATATGATCGTATAGGTACCGATGTACATTATATTTATACATTTATTCTTAAGTACATATTAGTTTAATGGAAACACGTTGTTTTAGCACGTTGCAGGAGACGTGGATGGTAGTACGTAGTCTACTAGTTTTTAAGATGAACATCAATAAGATAGCGTAATCACGAGTACTTTACGTATCTTGATTAAAATCTCGTCAGTTGATTTGCATTGAGCAATCTTCAATAGTAAACGTATAGCTGCATAAAATGTACAGGCTATATGTTTGTCTAACGTAAGGTGGGACGCCCTCAGGCTCGGTGGAGTGACGATCTTCGCATGGTGGCTGGTAGCAACTGGATGAGAGTTGCTGAGAATCGAGTTGAATGGCGTGCGATGGAGGAGGCCTATGTCCAGCAGTGGACTGCTATAGGCTGATGATGATGATGATGTTTGTCTAATTCATCATAATCTTCCTGCCCTTGTCCCATGTTGCTTGGGGGCGGCGCAACACGTTTTGTCTTCCTTTCTCGTCTGTCAACCGTTACGCTATCTTTTACTCCTTTTTCTTTTATATCATTTTTCACACAATCCTTCCATCGCTTCCTTGGTCTTCCTCTCCCCACCTAAAGGGTGGAAGGGACACCGACGCAAAAACGGTTCCACGTATTCAGTACATTATTCTGAGACCTCAAACAATTTTTTTAACGGTAGTTAAAAAAAAACAGCTGTTCCATACATTTTGACCGTGTAGATATTGCACTTTTGTAGGAACCAGCTGTTTTTTTTTTAATAACCGACGAAAAATTTCTAGAATGACTGAATAGGTACGTGGTAACCGTTTTCGCGTCCCGTCGGTGTCCCGTCCACCCTGTATGTGTGTTTGTGTATAGTCTGACAAATTAATGGTTTATCTAAATTAATAAACTAATAAACTTTAATTGCCTTTATAATCAAAATATCTACTGTCATTCATTGACTGCTAGTTAGAAACGGCAAAAACTCGACAAATTGACGAAATAATTATGTCTATTTGATAAACAATTAATTGCCTTGAGCAATCATAACTAAGTGAGTGGTAGCGTCAGCTTGCAGACCATAATATGATGGGAAAATATGAATACAAAATGAGGTTTAGTAATTAATTCATTAGGAGTTGCTAGGGTTTTTTGGGATCACTCCAAATCTTGACAAATAATTAAATTACATACTACCATAACTACATACCAATATCATCTACGTATATAGCTGAGACTACTGTCTTCTAAAAAATTTAGAAAAAATAACTGAAACTAAATAATTAGTCCACCGCCTCCTCTCAATCTACTTAAAATCAAAAGCCACAAGATAAAATAAAGTTTTTCATACTATTCCACGGTACCCTAAACCTATCCAAATAAACCACGAGAACCGTCACAGACATGACGTAGGTAACAATATAAACGAAAACGAATTAACTATGACGCCATTACCCAAAAAAATATTGATGCAGATCTATACTAGAATTGCCGGAAATAATATTCTTAGTGATCTATAGATTTTTTGCGTTGCTACGCACAATGAAGGAAACCGTCATTTCCTAGTAGGTGCCAAAAATCTACCACACCCACCATCTACATACATAACAAAAGCCGGATTGATTTTCAAGGTTAAACTTCGCTTCTCAAGGTCGATCTGTGGATGGGTGACCGCCCATTTTATACCGAATTTCATCCATGCTCGGAAAGCACGTTAAACCGTAGGTCCCGGCTGTCGTTTGTAGATATTCTTTGTCTCAGGTAGTCAGTGGCCCGAAAGTCTAACAACCAGTCTTACCGAGGAAGACAGACAGGGTTGTAGATAGATAGGCAGACGTTCCAACTAAAATACTGGTTCAGCTGCACCCGTTCACCTCCGAAGCCGACCCCAATATATGTAGTTAGGAAATTCTTTGGGACTTCGTCGAGCTTCATTGTCTCGTGGCTTTTCTGGTGGTCGCCAGTTGATTCTGGCTTTCAGGAGTTGCGGTGGTTTTAGAATAGTGCGGCGGGCTTGTCCCATAAAAAAGACCATGCAATGCGGGGTCAGCTTATTCTGGAAATGGACCGCTTATTATATAGTCGTGTTTAGAACTCAGAACGTTAACATAACAAATACTGAACAGTAACTATGCCAGTTTTTGTTCCATAGAGATCCGGTTCCGTGGGATATCCGTTGAATAATGGTCGCCGATGACGTTGTGTTGACTTAGTTGTTTTAATTTTAACGAACAGGTTTTGATGACGACTATTATATAAATGGTAAAATAACTCTGAACCACTTCGAGTTTTTGCACAGACAGAAATTAATTTAACGAATGATTTACAGTTTTAAATTGTCTAAAAGTTTTCGGACTAAGTTGTTTGGCCGGTTTTCGTGGAGTTTCACCACTTTTGTTTTGAACAGCTGACGTTTTTTTCCATATTTAATTTTCTGAGTTTGTGTTACTGCTAATTACAACAATCTCATTAATAATTTAGCATACCTACTCAAACCTAATTGGCATATGCGCCACGCACATTACCCGTTTCACATGCTTAATACTTCAGGCATATTATTATTATTTAATGCCACGTGTCTTACCTGTTGCCATGGTCCACCTGGCACAATAAGATCTGTCTCAGTGACCGTTGCAAATCTTTTGTGCTCAAGATACTTTTATGTATTTTTAAGACGTCCTTTTATCTTTTTTTTTCGGGTGGTCCCCAAAGGGATGACCAGTATCATAAAACCGTTGATGTCTGGCGCTAAGGGCACCCCAAGTTTTGGAATGTATGCATGAATGGGATGTTCCCTATGTCCAAATTGAAGGTCATATGCTTGTCAGCGATGCAAAAGACTGGTATATTGGCAAGTTAAATTAACGGTTGCAAAATTTAACCGAGTTAATAAAAAATAAAAAAAAAATAAAAAAAAGTTAAAAGTTTACATTAGTAAACTTTCAGCATCCTTAGAAAAGGTTGTCTAACCAGAAAGGAGCGATAATTAATAAAACTTTTTAATTTGGATGTGTCGTCCATCAGCGGTAAAATATGATGTTGGTAATAAATAGACTATGATTGATGCAACAAAAGCCATCCTTTTGTAGGATAGAACAGATATAATTCAGGATATTTCTCAAATCTTATTCTTAACATAACATAAATATATCATCACGCCTGTAATCCCCGAAGTATTAGGCAGAGCTGTACTGAAAAGTACACCTACATTTCACCAGTAATGTTTAAGTCCCATCAAATACGGGTACATATTTGCTATAAACCGGGAACAAATCCAGACTCCGTGGCTGCAACTGAGAACTGCCTAATAGGAGAACCCAAAAACACGGCCCGACTTGGGAATCGAACCCAGGACCTCATGCTCAGCAGTCGCGCTTACGACCACTAGACCAACAAGGCAATCAGTGCTGAAGAGTGGAAGAAATGACTGACAAAATGAAACATTGTAGATAGATTGCTATGGCGCCGGAGAGCTGTGAAAAATAAACTAACTAAAATCTTTGTATGGAAACAGATGGAAATTTTATTTTTATTTTTACATAATACTTTAACGCACGTGTAAAACGGTCGTCGCAATCTTTAAGTAAATTATATTAGTGACGTTCATATTTATGTAGACTACAGAACTCGAAAATAGACTTATATTTATACCCATTTAAACACTATTATCAAACAATTACTATTTGCGTTTAAATTAGTCATATAAATGAAATTAACTTTATCAATGACCGTGTCGTATTCTTAGGCGACTGACTAAGCTGTACTGAGCTGTGCTGTGTGTCACGAGAGTTTTACAGTTTATTTATTTTACGTACTTAGTGGACTGAAATAATAAAACAGCTGCGTAAAAATATGCATTATCTAAGAGAGCGTGTGACTAATATTTTGTCAGATTCACAGAAGTAGAAAAACCATTGAAGATAGAAAATTATAAGAGTAAGATAATTAGGATAGGAAATGTTTGGGATATTGTCAGGAAATAATGATTTAACACCTGGCTTAAGGGTGTAAAAGTAGCCATAACGAAGTCGAAAGGCACTTGATCTCTCCGTCATTGCTATCATTTTGATTGGCCTGTTGGTCTAGTGGTTAGTGACCCTGACTGCTAGGACGGAGGTCGTGGGTTCGATTCCCACACAGGACAAATCTTTGTGCGATGAGTACGATTATTTGTTCTGTAAGTATCTGGGTTTGTAATTTATCTATAACATGTATATATTTAGAAATGTATAAGTATGTTTATCAGTTGTCTGGTTGCCATAGTACACGCTCTGCCTAGTTTGGGATCAGATGGCGGTGTGTTGGTTGTCCCAAGATATTATTATTATATTATTTTTTTTTTTTGTTCTGAACCATAATTGGGAACCATAATTTTTATTTTTATTTCATTCATGTCTATCTGTACCAAAATCTATGCATTGTTCGCTTCTGTCTTCCACAAAATTTCCATTAAAACAAAATTGAAACTAGATAAGTGAGAATCGACCTTAACCTTGACCACTTCAACGACGCAAAATCTTATCGATCTTGCTAACTATAATGACGAAACTTATTATGCAAATATACCAATTATTTCTGGATCCTATGACCTTATTGTAAACCTAATATTGAGAGAGCGAGGACGAAGTAACAACTGTACCTACGAATCGCTACAAAAGACGTTCAGTAAGTAGTATAAGTTCTGCCTACCCATCATCGTCATCATCATCTGCCGAGCCTTTTCACAACAATTTTGGGGTCGACTTCCAGTATAACTGGATGCAGCTGAATACCAGTATTATACGCTGAACGACTGCCTATCTGACAGTTCACAGTCAGTTAATACTGGGTCATAAAATACCCTTTGGTCAGACTGATCGTCTGACTTTCGGTCTACTACCTGCAACGACTGTCAAAAATCTACCAACGGCTTAACATGCTTTCCGAGGCACGGCGGAAACTGGGTAATTCGTGGTCACCCATCCACGGACCAACCTAGGCAAGCGCGGCTTAACCTAAAGATCAACCCAAGCGGGTGTTATTATTTAGTCACGAGTTCCTCAACAAGATAAACAATTATATAAATAAATTGAAGTATTTTTAATTAACGTATCATTAATTCAACGTTAAAATCGCTTTCAAAGATTTGTCTCGATTTAACCCTATGTCTCTCATCGTTCACCCCGTTTTACGTAGGTATGTCATTTTACTTTAAGGTGAATGCTCCAACCAACCCGCGAAATTCAAATTTTCTTACGTTTTTTGATCAACATACAACCTAGCACTAGCCTGCAAATTGCAAAAAACGTAAGAAAATTTGAATTTCGCGGGTTGGTTGGAGCATTCACCTTAAGTTAAGTCGTCACTGAGACATTTCACAGTTGTTTTTATGATATCGTAAATCTCTTCGCTGCTTTACCATATAAAGGCATGTTATATTCAATATCGAGATCAATCAAAGTAAAAGTGCGCACGCGCTGGCTCTGTCTGTTATGGTAAGGTCAGCTTACCGAGGAGTACTGCAGTGTTTATATAACCTTACATGGGTGTATGTTTAAGAATAAGTACAAGACTGCTGTTTTTATGTAAGGAGAATATACAGGGTTAAGTTTTTTTAAAGGTGTGAGACGTTTTAGCATGGTTAAATTATCTAAATGGACTGCCTCGCTGGTCTAGTAGTCGCAATCGCGACTACTGAGCATGAGGTCCTGGGTTATTGTGTTATTCCATCAGAAATTTCTCAGTAGTAGCCTCGGAGTCTGGATTTGTGCCCGATTGGCAATAGGCTCGCCCCCCACTACATTGGACTTAAACATTACTGGCAAAATGTGGGTGTACTATTAGGTACACCTATCATCAAATGACCCCTCCCGCTCTGGGCGGCGCGGAAGGGAGTGTCAGACTTTTACTGACTAAAATCCATCCATGTTCCTTCTTTTGCCCTTTGTGTTCCAGGGCCGCAGTATCTCTTTCGAACAGTCCCGCAGCCCTGGCAGGCATCGGCCCTTGCGGACCCCTCCGGTTTGCTGACATCTCTTGAGGCGCGCGTGGAACACGAACTGTCGTCATAAGACGGACGGACGAAAAGAATTGAAAAATGAACTGTAACCTAATAAAAACTCGTGGCTTAGTTTGGTCTTTCCATGTTTTAGTTCACAGTATAAAAATAGTATTTAGGTTGGATTCGCTGTAAAAACAAAAAGGATTATTTGACATTTAACAAATGTTTTGCTACATTTACAATAAACCTATTTCTTAAAAGTATTATTCGAAAATATTAAGCTACAAAAATAAGACATGTTAGGTACGTCATTACGTCACTCTTATTTAAAATTATCTACTATAAATAAAATTTCCTTTTCATGCAGCATGTAAGGAAAAACAAAATCTCAATATTGAATTAACCAAATTCTGAAATCCACTTAACCGCTTCAAAATTCGACGAGACCGGAAAAAACAACGAGACTATAACATTAAAATCAAACATTTAAACATTTTACATTACAATATTATCAATATTACCGTATGAATAAGTCGAATAAGTGAATTGTTTTGACAGTCAACTCACGCGCACATTCGCTGTCTAAAATATAATGGTACCGCTCCACAGAGACCAAGTTAAGCTACGCACGTTTATAGCAAGCGATGCTATGTTGTATGAAAATGTAGTCAGGTATCAAGGATTTATCAGCAGCAGCCACGGAGTCTGGCATTGTGCCCAGTTGATGGCTAATGCTAAAGGCTCGCAAACGTGATAACCTTAAAGCTAGACCACCTACAGCTATCTCCTACAATGTCGTCAATGGTGTTCTGACATGTGCGCTTTGTGCTCGGAGATTTCGGCCAAAGTTGGATATGCTAGCCACTTGAGAGCACATGAAAGAGCAGCACACCAAAGGTCTCAGTGGTTGTCGAGAGCTTTACTGTGCTGCTCTTGCTCCTGGCATTATCATCAGAGGCTCACATACCAATTCCATGGGTCATAAACGTAACTGGCGAACTATAGGGGTACTATTAGACACACCTCTGCCTAACCCTGATGAATTATATGCATGGCGGGCAAACGAATGAGCGTCGCAAAAACGTAACAACCTCTCCCTGAACATTCGTTGGTACTTGAATAACATTTTCTGTTGATAAACACTTCGGAAATTGTCCGTAGAAATCGTATTGAAAAAACAGTCGCGAGTTAATAGGCTTCTTCTAGGTAAGCTCGTTCCATCGTCGACCTCATCTCTGTCCTCAGGACTAGATTGAGGTCAAGAGTAGGCCCATCTAGTATAAAAAAAACAAGCTGCGAAGTTGGTTCTGAGTAAGAAGACCACGTGGCAAAAGACCCATGCACTATAGCAGTGGACGGTCGACTTTAGGGTAAACAGTTAACCAGCTCTTATTCATTCAACGATTGTCCCACGGTCGCACCTGGGCAAAGTATCGCAGATTTTTTGTTACTATTTGTCATTTTTGTTACCGGTTTTAGGTACGAAACTGCTGGACCGGATTTTTTTTTTGATTGTGTTATTGTTCGGTGAGGACAAAGGGAGAAATTGTACAAAGATCAGCTGACTGGTTTTGGCAATGTGGATGTGCACGTGTGATTTTATTTCACGTAAAATAGGTTGCAGTCTAGTTTTGCTTAGCTGTCGGTTTTAATCCATACTAATATTAAAACTGTTAACTTTAAACCTAGGTAGGTATCCTAGGACTTTAAGAAGGACTTATGACAGTTTTTTATCGCGGTAGTACAGACGATCCCGTGGGATATAAGTAGATCCACGCTGGCGAAGCCATTTTTTTTTTATTATCCAATTAAGTACCACTGCTGGGCAAAGGCCTCTTCCATTCCTTTCCAACTCTCCAGGCGTTTTGCCTTCTCTAGCCAATCAGCAAAAGGAAAAAGTCAATACGAAAACCCAACAAGGTTTTCGTTCTATATGGATATGGTCACGTAGGCCTAAATAAATGAGTAACCATGGGAATCATTAGATAATCTTGTATCGTTTGCCTTAGCTACAGGACCTAACAGGACAATAATGCTAAATATCATTATTATAGTTGATAATGCCGAATTTCTAGGAAACCGTCGGGTTTGTCAGGCTGTACCCATGATGACGTAAGCTTGAAAATTAGTTGATAAAGTAGTTTCTAGTTATACATAATTATACATGTTATTATGATTATATTTTTGCTAGGTAGGCAATTAGGTAGGTATAAGGCCTATTGCATGACACATACGATGTGTCAAATATGGTGAGAGTACAAACATTACATACTGCCTCGTTGGGCTAGTGGTCGCCACAGCCACTGCTGAGCATGAGGTCTTGGATTCGATTCCCAGGTTGGACAGTGTTATTGGGATTTTCAGTCAAGAATTTCTCAGTAGCAGCCACGGTGTCTGAATTTGTGCCCGGTTGATGGTGTTTGATGGAACCCCCTCATGCATTGGACTTTAACTGACGAAAAGGGGGTGTACCATTTAAGATATACGTCTGCCTAACCCTTCGAAGATTATAGGCGTCATGATAAGTAATTAAGTAGTTAGTTTGTAAGTACGTATCAAACATAGAGTGACAACTACGACTAGTAAGTATTATATTAGTAGTAATAAAATATACATTACATAGTTAAGTACGTAGTGGCTGTTAGATACAGCCAGTATGTCTGTTTTATAGCTCATTCAAACATATTCGCAATGGGTTGAATTGCAAGTATAACTGCACAGTGTCGTCATGTCTAAAATAACTGATGAGTACTACAATCCCACATTATGGAAGGAAATAATAAAACGAAAAAATCTGATTTTCTACACTCATACTTCAAGCACAGCTTCAAGTCACTCACAGTCCACGGCCGTTGGCCCAAAAAACAAGATTGATGAATCAAGATTGATGGGCAAGAGAATGATGATGATGTCTGTCTGTGGAGATTCACTCACTAGTTTATTTTTATTCTGTACTAGCTTTTGCCCGCGACTTCGTACGGAAAAAAAGATAATTTCCTGTGATAAAATGTAGCCTATATTTTAAGTCGAGCAGAGCTGTGAAGACTGCGTTCAAATCCATGCAGTAGTTTTTGCGTGATGCGCGTACAAACATACAGACAGACAAAAATTCTAAAATCTGTTGTTTTGGCTTCTGCTGCTCTAATAAAGACCATTATTATTATTTTTCTCAATATTTTCAAAGTACAGACATCGGCCTGTTACTATGTTATTTTATTATATGTATATATATATAAATGAATCTACGCCTGTTTATCTTCCTGCTGTGTTGCACTTTCATCGGAAATCATTACAACACAAAGTAAAACATTTGAACATTGAATTCAAACTTTTTTTCAAAGTTGACCTTTTTATATTATTCGAAAATAGAATGCTAAACTTCGTTTTGGTGTTCAGCGTACAATCAAATACCTACCTACAAAAATAAATATTTGAACCCAATTAAAACTTTTACTGAACCACTTGTTATATTTTCCTTTTAACGGTCAATTTACTTTAGTTTACCCTACCTAACCTTATAAGCACAAATGGGTGCATAATACATATATGCCTGACATTTAGCGAAATAACCGCTTTTCGCTCGACCTTCGTCGCTCAGTAATTACCTAAGTATATACCATCTGCCTTGCGAGGCATAATCGGTCATTACATGGTCTAGCGATCTATGTGAATGGGCAAGAATATAGTACGATGTTTTTAATACATATAAGTAGTAGTTAGGTATCCAACTTAAATGAGTTGGTATCAGTGGCGAAGGTTCCATACAAATCGATTCCTACCGACTTCCATTTGAAAAATGGCACAGTCAGTATTCTATAGACAAATAATATAATCACATTAAAGATAAGCAGGTACTCCGGCTTATCTCTTACAAAAATTGACCCTTCGTTACTGGTAGGTGTATACCAAAACACAGCTTTAGTGGTTGGTACCACTAAAGCTGTACCCCCGCCCGCTGTAGCTGTGGACCCTTGTAGTTAATTTGTTTATATCCATGCTATAATTATGTCATGTACAGTAAGCAGCGCTATTTAGAGGTAGGTATACTCGATGTACCTATTACAATTTTTGAATAAACAAATTTTTTGTCAAACCACATTTAATTTCCCACAATAGTAAAAGTTGAAAGGGAATCGACTGTCTTGGTATGGACGTGTGATGAGGAGGGACGAACGGCATGTGGCTAAAAGAGTGATAAATATAAACGTTGATGGATGGAGAGGGAGAGGAAGACCAAAGAACCCATGGATGGATTGTGTGAGGAATGATATGAAAGATAAAGAAGTAAATGATGAGAATGAGAAGAGAAAAAAGACGTGTTGCGCCGACCCCAAGTAACATGGGACAAGGGCAGGAAGATGATGATGATGATGATGATGTAATTTCCCACAGCGGATTCGTCCGGTTGATGACAAGACTCGTCACCTGTTATCTACATCATCTGCCTAGCCTTTTCCCAACTATGTTGGGGTCGGCTCCCAGTCTAACCGGATGCAGCTGAATACCAGTATTTTACATGGAGCGACGAACTATCTGACCACCACAAACCAGTTAGTACTGGTAACACCAACCACTTGGTAAGACTGCGTTGTCAGTCTTTCGGGCCACTGACTACCTGTAACGACTGTCAAAGATCAAGCCGAGAACATCAGCTAAACATGGTTATGAAGACGCGGATGAAATTCGGTATGTGATGAGTGGTCACCAATTCACGGACCGACCTAGGCAAGCACGGCTTAACCTGAAGATCGTCGCCTATTAACTACATGGTACTTAACAAACGGTGAAATGGTAGGTACTCCAGGTTCACCTCTGCCTTACCTTTTAGCGCAAAATAGGCGTGATCTTATGAGCTTATGACATTTCAATTTTGCTCCGTGTACCTTAATAGATGCTTAACCGTAAACACATTAACTGGTGGAAATAAACTGAATGTAAAACCACAAAAAATATTTGTTTTGTTGTAGTTGGAAGAAAGATTGTACGACAGAATAGTTTAGACCTTGAACTATCTGACTCTCCGAAAACTTCCACTTGTATATTGATGAAGAAATTACCTCTGCGTTATTAGTAAATCCGACTGGTCATGTTATTACCCTACCCGTAACAATATTAGAGAGCTCCCATCATCTGCCTAGCCTTTTCCCAACTAATTTGGGGTCGGCTTGTCTAACCGGACGCAGCTGAATATCAGTATTTTACGTGGAGCGACTGCCTATCTAACCTCCACAACCCAGTTAATCCTGGGTAATACGATACCCTTTGGTAAGACTGGTTGTCAGACCTTCGGGCCCCTGACTACCTGTAACGACTGTCAAAGATCTACAAATGACAGCCGGGACCAACGGCTTAACGTGCTTTCCGAGGCACGGAGGAAACTCGGTATGTAATGTGTGGTCACCCATCCACGGACTAACCTAGACAAGCGCAGCTTAACCTAAAGATCGATCCGAGCGGCATTATTATTTAGCCACGAGCTCCTCACCTTCCAGAACACCATAATACGGATATTTTGACTTCCACAACCCAAAATGGGTAAGGACTGGTTGACACACTTTCGGCTTTCTGACTACCCGAACGATTGTCAAAGTCTACTAGTGATGGCCAGCATTATTATGAATGACAAAAAAAAGAACAAAATCAAAGGGTCAGATCTTAGCAGGTTGCAATTTGACCACATGGCCAAAGTGTCGTATGTATTAGCAATGCTAAATATAGAAATCACATGCTCTTTATAAAGCACTCTTCATCTTTTATACACTTTGTAAGTCCAAGAATATTGGACCGGACTCAAATAGACGCCACTCTGAATCAGTTTTATACATAAGCTTGTTTAATAAATTATTTTTGGCAGAATTCGAATACTCTGGATCATTCGCTATTTTGACAAGATGAATTGGGTATTTCGTCAGCCAAACACTAACAAGGATTGATCATAGACTGTGAATTTGCACACTGCTTTCGATTGTTAATTCACGGATTCTCAAATTAGTTTCTGTTATACAATAGGTACGGTGAGGCGGTCTTTTTTAAACTAAATAGGATTGCGTTTGGCCGCAACTTACATGTGAAGCGATGACGCGGCCTAGGGTGGAGCACGCTTCCCTTGAAGAAACCGATTCACTCGAACTTTGAAGAGATTCAGATTAAAATGATCGAGAAACAGAGAAGACGGCAGTGAATTCCACAGATTGGCGCGGGCGGTTCTCACAATAAATGTGAGAGCATAGCGCTTTGGTCGGGTCCGTGGAACTTCAAGCAAATACTGGTGACACTTCGCTGTATCGCTCTGCTCGTCCGATAGATTGGGTATGGGGAAAGGGATCCCTTCTTTTCGCATAATGTTCTTTATCCTAATATGCTTCGGCATAACGATTTTGGCACAATTTGTTTTGGCATAATAATACTTCGGCATAATTTTTTTAGGCATACCTTTTATGTTGGCATAATCATCTTAAAGACTAATTTGTTTTGGCATAAATTTGATTCGCATAAGTTAGTAGGTCTAATGACTATTAGCATAATAATGTTTAGACATACAATTAATATAAATAACGTTAGGGGCACCCCGAGGTTCGGTTAGTTAGGTTCCTGTAAACCCTGCAGCCAGAAATAGGAGCCCCGCGCAGCGGGGCTCCGTCGACCTGCTGACGGAAACCTTAACCCTAGACGGTTGACGTCAGGGGCACCCCGAGGTTCGGTAAGTTAGGTTCCTGTAAACCCTGTTATTTTTTAATATTACCTATGCTTAAAAAGTTATGCTTTAGAACTTTATTCTTAATAAATTTATGCTTTAGAATATTATGCTTCATCATTATTATGGTTAGAGAAATTATGCTTAAAAAATTATGCGTAAGCTGTTATGCGTAATTATATTATGCGAAAAAATAATTATGCCAAACAAAATTATACCAAGTTATATTAGGTCTTAAAATTTTATGCAAATGGATAGGGAACCATGGGGAAATTAGATAGTGCTAATTCCAAAGCGCCAGTCTTTTATTCTGATGAAGCTGTGAACGACGCTAAATGTCTTATATGATGACCACCGAAGGCTGGTCTACATCCTCAGCCTAAGGTGTTCCACAGGGTATGGTCCGTAACTAATCAAGCGGGCCTAGTTCGGATTGGTGGAGGTTTATCTTATTTTTTGACTCCACAATATACTAATTTCCTAAAGACAGTTCCCGTTGCCTTTTTGAGCATTAACCATGATTATTCCTTTGATAATAAACGGTGTTTTAATTAGCACATTCATTCATAATTATGTTAATCAAGCATAATTTGGGTTGGCTGGAACTTTGGAACGGACCCGGTACCCTAATTTGCATGTGACAAGAATAAAATTATAATCCTCATATCCGTGCTTTGCAAAATATGAACAAAACTTATAAATGTTTGAATGTGATTCATTAGTGAACAAGCCGACGACGGTATGCTCGTCGAAGTTTTGACAACGCGTGTTCAATCTTCACTAAAAAGATGAAAATGTGTCATATAATACATACCTGTAAATTTACCGATACCCATACTTCATAAGCCGACCCGCTTCAAAAGAAATAAATGTTTCTGGTTAGATGTAACATACGTAACATCACGCCTATAATCCCAGAAGGGTTAGGCAGAGGTGTACCCATAGATATAATAAAGAAGGGTGTACCTAATAGTACACCCACATTTCGCCAGTTATGTTTAAGTCCCATGTACTAGGGGGCCAGCATATTACCATCAGCCGGGCACAAATCCAGACTCCGTGGCAGCTACTTACTGAAAAATTCCTAATGGAAAAATCCAGTAAAATTTTTCCCTATCCGGGAATCGAACCCATGACCTCGTGCTCAGCAGTGGCGATTGTGACAATTAGACCATCGGGGCAGATATGATGGTGCGGTTAGATATATCTACTACGCAGTGAAAACTAGTTTCTTATTTCAAAAACATGTATATGTGCAATACTACTTTTAAGTATGTTACACAACAATCAAAACACAAAAAATACTCGTAAACCACAGAACGTTTACATAATTTCCTACACTTTCGTAATTTTCTATAATAAATTAATAATTATTGGTAGTAAATATTTATTGTTTATTGCTCAGCCACTTAAATTAATGTTTGTGTGTCACTGCGCACGTTTAGTGTCTTGTATTACAGGTTACTGTCAAATAATCATCATCTGCCTAGCCTTTTCCCAACTATGTTGGAGTCGGCTCCCAGTCTAACCGGATCCGGCAGCTGAATACAAATTTTACGTGGAGCGACTGCCTTTCTGAACTCCACAACCCAGTTAGAACTAGCCTAGGTAATTTGTGCCCTTTTGGTGACACGGTTGTCAGACTTTCAGGCCACTGACTTCCTGTAACGACTATCAAAGATCTACAATTGAAAACCGCGACCAATTACTTAACGTGCTTTCCGAGGCACGGATGAAACTCGGTATGTAAGCGTACCGATTTCCGGGTCGGGCAAAATGTTATTGGATTTTTGAATCAGGAACTTCACAGGAGCTGTCTTGATTCGTGCCCGGTCGATGACAAAAGGCTCGCCCCTATTACGTGGGACTTCAACATAACTGACGAAACGTGTAGGTACTATTAGGTACGCTTCTGCCTAACCCTACTGGAATTACAGGCGTGATGTCATGTGTTCAAGAAGTCAGTGCCCTACACACGTGTATTGTTTTGTATTACAGGTTGCATTTAATTAGTATTAATTGGTAATTTGAATGTTTATTTAATTAGCGGAGTAATCAACACTGATATACATTGTAACGGTTGAATAATTAGTTGTTTAATTTAATTAGTTACCTTGTGGTCTGGACCGATAACGATAAAACTGATGATGGAAAATAACCCAATTGCGTTACCCAATAGCGTCATTAAAAAGCCAATAACACCCACTAAATTAACAATTGTGACAAAAATACTGTTTATTATACTAATATGCTTTTCCTACTCCTCCACTATTCTTTTCTGGTTAATTTTGTTGCAAGATTACCAGAGAAACAATTTGTCTTGCAAATTGTTTCTCAGGAACCTCGTCGGTGTCTCGGCGCTTTTCTGGTGGTCGCCATTGTTGATTCTGGCTTTCAGATGCTATGGTTTGGGAATAGTGTGGTGGGATTGTCGCAAAAATACTAATAAAGATTTTTCCCAAGCATAGTATTATCGATTGTGTGTCCAAAAAACAGGCCAGAACAAAGATTACCGAAGTCGAAAATGGGGTAGGTTGACAGTCCACGTCTTACCTCATTTTAACATTGTTTTACTAAGCATGGATCACGGAGAATACTGTATCAAAAAGAGCTTTCGCGTATACATCGCTTAGAAAACATGAACAAGACATGAAATTTTGAACTGGGTCACGAAAACACTAGAAATAAAGCTAAAACTATACGCAACAACAAACTATTGTGGGAACCCGCGATATTTCTGTCAATTAAACCTGAAATAAACCGGTGTTCGCAGTTCTTGGACAAGTACACACGACGAAATATCCAAGCTATAGGTGCACTAGTTTCTGCCTACGGCTTCTACCGCGTGGTAGTGGAAAATTGTCCCACAGAATCGTACTACCTGGAAAAAATCCTGTACCTTACCTATGTCATAGTATAACTCATCTTCTACCTACCTATACAGGGTGCAACATAATAAACGCAAGACTTTTTTTTCATGTAAATCATCAAATGACCCCTCCCGTGTCAGACTTGTACTGACTAAAACCCATCCATGTTCCTTCTTTGTCCTTTGTGTTTCAAGGCCGTGGTACTTATCTCTTTCGAACAGTCCCGCAGCCCTGGCAGGCATCGGAGCTTGCGGATCCCCTCCAGTTTGCTGACATCTCTTTGAGGCGCGCATGGAACACGATCGCACCGTCGACACGGCCTGTTGTCATAAGACGGACGGACGGCGAGCTAGGCCATAACTCACCGTCCATAGGCCCGCAACGCATGACCTCTCGTTTGGTGCAACTTTTGTACTATGACTTTGGAAATTCATAACTTTTTCACACATAGATCAACTGATCTCGTCAGTTCATATAGAAAATCCAATTATGTATTACTTTTTATGCGAATTTTCAAGTTCTCGTAGAACAAAAACTGTTCAGTTTCATAGTCCAAAAGACCACACGAGTAGTCTTGAGTTTGTTATGTTGCACAGCCTGCCTACCTAGGTTTCCAGTCTATTCGTTGGATACCAGATTACCAGTACCTTTTTTATCAGACCTCCACAAGGCACTTACTGTGTAATACCCCTTGGCAAGACTGGTTGTCAGATTTTCGGTGTCCTGACTTCTCGTAACGACTGTCAAAGATCTACAAAAGATTACAGCTGGGACCAACTGCTTAACGTGCTTTAAGAGGCACGCGGTCATGGTCGAACTTTGTGGGAAATTTTATCGAAATTCTTTCAGCCGTTAAGGTTACAGACAGCCATATTTAAAATATATGTATGAGCTTTATAAAAACCAATTCTGTGTTCTATAAATACTAGTGTTTTTGCCGGCACTAAATTAACATTAAATAACGACGTTTTATTTATATATTTTCTCACGCTGCTCATATAAATAGAGTTTATGAAAAACGTATCCTACCGTGCGAAACTGCGAATGTTTATTTTTTGTTGAAAATCTTGTATTGTTTGTATAGAGCGGTTTTGAAACTTGTTATTTATTTGTCTTTGTTGATAATGAATTGATGTAAAGATCAATTAAATAATGTTTCAATTAATGTAGCGGGGAAACGCGTTGTTGGTCCAG
This sequence comes from Eurois occulta, assembly GCA_950022335.1. Taxonomy (NCBI): domain Eukaryota; kingdom Metazoa; phylum Arthropoda; class Insecta; order Lepidoptera; family Noctuidae; genus Eurois; species Eurois occulta. The sequence continues at coordinate 17,682,160 of OX465478.1, forward strand.
AAAAAAAATCTTGGCTGAGAAAAATCGCAGACGGAGTCACGGGTGCTGCTGAACTGTTCATATGCTTCTAGATTTTTTGACTATAGGCTTAAAGTTTTAAAGGTACAAATTATTAAGGTACATCACGCTTAGCAGAGCGTTTATATTTAATTCAATGATACACTTACAATTAGGCATTCACTTGTTCCCTTAGGCTACGTACGCACTAACAGGTGGCTTGCTTGGCGGCGCCTAGAGCCTACTGAATTAACATCTGGGGGCCTAAAATGGAATCTTTAGCAGAATCAAAATAGGATATTTATAAAATGATGAGGAATATGAATCACTTTATAATTCTTAAAATGGTCATAGACGCACTTATTATTATGAACTAGCTGTTTCCCATGACCTTCGTTCGCGCGAAATTATTATAAAAAAATATTTACTACTTTTTTTTAATTGAATTTTGTTACCAATTTCAAGGGTTTTAATTTTTTTGCACGGAACCTTAATTCTTATTCTGAAATAAAATAGCTTTAGTTACTCCTTATGACATCAGCTATCTGCCAGTAAAAGTCGCGTCAAAATCGGTCCAGCCGTTTCGGATATTAGCCGGAACAAACAGACAGACAGACGGACAAACAAAAATTAAAAAAATATATATTTTTGTTATAAGTACGTATATTTTAATATACATTTAGTAAAAAGCTGTTATTTTGGTACTAAAAACAGACACCTTCAATTTTATTTATTTGTATAGATTGTCACTTCGCGAAGGTGCCAAGCGCGTAGTCCAGCCGAATGCGAACGTTTTAGAACTTTCGTTTTACTTCGCTACCCGCACGCAAGGCGACTCGCTAGGCTTTAGCCGCTATACAAACCACCTGCCAGTGCGTACGTAGCCTTAGTGTGAGCGAAAATGGGCAAAATCGTGCAACGCAAAAGTGACGTAGACACAACAACGACGTATATTTGATAATATAATCTAATCTACATCAATATTATAAATGCGAAAGTTTTAGATGGATGGATGGATGGATGTTTGTTACTCAATCACGCCAGAATAGCTGAACGGATCTGGATGAATTTTGGCACATAGATAGATTATAGTCTTATTCCAGACTATAATCTATTATGTGCCAAAATTCATCAGCACATAGATGCTTTTTTTCTCTCTCACACATCAAATTTTCCACGAGAACGAAATTGGCGGGCAACAGTTATTACTTAAAATAATAAAACTGAAGAGTTTTGTTTTTTTTGTTTGAACGTGCCAATCTCTGCAACTTCCAATATTAGATTTGAAAAATCCTTTTTGCATTACATAGCCCAATTCTCCAGGAAGGTATAGGCTATTTTACAGCAAGCTATTATGACCCTTTTTTTTTATTATTATTATTTTTTTTTTTTTTTTTTTTGGGGGGTGAGAAATCATCAAATGACTCCTCCCGCTCTGGGCGGAGCGGAAGGGAGTGTCAGACTCTTACTGACTAAAAAACACCCATGTTCCTTCATTGGCCCTTTATGTTCCAGGGCCGCGGTAAGCTATTATGACCCTTAGGAGCCGAGCAAAAAGATGAAAACCGAGACACAGTTAGTACTTATGTAATATAAGATACACGATCATACAACGCAAAAGTGACGTACAATCATCAACGACATATCGACTGCTTTATTGATACTTACTAGTGATAATTCGCAACGCGGTTATCATAATGATACCATTTGTCATCAGGTGACGCTTCGCTCGTGCACACAATATATCATTAAAAGTTATTGCGGAGCAAACTAAGAAACTAAACGGGGTCGATGACCGTTCGAACTGTAGATGGGTACCTATTGTAGCGAAACGATAGCGAAGATTCTAGGACCACGTGTTTATGGTACCCAAGCTAACGTTAATTACAATTAAGGGAGAAGCGTCAGGGTAGTCGCGAAATTTAAATTATCGGGTTTCTGAAATTTTCAAGTCAGTGTCTGGCTGTTTGTTGAACAAAATTGGCTGTATAATGATTCACTACCATAATACGTTTATACAGGGTTATTTGTAAAACACCAGCAACCTCTTAAGAGGTCATTGTAATCATCATTATGAACAACTTTTACTGTGGGACCAAACCTGAAATCGCGAAAAAAAAATCGGCTGTTCCCTATATTTATGATCGATTAACTCGTCAAAATGTAGGGAACAGCTGATTTTTTTTCGCGATTTCAGGTTTGGTCCCATAGTAAAAGTTGTTCACAATGATGAGTACAATGACCTCTTAAGAGGTTGCTGGTGTTTTACAAATAACCCTGTATAACAAAAGTATAATCATTAAAAATCATCACTACAACCCTCTAAGTTCAACTGGCTGGGAAAATCCTAATTGAAACGATCCCAATAACACTTGGACCTCGGACTTAGAAGCCCTAGTAAGAGGGATTACAAGATTTTATGTTGTCACCATTCATCCATTCATTACGTAAAATGAAATCATGAGCTCTGCATAGAAACCAGACGAAAACAAATGAAAACGTTTTTCACTTGTTTTTCCTCGTTCCCCAAAATAACAAAAGAAAACATTTTGTAACGTCAACGTGCTCAACCCTGATAATGAAACTCTTTTGTACAAATTGAAAACACTGGTGATATAATCACTAGGTACGTGTGCCTGACTGATCGATGTTCAGAGATTGTGATGTAAATTGTGCATCACAATTGCTTGTCTGATACTCCCGCAGTACATAGAGTACGTAGTACGTACGTATTTTTTGGTACCTTGTCTCCTGTTGCTGGGCAAAGAGCTTCCATTTCTCCTTCCAAACCTCTATTTTGTGTCAATCTCTGGCTTAGATCCTCGCAAATAAGATCAGACCATATCATCATGTCCGCCGCAGTCTACCTCGACGGCAGCGATGTCCTCCCTCAGGCGTCCAGTGAGTGATGATTCGAGCCTTCTCCCGGGGTACGTTCATGGCGACACGGCCAATCCAGTCCCACTTCGGCTAGGCTGTTTTTCTCCAACATACATCAAAAATTGGATGCGAAACTGCCCAGTTTGGCATTCAACTACCACCCAAAAGCTATAAACCCAACAGTGCGAATTTACAAGCATTCGATGCGAAAATTACGCATTAAAATTGTATTATTAACTGTCAGCAGTAGCGTAGAAAACCCAACTATTTCCCGGGAACACAGCCAAACAGTTCAAATGCAAACTCCTAAAATAAAGCCGTAATAACTAAGCGTCTAGCGTAGGCGCTATGACACTATCTCGTATTTAGCGGACTGTGGGGGAAGCCCTATGTTTGGATGTGGGCGAGAACAAGCCGGTGTTAGGAAATGATAATGTCAGATTTTATGTAGAACTAAAGTTTAACAGACGAGGACAAGGTGATAATGTAGGTGGATTTGAAGTTTAGTATACTCCAAAATAGAGGAACATAAATGACTAGCTATTTATTTATTTATTTTGCAAACATGTAAAACACTGGTTAGTAGGCATACATTAAAATTTCATGACACAGTATTAAGACATGCACCCTGTAAGGGCACTAAAAATTTTATATATCATATTATACACCATTATTTTTAGGTCGTTTTGGAACCGAATACCATTAACTCGATCATCGAACTCGAAACAATGAAAAAAAAACACGAAAGAATACATTTAATGTTTTTTTTGTGAAATAATGAGAACTCAAATGCATATGTGTGTGTAAAACGTATCCACGATCGGCAACACATGCGAACGATACAAATTGAAAAATTCATTCGCGATCAATTCTCATTATTTCAAAAAAAAAAACATTAAATTTATTCTTTCGTGTTTTTTTTTATTGTTACTTTTTGAAAAAAATAGTCCCAATCGTTTCGAGTTCGATGATCGAGTTAATGGTATTCGGTTCCAGAACGACCTAAAAAAATGGTGTATAATATTATTAAATTACATAATTCTAATATTGACTCTAATTATTACAATTTTATATTAATTATATTAAACATCAATAAAATAAAATAAATCACTATTATCAATTCATTCATTTTAGTCATAGGTATATAATTATAATGTAGTATCTATTATTATTTCACATTTACGTAAAGTTAATATTATTACAAGGTCGATCGATTCACAATTTGTCAATTTTAAATTCCTCAACAGTATAGTAGCCTTTCTTTATTAACAAAGATTTCAACTGTTTAGAGAAAATTTAGTCATTTAGTAGGGATGTTAATCTTTCAGGTAGTTTATTAAATATGTTAGCTAGTCTTGAGTATGGGCTTTTCCCAGATGAGGCTAGACTTGTAGCTTCGAATTTGAAGATGGAAATGCTAATGTCAAAGTTCATGTAGCCAACCAATTAAGGAGAGTAATAGTACAAGGTTCTAAAGTAGGTGGATTTAAAGTTTTGGTTACTCCAAAATTGAAGATCAAAAACACATGACTCTAGTAGTGGAATAACCTGAACCCCGAAGTTGAAGTTTGGATGACTGAAGGTGTTGACAAGCTAGTAGGTCAAGCAGCCTCGTTAGTCTAGTGGTCACAAGTGCCACTACTGACCGTGAGGTCCTGGGTTCGATTCCCAGGTCGGGCAAAGTGCTATTGTCTTTTTCTATCAATAACTTCTCAGTACCAGCCCAGAGTCTGGATGTGTGCCGGTTGATGGCAATGGGCTCGCCTCATATAACATGCGACAAACAACTGAGAAAATGTCGGTGTACTACTAGGGACCCTTCACAGGCGTAATGACTGTTATGCTATGATTCCAAAAACCAAATACTTGACGATAAACCAAAAGCATGTAGGAGTTAGCAAGTTACTAGGTCAAGTTAAAAGACGTTAATTGAAGTACCAACATTGAGTATTATAATATTACAAAATAACTTGTAGCTAGTGACAACATACTTGAAAATGCTTACGCAAAAACCACATCCAATTTGAAATAAACGAATAACAAAAACTCCAGATTACGTAAATATGATGCAGTAACTACATGAGCAAAAATATTAACTGAAGAACAAGCAGTAAAAACAGATCCTTCACAAAGCCGTCAACCAAGCATTCTCATCAAACTAAGTAACTATGCAAAAAAAAAACAGGGTAAAATATCACAGTTTTCGATAGGACTCAATGTAACGCACTCAAAACATTGTGCTGATGGACGCATGGAATAGTGCCCCTGCACTATTCAATGCGTCCATTGTGGTTTTAAAAGTATTTTTTTTAAAGTTGTGAGAACTTTGAACTCAAATATCTCCGTAACTAGAAGGGTCCACAAAAAAAACGACTGCAATGTCGGGGTGTCCCCCGTCAATGCAGTAATTTTTAAATTTTTTCAAGCGCCTTTCGGCTTCGTTACGGGTCTTTTTACACCCATTATCCAAATCGAACTGGATAATAGAAAATCCAGATAGGTATCCTGGTAGGTAGGTACAGTATTATAATAGTACGTTGGCAAAGGCGAGACAAAAGAAAAAGGGTATCCCTAAGTACGTCGTAATAAAGCAAGCAATTACGTTCCTTTATCAAGAAACGCAGGGTTTACAAGTGATTGCAAGAACAATGAACAAACGGCTACGCAAATAATGGCTCCGGCAGTAGTAAGTAGCCTTCAGAGCGATGCCCTACCTAAACAAACCATACGTACTAATAAAGGCCGAGAAAAAACGTTGAATGAAAATAAACAAAATGAAAACCTGTTTTCTGTTGCACACAAGAAATATTTGAACCTATGTGCTCTAACCGTACCTTAGGTACCGCGAGAAAGTGATACTGAGTAGAGTGTACTTGTACATCCCCTATGGACGCATAGATATGATTTTGGCTACGATGCGAGACATCATCATCATCCTTTTTCCAACTATGTTGGGGTCTTATTTATTTATTTATTTAAGGAAAAATAAACAGTAGCACAATACGAATTAGTCATGATATCTTAAATATGACATTTTAAAACAATTATGCTACCCACAAAGTTCTCTATAGACTACTAAAGTATTTAAAACTAGCTAACACTAATACAATACCTATACAACGATCAGTATTCTGGAACTTATTTCTGGATTTTTAAATGTCATAACATATAAAAGAAAAAGTAAATTAAATTACTTAAATTTAATTTGTGTGCGCATTTATCGGACGCAGCTGAATACTAGTATTTTACATGTAGTGACTGCCTATCTGACCTCCACAACCCAGTTAGTACTCGGTAATACGATACCCCTTGCTAATACTGGCTGCCAGACTTTCGGGTCACCTGTAACGACTGCCAAAGATTTAAAAATGACAGCCGGGACCAACGGCTTAACGTGCTTTCCGAGGCTCGAAGGAAACTCGTTATATAATGGATGGTCACCCATCTACGGACTGACCTTGGCAAGCGCGGTTTAACCTGAAGATACTAAATACTATTCATATCATCATTCTCTTGTCCTTATCCCAATTCATTTGGGGTCGGCAAATATGCATCATTATAACTAAAACGGTACCACCGCGCCGTGAATCTACATCGATGTTAATCTTTGGTCCATAAGAATTTTAAAAGAGTCTCTCCCTACAATGTTTCAAGTTGCCCATATATGTATATTTGTAAATTAATGCTGAGCGACTTATTGACATCATTTTGTAAGTCAAGTATGGTCTCTGTCCAGGTGTGGACGACCTTAAACGGTACCTTGTGTTTCTGTATATTTATTTCTACTGCGCACGAGTTACTACGTATTATGTTTTTTTAAGTATCTAAATGATATCGTGACAAAGTTACTAAATACTTGCGTTAGCATCGTCCTTTATTCAAGTAATTAATTTTATTTTGGGAACCGTGCAGCGTATGTTTTCTTTAGTTTTCATCTCAATGTTCTCTTCTTTTTAGCAGTAAGTATCGCCTTTTGCATAATCCATCCATCGTTTCTGTCGTCAATATATCCATGTAGTACGGTTATTGGAATTCTATGTGATGTCCCCCTCTCAGCATCCGTTGAGGTTTAAAAAGAAAAACAACTCATCATCATCATCTGCCTAGCCTTTTCCCAACTACGTTCCAGTCTAACCGGATGCAGCTGAATACCAGTATTTTGCATTGAGCGACTGCCTATCTGACCTCCACAACCCAGTTAGTGCTAGGTAATACGATACCACTTGGTAAGACTGGTTGTCAGACTTTCGGGACACTGACTACCTGTAACGACTGCTAAAGATCTACAAATGACAGCCGGAACCAACGGGTGGGTTGTGGAGGTCAGATAGGCAGCCGCTCTATGTAAAATACTGATATTCAGAGCCTCCGGTTATGGGCATCCATAAATTACGTCACACGTTAAGGGGGGAGAGGGTCGACGAAGAGTGCCATTGTGTGAAAAGGGGTCGGAGGGCTCCTAAAAGTATTAAAACACGAAATTTTAACTAGTAACGAAAAACTTAAAAATATTTCCAACTTCATCTGTGAACATGTAAAATATGTGACGTCACACTAAGGAGGGGGGAGTCTCAAAAATATGAACAGGTGTGACAGGGGGGGGGGGCTCAAAAATCATTAAATTCAGGTGACGTACTACTTCATGGATGGCCCCTTAGCCTGGAGGCCGACGATGATGGTTCTTTGCAGTCTTAGCTCCCCCTGCTTATATCTATCTAGTGCACTGTTCAGATCATTTTCAGAGTCGTGGTTTGCTAATATCGCGAGTGGCATCACAACAGAAGATCCTCACTCCCTAATCAGACGTTAACAGTCTGATATGCAAATTATGGATAGATCATTTACGACGATACGACTCCATCAGGCCTCGTGTCGAACAACACGTCGTATTTACCGATAACAATTATTGTTCGCACATTGTATATATGTACCTATGTAGTTGCGAGTCGCAGCCGGTTGCCAACCCATCGGTTGACAATAGCCAATGTTCTTCGTCTTGTCAGATGACACCTATATTTGTGTTGGAATTCTAAACAAATGCTCGCGTCGTCTTTTATTTTAATCGTGTTTAGTTGGTATTAGAAAGTTTCGAGTGAATACAATGACATCATGGCGTTAAAGATGACCTGGATTTGTGTACTGTTCTGTGGCAATAGATTCAGCCCCTCATCATCACCATCATTTGCTTAACCTTTTCCCAACTATGTTGGGGTCGGCTTCCAGTCTAACCGGACCAAACTGAATACCAGTATTTTACATGGAGCAACTGCCTACCTGGCCTCTAAAACTCAGTTACTCCCTTCACCTTAATTTATGTATTTATGTACACACAGATACTTAACAGGATAATATATTAACATAGAAGAGCACAAAGGTACTGCTTATTTCATAAGAAACTTCCAGCAGACCTGCGAGAGGAAAGATGGATTAGAAATGATGATGGAATGATAATGATGTTGGATGATTATGATTTTCTTAATGTGACTGTTCGGAAGACTCTCTGGCTTCTGACTACCCGGAACGACTGCCAAAGATCGCCAAATCACATGCGGGACCAATGGCTACCATCCTACATGAACGGGTCTTTGAATGTCGATGTAATTATGTATGAGTGTGCCATCTGCAGATTTGATGTTATTTTACATAACATCACACCTGTAATCTCCAAAGGGTTAAACAGAGGTGTACAGTCACGAGCACCAACATGTAGTAAACACTTAACAACTTTTAAAATTGTTTTTCTCCTACTGTTCTGATTATAATTTCATGTTGTTACGAACATGGTATTCTGAAAGTCATATTTTTATGAAAAAAGCCCTATCTCCAAGTTATTTTCAAGTTATGTTATTTCTCGCGAAAATTGTTTTTTTTTTTGTGTAGGTACATATAGAAAGTGTATACATGTGCTCGTGTCACAATTATAGTACACCTGTCACTTCACCAGTTTTTTTAAATCCCATGTACTAGGGGACGAGTCTATTGTCATCAACCGAGCACGAATCCAGACTCTGTGGCTATTACTGAGAAAATTAGGTTACTATGTTATTTTGTTAGAACAAACTCATTGTTTTCTAATTCCTAACAGATAACTCGGTAGTCATGCCAACATGATTTTACGAGATAACTAATTTAATCACTAAAATGTTGCTAAAGACAATACATCTGTAGGTACCTAATGATCGGGTCAAAGGCGACACTCTGTTTATTAAACACAAAAAGTGACAACATAGCCTTGTTCTTACATCATTTGTCGGAATAACATTGTTTTCAAAACAAGTTATTTATTTGCCTTAACGAATTCTCCTTGTTTACGGGAAAAATTGATCATAAATACTTGTTACTTACAGGAGTGTATATATAATACATTTAGCAGTACTTGTTTATTTCCAATCGAATGAATTCAATAGTAATTTCTCATTTTTGAAACGTAAAGAAAGGCCAAAGTTAGGATTTTCTATTTCCTAGGAAAATCCGTTCTAATTAATTTAACCGTATTGGACTCTGTAAAATTACAACTAGCATTCCCAAAATGGCCCGAAATGGATTAGCAGAAATGTAGTTTCATCATCATCATATCAGCCCGGAATCACCCACTGCTGGGTATAGGCCTCCCCTTTCTTCTCCCACACTTTCCGGTTCTGTGCGTGCCTTATCCAGGTGTTTCCCGCGACTTTGACGATATCGTCAACCCAACGAGCCCTAGGACGGCCCTGGTTTCTTTGGCCAAACCTCGGCCACCACTCGGTCAAAGCTTTGCTCCATCGGCCATCTCCGCGTCTAGCCAGATTATGTCCTGCCCAGGTCCACTTGAGGCGCACCGCCCGGTTCCCGACGTCGAAATGTAGTTTACCTACATATATCACAATTAGGTTCAAGCTATATGGTTATGGTATGGTTGATGGCAATAGGCCCGCTCCTTAGGTACACCTCTGCCTAATCTTTCGGGGATTATAGGCGTGATGTTATATACAAGTTATATTTCCCCAGTGATCTTTATGTAAGTCCTACGTATTAGGCCAAAACAATAATTGCTGAATAAATTTCGTGTTTTTCCTGTGGAGTTGCAATAAATTCAGAATTCCAGCTACAAAGTTAGTATAAAATACATTTTGTCAGCATTTGTGCTAGGTTGATGGCAATACTCTCGCTCTCCATGACATGGGACTTCAATCTGGCGGAATGTGGGACACCTCTGCCTGACCCTTCCGGGTTTATAGGCGTTATGTTATGTTACATTTAGTCGCTAATAGCTTTGACTTTTAATTACTTTTTAATAGACAAAATTCAACTAATGACATCTTTATCAAATTGTGTAAGTTATCGACTCAATATTACCATCTCAAATATTAACTAACAAAGTAAAGATTGAACCGATGATGAATCCTATGATTTTTTTTTTGTTTGGTTTTGATTGTCGAACGAACTATGTTGTTATTGAATAAAAACGTTTTTCATTTTTTTCAAAGATTGACTCAAGATTTAAAGTATTTACTTGACATTTTAATAGGTTAAGTTCTAAACAAATTCCTTGTCGTCAATGCCATTTCTTTTTATGTAACGTCTAGTGCCAAGTAATGGCAATATTCTATGAGTGTAGGATGTTGTAATGTTTAAATCATAGATTGTTTGTTTTGGTTAAGAGCTTCCAAAGAGGTTGTTTGCATAATAAAAAGAGGCAGACTCTTTTATGCAATCTTGATTTGAAAACAAACAAAGACTATGTTTGCCTTTTTGCTGCAGGTAGCAGTCGAAGAAAAAATTACCACTGTTGTTCTCGTAGCCTCATGATAAACTCCCTCCTCCTGTAGTTCCTCGTTGCGTAGTAATTTCGCCAAACTTGACCTATATGTTTATTACTCGTACAGGTCAAAGGGCGTTGACTCCGTCTGTAGCACTACCCAAGTCTCTAGAGGCTATAAGTGTTTGTTTGTTTTAGTGTTCAATGTTATTCCTTAAAGTAGTGTAATGTCATTGTGACATTCATTGTTTTTGTGTAAATCAGATAGACATGATACATGATCACTCAATTCAAGGATTTCTATAATGTTTTCTGCATTGTCTACCATGTTATTGTAATGAAAAAGATCAAGTGTTTCCTGTATATTATTCAGTTTGTTGATAAGGTATTCTGTGTCATTCACTTAAAGTTTTCTTTTAAAGAACTGAGCGAAAAAGGAGACTGCCCTTGATTTTATTTAATGTTGCGAATTATGTCAAGGTGTACTTACGTAGAACAGTAAAATAAAGACGTAAAATTCAGTAAAAACACATTTTATTCCCGATATAAAACTTATTTCTAGATCTTACACCTACATTGGCATTACTTTGGCTAAACAACTTTTTGGTTACACTTCACAATATGTCCCAACACTTTTCCAGCATGACTTTTCCAAAGGTTCACTTCTCCAGGCGGTTCTAACTTCACAGTACACCTTCAGAATCGTTCAGGACCCGAAGGTTGAAGCCGAACAGCCGGCCACAGCTTCATAACTTCATCCGGGAGAAGAGAGCGAGTGGATCAAGGCTCCTCATCTTCAGAGAGGGAAGGTAGGGCCAGAGTGCGGCGCAGCTTCTGGCGTTGGGGCGAGATGGACTTCTGGCGGCGGAGGCCCTCAGTGCGCATCACATAAGACCGCTGCTCGGGCTCGAAAACTTCCTCGGAGTCATCTTCCACCAGCGCAGGGAGTGCAGTTCCCCGCATTTTCTGCCTCCTCGGGCAGTCAGTAACCACGGTTTCCATATCGCGGTGCTTGGGCAGCGACGGGTAAACATCAGCGTACAGCGCGGCAACAGTTTCTAGTTTCACAACCATGTTGGATACTTGTAACTTTTTTGTTTGATATTAAGTAAGAGTTATAGAACGCGACGTGCTCTCGTGAGTGCTCGTTGCAGAGTGCGGGGCGGGTGGACGGCGCGCCTATTTATACCCTCTCGGGCCGCGATAAATTGGTTTGTGTGCAGTTCGCCTGGCGTCACCAGCTTTGTATGTGTTGTCGTTAAGGTGTGCGTTCACTTGAAGCGTGTAAAAACCGTTTTGCTCATAGTACGTAAAAGAAACACACCTTTGTAAGATTTAACGTCTTTTTGCGTAAACACGTGAGGTCTTGATTGCCATTTTGCAGTGGTGAATTTTCTTGGAAGTTGATTCTAATGGTTTTGGGAATGGTGGGTATAATTAGCTGGGATTTCCAATTTGTGTATCGATCTCGGGTAACGAACCTTCTTGGTAACCTAACCTATTATTATCCTCCCCAAACTCATTACATTTGCCCTCTCTTATTTATCAAAAACATTATCATCATTACATATTTCTACGCGCTACAACAACATCGATAACCTTACAAATTCTCATCCGCTACAATATTCTTACATTTCCTACACTTATGCACCTATCCTAACAACACAATAGAGATGGACAGGCATCAAGTGTCTGAGCTTGACCCGGTTAATCGGATTGAAGCTCCTCAAGTGAGGACAGCAGCAACAGCACTGCACTGGCTTTCTGACCTTCGAATGCAAATAGTGTATAGACATGCAATGTTACCGCACATTGAATAAGTACATTTGTGCATTTCTTAGCACAGATGTTTTCTAAACGTAAGTATATTTTATTCAGTGGTTAGTTTTCTTTCCAGAAAAGTGTGTGTTTTTTCGGGAAAATGGTTTATTTTTTTGTGATCACGTGAATTCACATGATTTCAGAACTCTTAAAGTCGGTTGAGAAAATAATTCAGTGGAAAATTCAGTCTTCGATTCTGACTCACTTGATTTTTTGCTTAACTTTAAAAAAATATTTAGTTCTTACATAACACTTATTTTTGAATAGATCTTCAGGGTTCAAGAGCAAGATTTGAAAAGAAGACTGAAAGCAACTATCTGGTAAAATGTTTAGTTGTAGGTACTATTAGGTGCTCACACCTAGGTAGAAAGAGCTCTTTCTAACTTTTCCAAGATTATAGGCATGATGTATGTATGTCTGGAAGCAGATGATTCTTAAACAGACCTACCTGGGAACCAGACTAGGTCAACACTTCTAGGCGTAATTGATTACCAACTACACCCTGACCCCACTTTGTGCAACGTAACACTCTTATCTTCAAATTACTTCAGAGATAAACGATTGTTTTATACAAAAATAGCTTCTGATCTGTTTCAAGTGTCTAATTTAGAACATATACTGCTAGTTCCAGGATTCAATATACTATCCGATGACCTAGTAACGCTAGTAATAGAAATATTCGAGGAACGTAATTCGTGTGTACGTAGTTTCAATTATTAGTTTATAAATTCCGTGTGAATTGTGTTTAGTGAGAAATTGTGAGTTTTCGAAAATATTATGATCTAAGTTGAAGAAACGATGGATGGACTGTGTGAATATTGATATGGCTGGAGGTGTCTGATGAGATGACGAGTAATAGAGAAGAATGGAAGAAGACATATACAAATAAAATCCACTCGTAATAGGAATCATTATTATGACCGTCTTCTACCATCTATCTCTCAATAAACATGCGTCATTCTTCACTACAATTGGTTACATTATTGTTGATTGCAGTATATACAACTCGGTCGAGCTACTTCTGCAACTCATTGTAATACTGGGGCCATCGAAGCAAGGTGCAAACTTAACTTAACCGAGTTGTACCTACGTACCTAAGGAATAGTTTTTTTTGTTTTGTATTTGATGTTCAGTCTATTCGTATTGGCAATACTCGTTTCGGCACTCTTAAAATAGTGTCTGTTTTGTCTATTTTTACTAACACAAATATTTATTGTTTTCCTTTATGTAAATATACAGGAAAACCATTTACTTAAAATAAAATAAGCCAAAGGTCTTTTATGGGCAGTAGCCGCAGTAGGTACTAACTCTTTTCGCATGGCTAAACGGCTAATTATTTTTACTTTCCTTCCTTTGACACTGCCCCATTTGGTCGAGTGGTCGCAAGCGCAACTGCTGAGCATGAGGTCCGATTCCCAGGTCGGGCAAAGTGTTAATGGGTTTTTCCATCAGGAATTTCTCAGTAGCAGCCACGGTGTCTGGATTTGTGCCCGGTTGATGGCAATAGGCTCGCTCCCTATTACATGGAACTTAAACATAACTGGTGAAATTGTGGGTATACTATTAAATACACCTCTGCGTATCCCTTCGGGGATTACAGGCGTGATGTTATATATGTATGTTTCCTTCTTTTCTGTACTTTTCGTTCCTCGTCCAAACCTCATTTCAAAACAGTTTTTTTTTTTTTAAAAGAAAGCAATTTATTATAGAATACCTACCTTGCTTAATACCTTTATCGGTAAACAATGTGTAGAGAGGCAGTCTCTACACAAATAATCCAGGCCGTAAAGAAAACGAATACAAGGCCATCTACACCTAACCTTACTCCAGACACTTTAACGACCGACCAAAGGCAAGAAACACATCTAATATTGATTCGCTCGTGTGTAACCAGCCCAATGGCATTCGGGGAAAATAGTCCCAATAAAACGCTGGGGTACGCCGCACCCCAGAGTGTCCTAAAGAACCCCAGCCTCCCCTAAGCTCGGGTGATGTGAGGGGTGCAAAAATTTACGATGGCAGAAAGGTAGAGCGAATGTTTATTTCGTTTGAGAAAGGGGCGATTTTGGATCTTGTGTTGGTAAAAAGTATCGGGTTTTGTAAGCCATGCCTGTTTTATTTTTTACTAGCTGTTTCCCGTGATCTTCGTTCGCGTGTAATGATTATAAAAATATTACTTCCGTATTTGAATCTGGTTTTCTTAACAATTTCATGTGTTTTAATTTTTTCTCACGAAATAGGGTTTCGTGAGAAAAAATTCTTATTTCTAAAGTAAAGTAAAATTTTATTTGTTTAAACATGGTGTACATGATACATTGCATGCAAGATAATAGTGAGATCCAGAACAGTTCTAACATGTTTAGCCGCATAACCTGGCGTACAAATTGGTAGGAAGAGATGGTGCATAAACCGTGATAATATTCATAAAATTACATTATTGAAAATAAGTAGGTACTTATCAAATCATCAGTATTCATTATAGATTAGGTATCATTACAATATTCAGCAAGCATATTTTTAGATAAAATTAAATGTCAAAGTAGTAGTTAAATGAATTAGTCAATAAATAAATATCAATCATTAAACAAATATATATATATTCTGATTCTAATTCTGATTTCAAAATTTCAATTCCAAATTACAAATATTAGAAAAAATACAATAGATTACAATAACATGTCAACAAATACCTACTACTTTCACATATCAAAAACGACATAAACTCTACTATACTGTAATAAGCTCTTTCAGTTAGTGAACTCTTCAATTTCCTTTTAAGAGCAAATATATTTAATGTTCTCCATGATTTGGGCAATTTATTAAAAATGGTCGAAGCCATCCAAAAGAAGCTCTTACGCATAAGAGTTAGCACCGTGAACACAGAGTTTGAAATTATCACGTCTATTCCTAGGGACAGCATCAGACAAAAGCTGAAATAAACGATAATTTGATTTAATGAACATTACTGTAAAAACAAAACAGTAATGTATAATGAGGGCAATGTTAATATCTTACGTTCTATAAAATAAGATTTACAGCTGTCCGTTGTTTGCAGTCTAAACATCAATCGAATGCACCTTTTCTGTGCAAAATAAAAGCAGTTTTAATTACTCCTTATAACATCAGCTATCTGCCAGTAAAGTCCCGTCAAAATCGGTTCAGCCGTTTCGGAGATTAGCCGGAACAAACAGACAGACCGAAAAAAAATGTTTTTTTTTTATTATAAGTACCGTAAATACTTTTATATGCATTCAGTAAAAAACAGTGAGTTTGTTTTTTTCTCGCTATGAAAAATGGTTTTGAAGTTAGGTACACTAACTTTATTAGGGTATTGAACTTTATTTACACTACTTAAATATAAGCTCTAATTGAAAGGAATTGAATACATTTTTCTACGGTAGTTTTTCTTCGTGAGTCGATTTTGATTCGGTTTTGAAAGCATCCACAATTTTCCAACACCAGACAAAAAATATGTCACACAGCAAAAACATAAATACACATACATATTCATATAACATGGAACACACAGGAAACAAAATAATCGTCTCACGCGTACAAGATAAACTTTAAGTACATAACAAGCATATAGACAGGTATATTGGTTTCCTCCGTTTTGCTAACTCACCTAGAGTAATAGACACATGTTTACACGACATTATGGCGACGAGAAGATTCCTAGGTGTTTAAATTCTAAGGTCATGTGTGGGAAAATATTCCACTGTTGAGCGTGTATTAAATTAGTATGCCATTTGGTCATAATATAAACAAATCGTGGCTTATTATTTACAACCTGTTTCAAAATCTAAATACTTTTCCTTCGCTATAATACGGAGTGGAAGGCACACCGACGCGAAAACGGTTACCACGTATTCAGTACATCATTGTAAGCCCCCTATATAGAATTTTTTCATCGGTTATTAAAAAAAACTGGCCAAGTGCGTGTCTATTTACCTACAAATAAGGAAACAGTGAAGCATTAGGTAAAAGACCGTGCCCTATGGCATAAGCCTATACCATGCCCTTCAAGGATACTAAGCCATAAGGAAACTACCTAGCGATAAACAGGCCGATTACCTGTACCGTATTGTTGAAGTATTAATTAAGCAGCTAGCTAAGGAAAAATAATTATTCTAGGAAACAAAACAGCTATTAATTGTACCTGCAAGTTACAATCAATGGTAATCGCCAAGTGGTTTTTACACGCGCGTTTTTGCCCAGATCATATGGAAAATCCGTACTACCCGAAAAAGGGCCGATCCACTTGTATGGTGTATAATAAACGTGCGCATACTAAGAATTGTTCACCACCACACATGCCGTGGACACCACCACGAACCGAGTTTCCTCCAGGCCTCGGAAAGCACCTTAACCCGTTGGTCCTGGCTGTCACTGGCCCGAAAGTCTAACAGCCAGTCTTAACAAGGGGTATCGTATTACCCAGTACTAACTGGATTGTGGATGTCAGATAGGCAGTCGCTCCACGTAAAATGCATTCTCAATCGAGTTCTTCCCAAATTCGCAGGTTATTCTAAATAAATTAACTTAAAACTGTTTTATTTGTTGTTACTTTCATATAACCTTTGGACCTCAGAAATATTACAAAACCAGGGGCAATACCCAGACGACAGAATCATTTAAGCAGACCCAGAAGGCCGGAGGCTGAATCATAGGAGACTTGAGTCATACATAATTGATTTAAAAAAATAAACGTCTAGTCTATGGACATCGGGCCTTAACCTCGACTTTAGTCTCGAGTAAAGAGGTTACTTTTAGCCATCGGACATTGACATCTGGTGAAAACAAGGTGTAAACGGACCCTCTCCAAAGCCGTCAACCAAAGATTCTGTACATGCAATTATTAAGTAACTCTACGCAAAAATTATTGTAGGAAACATTTTTTTTTTATGTTTTTGAAAATAACTTGTGAAAAAGTTGGAACTTTGACATGTCAATATCTTCATAACTAGAAGGTTCCCAGGTATGGTCCAGAACAAAAAAATTATCGCAATGGCGAGGAGAACAAGCGCCGTTCGACATCGTAAAGAGTCTTTTTACACCCATTAGTGGTCGAATACTAAAATACCCAATATATGATTTAACATTTAAATGACAAACAATGTTTAAAGAAAAACGAATCGAGTAAGAAAACGATGAAAGAAAGACTAGCAGACCTAGCTTCTGTGCTTCTAGGATTGTTATAAGCTTGACAGCTTCTAATAATCCTGTTAAAAACTGGAGTGATTGTAGAAAAACGTAATTTAGGCTTTTATCCGGCCTGTTAGAATTCGCACACACACACACAACATAACATCACGCCTGTAATCCCCAAAGGGCTAGGCAGAGGTATTCCTAATAGTACACCCACAGTTCGCCAGAATTCCCTACCTTATTAAATATTCTTGTTTTTTCTGAAAAATACAACAGCCATAAAACTACATGAAGTAGCAACGTAGAAAAACATCAATCAAAATGTGTTACGGCCATTTGATCGTTTTTGCTAGAGTATTACGAATAGAACAGTTAAAAATACCGTTAACAGAACTCGGGCAGGAATGCGTTATAAGACCAAATAAAAAATCTAGTACACAATGTTATGTTTAACCTTTTTGTAGAGCATTAATACCTACTTAGTCGTTTATTTAACTTGGCTATTGAAGAAAACAAAAAATCTTAAATGCGTTTTTTTTTTCGTTGTGTTTACGAACTGCGCAGAATCTATTTTAGTTTTGTTTTATAACATAACTTGATTTCGGTACTCCTTTTATACTGCCTCGTAGTCGTTGGTCTAGTAGTCGCCAGTGCGACTGCTTAGCATGAGGTCCTGGTTTCGATTTCCAGGTCAGGCAAAGTGTTATTGGGTTTTGCCACTAAAAATTTCTCAGTAACTGTTACGGAGTCTGGATTTGTGCACGGTTCATGGCAATAGGCTCGCCGCCCTATTACGTAGGACCTTCACATAACTGGCGAAATGTGGGTGTACTATTAGCTAGGTGTACACCTCTGCCTAACCCTTCAGGGATTACTGGCGTGGTATTATGTTATGTTATTATGATTGTGGACTTTCTAGATGCAAGCTACTGAAAATTTGTAAGTTTGATAACATACATGATTAAACAAAACTGACCAAACTTATGTATTCTTAACGTCTAACTTCTTTTGGAGCAATTCATGTGTGTATGTTATTTTCAAATGATTTCAGCAGCTGAAACTGTGGGAAGCATTACTGTTAAGCATGAGACACTGGGATCAAATCAAAATATTTTATTTCAGATAGGCCTACATGGGCCCTTATAAAACGTCGACAAAAAGGTGCACGGTTCGGGTTGGTCGTTTCCTATGGAGAAGAACCAGGAAGAAACTCCACGCATCTAGGAATCTACAAGGCGTACACTGTTCACACATTCACAAACAATCGTTAAAAAGAATCTATACAAAGGCAAGAAAATAGTATAAAAGACTAAATTAAACATGTGACACAAATATTGTCATCAGTGCTGTAACTATTCTGAACAAAAGATGTTTAAAAGATTTGAGAAATATTGTAAAAAAAAAATCTGATTAAAAGGAAAAGAAAAAAACCGGCCAAGTGCGAGTCAGACTCGCGCACCGAGGGTTCCGTAAAATTATTAAAAATATTTTTATTATATGATATAACTAAAAATGTATACTTTTCGCAATTTTTCCTATATCTCTGCTATAAGACGTTGCTTCATACCAAATTTCAAGATTCTGAGTTCACGGGAAGTACCCTGTAGGTTTTGATTCCCTTGCGAGTGTCGAAAATTTGCGGCATAAACGGGAGTATCTTTTGATCGCGTTGACTTAGAAGTTTGATTTTTTCACAGCTCCAAGAGACCATAGACTTGAGTATTTGATATGAATTTCAGCTTGATACCTCCACGCGTTCCTGAGAAAAAAGGTCTTGACAGACAGACAGACAGACAGACGGACAACAAAGTGATCCTATAAGGGTTCCGTTTTTACCTTTTGAGGTACGGAACCCTAAAAAATGAGATTGATAATAGTTAGAGACATCCACATTTCCGAAAGATCGATTCCCAGAGCTGGCTAAGTGTTATTGGGTTTTACCAGGAGTCATTTTTCTGTAGCAGTACGTAATCTGGATTGGTGATCGGATGGCAATAGGCTCGACCCATATTACATAGATAAACCTAAATAGAAATGTGGGTGTATTAAACCTCTGCCTAACACTTCAGAATTATAGGATGAATATGGAATAGAATAAAATATTATTTTTTATGTAACATTCATAAAAGAAAACATTTCACATAAGGTGACAATGGGCGGTCTTATTACTAAAAGTGCTCTTTTAAGACAACCTTTGGGAGGATTACATGAAGAATCACTACATAGTATAAAACAAAGTCGCTTTCTCTGCCCCTATATCCCTATGTATGCTTAAATCTTTAAAACTACGCAACGGATTTTGATGCGGTTTTTTTTAATAGATAGAGTGATTGAAGAGGAAGGTTTAAATGTATTATACATGCACCCGTGCGAAGCCGGGGCGGGTCGCTAGTAGAATATAAAGTAATGATTTCAGCGTAAAAAAATGCACATTCTAGAATCTTTCTCAAGATCCTTTTTCGAGTTATCTCACCATCTCACTGATTAGATTACACCAAAGCATACATTGTATCATGTCCTAAATAGAAGACAAAAAACAATACTCAAATAGGCCTGTTTTTCTTTCAAAAGTAGGACACAACGGTGATTAATGAGTCACACAGTGTTGACGCAAAACGGTGAAATCCTTTAATGGCTATGGTGCAAATATATGACTCACGAGATGTAACGGGGTAGGCAGAAATGCAACTGGACTGAAAATTACTGTACTTTTGACCCAGATCTAGTTTTTGTGGTTTTATTATTGTTATTATAAGCCTATATTGTTCCACTGCAGGGCAAAGGCCTCCCTTCCCTCCTTCCATATTTCGCGATCTAGTGCCACTGTAGGCCAATCCTTTGCTAAAGAATCCATCATCATCATCAGCTCATCCCGCCATCTCGCTTTATGGAGCTTGACATATTTAGTCTTTCCAAAGATCGTTTTAAGGCAGGAGCAATAGAGTTA
The DNA here is from genome assembly GCA_950022335.1 of Eurois occulta. Taxonomy (NCBI): domain Eukaryota; kingdom Metazoa; phylum Arthropoda; class Insecta; order Lepidoptera; family Noctuidae; genus Eurois; species Eurois occulta. The sequence continues at coordinate 17,702,691 of OX465478.1, forward strand.
CTAAATTCGTAAATATATATATTTTTTTCTCCCTTCTTCTTATTAGTATTTTACGATGTACACTATCTTTTTTTTTTCTCTATTAACTTTTTTTTTTTGTGAATTCGTGGACAATGTTGCTGGTTACATATGTAGTAACATAAATATGAAATTAATTGTGTTTATATGTATTTCGAAGTATTGTGCTAATTTAAGAATATCTAGTTAAGCTTGGTATGTAACTGTTTTTTGTCCCTAACAAATAAAATAAAATCTTCTGGGCCTGCCGCGTTGTCGTTTCCTTATATTTGGTACCCACTGAGTGGTAATTTTTGCTCATTGCTCCTCCGAAATGCGGCAGATGTGACCAGCCCAGTTCCATTTCCACCTAGCAGCTTTAAGGCCAGCATCAGCTATTTGGGTTTTGGAGCGCAGTATGGAGTTTCTGATGCGGTCCGTAAGTTTGGCACCCAGTTTTTGTGGTGATGTTCGAAAATGTAAATGGAAAAAAGTTCGGCCATTTTGTTTACCCTGCTAAAATACTAGAAAGCGGTGTAGGAGTTTTGGGAGAATCTATACTAATATTATAAAGACTGTTTGTTTGTACTTGTTGTATGTAGGGGGTAACCTCTGGAACTAATGACCCAATTCTAAAAATTCTTTCACTGGCAGAAAGCTAGATTATTCGTGGGGGCCATAAATTATACTTAAGTATATCATGCATATACGCCCATATAATCACAATTTTTGCGGCTGAAGTCGCGGGCGAAATGCTAGTGCATGTATTTTATTTATTTATTTAACAGTTTATGTACACACTATATACAGAAAAGAAGAAAGGAACAGAAAAAATAGGTACAAAGGTAATGCTTATTTCTAAAGAAATCTCTTCCAGCATACCTGCGAAAGGAGAGTGGAAAAAAAAGATGTAGACATAGTGTGTAAAAGAAGAAGAGAAAATAGAATACATAAAAACAAAGCAAATAACGAATTTAAATATAACATACAATACAAGAATATACTTACATATTTACTAGTAAAAAGACAAAATATATAACACAAAATAATATAAGCTACAATATAATACATACAATAATTTATGTAATTTTGCTGTTTAAAAACTTATAATACTCAGCATAATTTGAATTAATGACTTTAGTTTTGTCTGATTTTCTTCTTTCGGATGTATGTAGGAGGTTTTTCTTAGTACCTGTATAGGGCGTAAATGTCGGAGGTTAAGTTCTGTTTTTATGTGGGTGGCTATTTTAAAGGTCGGTTTTTAAAGAAAAAATAACTTGCAAGTTTACGTCCCACAATGTAGGTACAAACAATATTTGTAAATAATGGAAAAATAAAATAACAAAAAATGTAATACACAGATACTTTAAAAAAATACATCACACGCAAGAACAAAAAAAAAAATATTAGAAAAATTCGTACAAAACAAAAAAAAATCTTTTCGCATCGATTACTAAATTATTCGGTCCCAATAAGTGTCCACATAGATCGCGGATTCAGTATCCTTTGACATTGACTCAATAGGCTGAAAACTGGCTGTAAAATAGGTACCTACGGAGTTCACCGACGGTTTGCCACTTTTTGCCCTTATGCCCTAAGTAATAAGGTTGAAAAGAGGTCGTCCATCAGTGAACTCAATAGTACGTTAACGTCAGTCCCAAATAAGGTATTACAAAATACTATGTGTAATCTCTGGAAACCGCAGCAAATGGGTGTTTTAGGACACGTAGTCACTCCTAAATGACGTACGGTGAACTTTTACTCCAGCATGACGACACTGGAACTTTCAGTAATTCAAAGTCCAGCAAGTGTCATGAAGTGACATCATCACGATGACATCAAGAGGAATTTAGTTAGTTATCCTGTTTAATCATTTACGTAAATTATGTGTTGTTGCAAAGTTGTCATCTATCTATGGCATACATAATCTCTTCCTTTTAAAAATCCCCATTGCTTACCGCGGTAAGGTATCTATGTACCTTTACTCCAAAAGGTATGTTTTTTCATTCTCACAAAGTATTCAGGTTGGACGATTTAACCCCGGCCTCGAAGGCTCTTGCCCTCAATAACCTGATTCTATTCGTTGTTTTTACTGCTTGATTTGAGAGGAAAATAGTCCCCAATGTTATTTTACTGGTATCTGATGAATATGTTAAGGTGAATTCTGTAAGAATTGATTTGGGGTATCTATTGGCGGGTATCAATAGTATGTAGTAATTCTTACAGTATTCGTACAGGGCAGTAAATTTGCCCACATTCAGAAGGATTCCAACGCACAACTACAACAAGCGGTGACAACCTAGCGGTGTGAAATATACTTTACGAACTATTCTCATACCTACCAAATATACATAACAAAAGAGAATGACCAAAGTTGGTACCAAAAAGTCTCGCGCCTCAAAACCAAAATATTATAGTAATTAGTTTCATATTTTTTTACGGCATTACGCGTCGGGGATTTGATTTTTGAACTGGAAATATACTTTTCGAGTTTAAAAGTATGAATATTGTTTTACTCCCTTTATATGACGTTCCGTTTCAACTGAATATAAATGACGTTCCGTTTCAATTGAACAAACCCTTGTCTGTCGAGCGGACTCTAAAATTAATTACAATTAAGTAAGATCAGTACACCAAATCGATTTAGTTTGGTTTATTGCTATTTGCAACAAAATAGATTTTCTCAGCCTAAAGATTTTGATTTATCGATTACATCCCTAAATCCCGACTAGTTTATAGCACTTACTATACTCTATGGTTTATAGTTATCTTATCTGTGGCATCTGACATTTGCTGTACTGACTGACTATTGGCAATGTAATTGTAAAGGTCTAAAATAAAATCGAGTTTCAGTCAAGCATACTGTGGATGTTACTTTAACTCGTAATTCTTACTAATATTAGTGTATTACGCTGTTTTTAGAGCAATAATGTAATGTATGTGTGTTAAAATACGTCGTTGGTAGCGTCGAAAAAATAGACCTACTTTTTAGGTTAGTTTCGATTTTATAAAATAACTCTGAAAGCGGGTTTTTTTTTCAAAAATAATTTTTGTAGGAGTTAATACGATCAGTGTAGTCTATAAAAAACAAGGTTTGATTTTGATGCAGCATGGTACGGGATTCCATACTTCCACGAGCATTCTCCTTTCATAAAAATCGGTCGAGCCGTTTCGGAGGAGTGCGACCACAAACACCGCGACACGAGATTTTATACATATACTAGCTGTGCCCGGCATGCGTTGCAATGCACCTTTTTACCCTACCCTACCTACCTACCTACCCCCTTATCACTTAGGGGTATGAAAAATAGATGTTGGCCGATTCTCATACCTAGATACCGGATAAGCACAAAAAATTTCATCAAAATCGGTCAAGCCGTTTCGGAGGAGTATGGCAACGAAAACTGTGACACGAGAATTTTATATATTAGATAAGATTATTATTACAGTCTGCAAAGGACTTACTATTTAGGGCCTGACATAATAGCATCAAAACATGACACTTCGGTAGTCCACGAAGGGTTTCTCTGAGTATCTATAGTTACAAGTTATAGGGGGCGAACCTAATCCCATCAACCGTGCACAAATCTAAACCTTGATTGTGATATAAATAGGTACAACTATGAATCGCCACTCCCGATGGCCATGCAAATGACTCAACCAATAGAAACCTATTTTCTAAACTAAATAAAATCAAGTTAACCTTTGTATCTTTGTGATTTACAAACATTACAAGTTACTAATTACAGAAATAACTAAATTAGGTCAAAACACAATCGTATCAGACAAACTTACTGCAGAGTGTAGACACACAGACTCTTCAGCAGGAGACAGATTTCAATTACTACTCGCTCTTATCTAAACATACAGACATCCAAACAATATAGGTTATTACAATGAAGAGACTCCTATTGTTCCCGAGATAATTGCAGTGACAGACGGACGGACGCATATTGAAAAGCTTTGAGAAGATAAGCAGACATCTTGGAGTGTTCGTTGTCACTTAAAAACAATAGTTGTTTTACAATATTGTTTAACAAGAATGCTTGGTGCGTCAGTTCCTTATGCTGTTTTTATTGTGGTAAATGTACAGGAAATTGTCACCAAAACAGCGTTAAGAGTGTAAATGTGGCTCTGTTTCACAAACGATGGGGCATTTAATATCGTATCCTGCGAGTCGTTCTGAGCCACTGAAGCCGCCCAGTTCTGGGCCTTCTTTCGTTTTCGTGTGGTTAGTGCCTAACCTGGTGTCAGAGTTTTTGTGCGGCCCATGGGCCTCCGACTTGGCTTTACATGCCGTCGAGAAATATCTCTCGGGCATGTTCTGGGCCGATCCAATCTAGATTGACATCGACTCGCTAAGAAGCAGAAGCAACAAATAGATTTTAGATATGAGCTATCTGCAGCGGAACTCCATGAAACATTTTACAGAAAAACATACCGAACTTTAAACCCCAGCTGGGGTTTAAAGTTCGGTAGTTTCCCTATTAAGTACCTACCTGTATTTAATTAACCATTACAGAACCACATCATCGTGTATCAGTCTTACGTCAACCCACAACGTAAATAAACAACATAGGCAACTCATACTTCAACAACGCAATTTCTCATCTTGTTCCTTGAAATACGAATATAAAATGGTGTCCCATAAAACCAAAACACCAGTGAAACTCATCTTCACGAAGAAATAATGCCCTCAAAAAGATGTAAGGACCAGTTTTCCTCGTGTTTTGCATACTAAGCACTTGTATTTCCTTCTTTTGAAGTCAACGCACTTTGATAACGACATTCGTCTGACGAGTGAACGTCGAGTTGAAAATTCATTTGGTATTTTTGAACAGAATATAAGAAAATGTAGTCTACAAGAGAAAAAAACTAGCACTCCGGGAGTGCCGGCAGAAGTGAAAACTTGATTATTAACGTTGAGCATGTTTGATATTTTGGAATGGTTAGGGAATAATTTTGCACCAATTGCTTTATCAGTATAAAAGTACTATCATTTATGGAAGTGCCCTTAGACTGCCTTAGTACGGGAACCAGTGTCGCCAAACTCATACACTTGCAAATTAAAATGAACATTCCAATACACAGAAAACGATAAAACATAGCAATGATGCAACTGTAATATTTTATTTATAAACAAATTACTGTCCTTGAAAAAGCACTAACTTATTATGTATAATTCTTATTTTCGATTGTGGTTCAAAACATTGTTTGGTACTATGGTGAATACGGGTTTCGAAGTAATGCATTGCGATTGATTTAATGAGGAGAGTTCTGTGATTCCCTATAAAAGGCTGACTGTCGAAATGGTCATTAATAAATATATTAATATTGGTACGTGTGCATTCCTTGTAACACGATAATATAAGTGTTGACATCACATTTTTCTCATTAAAAAATGAATTTCCTTTATGTGAACGCGCTCGAAATATCTTTTCTGCCAATTCACAGACTTTATTTAAGTCAGTAGAAGGATAAATAAGGCCTCCTTTGTCTCTTCTAGCAATGATTCCGTGATTTTTTTTTTTAATTTATTCATGACCATGGATACATGTCCTTCAGTCGTAATGATTCCGTGATACTTATCTGTGATCAAAGCCAAAAGACAATCCTCACATTTAATAACTTTCCTCAACTTTCTTGCAATAAAACCAGCAATATAGGTTATTATTTCTTTAGAATAAAGAGTAAGCCTAGAAGGATCTGTTAAATAATCATGATCTATGTTGATCATAGGATCACATCCTAAAGATTCATGCGGTAGCAGCAATCCACAAGTTTCTTATTTCGGGTTTATTCGGAAATCTGAAAATTTAATAAGATTTTTTATTATCTTTCATTTTTTGCGTCAGGTGAGTGCAGTTATACGAATTAAAATCGTATAATACGTGTGTTACTAACATAGATTTTAAGTAGTGCGTATTACTAATATCATATGAATCAAGGTCGGAAGAGTATTTTTTTATAGACATTGCATTATTCGGTATTACCCATATTAAAGGGTAAATTCCCCGTCAAAAAGTGGCAACACTGAATTTTGAGGTAAGATAATAAAATTATTGCAAAAATCACGATTATACGAGATTTATCCATTAAACGAATTAGTTGGTACATTACTGCGACTATTTTATGAGAAATAATAGGACACAAAGCGATTGAATACTTAAAAAGATCTAATACTTACGAGTGAAAGGACAGTCCAGCAATCTTCATCAAACTATCACTTTTACAGTTTATTACACTGCACCTTACCATTTTGCACAGTTGCACAAATGTACTGTTGTCGAATTAAGCTCGAAAAGATCATATAATGTGTATAATTTCGATGCAATTGTTAATAAACAAATTGGATGTCAATCTGGCACCGCCACAAACGTCAAACTTGTTGTGCACTGACAATGATGTGCTCAGCCGACACGCGATAAGGGACAGAAATATTTATACTCTGTCTCTTTTCTTTGCTAGTGACGTTTATATGTTCTTCTTTTTCTTGTGCGAATGCAAAGGAAGATATCCAGCAGTCTATAGAATACTCTGTCTACGGTTTTTTCTATTCCGTGTTTATCCCTAAAGCATTAGGTTCAAAGTTGATTGGAAACATTTAAAAATTTCTTTAAATGATTTTAAACCATAAAATGTTGAAGGTTAAGTTCAAAATCGTCTACTCTCCATCCGTCTTACGCTTTTTCCAAATTTCTTTAAATGATTTTAAACCATAAAATGTTGAAGGTTAAGTTCAAAATCGTCTACTCTCCATCCGTCTTACGCTTTTTCCAAATTTCTTTAAATAATTTTAAACCATAAAATGTTGAAGGTTAAGTTCAAAATCGTCTACTCTCCATCCGTCTTACGCTTTGTCACGTGTCCTGACGCGAGTGTCCTGACGCGAGTTTAAGATTTTATACCCATTACAGAACAATTTTTTTAAAGTGCTCAACGCCGCTAAAGAAGTTTTCACTTCAAAAAATCCGAAGCAAGTAGGTGGAAGGTAATATAAGTAACTGTATCTGTACTGCAGTTTGGCAGAATATTGTGAAATACTTATTATGTAACCTTTGTTGAAAATAAATTAAAAAAAAAAAAAGGTATACTATCTTCAAATTTACCCTGGATGACAACAATGAACTTTGGGCACTTGTTGTATAATAATTTTCTGTTTTCATTATGGATAAAGGAAAAGCCAACACACTGGGGGAGTTTTAAATGAATGTGGGAATAGGGGAGACCTTTGACCAGCGATGGGACAGAATAGATAATAACAAAAAAAAATGAATGTATGTAATTACTTTTACTCCACCTTAAACTTCAGTTGATTGTTCAATTTTCAGCTCGATTTTCGTACTATGAACTATAAAAATATTCAATTTACATACATAAATAACATCACGCCTGTAATCCCCGAAGGGTTAGGCAGAGATGTACTTAATAAACAACCACATCGCCCTGATTCTTCAATTTTGTGTTCGATTTTCGTACGATGAACTTATAAAACTTTCAACTTTTGCGAAATTAAATCATCTCCAATATTTTTAACCTGCCTCATTGTATTGTATTCTCATTTTCGAATAAAACATTTGAAAGGAAAACAATTTCTTTATTATTTTCTACCTGCGAAATTCAATTTTCATGAAACCGAGTTCAAACAAAGATACAGTCTATCGACCTTGGTTTCCACCTCATATTCAATGAACTCACCTTTGACCTTCAAATTGTCGTAGAAAATTCTAAACAGACGGATTGGGTCCTTGAACCGCCGCCCCCTGGCCTAGATACTAAAATAGTCTACACTCTTAGGAGTCAGGATGTTGATTTAATTACTGCGAAATTTGATTTGTGTGAGGTTAATAGGTTTCCATTAGCTACCGACTGGAAAATCCATGTTTTGTAGGTGTAAAACTAATAACCGAAGTCTAGAATTAGAACACGTATGCTACAGCTTTGCGTTGCATAGTCTTTCTGTCTTTTCTTCGTTAAAATGTCAGTTGTTAGGGTTCCGTATCTCAGTCGGTAAAAACAGAACCCTTATAGGATCACTTTGTTGTCCGGCTGTCAATCAAGGCTCTTTTTCTCAAGAACGCGTAGTTCCTATCAAGTTGAAACATTAATTTTAATAAAATAATTCAGCAGTGAAAAAAACAAACTTTTAAGTCAACGCGATCAAAAGATATATGACGTTTATGTCGCATCGTATATTTTGCTGTTTACCCAGAACAGTATTAAAGAGCCGAGTTATGTGAATATTTAAAAAAATTATAACTAAATTCAAGGGACTCAAAAAATTCAAAAGAAACCAGTCGCATTTCGAGATGACGCAAAGGAAGCACTACGAGTATGTAAGAATCTCAGCAGATGACATTCTGTAGTTTCTGTCTAGCTCCACACGAAACAGGAGTGAGATTAAATTAGGTTCGTCGTTTACGCGGGCCTGTGGACGGTGAGTAATGGGCTAGCTCGCCGTCCGTCCGTCTTATGACGACAGGCCGTGTCGACGGCGCGTTCGTGTTCCACGCGCGCCTCAAAGAGATGTCAGCAAACAGGAGGGGCCCGCAAGGGCCGATGCCTGCCAGGGCTGCGGGACTGTTCGAAAGAGATACCGCGGGCCTGGAACATAAAGGGCAAAAGAAGGAACATGGATGGGTTTTAGTCAGTAAAAGTCTGACACACCCTTCCGCTCCGCCCAGAGCAGGAGGAGTCATTTGATGATTTACCATCCCAAAAAAAAAAGGTTCGTCGTTTAAGGAGGATGCGATAAGGTAGCAAGCGAAATTCAAATATTCTTAACGTTTTTTGCAATTTTTTAGGACAGTGTCAGGTTGTATGTGGATTTAAATATGATTCGCGACCGTAACAAGTAAGTATTTACAGAATAATAATCATTAAATTCATCAATAAAAGCCTCTAAGTTTTTTTTTCAACTAGAAATAAATATTTATTTCACAGATTATTAAATTATTTACAAACTACAAAACTTTAATAGTAATAAATATGTACAAGTAGAAAAGGGTTACAGAGCGTCCAAAAATTCGTCCGCATCGCTGTCAACAGAAAAAGTGCCCAGAAGGCTGGCAGCATTACCACGTTGGATGGCAATGCTGATTCTTTGGCCAAAAAATAGGCCCGCCCTCTGGTCACGTGAAGAGTCGACCAACAGCTTGGCGATTTCCCAAAAGCCTCTAAGTTCATTTAATCCCATTAAATGACTGTTTAAAAAAAAAAGTGGGCGCGGGCTACGTTGGCGCTTCTACCTTTAAGAATTGCTCTAGGTACTGAACCGGCTAAAATCGACCACATAATAAAATTCAGATTCAACGCTAATACAGACCCAGATTTCAGCCAAAAAATCCCATGCCACCTCCATTACTAGAAACCATTATAATACGAACATTTGAGCTTAACGTTTATATAAGTAGTGGGATTTCGTCTAGCCATGTCGGAGCCAGTCTCCTGACCTACTTTATGGGACAATACGGCGGTGGCACACAGACATGGTGTGGAATAAAAGTAGGACTTATTTATTGATCTCACCATGTTACCGGAGGTTGAAGAAATTCAGTGCGTATTGGTATTTCATTTCGTCGTAACCAAAGTATATGTTAACTACGCTTTTAGAGGGAGATCCCATGACAACCAGACCAATGTACGTCATTATATAAAAGCTGATACTTTTTCTGTAAAAGTACCTTACTATAGGTATGTACAATTGGATAGGTATGAAAAGTCGATCGTGGTGGTTTTGGCAAATATAAGGTAAAAAGGTGGGCTAAATAGCTGCTAAATTACGTCAAACTATATAGCATGTTTTTTTGATATTACATAGGGGCTAGTTTGATGATTCTCCTTCTCCACTGCCAGACACTTTGTGTGGTAGAAAATCCGCAAGACACCTTTAAATTATGTTAAATTGTGAGTGCACTTGCGTCATTAGTAGGACTGCCGAAATGTGGGTGTACTGTTAAGTACACCTTTGAAGAAATGAATGAAATGAGAAATCTCCATATACTTAAGTCACATTACAATACACCACGAGACATAAAAACATTAAAAAACATAACATACAAAGTTAGTAACACAAAAATATACCTAAAAATATGTCAGTATTGTTAGTACGATGGAATGTACGACGGAATACAATCTAACTGATGCCTATGGCTGTCCTTATCCACTGATTCTGGAAAGGACAGTCAAAACGGGCAGCAATCACATTTTTAACCCGTTGGGTATTACAGGCGTAATGTTATGTAATCCCAATGTTATTCCTTATTTATTTCCTCATGACGAGCAGTAATGAAAATATTCTATTAATAGCTGGGAACTATGCGGTAACCCCTAGTGTTTGTTATTAAAACAATATAATTATCTTTCAAATAACCTTCACAATCATCGATTAGTCTTGAGATAAACCAATCTATCTAGCTCTATTCCTCCCAGTTCTATAATAAAAACATTTTATTATTCCATTGAACATAAAATTATAACACGTATTTATTTTAATAGTTGCTAGCTTTTGGCCGTGGTTTCCCCCGCGTGGAAATCGTCCTAGACCAGGTATACTCTACCTATGAGCTAAATTTCATAAAATCCTATTCCACCTTTACTGCGTTGAAAGATACAAGTCAGCAGTAGCGAAGGGTCAATTTTTGTAAGAGGTAAGCCGGAGAACATGTCTTTAATGTGATTAAATTATTTTTCTATAGAATACTGACTGTGCCATTTTTCAAAGGGAAGCTGATAGGAATCGAGTTGTATGAAACCTTCGCCACTGCAAGTCAGACAGACTTATTTTCTCATTCGCAATATTGTTATGGAAGTATGGAAACACTCAAGTGCACAAAGATGGAACACCAATTCAACTCAAAGTATGAAAATTGTACAAATAATTAACGGTTTTTTGTTTTCAAAATTTTACTGTTCACATAATTTTGCAATTGATTGTATTGTACATATTGCAATTTACTTTACTAGCGCAGCTCTTGAAACATTTTATTGCAATTGAAACTGAGCCTGGAAGCGATAAGAGTTTCTAACTCATTCATAACGCTGTAAATCATACTTTAGATTTAAAAATAACCAGCATATTCAAGGCAATCGTGTATATTTGTATAATCGTTAAATAATATGCTTTAGTCTAGAATTGCAGTCTTTTCAGCTGCATTCGACTAAATTAGAAGATTATATTTTCACAAGATTTAAAAAAAGTAGTTGTTGTCTCAACATGATGGGTCGATGGTCCGCCGCCGCCGAGGCTGACCTAGAAAGAGGTGGCGACATGATGTCGCGCATCCCGACGGCTGGCTCGAGGTGGCGCAGGAGGAAGAGTACCTGGAAGGATATGGGGGAGGCCTTTGCCCAGCAGTGGGACATACAAGGCTATTGAAAAAAAAAAGTTGTTGTAGACTTTCTATTCAATGACCACAGATTCGTATTCCATCAAATTGTCTACATCGCCAAATAAATAACCTAATGTGATAATAAAGCCATTATTTGTAGCAAAATAAACACATGTTTCAGCCAGGTTTAGTTTAGCTAGGAAAAGGAAATACTAATAATAAATAATGTATTAATATATTTTTAAATGTTTTTTATATTGTTTTATATTTAAATATTTAAAAATGTATTAAAATTGTGAAAAAAATGAATAAAGGGAAAAATGTATAATTTTTTTATATTTTTAAATGTTTTTTTATATATATTTTTTAAATTAATATTTAAAAAATGTATAAAGTTTGACAAAATATGAATAAAGGGAATAATGTAAAAAAAATCAAAACATGTTAATTGACATAAAATATTGTACACCGTATATTCGATTCTCTGACTCCTGCGATAGTTGAAACTGTGTTGCAGGAGCCAGTGCACTCCCCTAATAAAATGATACATATGTTTTATGACAAAAAAAAAGCAAACAACGAAAACTTATGAATTGATTTCTTAGGTAAATGGGCTGCAGTAGCCTGTTTATTGCGCACCCAAATAGGCCGCTGCAAACACATTTTGACAAAATGGGGAATTAAAGGTCCTTCCGACCAAACGATGTCCCACTTGCTGGAGTGTCCCAACACCTGCTCTTTAGAGGACCTAAAACAAGCAATAGACGATCGTACCATCGACACGAAAGAAGAAGAATGGAAATATCTATTCAACATCCCCAAATATTGTCCTAACGATACCAAACCCGTACAACGCTACACAATACTACGACAACAACCAATTAAGGGTTCACAAAAGTTCATCAGGGGTTGAAATCGATCCCACGGCCTCTCGCCAGTCTGCTACGAAGCTGGGGTTATTGACGTTCGGTTTAATTAAACGTCATTCAAACGAAAATTGCTTAAAAAGAAACAAAAAAAGGTTGGTAATAGTGTTTTTGTATTATTTCATTTTATTTTAGTTTTCGTTTGATTAGATAATGTTTTCTTGTAGAAAATCGTTTCAAAATGTCATTAACGTGTCACGGTCCAAACTAGGTTAGTTTATCAATATACTTACGGGGTGGAACGGACACCGACGTGAAAACGGTTACCATGTATTCAGTACATAATTCTGAGCCCCCATACATATTTATTATGACTTGAACTAGACTGAAAAGGTTAGACTTACTGACTAAAATATCGCGGCAGTTTGATACTGATTTCACATATTTTCAGAAGCAAACGTAACTAAAACAAAACTCCGAAACCCTAAATCTCAAAATTATAGCTAAACATTATCGTAACGTAATCAATTTCCACTTTACGCCAAGTTTCCTAACTTCTAGTTCTTAGAATAAGTCATAACGTGACGTCATCACAATCGCTGAACTACGTCTGTTTCGCGATACAACTGCGCAGATCCTAGGGGCGCGGGGGGAGAGAGTACGTCATTGTAACCACCCCTGATTTAAGGAAACACGTAGGGTACTTATTTAGCACGTTTTTGTTGGGCTCGGTTTTTAAAACGTGTTTTCAGAAACGTGTTCTGTACGTCATCGTCATGGTAATTTTGTGCTGGAGTTTATTAAAAGAGCGTTCATAGTATTTGTGTCATACTTTTCGAACACAAAAATGTATAAAGGCGGACTATGGCATAAAACATAACCGCAACATATCATCACGCGTGTAATTCCCAAAGAGTTAAGCATAAGCAGCGTTGTACACCCACATTTCGCCAGTTATGTTTAAATCCCGTGTAATAGGGTGCGAGCCTATTGCCATCATAATCATCTGCCTAGACTTTTCCCAACTATTTTGGGGTCGGCTTTCAGTCTAACCGGATGCAGCTGAATACCAGTATTTTACGTGGAGCGACTGCCTATCTGACCTCCACAACCCAGTTAGTTCTGGGTAATACGATGCCCTTTGGTAAGACTGGATGTCAGACTTTCGGGCCTCTGACTACGGTCGGTATGTAATGGGTGGTCACCCATCCACGGACCAACCTAGGCAAGCGCAGCTTAACCTAAAGATCGACCCGAGCGGCAGTACTATTTAGCCACGTATTATTCAGCCTATTGCCATTAACCAGGCACAACCCAGACTCCGTGGTTAAGTATAAGTAAGTTTATAGTTAAATTGGTGTACGAAAACATCTTGTGAAGGGCTGTGTCTACCGGCAAACCATCACAAATTAAAATACTAAGCGCCTTACATCGTTTTGTTTTTAATCAATTTCATTCCCTAATAATCGCCATCCTTTAAAATAATCCACGCTTCCTACTCATTCAAAAACAAAACAAAATCTTAACCAGGATGTGTATCACGATATTCCATAGCACAGGTGGATGATCCAATCCCTCCATCCCATGGCCCACACAATACCCATGGGAACCCGAGCGCGATGTAATTCGGAAAGGGGACCCATATTAATGTTGCTGTCTTTTTTGCCTGTCATGTTTTGTATGTGGTCCCCGTGAGAATATGGGGAGGGAATCTTATGGGTAATGTTGCTTAGGTAGGTAATGTAACGGATAATAATATCCTTTCATGTTTATGGTTTTAAGAACTCCTAAGAACGAAGGGATCTTGAGAAAATTGTACAAAATGGGTAACCTGTAGAATTTTAGAGGTTTGGTTTAAATAATACCCACATTTTTCTAGACTCATTTTATGTCCCTAAGTTACCAGAGAGTTAATAACAAATGTTAAAATATCAGAGGCTCTTTCCACTGCACCAAACTAAGAGTTTATATTGCTTCCTGGAGTTCCGGGATAAAACTACTACCCGGATAAAAATCCTGTGTGACAATCATCCATTCATCTATTCATCCGTCCATCCTCCCATTCATCGATCCATCCATCCATCCATCCATCCATCTTCTCAAACTTTCGCATTAATAATCGTAGTAATATTTAAGAATTAATCTTAACTTATATAATATATCCTTTTATCTTAATACACAGTTACTTCCCTTGTCAACAAGCAGAGAGAAATTGACAGACGAGTATCACATTTTTAATTCGAGTGTGTGTTTGTCTGTTTGTTTCAAGGTTCAACTACAAACAAAAACATGGAATTACATTTCCGGTAACCAAGTAAATAATAAATGTACAATATGAATAATTACAGATGGCAATCAAAATTGTTGTTTATGTACAGAAATAATAGAAATAATATCAGTTATCATTGTAATCTTTATCGACATCGTTACGCAATCTGCCGGACAATCCACATGGAAAATCACCGATTTAATGGAACTGCGCATTTTTATGTACTACAAGTCTAATAGAACATATTTTATTGTTATATTACAGGATATTTACGTCTTCTAATAAATCTTAGTTCGTTGATTAGCTTGGCTTAGATAGGACAAAGATTTATTGGATGAAAATATTCACCATAATACTATGATTTTCCCATGACTGCTAATCATATATTTTATCGAGAAATAGGAATTAAAGTGACATAGTAACACCATACTATGTGTCGTCAAACACTGTCTCGGAATTTAAATGGTTTAAGGAGACAACATAATAAGAAACACTACGATATTTAGGAAAACCCTAAATCCGCCACTAACCCCTGTCCTTCCGCAGGTATGCAGGAAGAGATTTTTTTAGAAATAAGCCTCACCTTTGTGCCTATTTTTTCTGTTCCTTTCTTCTTTTCTGTATAAAGTGTGAACATAAACTGTTAAATAAATAAAATTTAGGAAAGGTAAAAAAGCCGTTGCTTAGAAACGAAGTCCTGAAATACGCATTACAGATTTTTCAGTATTTATGAAGAATTTTCATAGTTTTTTGCCGCTGAAGAATTCAAAAGCATGCTCGTAAAACCGGAAATAAACCAAACAAACAATGCTTTATAGTTACTATTGTACACAACCAAAATATACAGACCCTGACAATGACCAAGAACACGCCAAGATGGCGGAGGTCGGGAGTAACATGCTCAGGATTTAATGGATAATTGTATAATTGAGACAAAGGTTGTTTTGTTTCAAAGGCCGCAGACGACGGCCATGCTGCTGCATTGATTTGAATAATATCTTAATACATAGTTAATGAAGAAGAAATGTTTGAATTAGGTGGCTCGATTATAAACGAAAACACAATTAATTGGTGAAATGTGAGTACTTACAGGTACTAGGTGTCGACACACCACTGCCTAACCCTTTTTTTTCGGATGGAAAATCATCAAATGACCCGCTCTGGGTGGAGCGGAAGGGAGTGTCAAACTTGTATTGACTAAAACCCATTACTCACCGTCCATAGGCCCGGGAGCCACCACGTGGCCCCCGACGCCCGGGGTGAGTCCCGCGGCGGCTGGAACGTGAGGTCCTCTCCCTCTCACATTCCGCCACCTCCTTCGCTAGCATGACTGCTTCCCTGAAGGCTCGGCACGGTTTCCCATTCTCTCTCGCTCCGGACGATGACTTGAACCAGGGCCGGACGCGAGAGGTCGCCGCCGCCAATCGCCGCTACGAGGACACGGCAGTGCTCCGCCCAAGCGGAGCAGACCTCCACGGTGTGCTCCACCGTGTCCTATAGTCGATCCACACAGTGGTGACACCCGGGCACCTCGGCGCAGGTACCTCCCGAAACAACCGTGTCCGGTCAGGACCTACTTCTGCCTAACCCTTCGCGTAAAAAAGCACGTGTAATGTTAAGTATTTTCCCGACTTCCTTGGTCAGTATTTTCTTCTTGTCTGCTAAAATGCAGTTGAAATACGAATTGCGTTATTTCTAAGGGTTGTCAGTCTTTCCGTACCACCATAGCCTATTTTGTTCAAAGTCCCAGTCCAACTGAATGCAGCTGAATGCCAGTATTTTACATGAAAAGACTGCCTATATGACCTCCAAAACCCATTTGCTGGAACTAAACTGGACGTTCCACAGTTCTGGTTTCAAAATAACACTCGCCACGTGTTCCAGCTGACCTCGTGACCTCCGCCATAGATTTCCGTAACGAACGAATCCGCACTACCTCTTGTTCGAGGGTCGACCTCCAATTGTTCTAAATCAGTGCCGTTAATGAACACTATGATACGGAGAACAAAACGTTAAGCTGTGTTCACACCAGGCCCGAAGTTATCTAAGAATACGATTTCTACCGGCTGCCGTTTGAACAACCACTCCATGTAGACCATGTAGTGTCTACTGTAGTTAAATATTATGTTAGGAACAATAAGTTCATACACACTGTACACACTGTGCGGACTGAGTTACATCGGGTTTCACCAATGAAATTGATCGCGATGAGCAGTGAGCGGTGTGCTGTGTGCGGCGTGCGGTGTGCGGTGCACATCTCTGCTCGTCTCTGGTTTGGTGAAGTCCGGGCCTTAGACTGAGAAGGTAACTAAGGAATGAGACACACAAACATATCCAATTTTATTTGACTTGAACTTGTCTGAATAGACAGCTGTACTAATACAGTGCTAACACTTTTAAACGGATAAAAATTAAACACGTTGGAACAATGACTGGTTCGTTGGTCTAGCAGTCGCGGTTGCGACCCCTGAGTATGAGATCCTGGGTTCGATTCCCGGGTCGGCAAAGTGTTATTTGATTTTTCCATCAGGGATATCTCAGTAGCATCCACGGAATCTGGATATGTACCCGGTTGATGGCAATAGACCACTACCTAAACCTTCGAAGATTACAATGCGTGATGTTATGTTGACAATTAAACAGTGCGCTTTTGTTTAGGCAGTCGTTGAAAATTCTCCTAATTTGCGTTTTATAATGTGTACTTCTAGCTTCACTGGATAAAATCTGTGTTAGTATTAGTTCGTAATTAGCTTATTATTTAAAGTAAATAAAGCTTCAGATGAAATTACACTACAAGTATTTCTGTGAAGAACTTAAAACAGCTACTAAAAAACTACGGTAAATGAACGGAAAATATTTAGCCAATGTTTTATTTATCAATGAGCTCAGACAGGCTTAATGATATTAATTAGCTAATACCATAAACATAATTATGTAATAACTCAAGAATTTCTAACATTTTGAATGGCACGTAAACATTTTAAAGGAAGTTATATTGCGAAAAAGTACTGCCAATATACACCAAACTTTAGCAAGATAAACTTTTAGAATATTATTTATTTATCTGTCAGAATATACAGTGAAACAAGCACGTCATACCCGTCTCCGATCTATCGAGAAACTTGGTGTTTCGCGGAAATCCTCGCGAGTGAGTAAAATGCTTGGCAAGCTACCAACAACGGAGGATAATGATCTGTATGCGTTTGTAAAAGGGTTTTCTCGGAATCTTGTTCTTTCGGGAAGGAAAATGTAGGTAATTAGGTGTAATATAAATACCTACCTGTTTAAGAGACTAATTGAACATAATGTCATCATCATCATCATCATCACCCTTATCCCTGAAGAAAAAAAAGAAAAAAAAAGAAAAAAAAAATAAGTAGTGGGAAACATGCGTCAATTCAACACCCTCTACAATATTGCCTGGACCGAAAATGTGGCCGAAACTGTCAGGTAATAAGCGCTAATTTGATGGTTTAATGGGTCGCTTCTATATGAAGTATTATATATTTTTCTATGGCTGTTTCTCTGAGTAGTGTGATGCATAGACAAGAAAGAGATTAATAAGAGTGTGCGAGTGATAAGAGTCTTGTGGTATTACAGAGAAAGGAGCATACATATTATATTCTTACACTTCATCCCAATTTATTTAGGGTCGGCGCAGCATGTCTTCTTCTTCCATACTTATCTATTACTGGTCATCTCAGCAGTCACCTCCTTTCTAGCCATATATCATCCTTCATACAGTCCATCTATCGTTTCTTTGGCCTTCCTCTACTCTTAAAGCCTTTCATTCATACTCAACATAATTGAACATAATATATTGTATGAACTTAATTTCAGATCATCAACCTAAGAGATACACATCCATATTTGTGTGAATAAGTTTTTAAGAATTATATTAATAAAACAAAAAAATGCTTTGCCTGTATTTCCGAAGATGCAGTACATAGATTATTTGCCGCGTGCCATAAATATAGGCCATAATAGGCACTACTGCCGCCATTTTGTTTTATCAATACATTTTCCACGGAGCAATGACCTCTTGACACTGTCATTCAAGAGCCAAGAGATTCTTGTAGCGCTGTGTATTGAACAACAAAATTTGTAATAAAGCCAAACCTATTCTCAGTTGTGTGACACAAATCTAAGTCCCAAGTAGCTGTAATTTCTGCCAGGGCTGCGGGACTGTTCGAAAGAGATACCGCGGCCCTGGAACATAAAGGGCCAAAGAAGGAACATGGGTGGTTTTTAGTCAGTAAGAGTCTGACACTCCCTTCCGCTCCGCCCAGAGTGGGGGGGGGGTCATTTGATGATTTCCCACCCACCAAAACAAAAAAAAAAAAAGTAGCTGTAATTTAAAATAGACAATCGGTCGGACAATTTGTTTGTTTTCAGATTTTTATCATATAACTTTATATTTCTAGTCTTGAAATAGGAACTTAGCATTACATACATTCACGCGTTTTTCCAATGGAGGTAAGACAAACTATAGCACCTGTTGAAATCCTTACACACAATTTCTGCCGTGTCCACTTCCATACATCTGGTCATACACGCACGACGGCGACGGTTGCGAACAATAAAACTTCAGTCGATGAATACAGTTATAATACTTTTATGTACATGTCAAGGTAACTAGTACCCGAAATCTTGATTTATATCAAGATGTTTTACTATTTTAACTTTATCAACAAATGTTCTTCCCCGTGCTGAAAATAAAATAATCTTGATTACCTAAATAAAATATACAATCACATTTGCATATTACTTTGGTAGATTTTGTGGAAATATTGTTACTACTGTAATGCAACTGTGTAATATTATAATTTTGTAAATTATATTGTTTTAAGCTCCTAATTGACGTAACATAACATCACGTCGGTTTTCTTTAAAGGGTTAGGCAGAGGTGTACCTTAACTACACCCACATTTCGCCAGTCTAAGAGGGCGAACCGGGAAATTTCATGAAAAATCTAATAACGCTGTACCCGACCAGGGAATCGAACCCAGAACTGCTGTTCTGCTTAGAAACACTGATTGAGTAACCAAAACTAACAGAATTATAACCATTTTCTTCAAAAACATTACAGTTTTTATCAAAATCGTTGTAAAAGTCAGGGTATATTAATAAAAACAGATTCATAACAATCAATTCTCACAGTTCCTGGTTGTAATCACCTATGAATACACCTGGCAGTGAGCCAATACTCCAGCTAATACTATTACACGAAACAATGTTTTCACACTATGTAACTACTTAATAATTGGAAATCAAAATATTTGTGTCCAAGAAGAAGCTTTGCATAATTTTAATAACTGTTGAGAAACAATCTAATTCTTAACAGAAGAAGTTTATTTCAGTTTTTATGAAATCTATCGGTATTTTAAGGCCGTTGAATTAATTAGAAAACTGGACATTGGCAAGTTGGACTCGTGCACCGAGGGCTCCGTATAAAGTAGGTATTTTGTTATTAAACTACATATTTACAGTTTCCAGATTTTTTCCTTAACGTGTGCTGTAAGACATTGCTTCTTGCCAAATTTCATGATTCTAGGTCACCGGGAGTACCCTATAAGTTTTGATTCCGTTGTAAAAAAGCAAAATATAAGACATAAGTAAACGATCATATTTTTTGATCGCGTTGACTATACATACACAGACTTGAGTATTTGATATTAATATCACCTTGATACCTTTACGCGTTCCTGAGAAAAAGGGTCTTGAGGTGGCAGACAGACAGCAGGCAGGTGAAAAACAAAATGATCCTTTAGGGGTTCCGTTTTAGGGAGAGAACCTCACGTCCCAGCCGCCGCGGGAGAAGCACCGGGCGTCGGGAGCCACGTGGTGGCTCTCGACCACCGTAGGCGCGCGCCTGTGGACGGTGAGTAATGGGCTAGCTCGCCGTCCGTCCGTCTTATGACGACAGGCCGTGTCGACGGCGCGTTCGTGTTCCACGCGCGCCTCAAAGAGATGTCAGCAAACATGAGGGGCCCGCAACGGCCGATGCCTGCCAGGGCTGCGGGACTGTTCGAAAGAGATACCGCGGCCCTGGAACATAAAGGGCAAAAGAAGGAACATGAATGGTTTTTAGTCAGTAAAAGTGTGACACTCCCTTCCGCTCCGCCCAGAGTGGGAGGAGTCATTTGATGATTTCCCATCCGAAAAAAAAAGAAAAAAAGCGGTTACGTTTTGGCCGATTGAGGTACGGATCCCTAAAATCAATGAAGTGGGGTGAATTAAGTCTACTTCTTGATGTACAACAAATGGCTCAAGACTACGTAAAAAATTACTTCTTAGCTGTGCATAGCTTATAATAATAATACCAGCCAATTACTATCTTAGCAAGGCATTGCAGCATGGATTACATTTCTCAAGGCGACTTGGAAATTTCACAGTTTTAATTCCAGGTTCCTTCACGATATTTCCTTGATGGATGTGTTCACAATTCAGTGTATATGAAGCTTTTGTAATAATAATATTTTTTTTTTAATTTTTTCATGTTAGTGCCGTTCGCAATTTAGGAAATGCATGTGAATTTAAAAAGTCACATTGTAACTACTGTAGTATTTTTTTCATATCTCCGCTATTTCAAATTGGGACATAATTAAAAGTAGTAGAATTCTGAAAAATTTTAGATGGCATTAATTTTTAAATTGTATTTTCAGGCAGTTTTGAGATCGTGTGAAAGCGAAAGTCATAAAAATAAGAAACAATAACATAGGAACTAAAAATACCAACAGCGTCAGTCGCTCTTTTTTTATCGTGGGGTTAGTGCCTAACCTGGTATCAGTTTGCCTATTTTTATGCCGCCCATGGGCCTCTGACTTGGTTTTCGTCCGTTCCGGCCGTCGAGAAATATCTCTCAAGCATGCTGGTTTCCTCACGATGTTTTCGTTCACGTGATAATAGGGATGTTGACACCATTAAAAAATAATTCCAAGACAGCTTCTCTAAAAAAACACTTTATTTAGACCTGAAAACGCGATTTATTTTCAATTAATTGCTAAATTAGATTTTTAGTTGCTTTGAAATAAAAAAATAATTGAGTCATTGAGTTGACGAAATAGTGACGTCACAGCGCGCTATTGCCATACAAAATGTAAGGGGGAATCGCGTTTTGACAGATCATAAAAAGTATGTCAATTGATTGGTGTGTCAACTACCCTATTATACAATACACACATTAATCCAAAAAATGAGAGGTGCGTGTCTTAGGCGTCGCTAAGTTGTTACCTAAAAACTTGACTGGTCACGGCCAACTAACAAAACACTAATGAAATATTCCTCATCACCGAACTACGCAGATAACATTAACAAAGTAAACGAATTACAATAACCAACGCGTGAACATTTACATGACAGTGTATATTCACGCTAATTTCACGCAAAGGACGTCATAGGCAGATATTGAGCGTGCCTAATAACTTGTGATGGATAAATAACAAGTCTAAAATACGCACGTTGGAAAATATGTCATTGTTTCAAAACAATGTTCAAAAAGTTATTTTTCAGTTACATAATGTGCTCTACTGCGTATACACAAGGAGTAAACGGACCCTTCACGAAGCTGTCAACCAAGTATTCTGTACATCAAGCTAAGTATCTGTAGTATTCACTTATAACAGAGCTAATAGGTTGATAACACAATTTACTACTTATATCACAGGCTCACCAAACCATTACCAAGCCAGTCCAGGGTACGCTTCACCTCCCAACTTTCCCGCCATTCGTGGTGACTGACAGTTGTCCTACGTGACAGCTACCCGACTACTTGTGGCCGTGAGACAGTGTTGCCATATCTATTAAATAGATACCTACACTACAGTATCCTTACATAATTTATATTTTCTGGGAAACTACTTTATTTTTTGGGTGACTTCGTGATGCGTGCTAGATGATATCGCGACCTCTTTCTAGGCTGTTGAGACCTTATTAGTTTATTCCAGTTTTTTTTTTGTTTATATTACGTACTTACATGATGATACACATTTTTCCCCAAGGGGATTGGCAAAAACTACTGAGCGCCACCTATAACGCTCCTTATAAACGTCTTCTCCTCGTCCACGTTCATACTGGGGGTCTAAAATGGCCGCTTTAGCAGAATCATAATAGGATAATACTATGAATTACGTTTAAATTCTTAAAATGGTCATAGACGTACCTACTATTATGAATTGTCTTGTGACCATTTTACGAGTTTAAAAGTAATTCATATTATTATCCTATTATGATTCTGCTAAAGCGGCCATCCCTGATCAGTGATCTTACACGCAATACACGCACGCACATTTAATATGTATGTTCATTCGGTTACATACATTCAGTCAAAAAAGTATCGGGAATGGATGATTTGTTTATGGTTCTAAATTCAATTTTTTTTTTTTTTGTTGGATTGGCACATTTGTTTTTTTTTTGTGGCGCGGAGTTTGAGTTGCTTCTGTTATTTGGCTGTATGGGCTCAGCTCCCTTTGCCTGTCCCAACAAGGGACGAAAAGAACCAAAAAAAAAATGCTTCTGTTATTTAGATTAAATACAGTGCTGTTTTTAGTTAGATCATATCTAGTGTGTATTGCGAATTTCAATAATGGACAAACACATCGAACCAAGAGTCTTAAATTTTGCAACGCCAATTGGATTTCGTGTTCGGAGTCCCTGAAAATATTACAGAAGGCTTACGGTGAATCGACTTTATGTGCTTATGAGTGGTACAAAGCGTTCAAAAGCGGTCGAGGTGTGATGGAAGATTTGCCTCGCTCTGTATATAATAATTCCGGAAAAAGGGTTTAAAAATGTTTTGATTATTGGATTATTCGTTGGCGTAAGTTTATCGTTTCTGAAGGAGCTTACTTTGAAGGCGATAAAATAACTTTGAATGAATTTCTAACATTTTGTGTATTATTGATCGTTTCCCGGTACTTTATTGAGAGAGTAGTAGGTACATAAGATATGATAAGATAAGAAAATATTTATTTGCTTAAACATGTGTCATACATACAAGTGCACATGCATGCAAGATGGCAACAACATTATTAGGTACAGGCATGTTTGCCACATGATGTGATGACATATTAAACGTAAATAATTATAGTATAGAAATCTCAATGTCTTGTCAAATAATAAAAACCGTACGATACTGAAGCAGGTAGCTGATCACACCCATTAAATAAAGGTCCTTGCAACAATAATTTTGTTGTGTGAAGGACACGATGACCGCAAAATAATTTTCTCACATGTCAACAACTTATGTGCCGTATCGAGATGCGCATATGAGTTTTAATTAAGTATATTACTTTATAATGCGCCTCAACCTTTAAACGTGACGAATAACGTGTCTACATTCACACCTGTTTGCTATTAATAATATAATAATTTAATTTGTGCAGACTACCTCGTTATTGTAGTAGTCGCAAGCGCTGTTGTTGAACAAGAGATTGGGTTCGTTTCCCAGGTCGGGCAGTGTTATTGGGTTTTTCCACCAGGAATTTCTCAGTAAAAGTCGCGGAATATGGATTTGTGCCCGGCTGATGGTAATAGGCTCGCCCCCATGGGACTTGAACATAACTGGCGAAATGTGGGTGTACTATGAGGCAAACCTCTGCCTAACCTTTGGGGGACACAGAGATAAGGAAATGTTATGTTATATTACGCAGTATCTATTGAAACGTTTACATTTTAAAACCATCTTATTAACATATTGGTTCTGATAATAATGAAAAGAAGCCTAACAGACACATTATGCGTCATGTTACAGATAAACCTTCGGCCATTATGTTCGGATGGATAAAATATCGCACACTCCTCATACACGGAAAACCTTCTTACTATCAAAATGAAAGTATACTTATCTGTCTTTGAACCCGTCGAAACCTTACACGGATAGATCTGACGACATTGTGTAATGGGACCACTTAGGATGGCAAACACTTCATGCGTATCATATTTTGAAGACTGGCACATCAGTGTCCTGATTTTTCTCCCTCCGTTCCCACAAAACCTTTCCTCCAATTGTCATCACGCATTTGATGGAGATCAAGTGACGAATTTTAAGCCTGTACACCTTAGGTACTTAGCAGTTCGAACTGTTCAATTGCTGTTTACTAGAAATGGGAACCTAGGGTCATTATGGATAATATTTGGGCGTCACCTAGTGTAAGTGAAAACGAGCAGTGTCCTGATTTTATACTCTTGATCCACATAAAACCCTTCCCTGCCATCAATAATGAAAAAGAAGTAACAGCTTTGTTCCTTTTTTCAATCTTCCTTATCGTGTGGTTAGTGCCTAAACTGGTGTCAGTTTTAATACCGCTCGAGGGCCTCTGACTTGGGTTAACATGCCGTCGAGAAATATTTCTCAGATGCTGATTTTCTCACGATGTTTTCCTTCACCGAAGCAAGTGATAATTATACAATAAGCACATGAATTCGAAAAATAAGAGGTGCGTATCTTGGGTTCAATCTCGAGGCTTGATGATTTGAAAGTCCGACGGTCACACCATTTTGCTATCACTGCTTGATTCTTTTCAATAAAGTACTTTTAAATTACGCAGCTGTTCTAAAAGATTCAATCAAAGATTTTATTATGCTCCTCATATATCCCCACGTGTCGCCACACGCGAAAGTTTTTAAGGTCAAACAAGAGTCAACAGTATGGCTGCGATCGAGCCAAAATCAATAAAATTATCATCTTCGCCAGACGATTAAAAAAATATAGGTAAGTAGGTATCAGACGTCATTGATTGAATGTCTGCGGTGCGGAGTTCCTCCAGATTTATCGCAGAAAATGTGCAGAGGGAACACGTGTTGGTTTCAGTATCGGTTGATGCATTG
Organism: Eurois occulta; assembly: GCA_950022335.1. Taxonomy (NCBI): domain Eukaryota; kingdom Metazoa; phylum Arthropoda; class Insecta; order Lepidoptera; family Noctuidae; genus Eurois; species Eurois occulta. The sequence goes on from OX465478.1 coordinate 17,727,980, forward strand.
ATTGTTTACGCAATACTTAGGAAGAGGCCAGGTCGAAGTACCTATCTATAGCAAGTAAATATAAGTCGAGTCAAGACTATGTTTTTATTGCGTTAAATAAAATAGGTGAATATAACTACATTAAAACAATGGCAATTATTTCTAAAACGAAATAAATAAAGGCACGTTATTATTGAATGTTATTTTTTCAGTAGGCCTGATGACTATGTATTGTTGTCGTAAAGTAACAAAGAAAACGCAAATAATTTACATCAGCCAAGGAAGGCAAAACGAAAATACTTTTAAAATACCATATGAAATAATGGAATAGCATTCGCAACACGAAAAGAAACCGGCATATCCTGAAGTTAAAAATTCTAAGCCAGGAGCCCTCGTGTGGAGGAAGACGGGGTCCTCCCTCACGCAGGGAGAAGTTTTCCTGTGTCCCAGCTCCCAACTCCCAGCAGTGGGAATTTAAAGAATGATTGATTATGCATGATGGTTTGTCGTCTTTAAAATAAGACGGTTTATAATATTTATTTCTAAAGCCATTCCCAGAAATAAAAAGAGCGACAAGGTGCTAGTTTTTATAGGCGTCAATGTTATTTTCAGAGCAGTACCTATCCTATGATCGCGATTGATTAGGACCAAAGACTAAATGACATTTGATACTATCTGTCAGTAATCACTGACACAAATACTGCATGCAGGGAGGAAGGGACTTACTGACCTTGCTTGGTGGAGCGAGGAGCATACGCAACAAACACCACAGTATAATAATAACATAAACCAACTGTTATGACGACAAACAGACACTCCTACGTAGATAATAATATTATACGAAGCTTCTGACGTAACGTCGCGACGTTGTCAGATAGATTCTATATCTTCATAGACTTAGATAACTAGGTAGGTACTCTATAGTTTCTAGATTTGTAAGATCTAGTTTTTTGTACCGTTTAGAGTGTGCCCGGCGAACTGCCACAGTCTATTTGGTTTTAGCAAGTCATTATCGCACTGATTATTATATTATTAGCTCTAAGTGTGATAATCAGTCTGTCTGGTACATTTTGAGGCTAAACTACTGATCCAATTTTGCTATGGTGCAGATGGAGTTCAGAATCAGCAGAAAGAGATAGGGACGAGCCTATATTTCCTTAGTCCGACTCAACACTGTGGGCTGTTACTAACAATTTCTGTCGCAACACTAGTCATTCATTCATGCTCAGGATTTATGCATACGTACTTGGTTTTATGACTCATTTAAATACAATAATTAAAAATATATTATTCTATTCAATACAGTTTTCATTACCAATGAATCACACTGTACTTATATTATGTATAAGGAGCTCAGGTGAATCCGTATGGCACAATAATTATAATATCAAATAACGGGCAAGTTTATTATAATAAAATGTCATGGGATTCAATGGCGTAGGTACAGGTATAACTTGCTATAACTGGCTGTAACTGTAACAGTGTCTGTTTTTAGAAACCAGTGTCTGCTTTTGTTGGTAAAGAAAATATCACGGAGGAGTAGTGAATACCATGAATACCAGTATAAGTCTAATTTACATAAATCATGTTCAGTGACCTGCTTTCTGTGATTCTTAACATTATTCATAATCTGCCTAGCCTTTTGCCAACTACGACTGGGTCGGTCAGATGCAGCTGAATACAGTATTTCAGGCCTCTACTACTAGTTACTGGGTCTTTTTGTGACAACCAGTCTTACCAATGGGTATCGTATTATTCAGTACTAACTGGGTTGTGGAGATCAGATAGGCAGTCGCTCCTTGTAAAATACAGCTGCCAGTTAGACTGGAAGCCGACTGGGAAAAGGCTGACAGATGATGGCCACCTATCCTCGGACAGTGTGTTGCTTAAGGGGCTGTCTCCACGAGCGAGAGAATCGCGACGATATTATCGTCGTTGCCACGTATTTCTATACACTCTCTTAGAGGCCGTCTCCACGAGCGAGAGAATCGCGGCGATATTATCCCATACAAATACGTAATATCGCCGCGATTCTCTCACTCGTGGAGACTGCCCCTTTTTTTTTCGGATGTGAAATCATCAAATGACTCCTCCCGCTCTGGGCGGAGCGGAAGGAATAACTGACGAAATGTGGGGTACACTTCTGCCTAGCCCTTCGAGGATTACAAGCGTGATTTTGTGTTTTAAATTCTTATTTCATCATACTTTTGCTAGTAAAGAGAGTAGACATTCATAACAAGACATGACATGAAGTAATTTATACAGTAGTTGACTGTCATGTCTGTGTAAGGATTGTAGCATGTGGCGTTGTATGAATTTCGAATATAACTGTAGTGTATCGATACAATAGTCGACTAGATTTAGTCTATGGTATCGATGACATATTCTGTCCTATCTGGATAAGCATTGCGCGGGAAAGTCCGGGGTGGTCGAGTCCTCGGTCAAGAGGTGTGAGACACGAAGGCATAAGATATTAATTATAAAAACGCGGTGCGTAACAGGCGAGCCGATATAATAGCACATAGTTACACTAAAATACCTATGGGAAAAAGTCGAGATATTATATTTATACGTACCTACCTACTTTTTCGAAAACTGTAACTAAATAAGAACCGCAAGAATAAACGTATTAATAAAGGAAAACGCTCACAATAATAAACTGCCATCCGAGTTATTCGAAGAAAAACATTAACCAAAATATTTTGTTCTAATTTTCTAGTAAATATTTTCGTTATTTTACTGTAAGCCTGCGTCATCCCACTCGTGAGCAAAGGCCACTCCCCATTACCGTCAGTTCCTTCGATCTAGAGCTAATGTAGACAACTGGACACTGAAGATTCTCCTGCCCTTATCCAAATTTATTTGGGGTCGCCGCAGCATGTCTTCGTCTTCCATACTTCTCTTTTACTCGTCATCTCATCAGATACCCCTTTCTTGCCATATCATCCTGCACACAGTCCATCCGTCGTTTCTTTGGTCTTCCTCTACTCTTGTAGCCATCTACATACATAGGTACTCAAAACTTTCCTCATGACATTTTCCTCATTCCTCCGCATCACATATTAAGGGGTATTATTAGTAAGGCGTTTCAATGACAACAAATCTAGAAAAAACTGTCGAAATCATGATTAAAATTCCGCGTAATTCAATATTATTTGTTTGACAAGTTAAATCGATATTAAAAGGCGTTAATCGCAAATATCTGTCGATTCTAATCAATTGGTTTTCCCTTATCACAGTAACTAGACCCTGATAAGAACAAAAACATAAAACAATAATATTTTGTGCTGATAACAATGATAATTACATACAATAGTCATCGATTCTGGGAAAAGTCTAATCGATATTTTGTAAACAATTTTACCTAATTGTCCGTTATGGTGGTTCAAGTCTTCTTTAAAATGGCGGATCTTTTATTTTAAGTAGCATTTGGCCGCCACTTGAGCCTCGAGTACCTACCGTAGAATCCATCCCACCACGGGAACGCACCACGGGGATAAAACAGCATCCTTTTCCCAACTATTTTGGGGTCGGCTTCCAGCCTAGCGGACGCAGCTACCATACCAGTATTTCCATGGAGCGACTGCCTATCTGACCTCCACAACCCAGTTCGTGTTGGGTAATACGATACCCCTTGGTAAAACCAGTTGTCAGACTTTCGGGCAACTGACTACTTGTGCCGCGCTTGCCTAGGTTGGTCCGTTGACAGTCGTCGACTGTCAAAGATCGATTAATAAATGACAGCCGGGACCAACGGCTTAACGTGCTTTCCAAGGCACGGAGAAAACTCGATATGTAATGGGTATCCATCCACGGACCAACCTAGGCAAGCGCAGCTTAACCTAAAGATCGACCCGAGTGGCTGTTATTATTTAGCCACGAGTTCCTCTAGTTACTTAGAAATGAAATAATAACTATGATGTCTATGATACTATTCCTAGAAACAAAAACAACGTGCCGTTTCTATTGGCGCCATTATTACTCAATTTCGGAGCAATATTTATTCCATGATTGCGATTAATTGGGGCCAAAGAATATCTAACATGAGATACAATCTGCAAGTCATCACTGACATTGAAATTGGACAGAATATACTCTATTGTGATAAATAGGTCTATATTATGTGTCGATAAGAGTATGATGAAATAAATGTGTCATTAGTGTGGAACTGCGCATTAGTAAAACGCCGGAATAACTGTTTTATGGTGTCAATGGCTTTCATTGTTTTTTGAAGGTTTTTTGAACCTAATACAAATTGTACTGGATGAGAAAAACAATAATGCTAGAGTGTCAAGACGAAGGCTGGTAGGTCATCATCCTCTGTCTAGCTTTTTCCTTTTTTTTTGGGTCGGCGTCCTGTCTACCCAGATGCAACTGAAGACCAGTGGTCAATGTGTTCATGCATCCACCTGTCTAAGTGTCTAGGCCCACAGACTTTAGTCTGTTACATAACATCACGCCTGTAATCGCCGAAGGGTGCAAGCAGAGGTGTACCTAATAGTACACCCACATTTCGTCAGTTATATTTAAGTCCCATGTAATAGGGTGCGAGCCTATTGCCACCAATCGGGCAATCCAGACTCCGTGGCTGCTACTGAGAAATTCCTGACGGAAAAATCCAATAACACTTTGTTCGGCTTGGGAATGGAACCCAAGACCTCATGCTCAGCAGTTGCGCTTGCGACGATTAGACCAACGAGGCAGTCTGTTACAATATTCCATTAAACACGCCTGGTAAATGGATAAGTCAACATACATACTCGTACGCATAATATGTTTGCGCCTGGTAGAATAATTTTTGTTTTTCGACGACGCGACGCGACGCCTCGTCTCCAGTATTATAGCAGCTTCAGCAGCTTGTAAACAATAATTTCTTCTAGAATATACTAATTGTACTCCTTCCTTGTCTGCGTTCTGACATGCACGCTTACTTAAAAAAACTCTTTATTTGGTCAGATGTTCAAGAATTTTTATTTGTTATAATTATTTGAGTACTTACTATTTACCTACCTACCTACTTTAATTTCCGAATGTATAATTTATTAAAACCAAAATGCAAGTCATTTTTGCCAACTTCCGTTAATCAATATTAATTAACTGAATATTTAGATAAAATAAAATAAACACCTACCCACTTATGCAAAATAATGTGTAGGTACGTTGTACCACTTACTTAAGCTTATATTAAGGCGAATGCTCCAACCAGCCCGCGAAATTCAAAATTTCTTGGGTTTTTTGCAATTTGCAGGCCAGTGCTAGGTTGTATGTTGATTAAAATATTATTCGCGGCTGTAAGACATATGTAGTTACAGAATTATAATCATCAAAATCATCAATAAAACGCTCTAAGTTCATAAAGCTGTAGGAATGACTTTTTCTGTTTTTTTTTGGTTCCTACGCCTTTATGAACTTGGAGGGTTGTATTGGTGATTTTTTGACAACCTAGCACTGGCCTGCAAATTGCAAAAAACGCAAGAAATTTTGAATTTCGCGGGCTGGTTGGAGCATTCACCTTAATTACTGGCTGTTGGCCGTGACCTTCGTTCACTTCGTTCGCGTGAAATTATTATGAAAAAATATTATTTCCCTTTTAGAATCGGATTTTGTTACCAATTTCAAGGGTTTTATTTATTTTGCACGGAACCCTTATTCTTATTCTAAAATAAAAGTAGCCTAACTTACTCCCTATAACATCAGCTATCTGCCAGTAAAACCCCGTCAAAATCGGTCCGGCCGTTTCGGAGATTAGCCGGAACAGACAGACAGACAATAATTGAAAAAAAAATGTGTTTTTGTTCCAAGTGCCGTATATATTCAGAAATAAACTGTTTTATCGATACTACGAACAGACACTTCAATTTTATTTATTTGTATAAATAATATAATTTATAATTTAAATTATTAACTGACTTTGTTCCGGTTTACTGCGTGTTAATGCAGTAATTAAGGTATTTCCATAAATTTTCAGTTGCCACGACCTAGTTCAGACCTTTATTTTCACAATTATAGGTTTTAAATTAATAACTTACAAACGATGTTTCCAGTTTTCCGTACCAGGTTAGAAAATCCCCACAGTCTACCTAAATATTTACGCCAACTACTATTCCTCGAAATGGTAAGTCGTTGGTATTCCATAAAATCTTTTTAGTGCTTTCTTCGCTGAACCTTATCCATACTTGTTTCATTTTACAAAAAAAAAATAGCGAAGTAAATCGTTAAACCAACTGAAGTTGATATAAATTTAAGCCCGTAGAGCTCATGGCTAAATAATAACAGCCACTCGGGTCGATCTTCGGGTTAAGCTGCGCTTGCCTGAGTTTGCCCGTGGATGGGTGACCACCCTTTGCATACCGAGTTTTCTCAGTGCCTCGGAAAGCACGTCAGGCTGACATTTGTAGATCTTTGACAGTAGATACAGGTAGTTAGGGGCCCGAAAGTCTGACAACCAGTCTTTCCAAAGGGTATCGTATAACGTACTTAGTACTAACTGGTTTGTGTAGCTCAGATAGGCAGTCGCTCCATATAAAATACTGGTATTCAGCTGCATCCAGTTAGACTGAAAGCCGACCCCAACATAGTTGGGAAAAGGTTAGGCAGATGATTGAAATAAATTGGAACAGAACTCCAGAATTGAAGAACTTTTCGGGACGTCTGGACGTATTGTGGCTTTTTATGATTAATTCACAATTTTCCTCATTAAACCTTCTTTCATTCAATATGATAAGACAATACTTCAATACGTAAACTGCATGAGGTACAGCTCAACCACTGACGTATTCAAGTATTTAATCCGTACAGGTTTATCAACAAAGCTGCATTCAAAGGTAAACTAAAGACTTCGACCAATAACTTCATTCTTTATAATCTTTAAGTAATTCAATACGTCTTATCGTAATTTTCCTGCAAGACAACTGTGTAATCCAATAATGACTACCTACCTACAATTAAAATGGTTTATAGAAGATAATAATTTTGTATAATAAACATATTATTGACTTACGTCATCAAATCGCACGAGCTAATATGCAGAACAAGAATAATAATAAATTAATCTTTTTCAGGTGATATGCTTACGTACCTGCATTCGTAAGTAAGAAGATTACTTAGTTTAGTCATAAATAATATTAATCGTGTCCAAGCAGCAAAACAGTTGCGTTTGCGAACATAAAGCACAGGTCACACCGGTAGCTAGCGGAGCGAGCCGGGCGAGCCTTTTTTCATACTTCGTTTCGGTTCTTTCGGTAGTTCGTGGTGTGAACCAAAGTATGAAAAGATCTGAAACGATGGCTCACCCGGCTCGCTCGCTAGCTTGTGGCCTACGCTTTAGACCGAAGAGGCAGTCCTGTACCTACAAATACATGTTTATACATTTCATTAACCCAATCGGTCATGAACCGTATGCGTGTTCACACCGTGCGTACGTAAAACTTAATATATGCTATCAAAACACCCGTCTGGGGTATCGCCTTGTAAACAAAATAAACCATGCATATTCAACACTTGTCTGTATCTCTGTATTGTTTTGTTAATTCATGCATGCATTTGCCATTCATTTCATTTTAACGAACTAGGCTGGTCGGTAAAAACATCTACATACATCACTAAGTACATGTTATAAAACAAAGTCCTCCGCCGCGTCTGTCTGTTAGTTCGCGATAAACTCAAAAACTACTGCACCGATTTTCACCAACGGATAGAGTGGTTCTCGAGGAAGGTTTTTAGTATATAATTTGTCACCCATCCACGCGGGCGAAGCCGCGGGCATCAGCTAGTACATAATAAATTTTGAAGTTAATATTGTATTAAACGGAATGAAGATCTTTAATACATTCAAAATGCAGTGTTAAGGTCTTCACACATTACACAGACTCGACAGACGGTAAGCTTTGAAATGTGAGCTGTATATCGTGTTCTTTACGGGGCCAAAGAATTAGCATTGCCATTCAACATGACAGTACTGCCAGTCTTCTGGGCGCTTTTCCGGATGACAGCGATGTGGAGGAGTACTAAGACTCCCAAAGCGCAGGCCACACTTCTTCTTAGCGTATCGATGGCAAAAAAATCAAATATGTTTAGCCCAAAATTCAGCCATACGCGAACCCCGCTCCCTGATGCAGTAATTAAATCATCAAGAGCGCAGGTGATAGGGCATGCGGTGTAAGGTGGAAGGTGGGCCATTGTTTGTGGGGAGACACCGCATACGCACGTGAGGTCTGAGCCGTCCACGAACCCCCATCTGCAGAGATTGTCTTTAGAAATAGCGCAGGCCACACTGCCAGCTAGCGAGCTAGCCAGCGAGCCAGGCGAGGCATAGTTTCACCTCTTTTAATACTTTGGGTAAATACTCAATACTTTATTGCATTCCATAATGTAAAATAAAACAGTTGGTATGTTAAAACATAATCAATTATGGACCCTGTCGGGCACACACCGCGAACTACCGAAAGAGCCGAAACCAAGTATGAAAAAAACCTCGCTCGGCTCGCTGGCGGGTGGCCTGCGCTATTTCTTTACAGTAGAATATTTGACTTGTCGTGTCTGTATATTGTAAAACGAAAAACTTAATTCACTTTCAACGTTGGGACATCATAATTATTTCGCACTTGTTGCGACAAGTACAGTGATTTTCTCGTAGCGTTCGTAGGCGGTTGCTACGGCTTGCTACGCAGAGGGAGTTTGGTGAAAGTGACAAATCATCGCTGAAGTTCTAACACCGCATAAGTCAAAGATAGCAACTTAACAGGAGAGTGAAAAAACTGCATAATTATGCTTAGGTAACAGTACCATTTTTTATTTCATTGCTTCCTTCTGATTGTCTGAAATAACGCGTCTTCCGATTCTCTAGCAAACGGCATCAAAATGTCACACCGGCCAAAAATTTACTTACGTGGTATTAGAACTTCAACGACAAAATGGGGAGTTAGTGTGTTAATGAATGCATTGAATAGTACAGGGGTCATGGAGATATTTAAAGTAAAATTATAACCTCAAAAACTAGTATTAAAAAAAAGGTTTCAACGCAATGACGGGGAGAACAAAGTGCCTTTCGGCATCTTTCCCACCGTTTATCATATATTTTATATTATAGGAGCAGGCCTCTACAATCTTTGTGTTTAGAACCTTTACAACAAAATTATTTATTACTAGCTTCTGCCCACGACTTCGTACGCGGATCCCGTTGCTTATGCCAGCGACAACGGGGTCGTCAAAATCGAAGATTTGAAACGTCTGATGTAGAATTCTAAGGCCCGGGGACGGGAAAACAACGGGATGAGCGAGACGATTGGAGTCGTTCCAGATCATTCATTTTTGTATGTCAACAGGAAATGCCCATCAGACTAAATAACTTTTGCTAAGACGTCATTCCTTAATTTGTTATAGCGCTGCTATTGCTTTGGAGTTCCACAGCAGGTGTTCCAGATCTTCAAATTTATTCTCACAGCAGAAAATGCTCTTCACGTGGAATATTTTTAGCTATGGCACCATTTTTATATCTCTTATACTGTAGCTGGTCTGTTGCGGTTCTGCATCAGGTATTAATTTTCCAAAATAAATTATAGCCTTTATGTTGCCCAGACTATACAACAAAAAACTTTTCTTCCCGTTACTCCGCAGCAGATCCCAAGGGTACACTGAATTAACTTCTGTCTCTTCATACCGTACTCCAGCAATCCTTTCTCTCACACTTTCTAACTGATTATGAATATTTTGTTGTGTGCGTGTTCGGGACAATGTACGATAATCTCGATCAGTTAGTCGCGCATCACGTTCATCACTCGTTTCAAAAGACCTGTTAGTAGATGTGCGAATTCGCTGAGAACTCAAGCGTGATTCTGTATCGGTAAACGTTTCTGACTCGCGAGACAATGCATGTCGCTCACGATCAGCAGACAGTCGCGCATCACGTACTGCACTTGTCTCTAGAGACCTAGCAGCAGATACTTAGATACGCTGAGAACTCAAGCGCAATTCTCTATCCGTGAACGTCTCCGACTCGCGAGTCAATGCGTGACGTTCACGATCAGCGGACAGTCGCGCATCATGTTCCGCACTTGTTTCTAGAGACCTAGCAGCAGATGCGTAGATACGCTGAGAACTCAAGCGCAATTCTCTATCCGTGAACGTCTCCGACTCGCGAGACAATGCGTGACGTTCACGATCAGCGGACAGTCGCGCATCATGTTCCGCACTTGTCTCTAGAGACCTTAAGTAGATGCGTAGATACGCTGAGAACTCAAGCGCAATTCTCTATCCGTGAACGTCTCCGACTCGCGAGACAATGCGTGACGTTCACGATCAGCGGACAGTCGCGCATCATGTTCCTTACTGGTCTCTAGAGACCTTGAAGCAGATGCGTAGATACGTTGAGAACTCAAGCGCAATTCTCTATCCGTGAACGTCTCCGACTCGCGAGACAATGCGTGACGTTTACGATCAGCGGACAGTCGCGCATCATGTTCCTTACTTGTCTCTAGAGACCTTGAAGCAGATGCGTAGATACGTTGAGAACTCAAGCGCAATTCTCTATCCGTGGACGTCTCCGACTCGCGAGACAATGCGTGACGTTCACGATCAGCGGACAGTCGCGCATCATGTTCCTTACTTGTCTCTAGAGACTTTGAAGCAGATGCGTAGATACGCTGAGAACTCAAGCGCAATTCTCTATCCGTGAATGTCTACGACTCGCGAGACAATGCATGACGTTCACGATCAGCGGAGAGTCGCGCATCATATTCTTCACTGGTCTCTAGAGACCTGGATGTAGATGCATAAATACGCTGAGAACGCAAGCGAGCTTCGCGACCCGAAGAGGTTTCTACAGAGCGAGTTGCAGCCTGATGTTCTCGAACAGCATCAAGTCTATCCTGACGCTCTTCGTTAGATTCTTGGGACCTTATGATCCTCAATCTTTTAGCTCCTTTGGAACGTTGGGAAAGATTTGACCTCTTTCTAGGCATGGTTATAGTTTTATTCTGAAAATACCTGATCAATTAAAATCTAAGTGACTGCTCCCCTGCGTTACCGGGTAGGCTATCGTGTCACGAAAATAAATGGAAAAGGAAATAAATGGGAGTTTTAGCCAGTAGAGTCAAATTTTCAATGATTCATAGAATTTTCATCGAAAATCAGTCCTAAACTGTTACCGCCTCGCCGCGTGGAGGTACTCCCAGCTTATGTTATTTTATAATTACACAGTGAACTCTTGGAGTTCCACAACAGGTGTTCCAGATCTACAATCTTTATACGTCAACAGAGAGTGCTCATCAGGCTGAACAACTCTTGCTAAGACGTCATTCCTATATAGGTTATAGTGTAGCTGGGCTCTTGGAGTTCCATATCAGCTGTTCCAGATCTTCAAATTTTATACGACAACAGAGAGTGTTCATTAGGCTGAGCAACTCTTGCTAAGACGTCATTCCTATTTATGTTATAGTGTAGCTAGGCTCTTGGAGTTCCACATAAGCTGTTCCAGATCTTCAAATTTTATACGACAACAGAGAGTACTCATCAGGCTGAACAACTCTTGCTAAGACGTCATTCCTATATGTGTTATAGTGTAGCTGGGCTCTTGGAGTTCCACATCAGGTGTTCCAGATCTTCAAATTTATTCTCTTAGCAGAAAATGCTCATCACGTGAAACAATTTTTGCTAAGGTACCAATTTTGTATCTCTTATAGTTTAGCTGGTCTGTTGCGGTTCTGCATCAGGTGTTCAAGTTTCCAAGATAAATTATAGCCTATGTGTTGCTCAGACTTTATACCTATACAACAAAACAAAAATCATTCAAATCCGTCAAGTAGTTCCGAAGATTAGCGTGTACAAACAAACAGACAAACAGACAGAATTTTTTTTTTGGTTTCGTGCTCTATTACTGTTTCTAAACCCCCCTCAATTATTATTTTTTTAATACACTTGGGAGCAAATAAATCGAGCCACTACCTTTTTTCACGTAAAATGGTAAATATTTTTGGTAATATGGAACGTATCAATTCGAACTATATATCGCCTAAAAGTTTAGTTAATAACCTTTACAATGAGGGTAAATTATTGAATAATAACCTTATTGAATGATAAATTATTGGCTCTGCAAGAAAAATGGTAATTTTGATAGAAAATTTAGTAGGGCTAAAACAGTCCATAAAAACAATAAAAAAACAAAATTATTGCAAAAAAAATATTCTTAATAACTGGTATTACCCCCCCGGGCCCTGATACATTCTTGTAGCCTATTAGTCATCGATCTGATCAGCGTTACGATGACATATTGTGGTATGTTCTCCCACTCTTCAAGCACAGCGACTTTAAGCTCGGGAATGGATGAAACAGCGGGAACCCTGGCTCGGACTCTCCGTTTTAGCTCGTCCCATAGGTGTTCGATCGGGTTCAAATCGGGACTTCGTGCTGGCCATACCATTTGTTGAATCCCGATCGCAGACAAGTATTCCGTAACGATCTGCGCGGTATGAGGTCTCGCATTGTCATGCATAAACAAGAAATTTTCTCCGACAAAACCAGCATACGGCATTACGTGGTTTTCAAGAATGTCAGTTATGTATCGGTCAGCTGTTAATCCACGTCTACCACTGCCATCGTTGGCGGGGTCGACGAAGACAAGTTCCGTTTTTCCGTCTAGAGAAATTCCTCCCCACACCATACAAGAACCACCACCAAAACTCACCGTTTCTCGAATGCAACATTGGGCAAATCTTTCACCAGGACGTCTATACACTCGGTTTCTCCCGTCATTGCTAAAAAGACAGATTCTTGACTCGTCAGAAAACAAAACTGACCTCCAGTCTTCTAACGTCCAATTAATGTGTTCTCGAGCAAACTCCAAGCGAGATCGGCGATGAGCTACAGTCAATTTTGGGCCAGTTGCTGGTTTGTGTGATGTTAAATTTCGTTCTTTTAGTCTTCGTCTCACTGTCCACCTACTGATTGCGACTCCTCGAACGTCACGTAACGCTTGCTGTAGCTGAACAGCATTAAGTCCACGGTCGCGCAACGAATTGGTTGCAATAAAGCGGTCGTCACGTTCTGTTGTTGCCCGTGGTCGGCCAGTTCCAGGTCGCCGAACAAAAGCACCAGTCTCCAGATACCTGCGGTATACCCGCTGTACCTTTGAACGACTCAAATGAAGTCTGCGTGCCACTTCACGTTGTCCGTGTCCAACCTCAAGTAAAGCTACAACTTGGGCAGCTTCCGTCGGTGTAGTATCCATTTTATCAGGTTATTTTGATTACACAGACACAGATAAAGACAACAATAACAAGTAATATGGGTATGATTAACAAAAACCTCAAATTTAATCTTTTCTTAACAGAGTACAATAAAAATGTCATAAGCAAATTAAATGCGATAATTTTATTCTACCCTTTAAACTTTAATAAAAATGAATATTTGACAACTAACTACCCTCATTGTAAAGGTTATTAAATACCCTTTTAGGCGATATATGTTTCGAATCGATGCGTTCCTTAATACCAAAAATAATTACCATAATGCGTGAAAAAGGAAGTGGCTCGATTTATTTGCTCCCAAGTGTATATTCAATGTACAGACACAGTTTTTTTACTGTTTTATTATATGTATAGATTATCTCACTAAAAGTAATTTCACAACCCTCTTAGCATAAGCATAGCATAATCAGCCTATAATGTTCCCGCTGTTGGGACACACGGCCTCCTCTCTTGTTGTGCGGGTTGGTAGATGTCACATGTCTTGGAATTTTTGGTTCTAGGACGGTTTCCTCACGATGACTTCCTTCACCGTTTTTGAGAGCAGTGGTGATAAAATAAATTACACAAAGTAATGCGCCTGACTGGGTTCGAACCCACGACTTACTTTACGTAAGTCGGGGCCGCCACCACTGGGCCACTGCTGCTCTCAATACAACCCTCTTACGCACTGATAAATTAACAAACACACTGATTAATTAGACAAAGATACGAGATAAAGTTTTAACTCATCATATCTCACTGAAGTAATTTCATAACTATTTCTAATCACTTATCAAACACGTATAATAAAATAAAACTCCTTATTCTATTAGACAACACGTACAATAAAAAAAACAAAAGTGATACGACACCACCACATTTTAATGTGGTAAAATGACGCACTGGCCTTCCAAATACGTCATTCGTAAAAATGGTATGTATCGGAGTTATCACGATTGTTTGAGAGTTGTGCTGTATCAATCTATTCGATTCTGTACGGTTTGGTTACATCACTAGTTAGATATCGAGTATTTGCGTAGCTCGTGCGTATTGAAAGGACGATAGTGTTGAAAAGAAGTACTTGAGTTATCAAGTGTAGTTTTGGATTTTAGTCAGAAACTTTTTTGCAAAAAAATAAAACCGACTTCAAAAACACAAAAAGTGAAAAATAACTTTAGCTTCTGAAGTCGGTGACTTTTGTTTGTTTGATTTAGTTTTTTTTTCACCGACTTCTGTATTATTTTTTGCAAAAATATTTGTGCAGACCCCATACAAAATATTTGTTCCGAGCGGGAATCGAACACGAGACACGTGTCACTCAGCCACTGCGCCAACCGTGCCGTCAAATTTTGGAACCCATATTATTATGAAATAGGATTGAAATCATTATTCCGCGAGTAAATCGCTTTTGTTTGTATGTAATTGTATTTATTTTACCTACATACGTAATTAAGAAGTGCGTTACATCCGATTTTCCAAAATATGATCAAAGCGTTATGAAAGAAAGCACTTTTAATAACTCGGCCATCTCTGACGCATTCGATTTACTGTTTGTTTTCATTCCGCTCTAATAACCGACCTGTCTAGACGTTTCCCATGCATTTTAATTGTGTTTTGGGATAAACATTGTTATGTACTCATTGTAATTAGCTACATGTGTGTAATACTAATGGATTCTACACACCAATACGAAAGGCGCCGACATGCTTTCGGACGCGTTCAGTGGACATGGCGCCGAAAAATCGGTAGCTATGGTGTGTAGGGTCCAGAATACTTACGTAAGTTGCCGACATGCCCGGAGGCTTTGGTGTGTAAAATCAGTAATGCTTATGCTTCCCGAGGTCTTTCCGTGATTGGACTTTCCATTATTAGGGTTCCGTAGGTACCCAAAGGGTAAAACGGGACCCTATTACTAAGACTCCGCTGTCTGTCTGTCTGTCTGTCTCCAGGCTGTATCTCATAAACCGTGATAGCTAGAAAGCTGAAATTTTCACAAATGATGTATTACTATTGCCGCTATAACAACAAATACTAAAAATAAAAAATAAAAATATTAAGGGGGGCTCCCATACAACAGATATGTTTTTTTTTGCCGTTTTTATAGATAATGGTACGGAACCCTTCGTGCGCGAGTCCGACTCGCACTTGGCCGGTTTTATACTAAGACCTCTCCGTCTCCATGTCTCGGAATTCGTCGGAAACCAAAGACCACCGAAAGTCTATGACACCGGGGACCGGGCGGTGCGCCTCAAATGGACCTGAGCAGGACATCTGGCTAGATGCGAAGATGGCCGATGGCTTTGACTGAGTGGTGACCAAACTCGTTGAGTCGACGATATAGTCAAAATCGCGGTTTACACCTGGATAAGGAACGCACAGAACCGGGAAGTGTGGCAGAAGAAAGGGGTGGCCTGTTCCCAGGAGTGGGTGATTCCGGGCTGATATGATGATGACAATAAGCTCGCCCTTTATTACATGGGACTTAAACATAACTGGTGAAATGTGGGTGTAGTTTAAAACTCTGACCTACCCTTGTGATGCGTGATGTTATGTTATGTTATTATGTTTTATCAAAAGATAATTGAATACAGAACTTAGCAACTCTAATCATCGAACCTTGATATTGATATCAAAAAGTTTACATCGTCACGTCTGAGTGGCCAGATTGTCAGCTTGGCAGATATCTGAGCTCCCTGTAGACGGTCATTCATCATCAGATTACGTACATTGACGTGTGTATATTATCTAGTAGTGTTATATAAATATAATGGAGATTTTTCGCCTGTTTACTGTTTTAATTTTAGTTGTTTTTGGGTTAGTTATTTTAGACATTGAAATAAATTATGTTGACTATGATTTTTTCGTGAGTCAAGATTTATTTTATGAATGAAAACAAAATTACTGTCTCATTTTTTGTTAAAAATATTATATTTTTGTTGAAAAAATATGCAACTACTACCTATAACTTTGATAGAAAATGTGGGTGTTTCCTGATATACTGAAACCATCTGCATAACCCTTCCGAGTGTACAGGCGTGATGTTATGATGTGTGATTGCGTAAACAATGCATTTTATGGTGATAGCAGCAATCGCGGTTGGTTTCCTGTTATTTTTTGAAGAGTTCCGTTGTCTGTCTCCGAAACTCATCATCAGATCTATATGAAATTAAATGGGACCATTCCGGAATTAACCCCTTTCGAACAAAAACAGAATTTTGGAAATCCGTCTATATCTGACGGAGTTATGGGCATAACTGCGGGTTATGGGCATAACCGGGCGAACATGCATAAAAATATATATATACAGCCGAATTGATAACCTCCTCCTTTTTAAAGTCGGTTAAAAAGAAAAACTGGCAAGCTGAACAAAATAAATAACATGTAGTCTACTCCGTCTTATTTATTGGATGTCAAGACATTTAACATAACACCACGCTTGCAATCCACGAAGGCAAACGTGTACCTAATGATACGTACACCCATATTTCGCCACTTATGTTTAAGTCCCGTGTAGGAGGGGATGAGCCTATTGCCACCAACCGGCCACAAATCCAGACTCAGTGGCAGCTAAGTACTGAGAATTTTCTGATGGAAAAACCCAATACATTTTGCCCGACCCGAGAATCGAACCCAGGACTTCAGCTCAGCAGTCGCGTTAACGACCACTTGAACAACGAGGCAAGGCATACCTGACCTGAATTTCATCAAAAACAGTTTAAGTATGTTATATTCCAAACAGAACAATGTTGAATGAACAGATTGATAAATACCAAAGTTGGTAGCTTTTTAGGGTTCCGTACCCAAAGGGTAAAACGGGACCCTATTACTAAGACTCCGCTGTCTGTCTGTCTGTCTCCAGGCTGTATCTCATAAACCGTGATAGCTAGAAAGCTAAAATTTTCACAAATGATGTAGGTATTACTATTGCCGCTATAACAACAAATAATAAAAATTAAAAAAATATATATATTAAGGGGGGCTCCCATACAACAGATATGATTTTTTTGCCGTTTTTATAGATAATGGTACGGAACCCTTCGTGCGCGAGTCCGACTCGCACTTGGCCAGTTTTTTTTTAACTCTGTTAATATGGTATTTATACACATCGACAACCCATGAATTAAATGTAAAAGTAAAATAATCAATGAACGAAAACTAGCCAAATTGTGTCCAATAAAACAAGTAAATAACGTAAGCAGAGCCACAATCAAACATTATAGTTACTGCATAACCGATTAATTTATCGGCTGACAATGACGCAAGCATCACAAGTTACTTAATATTGTACACAAAACACAACCCACACCAAATAATATATCAACGCAAACATGCACGCAATTATCTACTGAAAAATCTTTATATATAAAACTGAAAATCCCATGCGTATTTATAGAGTTCAGTCTTGAATGTTCCATTGTATGAACTACCCTATTTACTTAGTATTCAAAACACAGAAATGCAATGAAGTTATAAATAAAGTTTTTTAAGCACCTTGAGATGTAATCGATTCGCATGCGTTTACATGTTTTGTTGTTTGCGTCAAAACTTTAATTGATACACGAACGACGTTTATTAAAGAGTGCATTACTATACTTTCAACGATTTTCAATGAGAGTCATGACGTACGAAAACAAAATACGTCTTGCAATCTCGAACTGAAGGATTAAGAACGAAATTCTGAATGCATTGCTTCATAGGTTGGAAAAAAATCGTCTGATCGAACTGTCAAAAAAGCATTTTAGCCATTGGATAGAATGATTTCCACCAAACGGCTCACATCGCATCGGATATTCGGATCGGAACGGATTTTACAATCTTTAAACGATCTTAGATCGTGTACACCGGATAAGTTCGCAAGCGACGGTACGGAGCCGATCGTATGCGTCGACAGCCTGCCAGACGCAATCGGCTGTCGCCGCATCCGTTCGTATCGATGCGAGCCGTCGGTGGAAATCATCCTTAAGCGTGTTAGGCAAATACCCTACTGATTTGAAAGATCTTCTACGAGTATACTGTTTTTGGAGTCTAAGACCTAACTAGCTTGATCATCCAAAGACATGATTTTATAGAACCATTTCAAAATCAAAATCAAAGCATTTATTTCAAGTAGGCCAGTTACATGCAATTTTGAATTGTCGAAACAAAGACAACAATGAAATGTAGCTACAGTCCCAGTCACAAGGCATAAAAAACTGTGCAAGTATTGTAGTTGCCCATTCCCTAACGTAGATCTCTATGGAGAACAACGAGCAAGAAACTCCATGGACACTCTCTTAAATCAGAATATTTTTACAAAACCTTGGTTACATCATTCATGTTGAGATAGTACATTATGTGAGAGCGATGTAGCAAGATGTGCACGTTAAAAGTGTCCATAGTAAAAAAGAAAAGAACAATTCAAAAATAAAATAATTAATTCAAATAAGCCGTGGCAACCAAGAGATGACCAGTCACAACTGACAACGCCCGTTCACGAACATGACGCATGTATCAGCACCATCCAACTCAACCATTTTGAAGGGAACTAAATGTTCCGACACACACGCCACCATCAGCGAGACATTTGAGTGAGCATGACAGAAACTTTCCTGCGAATGATAGCTTTCTAGTACATGTATACCATTAAATATAGACCTAGCTAATGTTGGCGTATCTTATGGCGTAAACTATGTCTCTAATTCTACAAAACATGGTTTCTCCATCAGGAGTTTCTCAGACACGGACCGTGGATTTGTGCCCGATTGATGGCAATAGGCTCGCCCGCTGTTACACGGGACTTAAACATAACTGGCGAAATGTGGGTGCACTATTAGGTACACCTCTGCCTAACCCTTCGGGGATTACAGGTGTGATGTTATGTTCTACAAAGCATAGTCAGATCAGAGTTTAACGTTAATGTTCCCACTGCTGGGAAACGGGCATCCTCTCTGTGAGAGTTAGTGGGCCGTTATTCACCTCGCGGGCCCAGTGCGAGGAATGAATAAACTCTACTTAAGTAAGGTAAAACATCAGTTCAGTCCCCATTTCTTCAAGTTTTCTGTGCCACTGATCTTCAATATAAAACCTGTCCACGATTTTAATTTAAATTATTTACACAGCTGTATTTACTTATATGTATGTAAGTAGGTATAGGTTTCTAAACAACAGAAAGGTGAATACCTAATTTATTTTTGTATATAACGTGACATGCAAACAGGTTTCTTTTAATAAAAATATGTAAACACGTTATGTTCTTGACCTTCTAAAATAAATATAATATATGGATTCATCATAACATCTCGAGAGAGGAGCTCGCGGCTTAATAATAACAGCCGCTCAAATTGATCAACCGCGCTTGCCTAGGTTGGTCCGTGGATGGGTGACCGCCCATTACATACCGAGTTTCCTCCGTGCCTCGAAATGCACGTCCCGGTTGTCATTTGTAGATCTTTGACAGTCGTTACAATTTAAGGAATTAGTGGGCCGAAAGTCTGACAACCAGGCTTTCCAACGGGTAGGAGGAGTACCACGGTCAGATAGGTAGTCGCTCCACGTAAAATACTGGTTTCAGCTGCATCCGGTTAGATTGGAAACCGACCCCAACATAGTTGGGAAAAGGCTAGGCAGATGATGATATGGAATCATAACACATAACAATAAGTTTACCAGTTTGTGGCATATGGTCTCAACGACACTTAACTTACGGCATATATATAGTTATGTCAATCAAGTGGCAATGGGCCGGCCATATTAGCCGCAGAACGGATGACCGTTGGGGAAGACATGTGCTTGAGTGGAGACCGCGAATCGGCAAGCGCAAGGTCGGCCTCAGGCTAGGTGCAGCGATGAGCGACCGGACAGCGACGAGAGTTACCGAAAATCGAGTTGAGTGGCGTGCGATTGAAGAGACCTATGTCACAGTATAAATATATACAGTATTGTGACTCGACCCTGCCCTTGAAATAAGTACTTACAGCCGGGTGGTACGTACGCACGCGATAGGGCTGCCGGGCCTACAGTACCTATTTTAATTTCATCTAAGTACTTAGTTGAGTTTCTTTCTAGTTTTGAGATTGTAAATATTATAAATATTATATATTTTTTTTTTTAATATATTTATTATATATTATATAATTTATTTGTTGTGAATGAAAAAGGTTCAATAAAAGTACAAGTTGTGTCTTTTGATTAGTAGATTTAGAGATATTTTCGCCTCGACTGAGACGGACGGAAAGCTTTATATATTACTAGAAGGTTCCCAGGTATGGTCTAGAACCAAAAATATATAGCGCAATAACGGGGAGAACAAGTGCCCTTCGGCTTCGTTAAGGGTCTTGTTACACCCTTTATACCACCAATTTAATACATATTCTGGTAAAACCTATTTTTTTTGCAAATAAATATTTCTTGATTCTTGATCGTTCGACTCAGTAAAGTAGTCAATTTCAAATTTCATTTAGCAAGAGAAAATATTAATAAATAAATAGCAGGTCGATAATTAAACTCATACCACACAGCCGAAATAGCTCAGTTGGGAGAGCGTTAGACTGAAGATCTAAAGGTCCCTGGTTCAATCCCTGGTTTCGGCAAAATTCTCTTTTTGTGATAACTTGCCTTTTTGCAATGATACGCATATTCTGATGCAAGTGACTTGGAACAAGACGACGAAACCAACTTAGCTGATAACAACTTAGCACAACCGATTGGTTTATCATTGTACCATTACATGAACTAACATAACATCACGCCTGTATATTCACGAAGAGATAGGCAGAGGTGTACCTATACTACCTACACTCACATGTTCAAAAAAAAACTAGCACTCCGGGAGTGCCGGCAGAAGTGAAAACTTGATTATTAACGTTGAGCATGTTTGATATTTTGGAATGGTTAGGGAATAATTTTGCACCAATTGCTTTATCAGTATAAAAGTACTATCATTTATGGAAGTGCCCTTAGACTGCCTTAGTACGGGAACCAGTGTCGCCAAACTCATACACTTGCAAATTAAAATGAACATTCCAATACACAGAAAACGATAAAACATAGCAATGATGCAACTGTAATATTTTATTTATAAACAAATTACTGTCCTTGAAAAAGCACTAACTTATTATGTATAATTCTTATTTTCGATTGTGGTTCAAAACATTGTTTGGTAATATGGTGAATACGGGTTTCGAAGTAATGCATTGCGATTGATTTAATGAGGAGAGTTCTGTGATTCCCTATAAAAGGCTGACTGTCGAAATGGTCATTAATAAATATATTAATATTGGTACGTGTGCATTCCTTGTAACACGATAATTAAATATAAGTGTTGACATCACATTTTTCTCATTAAAAAATGAATTTCCTTTATGTGAACGCGCTCGAAATATCTTTTCTGCCAATTCACAGACTTTATTTAAGTCAGTAGAAGGATAAATAAGGCCTCCTTTGTCTCTTCTAACAATGATTCCGTGATACTTATCTGTGATCAAAGCCAAAAGACAATCCTCACATTTAATAACTTTCCTCAACTTTCTTGCAATAAAACCAGCAATATAGGTTATTATTTCTTTAGAATAAAGAGTAAGCCTAGAAGGATCTGTTAAATAATCATGATCTATGTTGATCATAGGATCACATCCTAAAGATTCATGCGGTAGCAGCAATCCACAAGTTTCTTATTTCGGGTTTATTCGGAAATCTGAAAATTTAATAAGATTTTTTATTATCTTTCATTTTTTGCGTCAGGTGAGTGCAGTTATACGAATTAAAATCGTATAATACGTGTGTTACTAACATAGATTTTAAGTAGTGCGTATTACTAATATCATATGAATCAAGGTCGGAAGAGTATTTTTTTATAGACATTGCATTATTCGGTATTACCCATATTAAAGGGTAAATTCCCCGTCAAAAAGTGGCAACACTGAATTTTGAGGTAAGATAATAAAATTATTGCAAAAATCACGATTATACGAGATTTATCCATTAAACGAATTAGTTGGTACATTACTGCGACTATTTTATGAGAAATAATAGGACACAAAGCGATTGAATACTTAAAAAGATCTAATACTTACGAGTGAAAGGACAGTCCAGCAATCTTCATCAAACTATCACTTTTACAGTTTATTACACTGCACCTTACCATTTTGCACAGTTGCACAAATGTACTGTTGTCGAATTAAGCTCGAAAAGATCATATAATGTGTATAATTTCGATGCAATTGTTAATAAACAAATTGGATGTCAATCTGGTACCGCCACAAACGTCAAACTTGTTGTGCACAATGATGTGCTCAGCCGACACGCGATAAGGGACAGAAATATTTATACTCTGTCTCTTTTCTTTGCTTGTGACGTTTATATGTTCTTCTTTTTCTTGTGCGAATGCAAAGGAAGATATCCAGCAGTCTATAGAATACTCTGTCTACGGTTTTTTCTATTCCGTGTTTATCCCTAAAGCATTAGGTTCAAAGTTGATTGGAAACATTTAAAAATTTCTTTAAATGATTTTAAACCATAAAATGTTGAAGGTTAAGTTCAAAATCGTCTACTCTCCATCCGTCTTACGCTTTTTCCAAATTTCTTTAAATGATTTTAAACCATAAAATGTTGAAGGTTAAGTTCAAAATCGTCTACTCTCCATCCGTCTTACGCTTTTTCCAAATTTCTTTAAATGATTTTAAACCATAAAATGTTGAAGGTTAAGTTCAAAATCGTCTACTCTCCATCCGTCTTACGCTTTGTCACGTGTCCTGACGCGAGTGTCCTGACGCGAGTTTAAGATTTTTATACCCATTACAGAACAATTTTTTTAAAGTGCTCAACGCCGCTAAAGAAGTTTTCACTTCAAAAATGTTGATAAACCTTTCACTGCACAGTAATAATAAGAGTAACAGGGGATGTTAAGAGACTGCTACTATTTTATGTGTATTATTGTTGAACGAATTTTCTTTCTTTCTGTTGCAACCTCATTAAATAAGACGTGATTGGTTTTTTTTATTTATTTAAAAATAGCTGTTGCCCGTGTCCTTCGTTCGTGTGAAATTATAAAAAAAATATACTTACTTCCCTTTTTGAATCGGATTTTGTTAACCGTTGAGGAATTCTCTCGTGAGGAGACAATCCTGGCTGGAGGATCAGGTCATGTCACAAAACTGCTTTGTCACCAGAACAATAGATGTGTGCAAAATTTCAGTTCAATCGGTTGGGGGAACTTTCAAATTCGTTTGTAAGATTTGTCCTTTAGCTACTAACCAACAAAGCAAGCTAATTAAGTAATATATGATTGTAGAAGATTTCTACGGCGTGATATAACCCTGTATAAAAAGAGAAGAATATTCTTTGAAGGAAAGAGATATCTGATGATGCTGGGCGAGCTGGATTTGTCCAGACCGACTTCCCAACCTACATATATCCCCATGCCACGTTAGTGAATGAGCTACCCCCATCTAGTCAAGAACCCACCATCATCAACGTCATCACCGCTTACCATGAGCTAAGGTAGTGATCAATCGAGAGCAAAGCAAACAAGCTTTGTTTATTTACTTTAGCCTGTAAACACTTGACAATATATCAATAAACTCCAATAGCGATATATGTTGAGTATGTTATCTGCGCTACAAGTACTCGTGGGTGGTGAACTAAGGGATTAGGTGATAGGAAGCAGCCTCCACGAGGGAACTTCGTGATTCCGTTATATTTTCACATTGAAGTTGCATGGGCACTTGAGAAGCGAAATACTCCGTAGTAGGAGGGTTTTATTGTGAAGGAGCTCGTCCGGAGAAGTACTACAACAACATCAATTTATTTTCAGTCTACTTTGGCCCATAGATATATACCTTACAGACTAACACAAATAAGATAAAATATGTAGAAAAGAGTTAGTAAATAGAACCTTAAAACTATGGTAGTAATGTCAGTGTGTGTTCATGTGGCACTTGCCCGTGGACGCGACGGAACACCACACCCTGCGGTCAAAAGAATTAAAACTAGATTAGTTTAATTCATTTTTTTTTCTTGCACAACTTTCATAAGCATGCGGTGTTTACCTTTAAGTGATTGTTGCACTGATATATATTATTTTTTTGCATGTTACCTTAAGCATAAAACCTGTGTGGACAATTGTTGGTAGTAAAATAAAAGTCCTCTTCCAAGACGAGGTGCAGATAACATGTTGGTATTCGCACCACGAACGCCTTAAAGTTGACGGTGCGGCGCGACTCAAGCAGCTGCACTCAGGCCACGTATTTGGGCTTCTGACGCACGTACTCCTCGTGTCCCCCGCCGTAGTGGCGTAGGCGGGAGATGAACACCAGTACCAGTTACCGTGTTCAGGTTTAAATGGTATGCATGACAGCGTAATTCTCGTCATTACCGTCATCAGAACATAACTGGATGCAACTGAACACCAGTGTCCAGTATCAAAGCCGAGTTGTGGAGATGAAATAGGCAGTTGCTCTTAAAAGACTCTTATTCAGCTGTATCTGGTGGCAGCCGGCCCTTTTATAACTTAGTAAAGACAATACCTTTACATATGTAGCGGATGACGAAAGCACCTTTCTTAGAAGCTCGTCCAAGGAACTTCTTTACTGCGGGCCTGTGGACGGTGAGTAATGGGCTAGCTCGCCGTCGAAAGAGATGTCAGCAAACAGGAGGGGTCCGCAAGGGCCGATGCCTGCCAGGGCTGCGGGACTGTTCGAAAGAGATACCGCAGCCCTGGAACATAAAGGGCAAAAGAAGGAACATGGATGGTTTTTAGTCAGTAAAAGTCTGACACTCCCTTCCGCTCCGCCCAGAGCGGGAGGAGTCATTTTACGATTTCCCATCCGAAAAAAAAAGGAACTTCTTTACTATCGTACCTACCGCCAAGTAGCGTTGATGTGTTCCAGTTTGATTAACATGAACTAAATGTATTAGAGCATTTCAGTTTACTCTCCGGGATAGCTACATGCTTTACGAGTTCACTGGAATTGTGGAAGTGTGAAACCCATTAACAAAAACAGCAATATATATTACAA
The DNA here is from genome assembly GCA_950022335.1 of Eurois occulta. Lineage (NCBI taxonomy): Eukaryota > Metazoa > Arthropoda > Insecta > Lepidoptera > Noctuidae > Eurois > Eurois occulta. The sequence continues at coordinate 17,753,172 of OX465478.1, forward strand.
AATAAACCCATTAACAAAAACAGCAATATATATTACATAACATGACATCACGCCTCTAATACCAGAAGGGTTGGACAGAGGTGTACCTAATAGTACACACACATTTCGCAAGTTATGTTTAAGTCCCATGTAATAGGGGTCGAGCCTATTGCCATCAACCAAGTAAAGATGTAAATTAAGTAATTGGAAAGTGTGATAAACCGTGCTACGTGGATTATTAGGCGGATTTCAGTGTTTATTTATTTTTTGTTAGAATAGAATAGAACATACTTAATTGTACACCAAAAGTGAAAAAACTGTTTTACAATACTTATTCCTAATTTCATGGTTACAATGGCGCTCTTATCACTGATAGCGATATCTATCTGTTTTTGTAAAGGAAATAAGATCAAGTCATGCTTGATCGGAAATGACGAGGTATTTCAACATAATATTTGCATTGACATTAGACAAACTCAACAAATAGACCGTTATTTTTGGCGACGAAAGATGTTTTGCAAAACATGTGCTACAACTACAAATAGATAATTATTATGATCTTACAGATAAATCATGTGCTATTTTTCCATGTGTGTATCTATTATTAAGTATTGTGTGTACTACTTAGGTAAGTACATTACATAACCTTATTGTGCTGGACCGATGACCTGGTGAAGGTTGCGGGGATCCGCTGGATGCGAGACGCACGGGACCGGTCAATGTGGCGACACTTGGGGAGGCCTATGTCCAGCAGTGGACGTCTTTCGCCTGAAATGATGATGATAACTTTATTTTAAATAATAAAATACATTATTGTTATTGCTGCTGTTTAAATATGTATTTACCGATGAAGAGGCAAAGGTCTTTACTATATTATAGTACACCCACATTTCGCTAGTGATGTCTAAGCCCCGTGTAATAGGGGGCGAGCCTATTGCCATCAAACGGGCACGAATTTAGACTCTGTCGGATAAAACAACCGAAAATACACAATATCACTTTGCCCGACCCGGCAATCGAACCCACCATGCTCAGCAGTTGCGCTTGCAATCACTAGACCAACCTGACCAACGATACAGCATTTGGTGTACCTACACGTCTACCTAAGCCTACGGGGATTACAGGCGTGATATTATAATAATATTATGTTAATTAAAAATAATTTTGTCAAAGAATCAGCATTGCCGTCCAACGTGGTAATGCTGCCAGCCTTCTGGGCACTTTTCCTGTTGACAGCGATGCGGACGAATTTTTGGATGCCCTGTAACCCTTTTATACTTGTACATATTTATTTCTATTATAGTTTTGTAGTTTGTAAATAATATAAGTTTTAAATTAATACATTTTGTAAGATACTCTAATGAAACAAGTGAAGTATCCAAAAGCATGGCGCCGGGAGTTTTCCTGCGACACAATGACGTAGGTAAGTAAACATTATTACCGAACTATTGTTGTTAACAAATAGGTGTCTGTGTGTCTGTGTGGCCTTCCAAAAGTAATGTGATTGTAATGTGTTTTCACAGCCTGATTGTTTTTGTTTTACAGTTTCCTACTTTTAAAAAGGTATTTGTATTGTATAACGGGCTGGTGTCCGCAACTCCACGTCCAATGCGCGTATTTTGCGTGTGGAAAATTTAAAAAAAGGAAATGTTGAACGTTTAAAAAAATAGATTCTGACGAACTGAGAAACTCGTTTTTTTTAAGTCGTTGTTTGGTTTTACATTAACAATTTATTACTGATTGACACGATGCAATTGGTATCCAAGACAGAGAAATAGATTATACAGGGTGTACGTCGGAAGGCAAATCAGAACGATGGAAGGACTCGCAACCTACCGATTTAACACCAGTAAAAAAGAAAGAAAATAAAAATAAAAAATCGTCGCAGGGACATGACTAGGGAATGCAATCTCGTCTCGCCGAGATCCCGATCTCGCGAGATCCCGGCCATATTTTACGAGATTGTATCTCGTCAAATTTCGTACGAGATCTCGCGAGATAACGAGATCGACATTGGCATGCAAAATCAGAAGTCGTCTGTCAGATGATACTCTCGACATGATGTGTTTTTTGAGAAGCCATTTTCAGACAAACTAACTTGCCTTTCCGTACCTTGATAACTTCATCTGACTTCTACTTTAAACTTTTTTTATACGATCTCACAACATTTATTTAAAACTTGTGAAGTTAAGTTTTTGTTTTGTTGTATTTATTTACCATAAGTAATGTCCCTATTACTCTTGATTATTGAAACTAAAGTAATAATTTACAAAGGACTAAATATAGTTATTGTTTTGTTACCAACATTGTAAGAATTTGAACTGATTAGCTACACATTTGTTTGTGTCTATAATTTATTATACCTACTATAATAATTATAGACATAAACAAATGTTATTAGAGTTAGAGACAAAATAATAAGTACTCTGTTGATTTTTAAAATAAAACTTACATTATTTTTATAACTAAGCAACGCAGTTTCTATTTAATTACATATCATGTCAATTACTAGTTCTTAAAACAAGCATTTGCATATGTTTTAATTGCGATTCTCTCAATCTCGCGAGATCCCGTAATTTGCGAGATCTCGCGAGACTGGGTTTTGAGTCTCGCGAGATCTCGCTAGGCGGAAATCTCGTACGAGATTGCATTCCCTAGACATGACGTGCATACAAAAAAAAGAAATAACAATAATCGTCGTAACTGCGACAAGCAGGCTACCACTCAGCATGATGCTGTGCTATGGAGGGCCCACAGCACAGCGCTGGTTTTCAGTACGATCTTCACTTATCGTTTCTTTGAAAGTTGCTAATAATGGGTGTAAAAATACTCTTAACGAAGCCGAAAGGCAATTGTTCTCCCCGTCTGTCATTGCGATATTTTTTTGTTCTAGACCATATCTGGGAACCTTCTAGTTACGGAGATAAGGGGGTTAAAAGTTAAAACTATTTCACAATTTAATTTAATGTTATAACTTTACTTTATTTAAATTTAGGACCCCCTTACAGTGCAAAATCAATGCAATGCAATAATTTAATAATGCATTGCAACCATCAGTACAATGTTTTGAGTTCTACGGTAAAACGTGATTATTCATCCCAAAAAAAAAACCAGCAATTATTTTTGCGAAGAGTTACTTAGTTCGATGTACAGAATGCTTGGTTGACGGTTGAAAGGATCTGTTTACACCTTGTATATGAGCCTGTGTACACATTGTAACGTGGAACTTTTCCGAGGTTTATCAAAGTAAAGCGTTATAACATTACAATGAATGGTTACAAACAGGTAAGTAATGACCTACTTACACCATCAAAAGGCAAACATAAATTACAAAGCAAAGTGTAGTACTTTTTACGAAAAACTTTTCCATAAAAACACACAAATAAGTCCTGTTAACATAATTTAAATACTAACAGTCCGGCTTATCAGTAGGTATATTCCGTTTGTTGGACACATAACAAGAATAATTTAATAGAAGGACAAGTGCTTCTAGTAGCAGCGGTGGCCCAGTGGTCGGCCCCGACTTGCGAGTAGTAAATCGTGGGTTCAAACCCAGGCAGGCTCATTACTTTGAGTAATTTATTTCATCACCACGGCTCTCAAAAACGGTGAAGGAAAACATCGTGAGGAAACCGGCATGTCCTAGAACCAAAAATTCGAAGACATGTGACATCTAACAACCCGCACTGGGCCCGCGTGGTGGATTATAGCCCACTCCCTCTCATAGGAGGCCCGTGCCTCAGCAGTGGGAACATTATAGACTGATGCTATGCTTGCTTAAATGTTTGTAATGGTAGCGGAAGAACACGTCGCGTCGTGGTAAAACTAGCAAGTCCTCGAACCAAAAAAAAGTGCAAAACAAAGTCGCACACAAAGGAGTCCAGCAGCAAACAATATATTAACAACATTTTCAACACTCAATCATAGGTCAATTTACACTTAATTTCTTATTTTTTTTCATGATTTCACATTTTTTGTAGCAGTTCATAGAAGGCACTTCTCTCTAAATTCCATCAGTATGGTGCCAACAATCTCGCAGTAAATTGGCAGTGACATAGGGACAGACAGACGGACAGGACGAATCTATAAGGGTTCCGTGTTTGGCATTTGGCAACGGAATTCTAAAAATCGAAGTCGGAAGACTTCTACCAACCAACACTACACCTACGTGGCGGGTTACATCGGCTTTTTTCAAGAGAATGGAGGCTTATGTCACAATAGTGGATGTTTAAAGACTCATCATCTTCCTGCCCTTGTCCCATGTTATTTGGGGTCGGCGCAACACGTTTTATTTCTTCCATTCTCCTCTGTCAACCGTCATGCTATCATTTACTTCTTTATCTTTCATATCATTCCTCTCCCTCTCCATCCATCAACGTTTATATTCATCACTCTTTTAGTCACATGCGATTCGTCCCTCCTCATCACATGTCCATACGAAGACAGTGGATGTTCAAAGACTGATTATACCTACTATTCGGCTAAGCGAACATGGATTTCTTTACCATCAGTAGCTCCACGCTCCTTCTTCTTCTTTATCGTGTGTTTTGTGCCTAACCTGGTGTCAGAGTTTTTATGCCGCTGCTGGTTTCCTCACGACGTTTTCCTTCACCACGCTCCGTGTCAGGTGTCAGTCTCATCAAGGATACCCGTGATTGCAATATCATCTGCGCTGATTGACAGTGAGGTGTGTGCGCCGGGAGGCACGCGGCTTCCCGCCAGCGAAGTGTGTGCGCATACAATTCTTACCTACTACTATTCCACTTGTTATCGACACGCCTTGTCAGATGTTCTGAAAAGAACTGTATCTCAATTCCGTGATTCGTTTTCCAAAAACCGCTGTGCATCTCTAGACTCGACAATAACAGCGAGGAAGAATGAAGAGCTTTAATCCTTCGAACACCAGTGCATAAACGCACGCGTGTGTCCTCCACGCCAAGCCACTTTTTGACCTACTATTTTGTCATATATTTGTGTCGTTTGTCGTACAGGGCACGCGCTTTCTTGTTACGTATATGTGACAATTGCGTTCAAAAGGTTTAAGGAGCATCTAGTAAGCCTCATGTTCCCCGATTATCTTGTCTGGATGCACCCCTTTACTTACGGCGACAGTTTTGGTGTCTTAACCTCTAACCTAACTTGGATGCTGCTATTTCCTATCTGACCACCACCAATCAATTCTACGAAACTCGTAACAGTAACGAATGGATTTTCTGTATCCCATTTTGGTGTTAAAACCATCACACCACCACGTTATCGGGTAGCGGTCACGCGATAGCAAATAACGTCCACATCGGCGCAGGCGCCGCTATCTGTTTGTTAATACGTTGCCCCTCGTCATTCAACGTCGCTGTGTCGTGTGATGTTATCATTTAGTTTTATCTTAATTTTTTACGCAATCATCTGTGAAATTTGCTTAGCGTATAAAAAAATATTATATACGAGAGGATCGAGCTTAATGGTGGGCAATTGGAGAAGCCTATGTCCAGCAGTGAACAGCTGTAGGCTGATGATGATGATAACGAACTACTAATGGCGGAACTGGAGAGAAGCTAAAAGTAGAGCGCGAAATGAAAATGAAATGTGGATGTGTGTGTTCACTGCTCGTACACGTCTGCCTCATTGTCGTTTTCAGAGAAACGGGCAATATGTTGTGTGAAAGGGCAAATAGAAAAGCACTAAATGTTTTTCTCCATGAACTGACACAGCTACAGTCACGAATGCTAAACAAAAAACGATAAGTGTCTCCCGATCGAATATTGGCGAGTAAAACGGCAGCTTTAGCAGAATCTTAAATGCATATTAATCACGTTAAAAATCTTAATTGATCACAGACGCAGTTACAATTATGAATTGTCACTTTGTGACCATTTTACGTATTGTAACGTAATTCGTATTATTATCCTAAGGCGCCGTCTCCACGAGCGAGAGAATCGCGGCGATATTACGTATTTGTATGGGATAATAGCACCGCGATTCTCTCGCTCCTGGAGACAGCCTCTAAGAGAGTGTATAGAAATACGTGGCAACGAACATAATATCGTCGCGATTCTCTCGCTCGTGGAGACGGCCTCTAAGAGAGTGTATAGAAACACGTACGTGGCAACGACCATAATATCGTCGCGATTCTCTCGCTCGTGGAGACAGCCCCTAAGCGGCCATTTGGGCCCCCAGCTCACAGTTTGCGAGTTTGAACTCCAAAGGCCCTTGACCACTGAAGCTGTATCTGACACAGTGAGCGCCACAGGACTTAGACAGTTGCCACAATATTATGTCTCCTGCTTCCAGGTTTAGTTGGATTTTCGGTGCAGACTTTTAGTGGAAAAATACTAGTACCTATAACTTACGTGGGTATAACATAACATCACACCTGTAATCCTCGAAGGGTTAGGCGGAGTACCCAGTTATAGTACAACCACACTTCGCCAGTTATGTTTAAGTCCGATTTAATAGGGAGCGAGCCTATTGCCATCAACCTGGCACAAATCCAGCCTCCGTGACTGTTACTGAGAAAATTCCAGATTAAAAAACCAAACAATACTTTGCCCGACCCGGAATCGAACCCAGGACCTCATGACCATTCGACCAACAAGGCAGTCGAAACGTAGGTATCACTTTTAAATTATTCCTGACAGCAGGTAGGCAGCGATGCAGCCTTCGAGATCTCGAACTAGTTTCCGTAAAGGGCACTGTGAGCAGCCATCTGTTTGTCAAACACACATGTCACGAAACAAACATAATGCAGACAATGATTCATAAATTAACAGTTTTCTGCGAATCCTCAACAAACATTAGAATTACTCACTTGAGACAAACAGCTGGTGTTGTTAATTAAAGTAGAAGTCACCTTATCGTAACAGAATGTTGCATAATTATAACACTTTACTGGTAATTAGAATGTAAATGTGGCTATGATTGACAAAGAGATTCTTTGTCAAAGTCGCTAATGGGCAGTACTGTTCCACACTTGGTTTCGCTTTGTCTGAAAATGTAGGTCTAAGCTATTCGGCCGCGACTGTTTCTGAAGACATTGCAGGAACGAAGAGTAGACAACAGAGGGAGGCCGCGCGTTTGCAGCACGATAGTAACGGTACAGAATCATGGTTATGGTGGCGAAGGTACACCGCCAGCGACAGCATCGCGACTACATCACTGCAGAAGATCGCGGTAGTCGATGGTTTTAATGAGACGTTACGAGTAGACGGTAGATAGTAGGAGTGAAGCCCTGACAGGCACATTCATTTATGTAATTTATTTCATCACCGCTGCTCTCCAAACGGTAAATGAAAACATCATGAGGTAACCGACATGTTGTCATGAATCAAAATATCATGGCATATAAAGCCAAGTTGGAGGTTCTGGTAAAAATTCTGACACCAGGTTAGGCCCTAACCGCACGATAGCAAAAAATCTAAGGGATGGGCCATCATCTACCAACTTGCGTAGGACTCGCGTGGTGAAATAAAGGCTGCAGACCACCGCGTCTCAGGGTGGAGGCGTTTGTCCCAAAAGTTGGATATTATAGGCTAAATTGATTGTGTAATTTTAGTTCAACCACTACAATTTATTACACATTAATCAGCCCATGCTGTGGATGTGTGAAACACTTCGAGGACATGCAAATAGGTTAGATAATGATAACCAAAGCAGCTGATAACATCGCCTCTAATAATATAGATAAGGGTTTATATTTATCTCTTATCTCTTCGCTAACTGGTTTAGAGTGTTATTTTTAGCTACTTTATTGTTAGTCATACGTTTTTTTTAGTATCTGATCGTTAAGTATTGTTGTTGAGTTGGAAAGGCATATGACAATTTGACGTCCTTTAAAAAAATGACTAATAAGAGTATTATTTCTTTATCTGTGCTGGGTGACATCAACTTCCTGCCCCTTAGACAATATATTTGTGGCGCCTTACCTACGTTTTTTTGAAGTGAAAACTTCTTTAGCGGCGTTGAGCACTTTAAAAAAATTGTTCTGTAATGGGTATAAAATCTTAAACTCGCGTCAGGACACTCGCGTCAGGACACGTGACAAAGCGTAAGACGGATGGAGAGTAGACGATTTTGAACTTAACCTTCAACATTTTATGGTTTAAAATTATTTAAAGAAATTTGGAAAAAGCGTAAGACGGATGGAGAGTAGACGATTTTGAACTTAACCTTCAACATTTTATGGTTTAAAATCATTTAAAGAAATTTGGAAAAAGCGTAAGACGGATGGAGAGTAGACGATTTTGAACTTAACCTTCAACATTTTATGGTTTAAAATCATTTAAAGAAATTTGGAAAAAGCGTAAGACGGATGGAGTGTAGACGATTTTGAACTTAACCTTCAACATTTTATGGTTTAAAATCATTTAAAGAAATTTTTAAATGTTTCCAATCAACTTTGAACCTAATGCTTTAGGGATAAACACGGAATAGAAAAAACCGTAGACAGAGTATTCTATAGACTGCTGGATATCTTCCTTTGCATTCGCACAAGAAAAAGAAGAACATATAAACGTCACTAGCAAAGAAAAGAGACAGAGTATAAATATTTCTGTCCCTTATCGCGTGTCGGCTGAGCACATCATTGTCAGTGCACAACAAGTTTGACGTTTGTGGCGGTGCCAGATTGACATCCAATTTGTTTATTAACAATTGCATCGAAATTATACACATTATATGATCTTTTCGAGCTTAATTCGACAACAGTACATTTGTGCAACTGTGCAAAATGGTAAGGTGCAGTGTAATAAACTGTAAAAGTGATAGTTTGATGAAGATTGCTGGACTGTCCTTTCACTCGTAAGTATTAGATCTTTTTAAGTATTCAATCGCTTTGTGTCCTATTATTTCTCATAAAATAGTCGCAGTAATGTACCAACTAATTCGTTTAATGGATAAATCTCGTATAATCGTGATTTTTGCAATAATTTTATTATCTTACCTCAAAATTCAGTGTTGCCACTTTTTGACGGGGAATTTACCCTTTAATATGGGTAATACCGAATAATGCAATGTCTATAAAAAAATACTCTTCCGACCTTGATTCATATGATATTAGTAATACGCACTACTTAAAATCTATGTTAGTAACACACGTATTATACGATTTTAATTCGTATAACTGCACTCACCTGACGCAAAAAATGAAAGATAATAAAAAATCTTATTAAATTTTCAGATTTCCGAATAAACCCGAAATAAGAAACTTGTGGATTGCTGCTACCGCATGAATCTTTAGGATGTGATCCTATGATCAACATAGATCATGATTATTTAACAGATCCTTCTAGGCTTACTCTTTATTCTAAAGAAATAATAACCTATATTGCTGGTTTTATTGCAAGAAAGTTGAGGAAAGTTATTAAATGTGAGGATTGTCTTTTGGCTTTGATCACAGATAAGTATCACGGAATCATTGTTAGAAGAGACAAAGGAGGCCTTATTTATCCTTCTACTGACTTAAATAAAGTCTGTGAATTGGCAGAAAAGATATTTCGAGCGCGTTCACATAAAGGAAATTCATTTTTTAATGAGAAAAATGTGATGTCAACACTTATATTATCGTGTTACAAGGAATGCACACGTACCAATATTAATATATTTATTAATGACCATTTCGACAGTCAGCCTTTTATAGGGAATCACAGAACTCTCCTCATTAAATCAATCGCAATGCATTACTTCGAAACCCGTATTCACCATAGTACCAAACAATGTTTTGAACCACAATCGAAAATAAGAATTATACATAATAAGTTAGTGCTTTTTCAAGGACAGTAATTTGTTTATAAATAAAATATTACAGTTGCATCATTGCTATGTTTTATCGTTTTCTGTGTATTGGAATGTTCATTTTAATTTGCAAGTGTATGAGTTTGGCGACACTGGTTCCCGTACTAAGGCAGTCTAAGGGCACTTCCATAAATGATAGTACTTTTATACTGATAAAGCAATTGGTGCAAAATTATTCCCTAACCATTCCAAAATATCAAACATGCTCAACGTTAATAATCAAGTTTTCACTTCTGCCGGCACTCCCGGAGTGCTAGTTTTTTTTTTTTCTATATTTCTCTACCAGCTACCACCTTAGTGTTTACTCATCCTTGCTATATCCAGTCGTCCACATTCATCGACTTTTACATTCATCACTCTCTTTTACACATGCGTTCATCTCTATTCATTATCTCCCAATATCAAGACAAACAATTTCCTTCTTAATTTTCTACCCCTGACGCTATGCTCAAACTTCCTCTAAAATAGGTAGGTACTGGATGATAGCCATCATCAATAACGCCCCGCACTTAAGTAAGTTTGGTTTAGACTCTACTATTCCTACAGAAAATGTAAACTTGATGATTACGAGACAAATTCACATCGAGAAACGACTCTACGTACATTACCTTTGTTATCGCCTTTTGCATCGCCTTTTTTTTCGTATGGGAAATCATCAAATGACCCCTCCCGCTCTGGGCGGAGCAGAAGGAAGTGCCAGACTTGTACTGACTAAAACCGATCCAAGTTCCTTCTTTGCCCTTTGTTTTTCGCGGTATCTCTTTCGAACAGTCCCACAGCCCTGGCAGGCATCGGCCCTTATGATCCTCCTCCGGTTGGCTGACATCTCTTTGAGGCGCGCGTGGAACACGAACGCGCCGTCGACACAGCCTGTCGGTATAAGACGGACGGATGGCGAGTTCAACACAAATCACAGCAAGGCTAGCAAGCTACCTTTTCGGTAGTTTATGTCAGTCATTTTTGTCTTATCTATGAACTTTACTGCTGATAGAATGTTACTTTGTCTAGGTTCAAATTATTTTATTACTTTTTGCCTTCAAAGTTCAAACAATGCGTAGTAAATTGGTAAAGTCCCTGCACAGACAATACATACAGAGTTGATACGACAGAGGGGCATTAAATTACACTACATATACTATACGTGTTTAGTATTAATTCGATACGGTATAAAAATAAAAGCGCCAAAAAAGAGAAAATATTTTTTTCAAAGAAACTAAATAGCTTCCAAATCAGAATACAACGTAACCATCCTGTGTAAAAAAATTCGACTGACCTTAGATGCGTAGGTAACAGAGCGGAAGCGTCGCGCACGCGCCGAGCGCGGTGTGTGTTATCTCGTGTTGAGGCGGGCGTTTTGAAGTACGCGCACAAAAACAAACATTTATCATTTGCGGCTAAACTACTGCTCCTATTTAATTGATTTTTAGTACAGAGCTTGAAAATGGTACCTAGTATAGGCAGTTCAAAGGAAAGCCCCTCTGTCGTATCAACTTTGTATAACCTAACATAACATCACGCCTGTAATCCCCGAAGGGTTAGGCAGAGGTGTACCTACCTAATATGTAGTAGGTACACCCACACTTCGCCAGGTATGTTTAATTCCCATGTAATAGGGGGTGGGCCTATTGTCATCAAACGTGCACAAATATAGACTCCGTGACTAATCCCTAACGGAAAAACCCAATTACACTTTGCCCGAACCGTGAATCGAACCCAAGATCTCATGCTCAGCAGGCGCTTGCGACATGCAAATCAAGTAAACACAATAAAAGCACGTGAAGTCTACAATAAACACGCGTGTTACTGCATCCACCCGACAATCTAGACATTACGTCATTAGATAGTGTTTGTTGCTAGCCGAAGATAATTCGTCTAGTCATTAATAAAAAAAACATGATGTTTGTGAATGAAGGGAAAATGTAATAAAAGATAAAAAGGATGAAAACAAAACACTTGAGCAGCCAGTCATTCTGAATCATGACAAAGCATATTTTGTTAGACCAATACCTGATAACATGGTAAAAGCTGTTTAGGTGCAGAACTGAAAACTGAAATAGGAGCTAGTGGCCACATAATAAAAGCCGGACGGTTCGATGATCAAGCTTAAGCTACGCCTGCAGCAGAGGTCGGTCTGTGGATGGGTGACTGTGATATACTAATAAACGTAGCGTGAGGTTTAAGGTTGCTCCACCACTAGTCCTCATTTATCCCGGGCAGCGAGTGCACGTACCCTTAAAGTAGTTCATCTACTCACTGATAATTTGGTGGTTTTATTCTAAACCCTAACTAGTGTTTCTAGTGAACACCACAGTGCCCATTCAAAACATAGCGAGTTCCCTCCTTGCCTCGGAAAGCAAGTTATGCCGTTGGTCCTGCCTGACTGTCATTCGTAGATCTTTGAATGACGTTACAGATAGTCAGTGTGCAGTGGCTCGAATCTGACTGCCAGTCTTACGTAGGGGTATCGTATTACCCAGTACCTATTGGGGTTGTGGAGGTCAGATAGGCGTTGCTCCATGAAAAATAGTGGTATTCAATTGCTTCTGGATTGGATGAAGACCATAGCTGGGAAAAGGCTAGGCAGAGGATGATGAAGGGCAGAGCAAGTCAAGGTGGCAATTAATTATTACTTATACCGCATATGGTTCACTTCTGGTTAAGTCAAATATTGACGTGTGGAGTACACACGTCATTATTTGACTGAACCAGTGAAACGTACAAAGTAAAATGAGCTACCAAACAGTTTATGACTGTGATTTCTGTTAAAAGTCGTGTACTTTGAAAAGGAATCTTTTTTAAATATTCATTCCCAGGTTTATTTTCGACATTTGACGTTATTCAATGGGAAATCCCAGCAAGGTACCTATAACTGCTTTAATTGATGAATTCCAACTACTGCACAAATGCATGAATGAGCTGGTGACGTTGCATGATTTCAGTCGTGAAGTAAGCTTCGCAGAAGTTGGTCAGATGACGTCAACGTCATTGAAACGTCACCAAGGATTCACTGGACATAAATAAAACCTAATAATGTCTTGCAGTGAATTCAAAATCAATAGACGGAGCTGATTGGCTAGAGACGAGAATTTCTTGAAGTAAATCAAATTACGGAGACGATGAATGAGAATCTCGTGTTCAAGGCACATCTGAAAAATTTCACCTTCCTCGTTTATTTTTCTTATCTTTTCCTATTAATAAAGTTGCTGTCGCAGGTTTGTACAAACGTAGAGTTATTACCCAACTGCCCTAGAAGAATGGTACATAAGTAATGGTGGTTTTTGATAACAAATATTTTACGTTTAAACTATTAATAACATAACATTAGGCCTGGAGTCCCCGAAGAGTCTATTGCTGTCAATCGAGCACAAAACCAGATGCTAAGGCTGATTTTATAGTCACGCGTTTCAGCAGCGCCGTCGGAGCACGCGCGCTCGGATATGTATTGGGGTAGTAGTAGCGTTTCAAATTCGCGCGCTTGAGCAGCGCCGTTCGGTGTTCCTGTTCAACAGCGCGCTGCCCAACGGCGCGTCTAGCGGCGTGATTATAAAACCAGCCTAAGGCTGCTACAGCAAAAATTCTACAATAACATGTTGTTTAATATTAGTTGGTAATATTCATAACATGTCCATTGTTATTGGTATATTTGGAACGGTTGTGTTGGATGACAATTAAACATAATGACGTCAACAAGCATCACTAATCATATTGATTTGTTTTTAGGCTTCAATTTTTGCAATTTGCCGGTTAGTGTCAGGCTGTAGGTATGTTAAACAAAATATGATTCACGACCGTAAAAAAATGGTGTCAAAGTTCATTTAATCCAAAATGATTTTTGATGAAATAGTCATTCAATGGGATTACATGAAATTAGAGGGTTGTATTGATGATTGTAATTCGGTAAATACAACGTGTTACTGTAAGTTAATCAACATACAACTTGACACTGACCTACAAATTGCAAAAAAACGTAAGAAAATTTGAATTTCGCGGGCTTTCTTGGCGCTTTCCCCTTAAGTACCTATAACAACAGCAAACTCATGTCTTCATGGCTCATGTATTCCAAAAGATCAACCTGTTTCGGGCCCGACTTACGGTGTACGGCGTAAGTCGTGTGTTGAAACTCGATTTTGTGTAAAACTACGAAACGATTATCTTTGGGAATCCGGCAGGCGACCTAGAACGAAAACCACGAAAACATGTTGTATGCAGTAACCCCCTCTGAGTCCGCCTGTTGGTTAGGTATGGTCCATTCCATCTCCCAGAGAGGAGACCTGAGTTCTAGCAATTCTATGCTAAGGCGATTTCCATACTTATCATCATCGTCATTCATCATTCGCCTGCCCTTATCCCAATTTATTTGGGGTCGGCGCGGCATGTCTTCTTCTTCCATACTTCTATTACCCGTCATCTCAGCAGTCACCTCCTTTCTAGCCATATCATCCTTAACACAATCCTTCCATCGTTTCTTTGGTCTTCCTCTACTCTTAAAGCCATCCACATTCATACTCAAAACTTATGTGAAACGCATGTGACTAAAACAGTGATGGACATGAAGGTTGATGGATGGAGAGGGGGAGGAAGGCCAAAGAAAAGATGGATAGACTGTGTGAGGAATAATATGAAAGAGAAAGGAGTAAATGATACCGTGAAGTTTGACAGGGGAGAATGGAAGAAGAAAACGTGTTGCACCGACCCCAAATAGAATGGGACAAGGGCAGGAAGATGATGATTCGTAACTCAAAACTTCACATCTTTAGGACTTCGAAAAAGTGATCAGAAATCGTGCAGGTAACCCACTGCACAAAAACATCAACAAAAATAACATTTACCAGTAGGTACTTTGCCAGCAAAATGCCCTCTCAATAACACCTCGCATTACCTAATATTTTTCCAAGAACGAAGTTGTTTGTCAAGCAGAAGATTGCTCCACATGGCCTCTATATTGTGTTTGTGAAGTAAAAACCTTTGGTTTTAGACAAACAATAGTCTGTACAGTTGTTTTTCATGAATCATCGGCGGGACCAATTGTATACGAGGACAACATAATTTGTAATATACGGCTAAAGTTTATTCAAATCCTTGTTTCCATTTGATGTTATTTTGAGTTAAACGAACATCAACTTTATGTTCCTGTAAATTAAGTGGGTATTATGACAAGTACTATTGAAAATCTCAAAAATGATTGATGTTGCAGCCAAACTCTCTACAGCTTACACTAGCATGGTTGTCACCGTTAACCATTAAACCTTATTGTCTGTTAAGTAATTATGTATAAAGGATTGTTTAACTTTAAGGTATATCTGTTTTCTTTTGGTCAACTACAACTTACTTACAACAAAACTGAAACATAAGTATAGTAGTAGTGTAGTGTGTAGTGTAGTAGTAGTGTAGTGTAGTATAAGTATAAGTGTAGTATGTATAGTGTATGTGTGTGTGTAGTAGTGTGTAGTAGTAGTGTAGTATTGAAGTTGTTTTTCCAAAAATTTATTTGTTTACATTTTTGGAAAATGAATTGCGACTACAGTTTAGGTACATGATTACCTTATACCTATGTTCTTTAATGACTTTACTTACGTATGTATTAACGTAAATATAGGTAGGTGAAATGACTCATTGAGGTCTTGAAACTTCATAGAAATATTTATTAGGAAAACTCGTATCCTAGAAAAAATCCTTCATGTGTAAAAAGTTTTCTAGTGAAAATGTGTAATTTGATTTCTCTAAACCACAGTAGGCCCCCTTGGACGGATTAAAGCCTATCCCCTCTTACTGAGAAGTCTGTATTCCAGCAATGGAAACGTTGCAGGCTGATTGTGCAAGTTATTCAGGATATGGTGTAAGTTCTTGAGCAGTGGTTCTGGAGCATGGTGGCAGCAGGGCTGGCTACCGTGGGTAGGCCAGACGTAAGTAAATGTAACCAAACGTCACCCTCACCACTTGTAGATCACGAAATTCATCAACATTCTCCTACCCTTATCCCAATTTAATTGCAATCGGCGCAGCATGTCTTCTTCCATACTCATATTACTCGTCATCTCAGCAGTCACCTTTTTTCTAGGTATATTATCCTTCACACAGTCCATCCATTGTTTCTTTGGCCTTCCTCTACTCTTATACCCATCCACATTTATACTCAACATTTTCTTAAATACATTTTCCACATTTCTCCGCATCACATGTCCATACCACGATAACCGATTACCACACAACTTTTCGGTCACTTTTCAGTCAGTCAAAGCGTTATTTCAAAAATACCAGTTACAGGCACTTTTGAACTGTCAAATTAAAAAAATATGCTAGTCATTGATATATATTACGTCATCGGCTACAGTTTAGTAGTCACAAGTCATAATTAACCGTGAAAAGATTGTAGTTGCAGATTCCAAAGCGTAGATCTGTATGGAGAAGAATAGGTGTAGAACTCTGGACAATTGGACACTCTTTTAACTTTGGACCTACCTTTTACCTTTTTTTTCGGATGGGAATTTGGGAAATCATCAAACTCACTTTGGATGGGTCCTTAGTGGGTTTTGCTCACCTTCAATTACATCACTGTGAAGAATTATCATAGCGAATTGGACGGAAACGTTTTAAACACCTTATCATAGAGGAAGTTATATTTTTAGAGTACAAATATGGATGTTTCTTGTCGCATTTCTATAATTAAAGTTGGTGCAAATATAGTGTCATACTTCATTATGAATGGACGAACAGTGTTTGAATCACTATTTGATTAACTACGTCAACTACTAATTTGTAGTAATGAATGAATTGCGTAGCACTAATTTAATTTTCCTTTAGCGTTTAACAGGATGTTATAATTGGATGTAGGAAACTATATGCAGGTTGGAAAATGCACCGACACACAAACGGTTACAACGTATTCAGTATATCATTCTGAAAATTTTCTATGTAGGGGTCCCTTTTTCAGACTTTTACTGACTAAAAACCATCCATGTTCCTTCTTTTGCCTTTTATGTTCCAGGGCCGCGGTATCTCTTTCGAACAGTCCCGCAGCCCTGGCAGGCATCGGCCCTTGCGGGCCCCTCATGTTTGCTGACATCTCTTTGAGGCAACGTATTCAGTACATCATTCTGAAAATTTTCGAAGTAGCGGATTACATAGAAAATTTTCATCGTTGATTGAAAAAAACAGCTGTTTACTACTAAAGTGCAATCAATACCTACACGGTCAAAATGTATGAATAAGCTGTTTAAAAAAAAATCGATGACAAATGCTCAGAATGATGTACTGAATACGTGGTAACCGTTTTCGCGTCGGTGTCCCTTCCGCCCGGTGCCCCGTATTGAATGTATATTCACTAAATATTAGGGTGTTAGAAAGAAAATTAGTGAAGCTGTACTGCAATTTAAAAGGTTGCTAATGTTAATGGGCAACACTTGTAAAAAAACTAATTGCAAAAACCGCAAAAGTTACAGAAAGTTAATTAGGTCTAATAAAATAACTTCGGTATAGGTACAAGCACGGGTTTTAAAACCTACAGCAGCTATAGCAACTACCTTCTAAAAACACTCGCAATTCTTACTAAAACTAGGCAATTTGACACGCAATAACCACAATTTAGTTAATATTTTACCACAGCATTTTCCCGATTTACAATTCAAAGGACACTAGTTTCATTATTCGGGCTGTGTTTATAAAAAAGTTGGTACCCAGCTAGGTAGACGAGTTACCTAAGCCAGGTACTACGAAAGATTGCTACGAAAGTTCTACAAGCAATAAACAGCCAAAATAGAACAAGGTAGCAATCAAAATAAAACTATTAGCTAATCTTACGTAAAACCAAGCTTACGTACAGAAACATCTACTTTTAACTTCTTCAATACAACAACAAACATTCTGATTTTTACTACCAATCGACACAGTAACCTAAATTACGAAAATTTTCTAGCTAAACATAAACAAAAGTAGCTCTTGTTTGTTGCCAACGAAAGAAAATAATTCAATACAAGAGTGACCCATCAAAACAAATATGTATGAGGAATAAACAATGAGATACGAAGGGACTGAGTAATAAGGCAAGGCAGATGAACAATATACCTACGGAGTTTTTATACCTACAGACCGATTTTACGCAACACGACGCCGACGCATCGTATTGTGTACAATGCAACCATCAACCAAGTTTCCGCGCAGGCGGGATGCCCTGAACTAAAATGAATATACCAAGTTTGACATATCGATGCTTTGTTGCCAAGCAACGCCACCTTGAACTGAAAGTGGTCATACTATACGTTAGTTTTAAAGTGGACATGACAACACTAAATAGAACACAGCAGTATCAAAAACCTTCAAAGTTGCTAACAGAAAACTGTCAGAAAACTCTCTCTAATTCCTATCGTGAGACCCACTCTAAAAGCCCGGGCGAAAGAGCAGCTCTTGACCAACAACAGCAACAGCGTTTACAGAATCATAGTCAATGGCATTATTTGCCCTGTTCTACCCCTGTTAGAGTGCAAACAGTTCTTTGTTCACTCTCTCGTCTCCGTCTCCGGCAACTATCCATCTGCATCCATTTCAGTTCCGCAAACCGTAGTCAGACGTTTTAAATCTTAGTCCTATGTCGGATTTCTAATTTTAAACACGGTCTTTCAACCTTATTGGGCCTGACATGGCGCGCTCCCTTACAGAATAGTAGCATAAAACTACTTAGACTCAAGGCTTTCATTTCTCAATAACGCCTGCTCATCATCCTGCCTAGTTTCCAACTCTTCCAGCTTTTCAAGGTCACTTAGTTTCTTTTGAATGTTGGTCTAGTGATCGCGGGTGCTCCTGCCGAGCATGACGTCCTTAATCACCTCAAGATTCGTGGGCGGTTACTAGCATTTGGCAATAGGGGGCGACTATCACATAACATTACAATGGCCTGACAACCTTACCTTGAAAGTCTTACCCTGTAGTAACTGGGTTGTAGAGGTCAGATAGGCAGTCACTCCATCTAAAATACCGGTATTCAGCTGCATCTGGTTAGACAGGAAGCCGACCCTAATATAGTTGGGAAATGGCTAGGCAGATGATGATGATATTACATAACATTACTAGTGATTTAAACTTAAGTGTAATTCGAAATATTGGTGTAGGTAAGTAAGCCGCGTGCGTTGTGCGTTGTGCGTTGTTGTTGTGTTCTTCCGACCCCTCTAAACAGGTACCCCCCATCACACTGCACCTGAAAGGGCGGCGCGTAATGTTCCACGCGCGCCTCTCTTAGACGTAACGGGGGAGTTTTAGACCTCACTCGGGACCCCGGGACGAGGTCCACAGGTCAAGCACGACTAGTCCGAGGCAGCGCGGAAATCGCATTAGATCCCACTGCCCCCCGACGCAAGTTCGCGAGGGAACACCTGTGTGGTTTTAGTCAGTACGAGTCTGACAGCCCCTCCGCTCTGCCCAGAGAGGAATATTGAGAAAAAAAAGGTCCCGACTATAAGGTTGGCTTCTGCTCTTCTGATTTGTCTTGTTGTGTACAGACCAGGGGGTCTAAAATGGCCGCTTTAGCAGAATCATAATAGGATAATAATATGAATTACGTTTAAATTCTTAAAATAGTCATAGACGTACCTACTATTATGAATTGTCACCTTGTGACCATTTTAAAAATTTAATCGTAATTCATATTATTATCCTATTATGATTCTGCTAAAGCGGCCGTTTTAGACCCCCAGATTTTATGCTAAGGACTAACATAATATGATTATCAGTCGGATCGCAGTAGCATCGGATGCTATAAACAAGCGCAATACTCGCGGGGGACAAACATGCAAAGGTCACAACTCACTCTGCACAAACAAAGTCAGCCTGATAACTATTTAATGTGGCTACTTAATTTATGAGCATTATGTTATTGTATTATTGTAATGATACAGTTATGTTATATACCTATCCCTTTATTGATAACACATAGGCTAGGTAGTTAAAGCGAAAAAATAATTGTGTTCTTGACAAAAGAGACAGAGAGTGGAACTAGAGGGAATTTGTGGGCGGCAGTGACAGTTAATTTGAAAGAAAAGAGAGAATCGTTTGTTTTTGTAGGTTATGTGCCGAAAAAGGTTTTATTTAATAAGAATAACATTAGTAAAGACTGCATGATATTCTAAAATGTTGATGAGCGAGGGTGAAGGGAACCATACATTAATGAAATTCCTATTAGAAATTGCCCAACTTACAATCGCAGCGTTTTTGACAGTTCCCTGTCTCTTTCTTTATACTTTTACTGTTTCTCTTTAATACGACTAGTGTGAAGTCTGATCAAGGTAGTAAGTTGTAATATTTAGACAACTACATAACAATTTTCAAGAGATCTCATAACTGTTGGTATTTAAAGATTTCACCATAAAAATCACCAAATTACGCAACAGAAAATAGTTTCGATGAAACTGAAATAACATCCTTTCGTTAATTTGTGTAATATGAAGTTGTTGTGTTTTCTTTCTTACCTAGGTTGTTCCGTAACCATCCATTACATACTCAGTTTCCTCCGTGCCTCAGAAAGAACGTTAAACCGTTGGTCCCGGCTTTCAGTTGCAGATCTTTGGCCCGAAAGTCTGACAGCCAGTCTTACTAAGGGGTATCTTATTATTACCCAGTACTAACAGGGTCGTGGAGGTCAGATAGACAGTCATGTTGCTAGACTGCTTCTTGTTAGACTGGGAAAACTTGGGAAAAGGCTAGGCAGATGATAGTGTAGTCTGTTTGTTAGAGAAATAAAGATTGTTGTTTAAAAAGCATCTGTCAACGTTTGTCTAAAAACATTAGGATAATTGTATCACTCACCTACCACGCGATTTGTGAATCAGTTCTTATATTTAGTGTACTCTGAAAGTACGGAATGAAATGAGTCAATACCAAAGAGCTTATTTAAAAACTGGTATGCGACTGTAATGCTTAGAAATGTCACGTAGATAAATTAATTACACTTTTAAAAGCAGTCTGAAATCACTTGGAAGTCATTAGCCAAATGGAACAGCTGAAACTAAAGTGCTTTATCGGTTAACACTTAAAAAGTACGAGGTAGTGACTAAATAATAACTGCAACACGGGTCAATCTTAAACGTGGTTTAACCACGACCTCAAAACTCAAAGCATTTATTTCCCGTGGCAGGCATAATCAAAAATAAGTTACCCACAGTCCAGCCTCAGGCATTATAACTGTGAATAGACTGTCTCATTCCAAAATCCTTAATCTCATGGAGAAGAATGGGCAAGAAACTCCATGGACACTCTTATCAAATCAATTTACACAGTCCTGGGTACAATATTATTGCTTCTATAAATATGTGAGCACAATGTAGAAAGAGAAAAGAAAACAATTAAAAATTACTTCTTCAAGGGGCCTTGTGTTACACAGAAATTTAAATGTGGATGTCAGATAGGCAGTCGCCCCATGTATTGATAATAATTAATCAGCTGCACCCAGTTAGCTGTCATTTGTAGATATTTGACAGTCGTTACAGGTAGTCAGTGGCCCGAACATCTGACAGCTAGTCTTACTAAGGGGTATCTTATTACGCAGTACTAACTGGGCTGTGGACGTCAGATAGGCAGTCGCTTCATGTAAAATACTGGTACCTATTCAGCTGCATCCGGTTAGACTGCAAGCCGACCCTAACATAGTTGGGAAAAGGCTAGGCCCACACTTTTATAAAACCTTCATATGTAAATGTGTTACTACCTCCGTATCCGTTCTCCTTCTCTGTATTACCTACTTTCCTTTGTATTTTCAATGTAAATTTAGGCTGATTTTAGTCTGGTTTTATAGTCACGCCGCTAGACGCGCCGTTGGGCAGCGCGCTGTTGAACAGGAACACCGAACGGCGCTGCTCAAGCGCGCGAATTTGAAACGCTACTACTACCCCAATACATATCCGAGCGCGCGCAGGCCCGACGGCGCTGCTGAAACGCGTGACTATAAAATCAGCCTTATAGTCACGCGTTTCAGCAGCGCCGTCGGAGCGCGCGCGCTCGGATATGTATTGGGGTAGTAGTAGCGTTTCAAATTCGCGCGCTTGAGCAGCGCCGTTCGGTGTTCCTGTTCAACAGCGCGCTGCCCAACGGCGCGTCTAGCGGCGTGACTATAAAACCAGCCTAAGTGTGAGAGCAATGTATTCAGACCAAGTATACCTAATTCAAAGTTCATGAATAAAAAGGTGTCTGAATTTTAATGCGCTCTGGGTCTGAAATCTATAAAAAGATGTTACTTAGCACGTATTATCTAAATGTTATTCTTGTCGTATACTGGGTGAATTTTTCAAGTGGGCGTGGATGGCCAAATCCGAAACTATGAGGAATAGCGAAAAATACTGAAGTCTCGAGCTCGATTTTGATGAAAACTAGCTGCATCTTGTTAGAGTGGAAGCTGACCCCAACACACTTGGGAAAAGTTTAGGCAGATAGCGCTGTTTCACGCTGACAAGCCATGGTGGCCTCGATGTTTGTCACTTGTCACGACTATACTCATGACTGCATGACTACAAGTTATGTGCGGAAAAGTGGATACACCAAGGGAAACTGCAGTCTACATAAGTCCTTTTGCAGACCAAATAAACTAAAACCACACACTAACTAAAGCAACAGAAAATACTTCTACAACCTACTGTTTTACTAAAGTAAAAGTTAAAACAAGTTAGATAGGTAATAGGTACCACCTTTGTACTTACAATAAATTGTACACAGTTATGCAGTAGCACGCGTTGCAATCGCGTCATATTGTTCTTATGCAATGACAAGATGTTTATCTCATTGTTAATTTTACAGAACTGACGCATTTCCTTGCTTCAGTCAGTAAGATTAAATCACACGAAGGTAATCCTGAACAAAACAACTGTTATTCACGATGTTCATGAGATCATATGTATGTACGTAGGTACTATTTATTGCAATCTACCCACATGAAGTGACTTAATATAACATCAAGCCTGGAGACCCTGAAGGGTTAGGCAGACGTTTACTATGTACCTACTCCTGTAGTATACCAATATGTTACTTGTGTTTAAATCCCCATATAATAGGGGTTGAGCCTATTGCCATCAACCGGGCACAGATCCAGTCTTGAGTGCTACTGAAAAAAGCCTGCTTGAAAACCCCAATAGCACTTTACCCGACCCGGGAATCGAACCCAGGACCTCACGTTCAGCAGTCGCGCTTACGACCACTATACCAACGAGGCTACCCACGCATCCAGGAATAATCATATCGATAACCGGTTTGAAATCCCTACAATAAACTCATAATTCTACTATTCAACTCTGGACACAAATCGTAAAAATGTTATTAGGGATCACTCAATAAATTTAAAATATCCCTGGACATTTTCACACAGCACCATCTAGCCCCAAGCTAAGCAACTTAATGCTTGTGTTATGGTAGCTAGATGGCTGATAAACTACATATATACATTTTTTTTTTGTAAATACATACATATTATAGATAGAAATACACCCAGACCCGGAACAACTACTTGTAGGTCATACAAATATTTGTCCCGTACGGGAATCGAACCCGCGACCTGCAGCGCAGCAGTCAATCGCTTGACCACTGCGCCAACCGTGTCGTCATATGTAACGTAATAAATGATTATTAGTGCGCGTTGGTTTAGTGGTTATTGCAAGGGAAATTGTGACGAGTTCCTGGGTTCGATTCCCTGGTCAGGCAAACTGATTTTGAGTTCTTATCCTTCAGGAATTTCTCAGTACCAACACGAAATATGGATATGAACCCAGTTAATGGACATAGGTTCACCCTATGGTACATAACTGATAGCGAAACGTGAGTGTAGGTACTATAGATAAACCTGTGCCTAACCCGTCGAGTAAAACCTGCGTGATGTTATGTTATAATTTTACAGCTATTAGGTATGATGACAACTTTGTACTTATAAGATTTCGCGACCTTCGTTCTCTTGAAATTATTATAAAAAATATTACTTTCCTTTTTGAATCGGATTTCGTTACCAATTTCAAGCGTGTTACTTTTTTTGCACGGAACCCAAATTCTTATTCCATAATAAAAGTAGCCTTAGGGTCAGCTCACATCGAGACGCGCCGCGACGCGACGCGACGATACTGGAAGAGGCCAGTGATTACGTGCTGTGCCGCGCGCCGCCGCCGCGAGACGCATCGCAACGTCGCGAGGCGCATAGTAAAATCGTTGGCAACACGAGGCCTCGCTGCGCAGCGAGACGCCGCGCGGCGCAGCGGAACGTGTCTACATTCGCCACGAATTCTTCTATTTCTCCATAAATTATGCACCCAAATACTCCTGTGTGATGTCTTCTTTTAATTTTATTTTGGTATTCTTCTTCCTCTTCCTCTTCTGCAAGAAGTCCGAATATAACAAGATCCCAGTCTATCATTATAATTTCACTCAAGCACTCGACCGAACTGCATCAATTCTACACGAAGTTAGGACGGAAATAGTAGAGACAAGTCGCCACGGCAGCCTCGGCTGCGCCTCGCGGCGCGCAGCGCCGCTCTTGCACGCTGCGCGTACCGGCGATGCAGCGCTGCGTCGCGATGATTCGCTCTACGCCGCGAGGCATCACGAGGCGCACGGCAGCGCTGCATGGGGCAACGTATTCTAAATTCTCACAATGAAATGTGTATCTTTTCGTGTAGAAAATAAAGTTGTATTTTGAGTCGCTCTTTTAAAGTGTACGCGCAGCGTCGCGTCGCATCGCGTCTCGGTGTGAGCTGACCCTTAATTACTCCTTATAATATCAGCTATCTGCCAGTAAAAGTCCCGTCGAAATTGGTCCAGCCGTTTCGGAGATCGGCCGAAACAAAAGACAGACAGACAAAAATTAAAAAAAATATGTTTTCGTTATAAATGCCGTATATACTTTCTTTGATTTAATTTTATTTATTTGTACAAATGTACTTAAACGTAGATGATGCCATTATTAGGTACATCAATTACAACTAAGTAAAAAAATACTGCGGGGACAACTATGATCTAACAAGCAGTAATAATTACTTAAAACAACGGTCTTGTCTTTATTACTAGACATTTATTAAAAAGCAAA
Organism: Eurois occulta; assembly: GCA_950022335.1. Lineage (NCBI taxonomy): Eukaryota > Metazoa > Arthropoda > Insecta > Lepidoptera > Noctuidae > Eurois > Eurois occulta. The sequence continues at coordinate 17,777,974 of OX465478.1, forward strand.
CTTTAATTTCGTGTAGGTAGCGCCATCTATCCGATCACCGAAGAACTTGTCTAGTTTCTGTATCAGGCACTCAGGTTGAAAACTTACTATTTCGAGAAACTTTGAAAACAAACTCTTATTCAATGTAAGAAAGCGCCATCTATGCGATCATCTTAGAACTTTTAAGGTATCATTTTTTTAGCTATGTGTGAAAACCCTTCTGGATGAGCTCCGTTTTAGAGCGGGCAGGGTGATCTGTCAGACTCATACTGAACCACACCACGGTGTTTCTCGTCGTGACGTAGACGGCTAGAGTGCGGGGTCGCTTTCGTAATCTTCACAATCACCCTTGCAGTTACCTACAGGCACCAAAGTTAAAGGTCGATCAAACCGCTACCTACGCATGCTACAGACGGATTATGAACCTGTTGCGAACCCGGACCCTGACAGATACTTCTGTCAAAGTTTGACGGCGACCCATTTGTCCGTACACTGTTTTGACCGAACTTTTTAAAACCGATACAGTACAGCAGTGGTATTCATCATTTCAGCCGAAAGACTTCCACTGCTGCATATAGGCCTCCCGGCCTCCCCCAGGAGGTAGTTAACTCTCCATTACCTTTGTCCGCAACAAGCAAGGCTACAGAGTTTTTAAATACCATGGATCAAGGTCGTGAGACGCTGAGGTATATCTCCATCTGATATCCTTGGTTTATTATGTTTGTATTGAAAAGTAGGACATCAAACATAGGTACTTATACCGGAGAGATTCTTATCGTCCCTGTATTTTGATGTACAAACACACAAACCAAGCTACTATAATCTATCAAATTTCTTTAATATATATAACTTTATTGATAAAGCATTAAGTTCAAGGTTGATTGGGATTTGATAGTTTCGAGTAGCTTGCTTAGCATAGCTCTACATACGCACACAAACTCACGCCTTTCTCCATGGGATAAGGCAGACATTAGAGAACCCTCCTCGCTACCATCCATTCATACTCCTTTTGCTTGGTTCACGTTCATAAATCTGGTCATATACTACTTATACACGCACCGGTTGTGAGTAACTAATATGCACCCGAACTTTCTTATTTACCATTAAGGACTGTGTATAATCCCAAATAACTTGGGATAAGGGCAGGAGAATGATGGAAAAGAGCGGTGCAGCTCTCATCAAAATAAAACTATCTAGTGTTATCAGACTTTTCAATTTTGTATCTAACTTTTTTTAAATCATCGCAAGTGTGTCATGAAGCCTTAGGGTGGTAGGAACAGGTCAAATAAAAAACTGGGAACAAAAATCAACAACAATATGTTATTTTTGTCACTTACGTTACATTACATAAAAGTCCATTTAGGTAAAACCGATCGTGTGTTTACATTGACTAAATAAATAACTTGAAATTTTTTACGATTCTCACTAGAATATAAATAGATTGCTATGGACAATTAATTTGAACTCACTATTGGAAAAGTTCACATATTCAAACCCGATATTAAAAAACAATATTTTGCATGGCACAATGTTTAAAAAGTAAGTGACTTTAGTGCACACTATTTTTTGTCAATGTATAAAGAAACTACATTTACTGGGATCAGGGCAATGTAAACCAATTCTTAGATCATTTTTTCACAATGGTTTGGTAGATTAACCACGTGGTTGACCAGCGAATCCACCTTGACCACCAAATCCTCCTGGGCCTCCGAAACCTCCTTGGTTGCCGCCGAAACCTCCTTGATTGCCGCCGTAACCTCCTTGACCGTAACCTCTCTGCCCTCTTCCTCCTTGGCCGAATCCTCCTTGACCAAATCCTCCTTGCTGGCCTCTACCTCCTTGACCGAAGCCTCCTTGATTACCATATCCTCCCTGGCCTCCACCGAAGCCACCCTGGCCCCTGCCTCCTTGACCAAAACCGCCCTGGCCTCTACCCCCTTGGTTTCCAAAACCACCGCCGCCAAATTGTGCGAAGGCCACAGCGAATATGGCCAGCAACACTCCGAAGATTAACAATGTCTGAAAATAATTCAAATACTTATGTTACTTCACCATTAGCGAAACGAATCTATAATAACTTACGCTACGTTAAGATTTTGGTAAACATCTTGAACGTTATGCAAATTGTCGACTGTTTATAACTACTCCATTTGAACACAATATGATACACTTATTTTTTAAATAGGTTTCCTTTATTTACATACTCATCATCTTCCTAGCCATTTTCCAACTATTTTGGAGTCAGCGTCGAGTTTTAGTGTACATGAAGATTTTAGATGAGGATTTTACATGAAGACTTATTTTACCTCCATAACCCAATTAACACTATACTAAGAGTGGGTAGACCAACGGCGTAATGTGTTATCCGAAACACGAAGAGCTTTCCCGGAGACCGCAGTATTTAAGGTGGATGCGCCAATTCCAAATTCAAATTTTCTTAAGTTTTTTTACAATTTGCAGGACAGTGTCAGGTTATTATTGTATTTACAGAATGAATGACTTTTTCATGAAAGATTAATTCAATATGGTTAAATGAACTGAGAGGTTTCTACTGATGATTTTTATTCTGTAAACACATGTTACGGTCGCTGATCATACGAGTATTTTTATTCAACATACAACCTGACACTGACCTGCAAATTGCAAAAAACGTAAGAAAATTTTAATTAACGCCACGAGTTTCTCTTTGGTGTTTCTTTTGCTTGAGGCAGGCTTCCTCTCTCTACCTATTTGAAGAGAATGAACTTGAATCGAACCGAATTAAGCTGTTCCAGAGCGAATGGAATGGAGAATTGGAGAGAGAGATCCCATTCTACATTTACATTGAAATTGTTTATCCGTACCTACGCAAACCAGACCAGGGAAGAAAAGCACAAAATGAAAAACGCCTCTACTCAGCGATGGGTCGAACAAGGCTGCCAAAGATGATGATGATGCTATATAGCCTTATCAATGGATACGCGAAAAGTAATTAGAAAGAATAAAGGCAAGGAGGAGCGTGATCTTTCGGATAATATTAGCCTTTTCAAATCCACGGAACCAATAACCAACCAAAACGGTGTTTGTTGCGCGACAATTGGATAAGTTACCTCCAATACTGTGGGGTCATTTAGATAGCTCAAAGGCACTAAAGGATATATTAATAATGAAAAATGGAAATTGAGAACATAAAGATCAATTATGCAACTACCGACAGCGTACAAGATTTAAATGACGAAGTTTTGCGAATAAGAAATGACTCCATACCAACGACGCGACGTCCACTTGTTGAAATAAAATAAATACAAAACGTGGAGCGTGGCGAGATAGTGGACCCATGTGTTTGTCGCAAGAATACATCAACGACTCGACAAATGAATCAACGAGTATCATATATCCAAATAAATGAAATTGGAATTTCAAAATAGTAACTTTTTTACAGAATGCATATGAAATTATATCTAGCATATGAAATTATGTTTAGACGGTTCCGTCTGTCTGTCGGTTTGTCTGTCTCTCTGTCTGTTTGTTCCGGCTAATCTCCGAAACGGCTGGGCGGATTTAGACGGGACTTTTAATGGCAGATAACTGATATTCTAGGGAGTAACTTAGGCTTTTATTTTAGAAAAAGAATTAGGGTTCCGTTCAAAAAAATTGAAACCCTTGAAACTGTTAACAAAATATAAGTTCATGCGGACGGAAGTCGCTAGTACGTAAAATACGTAAACACAGAAAATGTTAATAATTATGAGTTCATTATTACCTTTGATGATGCCATGGTCGCGCACTAAGTATAACGTAAGACTGCCAAGATGTTTTTTGACTTGTGGTTTATATATCCGCGACACAAAGCAATCAAGAGTTTTTCTATACATACGCTAATTGTATTATCAAATGTAGGTATGTGTGTATGTATCTCAACAATATGATGTTTTTCTAGGAAATACAAATACTGGTGTCATATTTGCGATAATATCGGGCAATAGAGCCTTTTGGGGCAGGGGAAATACCTACTAGATAATGCCATCATGATTACAGCCTGCTTGGCCAAGTGCAAGTCGGACTTCCGGAGGAGATGGATTCCGAACTAGGGATAAAATTAACCTTCGCTTTCACAGTACTTGATTTCATCAGCCGCGAAAATAAGTTTATATTTCTCAATGACACTGATTTGTTACTACGGTTATACCTGAAAACCATCTCATGAACTATTGAAATTAAATAATAAAATCACTTAGAAACAGATTTCTTTTTCATATTAACGAAATTCTTCGAGATCACTCGGCCGATTTACGTAATGCTTTTTTCATTTGGTATAGGAAGTCACATATTTAATAACTTCATTGCATAGATTTTAACTAGAAGATACTAATAAAAAAAAATATGTTTGTTTGGTTGAACGCGATAATCTAAGGAACTACTGGTATGAATTGAAAAAATCTTTCAGTGTTGGATAACCCATTTATTGAGAAAGGCTATAGGCTATATAACATCAAGCAACGATCAATAAGAGAGGAGCATCAGTGAAAAATGTTGCAAAAACGGGGAAAATGTATTCCTTTTGAGAGCTTCAACAAAATAATGATCAAGTATCGCGCGTGCATTTTTATTATGTCTCTCTCTCTTATGTGACGCAAATGAAGTTGTGCGGGGATCAGTTACAAAAATAATGTGGGATATGACAAGTGACAACTAAAAAAACCGACTTCCAAAAAAAAAAACTCTTGAAAGAGGAAAAAACACTATTTTCGGAAGTCGGTGGAAAGTTTATTTTTACATCCTTCGGTTGGATGTATGGGGAGTGCCACCCCTAATCATTATTATTACAGAACCACAATCATCAGTAGTAACTGTCAGTTCAAACATCCGATTCATCTAAGTAATTATCTCACATCATTTGAGGACATCTTATGAATGAATGAGGATTTTATTACCATGTCAGAAGTACCTACTGTAGATAATCTTTTTATGTGTTTCTATATGAATATTCAGCCTATAAAACCGTAACTTTAACTTTTAGGCATTAGTTAATCGTACATTTTTATAATAAGTATCTGTGGAGGCTTGTTATTAGCAACTTAATTATATATTTTTGTTACCTATTATTTTGTTATTAGACTGTAAGCCTTCTTAAAATGAATAAAATAAATAAATAAATAAAATAATGTTTCCTTTGCGGGGATCGTCTCATGGAGAAGACTCTATTAAAGGGAATGCACCACGAGGGCCCAATGCAGGTTGGTAAATGTATGGACTATGCCGGTTTCCTCACGATTTTTTTCTTCCAACGTTTCGAACGGATCGAACGTTTTTTTTCTAACATACGAAGGGCTGGCAGAGGTGTACGCATTAGTACACCAAAATTTTGCCAGTTATGTTTAAGTCCAATGCAATAGGGCATGGTGCTACTGAGTTATTGCGAACTCATCATTCTCTCGCAAAATATATGAAGTATGTATTTTGTGCATGATGTCAAACTTTAATGCAGGAATTAAGATAATAAATAGAATAAATCAATATTTCATTTTCCGATCTTGTATTCTTATACAAGTCTAAAAAATAAAATGAATTAATTTTTAAAAACGAAAAAAGACAGTAGGTAATATACCTAACGTTATTTTACAATACAAGTCCATTTACGTAAAAGCGATCGGTTGTGTTTACATTGACTAAACCAATAACTTGGAAATTTCCCGACTCGTCTGCGGTTATAAACATTTACATGTAAGTACCTAATTTGTACGAAGCCATCGAAAAATTAACTTACTCAAACACGACATCCAAAAATAATATTTTTCATGGCAGACTACGTAAATAATAGTACCTTGTGGAAACTTTTTTGTCAATCAAGCACTACATAATTATTATAAAACAAAGTCCTCCGCCGCGTCTGTCGAGGAAGGTTTTAGTATAAAATTTGACATTTTTTTGTATAGGTACATTGACTAAAACATAATTATATTTGTTGGAGGTGTCGGAAAAAATAAGCCCTTTGAGATATAACAAAATGATGTATGGTGGAATTGTGCATCATAGGTCTACAGAAAAGTCCACGTCGGCATATGTCTATCTCTTAAGGATAACTACTATATCCATTTTAATCTATACATATAATAAATCAGTAGACGTGGCGTTTCTGTACATCGAAAATATTTTGAAAAATAGTAGTAGGGGTGTTAAAGGAGCACAAACAGAACCCATTTCTACCATTTTTAGAATTTTTGTCTGTTTGTCGGTTTGTCGGTTTGTCTGTATGTTTGTGCGCGCATCACGTAAAAACCCCTCATTATATTCAAAATCGAAATATTGAAACATAAGAAGCATTGTTCCGAATAACATTTAGCGTTTATTTCATCAAAATCGACCTACAGACGCAAAAGATATTAATGTTTAAAATTTAGTTAGTAACCTCATACGCGATTTCTATGATACATTTAATTATTTACGTAAATAGGTTTTAGTCGAAGTGTAAAATCAATCAAAATCAAAGCATTTATTTCAAGTAGGCCAGTTACAGGCACTTTTGAATTGTCGAAACAAAGACAACAATGAAATGTAGCTACAGTCCCAGTCACAAGGCATAAAAACTGTGAAAGTACTGTAGTTGCCCATTCCCTAACGTAGATCTGTATGGAGAAGAACGGGCAAGAAACTCCATGGACACTCTTTTAAATCAGAATATTTTACAAAACCTTGGTTACATCATTCATGTTGAGATGGTACATTATGTGAGAGCGATGTAGCAAGATGTGCACGTTAAAAGTGTCCATAGTAAAAACAAAGAAAAGAACAATTCAAAAATAAAGTAATTAATTCAAATAAGCCGTGGCAACCAAGAGATGACCAGTCACAACTGACAGCGTCGTTCACGAACATGACGCATGTATCAGCACCATCCAACTCAACCATTTTGAAGGGAACTAAATGATCCGACACACGCGCCACCATCAGCGAGACATTTGAGTAAGCATGACATACACTTAACCGCCAGGGCATATTCAAGACAAAAAAAAAAAAGTAAAGACGTAGGTTTCCAGCGAATGATAGCTTTCTAGTACATAGTACTCACATAATAATGGGCTATGCGGTTATATAATGCCAAAAGAAATTGAATTTATACAATGCAAAGATAGTTGTACAATCTTCAGCAGCTCCAACAATACTATTTAATGCTATCCATTAATCCATTATGCACCCCTGTCCATGTGGAGCAGGACTAGCATTGAGCCAAGCATTTTTATCAGAGATATAATCGTCCAACTTGTAATATGCTTGCTTACATAGTGTGCGTTTAATGCATGTTTTAAATTGTGTCTCATTCAGTTCAAGAATACTTTGTGGATTTTTATTATAGCATCTCAAACAGTACCCCATGAAAGATGAGTCAACTTTCGCGAGTCTGAAGCCCGGCTGAACTAATTGATCTCTAGTTCTAGTACTGTAATTGTGTCTGTCACCTCTTTTATTAAAAAGATGTAGATTTTTTCTAACGTACATTATGTTTTCGTAGATGTATTGACAATGTACCGTCATGATGTTGATTTCCTTAAACAGTTCCCTTAGAAAATCGCGCCTACGAAGATTATATATGGCTCTGATGGCTCTTTTTTGCAGAATAAATATAGACCCAATGTCTGCAGCCCGTCCCCATAACAGAATGCCATAAGACATTATACTATGAAAGTAACTAAAATAGACCAGTCTAGCGGTATCCACATCAGTAAATTGACGGATTTTTCTAACAGCATACCTATGCTGCTGAACTTAAGCGCCCTGCAAGAGATGTCAAATGAGAACCCCATTGTAGCCTTGAATCAAGCGTAAGCCCCAGGAAAACGGTTTTATCTACGAATTCAAGTTTCTCTTTATTCAATACTACATCACACTCGTTACTTTTAACATTTGGTAAAGCAAATCTTATGCATTTCGTTTTTTTTAGGGTTCCGTACCTCAAAAGGTAAAAACGGAACCCTTATAGGATCACTTTGTTGTCCGTCTGTCTGTCTGTCTGTCTGTCTGTCAAGACCTTTTTTCTCAGGAACGCGTGGAGGTATCAAGCTGAAATTCATATCAAATACTCAAGTCTATGGTCTCTTGGAGCTGTGAAAAAAATCAAACTTCTAAGTCAACGCGATCAAAAGATACTCCCGTTTATGCCGCAAATTTTCGACACTCGCAAGGGAATCAAAACCTACAGGGTACTTCCCGTGAACTCAGAATCTTGAAATTTGGTATGAAGCAACGTCTTATAGCAGAGATATAGGAAAAATTGCGAAAAGTATACATTTTTAGTTATATCATATAATAAAAATATTTTTAATAATTTTACGGAACCCTCGGTGCGCGAGTCTGACTCGCACTTGGCCGGTTTTTTTTTCATTTAATACTAAATTGTTTGCTGTGAACCAATTATGGACCTGAAGTAGGGCATTATTTACGTCATCTAGATTTTGGGCCCATCTATTTATCTTGTAAATTAGGGAAGTGTCATCAGCAAATAAAACCATATTTTGAGGTTGGTTTTTCAATAAATAGGGTAGATCATTTATATATACTAGAAAGAGGAAAGGACCCAATATTGACCCTTGCGGAACCCCCATTTTTACTTTTAAACCCTGTGAATTAACACCATTTATTTGAACATGTTGATGTCTATCACTCAAATAAGATTTAACCAAACTAAGTGCAAGTTTACCTAGTCCGTAATGCTCAAGTTTCAAAAGCAATGTGTCGTGATTTACGCACAGTAGTGTAGTCGGAAATGTCGGAATGGCTGAAAATGAATTTGGTTTTATTTTTCCTTTTGTGTTTACTCTTTGCATGGAAGTAATAAGTACTACGTACAACCCATTACGAAATAAAATCTCTTAAAAAGTTAAAAAATTAAAACACAATTAAAATTTGATAAAATCAACGACGTTGTGTGTGTGCAGCGCCGCAGTCAATTGCTCAGCCACTGCGCAAACCGTGCCGTCACATAACTGTGGTTGTGAATTCGTCGGGCATTGATGCAAATTTGCTTTAGGGTGGCCGCACATTCCATTTCCAAATTGCCACTGAATCTTGCAAGCGAAGGTACCCCGACATGCAACATCACCAAAAACGGAGAAGTCCTTTTGCAGCAGTGGAAGTTAAAACAACGTGGGACGAGTAAACAATGTCGCAGAAGCATTAGAGGCGTTGAACCGCAGCTTGCAAGACATCCGCGGCAACCAGGCCCTGATGGGTGGCGTCGTTCAGCGACTTTAGACCCTGTGGACGGTGAGTAATGGGCTAGCTCGCCGTCCGACCGTCTTATGACGACAGGCCGTGTCGACGGCGCGCTCGTGTTCCATGCGCGCCTCAAAGAGATCAAACCTTCGAATCAAACTCAGCAAAACGGAAGGGGACCCCTGCAAGGGCCGATGCCTGTCGGGGTTGCGAGACTGTTCGGAAGAGATACCACGGCCCTGGATCACAAAGGGCTAAGAAGGAACATGACAAGCACGTTTTTCTCAATTTGTAGGTTAATATAAAAAATAAAGAATGGTTGTGTGAGTGGGCAGTGCTGTCGTCACAGAACGAGTAGGTCAGTAAAATAAACACAAAACATTGATATTGTCGTTGGCGATTCAAAAGTTTACACATCCATAGACACTGTGATGGCTAATGACGATAGTACTGCCTACCCTGTTGAATTTCTCAACTCCGTGGAGTTAAAAGGCGAGGCGTCCCATCAGCTGGAACTTAAAGTTGGCGTTCCAGTTCTGGTGATGCAAAACCTTGATGCAACTAGACTGTGCAACGGTACTAGGCTTCGTATCACAGAGCTGGGCAGTAACATTATAAAAACGGAGCTGCTAAAGGACAGAGCGTTTTAATTCCCCGCATGCCCACTATTTCAAATAACTTGCCATTTCAATTTAAGAAGTTACAATTTCCCTTAAAATTGGTTTTTACAATGACAATCAATCCTAGGGCCAAACCATAAAAGTGACGGGCATTCAATTGTGCATTCCATGCTTTTCAGATGGTCAATTATGTGTTGGTTGCTCAGTGCCCAAAACTTTCACGTGCTTGCGGAAAATAATAAGTCATTTAATGTTGTATACAAAACGATATTAGAATAAATAATGCCCAACAATGCGTGTGATGGTTCACTTTGAAAATAAAGTTATATAGCGCTAAAATAAACGGTTTTTAAGCCATATCGTCGCCATTTAATTTTGTTTGGGACTCCTTTTTGTAGTCATCACCCACATTATCACATTTTTATCAGCCAGTCAGTTCTCACACATCACGCCATGTAATCCCTAAAGGTTTAGGCAGAAGTGTACCTAATTGTACACTCACATTTCGCCAGTTATGTTGGACTCCCATGTGATAGGGGCCGAGCCTATTTCCACCAACTGGGTACAAATCCAAATTCCGTGGCTGGTATTAAGTAATTCCTGATGGAATAACCCAATAACACTATTATTTATAGTATTTTTTTCAATTGCATACATTGTTTAATGTTAAGTGGAAGAGCGGAGTCACACAAGCATCGCCTTGCTCAAAAGGTGATCTCTAAATCATGTGCGTTATAGCTTTATGTAATTAAAGGAAACATTTTTTTTAACACTGCCCGACCCGAACATCGATCCCAGGACCTCATGCTTAGTAGTCGCACTTACGACCACTCGACCAACGAGGCAGTCTCTCACATACATACCAAAATTTCCACGCGAACGAAGTCGCGGGCAACAGCTAGTACTTTAAAAAAGCCGAAAAAAAGCTGGCTGAAATGACATGGCCGGAATTTGTATAGAGCTGTGCCCTTACAAAAAATATTCATGTACATTGACATACAGTACGTCAAATTAAAACTTACAGGTGTGTAATCATAATAGTTTAAGTTTTATGATCAGAGAAGAAGCGAGAGATACTATAAATACGATACAAAAAATGTGCCTAAACATTTTGAATAGCAATGATCATAAATTCCGAAACGAAACAATACGAGAAATGCTATTACCAATGGATTTAAAGGCCGTTTCGTTTATTTGGATACACACTCTTGAAAATAAAAAAGAGAATGCTCATGGAAGTATGGAATCCCGTACCATGCTGCATCAAAATCAAACCTTGTTTTTTATAGACTACACTGATCGTATTAACTCCTACAAAAATTATTTTTGAAAAAAAAACCCGCGTTTCAGAGTTATTTTATAAAATCGAAACTAACCTAAAAAGTAGGTCTATTTTTCGACGCTACCAACGACGTATTTTAACACACATACATTACATTATTGCTCTAAAAACAGCGTAATACACTAATATTAGTAAGAATTACGAGTTAAAGTACCATCCACAGTATGCTTGACTGAAACTCGATTTTATTTTAGACCTTTATATTGCCAATAGTCACTCAGTACAGTACAAATGTCAGATGCCACAGATAAGATAACTATAAACCATAGAGTATAGTAAGTGCTATAAACTAGTCGGGATTAGGGATGTAATCGATAAATCAAAATCTTTAGGCTGAGAAAATCTATTTTGTTGCAAATAGCAATAAACCAAACTAAATCGATTTGGTGTACTGATCTTACTTAATTGTAATTAATTTTAGAGTCCGCTCGACAGACAAGGGTTTGTTCAATTGAAACGGAACGTCATTTATATTCAGTTGAAACGGAACGTCATATAAAGGGAGTAAAACAATATTCATACTTTTAAACTCGAAAAGTATATTTCCAGTTCAAAAATCAAATCCCCGACGCGTAATGCCGTAAAAAAATATGAAACTAATTACTATAATATTTTGGTTTTGAGGCGCGAGACTTTTTGGTACCAACTTTGGTCATTGTCCTTTGAATATATTCATCAAGACGCGCGGCAGGTCGAAAAGTGGTGTCTGCGATAATCGTGAAACCGTTAACTTTTTAAGGACTTTTTGTGACTGTCAAATTGTATTGCTAGGGGGGTACCCCTAGCAATACAATTTGACAGTCACAGGTGTTTTACATACATTTTAGTCTGACCTTCAGGCGTAATTCAGATAGATAGTGTTTGTCTGATGCGTGTATCCAAACGTAGATGCATTTTGTATTGCATTCAATGAAACAAAACCACAAAAAACCTATTAACACACATATTATTTTGAGATTTTTTGTCGCCTGTTCTAGAGATATGTAATTGTTGCGATTAATTTTTATTTATTTTAGAAGTAACTTTAATATAATAATAATTAGTGTACATTACGAATTATGAATTGATTCTGAGGGCAGGATTCGGCCATGTCCTTTGGTACACGGATAGATTATAGCCTGGACTGGTACTGGTTCTCATGGGTTGCGGGAACGGGATCAAAATTTCATACTTTTGGTCGCGATAACCGACATCCACGCGAGCGAAACCGCGGGCATCAGCAAGTTTATGATAAAAGCGCGAGTTAATAGGCTTCTTTTGGGTTAGCTCGTTCCATCGTCGACCTCATCTCTGTCCTCAGGACTAGATTGAGGTCAAGAGTAGGCCCATCAAACATAAAAAATTTAAAAAAAAAAGCTACCAGGGCGGCCGAGCTCCGTTTGGGTGAAAATAGAGAAAACGAATTTTCCCAGTTATGAGACCTAGTTAGATCGATGTATCGCTCTCGTAAACACCTATATTACTCGTAAAACTTTCATCGAAATCATTAGACCCGTTATCGAGAACGTGATTACAAATATTGTTCATATAATGGTACAGGATAGGGTAGTATTTAATATTTTCGCAAAAATGTACAGTCTGTTACATTAGCCTTATATAACAATTTAGGGGAAAATTGTGAAACTACATGGATACCGCTTGCTATAAGTATAACCAAGATATAATATCTAAATATTTGTACGGCTGTTAAGCCGAAAACAGTGAAACTCATAGATGTTAATTACTAATGTTACGTACATATATTCTTGTAAATAAATATATCATTGATCTGAGAATCTGGCGCCCTAGCTAGGTTACACGTTACGGCACGCTAGCTCAGGATCTCACAAGTGGAGGCTGGAGATATATGTATGTAAGTCGGCGACCCAAAGTGTATGTGATGTGTAACGAAAATTATGAATTTTAAACATGGAGGCCACTTTTGGGGGGTAATTTAGAAAATGAAAAAAATAAATAAAAACTATATCGTACGTGTTACTTAACAAATGGCTTATTGTGAGAATCTTAAACAATTGTTTTTATAATTTTAAGATAATTATTTTAGAAGTTATTCAAGAAAATAGGCGAAAATTGACCATTCGCCCCTCCCCCCTTAACACCGAAATTACTGGAGCGAAAATTTGGAAAAAAATACAAAAATAATTCTTGTGGGTCAGCTTACACCTACCCTGTACCTTTAGTACACCCACAAGTTGCCAGTTATGTTTAAGTTCCATGTATTAGGGGGCGAGCCTAGTGCCATCAACCAGGCACGAATCCAGACTCCGGGCTGCTAGTCAGAAATTCCTTACGGACAAACTTTGCCTGACCTGGAAATTGAACCCAGGACTAATATGCTCAGGAGAACTACAAAAACAGACCATTACATCAGGACAAGAAAAGTCAGCAGAGTTAGGAAGAAGGCAGGAATTACCACCTATAACGTTACTGCCAACTACCGGCTTGACGGAAAACCCAATAACACTCTGACACATAAAAATAAAGAAGGTACAAGTATATTACCTTGGATGATGCCATGGTCACGAACTAAGTATAACGTATGAATGCCAAAATACTTTTCCTTTGTGGTTTATATATCCACAGCAGTTCAAGACGTTTCTGTAGATATGCTAATTGTCTTATTCAAATGTAATTGTTTCTGAAAAAAATATGTATATTCTAGAAAATGCATCTGTACAAACTTATTGTTCGACTTTTCGTGTGCACAATGACTCCTATCAATAAATAGCCATTTTTACCCGTGCCGACGATTAGCGAAAAAAGAGTAGAGCTAGAAACTAAACACAAGTTGTTTGTTAGTACGTATCACTGACAATGGGGATACGAGTCAGATACAGGCTGAATTTTCTAAGTGGGCGTGGATGACCAAATACGAAACTATGAGGAATAGCGAAAAATGCTCATCACTGAATCATTATATTATATTTTTGAAAAATCAATATTCTTAGCCAGGAATCGAACCCATTGATTTTGGAAAAAAAACCAAACACTGTATTACACCATTCAATAGTGTCGCTAATAAGGATCAAATTCTGGGAAGTAATGACATACGGAAAACTAAAGGAAAGAGCTCATTTTTGATAAAAACATAACAGTATGCAAATAGAATAGTTAGTAGGTGGTAGGTATACAGGACGTAGGTAGGCATCCCTCGAAATTCTCGTCTCCACGATAATAAATTTTAAGATATTTTAAGTGTTTATATTAAAGTGTTATGAAGTATTTAAACCAATGTAAAAATTCGTATGCCGCGTCTAGCGGCGGATATGTCCTAAACCATACTATTTTATTTAACAACTTTGTTTCTGTCGTCATCATCTGCCTAGCCTTTTCCCAACTATGTTGAGGTCGGCTTCCAGTCTAACCGGATGCAGCTGAATAACAGTATTTTACCATGGTGCCACTGCCTACCTGACCTCCACAGCCCAGTTAGCGCTAGATAATACGATACCCCTTGGTAAGACTGATTGTCAGACTTTCGGGTCACTGACTACCTGTAACGACTGTCAAAGATCTACAAATGACCGCCGGGACCAACGGCTTAACGTGCTTTCCAAGGCACGGAGGAAACTCGGTATGTAATGGGTGGTCACCCATCCACGGACCGTGCTTATCTAGGAAGCACCTAAGCTAAAGATCGACCCGAGTGGCTGTTCTTATTTAGCCACGAGCTCCTTGAGAACTTTGTGCCTGCCGTATCATACGAATAAATGTCTTTGTCTTTGTCAATGCAAGTTCTCGTCTGAGATGGTCTTTTGAAGAAAGAGTCACACAGATTTGAGTGGACTTGTCCAGTCAGTGCACTGTGCAAGCATGTGTTAAGCACTACTCGGAACTTAAGGAGCTCAATGATCCGACGAACAATACCAAGGAAAGGACATTTGGGTAGGCCGCATAAAGAACTCAATCTATAACTGCAATATTCAAAGAAGTACCTGTTATTAGGAGTAAGGAGGTTTTTTTCTTAACATAGAACCTCTTGCTGATGTCAGGAGTCTATATTTAATAGTCAGGGGTGTGATAAACGCGGGCCTGTGGACGGTGAGTAATGGGCTAGCTCGCCGTCCGGTCCGTCTTATGACGACAGGCCGTGTCGACGGCGCGTTCGTTTTCCTCGCGCGCCTCTAAGAGATGTCAGCAAACAGCAGGCCCGCAAGGGCCGATGCCTGCCAGGGCTGCGGGACTGTTCGAAAGAGATACCGCGGCCCTGGAACATAGGGCAAAAGAAGGAACATGGATGGGCATGGATTTAGTAAGTAAAAGTCCCTTCCGCTCCGCCCAGAGCGGGAGGAGTCATTTGATGATTTACCATCCCAAAAAAAGGGTGTGATAAAAGGGTGATTTTTGTATTCGTGAAACTTCCTCCAAAAGATAGAAATTAAATTAGAAATTAATAATAGTTAGCAATATTTTATAATAATTTCACGAAGACGAAGATCGCGGAGCACGGCTAGTAAGAAAAAAAAATAAAAAAAAGTGGGAAAAAATGCAATAACAATATTTTATTTACGACACTTTGTAAGAAAAAAAAGTAAGAAGGAAAATACATTTAATTACGCTAAACATGACGCATAATAAAAATAATAAGTAAAGTGAAAATATTCGTCACATTTTATTACATAAGTACAAGTCCGTTTAGGTAAAAGTTACCAGTGTTTACATTGACAAAATAAACAATTTTTAAATGTAGTAGGTACTCATTGAAAGAAAATGAATATACGTTTTGAATTGAGAACCACCTCCTTTTCTTCGTCGCTGAAAAAGGTAACTTACTCAAACGCCACTTTCAAAAAAGAATATTTTACATGGCAGACTGCTTAAATAATAACTTATAATGGATACTTTTTTTTTCAATTTTGACGAAATAACCAAGGGCAATGTAAAGAAAATCGGATTCTTTATTCTTTTTTCTTAGGTCATCATTTCAAAACAGTATATCTGATTAGCCACCGAAACCTTGATTGAAGCCCATTCCTCCTTGGCGTCCCATACCGCCGCCTCGGTTCATCCCGCCACCGCGCATTCCTCCTCGATTCATTCCTCCACCGCCCATGCCACCTCGATTCATCCGTCCCATTCCTCCCTGGCGACCAAATTGTGCGAGGGCCCCAGCGAATATGGCCAGCAACACTACGAAGATTAAAAATATCTGAAAACAATACAATTTTGATAATTTTAAAATCTTTTCGTTCGCTGTGTCTTCTCTGACTGACTGGAACTGCTTTTATAGTGGCTTCGACAGTGGCTTGACTGGTCGCTCTAAGTCGTAAGTGCAGGTGGAGTTGCACAAAGGGGAGGACAACAGATGGCCATTTAAAATAGTCTTGTTAAACGAATATTTTTTGGTAATAATCTTTGAACACGACATGTGGTACTTATTGTTTTTGCATGCAATGGTTTACCTATTTATAATGGGTGTAAAAATACTCTAAACAAAGCCGAAAAGCACTTGTTCTCCCCGTCATTGCCATATTTTTTTTTGTTCTGGACCACACCTGGGAATCTTCTAGTTACGAAGATATTAGAGGTCAATGTTCCAACTTTTTCAAGAGTTATTTTTAAGATGCAAGTTCTTAATGTTACTTTACTTTAAATACCTCCATGAGCCCTGCACTGTCAATTCATCCATCAGCACAATGCTTTGATTGTGTTACACCTACCGTAAAACGTGCCTTTCCACCACAAAAAAAAGTCGTTTCCCAGCACTATTTTTTGAGTAGAGTAGAGTTCGTAGAGTTACTTAGTTTGATATATATAATGCTTTGTTGACGGCACATCTTATATATTCGAAAAGCCATGTTGGCTTTTCGAATATATAAGAGTATTATATGATAAATGCAATCCCGTGGGACAATTACCGCACTCCACACGGGCGAAGCCGCGGGCATAAGCTAATAGGAAATATTAATGAGAGCACTTACGAAATAGTAAGAAAACGTGACAATTCGCCAGTTATGTTTAAAACTCCTATGTTCTAGGGGGCGACCCTATTACTATCAATCGGGCACAAATCCGGACACAAAGAAAAAAACTTTGCCTAACCTGGGAATCAAACCCAGGACCTTATGTAGTAACGCTTGCGGAAACCACACTAGACCACAGAGGCAGTTCCTACATTAGGAAATGAAGAGTTGACAGAATTGGGAAGAAGGCAGGAATGCCAAACCTAAAGTGTTTCTGCCAAATGGTTTAGAGTTAAGAACCAGTAAAATTCCTAATGGAAAAACCCAATAACACTTAATAACACACTGATAATTATTCAAATTTAATAAGCACGAGTACATTACCTTGGATGATGCCATGGTTGTGAATTATGTGCGGCGTAAGACTGCCAAGAATGTTTTTCCTTGTGTTTTATATACCCGCGATACAAATCACTGCAATCAAGTGTTTTTCTGTAGGGTAGAGACGGTATCAGTGAGTAATAAAGAACAGGACATGCAGCGTATCCCATCGTTACTTTGAAGAACCACCCCACATTTACACTCCAGGGCAGAGTCATCTAGGGAGAGAACCTCACGTCCCAGCCGCCGCGGGAGAAGCACCGGGCGTCGGGGGCCACGTGGTGGCTCTCGGCCACCGTAGGCGCGGGCCTGTGGACGGCGAGTAATGGGCTAGCTCGCCGTCCGTCCGTCTTATGATGACAGGCCGTGTCGACGGCGTGTTCGTGTTCCAACTTCCACGCGCGCCTCAAAGAGATGTCAGCAAACATGGGGGGCCCGCAAGGGCCGATGCTTGCCAGGGACTGCGGGACTGTTCGAAAGAGATACCGCGGCCCTGGAACATAAAGGGCAAAAGAAGGAACATGGATGGTTTTTAGTCAGTAAAAGTCTGACACTCCCTTCCGCTCCGCCGAGAGCGGGAGGAGTCATTTGATGATTTCCCATACCAAAAAAATAAAGGGCAGAGTCATCTATGAATCTCCACCTGAATAGGTTCTCCTTACTGCGGCCTGGGTCCGGAGTCTATTTATATATTTCTAAGTAAGCCATGGCACAGCCATGTCCATGTTGCTGATAATACAAAATATTTGATGTCACACAAACTTACATGCACATATGAAACGACAACACATAGGTGTACGATTCGGGTTAGTCATTTCCTATGGAGAAGAACCGGTCAGAATCGTCATGGTTACTTTGAAAGTGTTTAATTATGTTACAGTTTTAAGGCACAAATAGGTTGGGTAGGGAAACACCTTCTCGCCACAGCCTGAGTTTTTATTAGAATACTAGCTGCCCAGCGCTACTTCGTTCGCGTGCATGGTGTCCTACCCCTTACCCTACCCTACTCCTACTCTACTCCAACACTACTCCTAGCCTACTCCTACACTACTCCTACCCTACTCCTACCCTACTCCTAACCTACTCCTACCCTACTCCTACACTACTCCTACCCTACTCCTACACTACTCCTACCATACTCCTAACCTACTCCTGCACTACTCCTACCCTACTCCTAACCTACTCCTACCCTACTCCTAACCTACTCCTAACCTACTCCTACCCTACTCCTACACTACTCCTAACCTAATCCTACCAAAAAAAAGGTATCCTAGTGTTGTTTTTAGACTTCTACAGGCAATTTTTTAATTATTTTTTTTTTTTTCGCCGTAAAAACCATCCTTGAACTTCAACGAACATTTAAAAAAAAGAATTGGCCAAATTGGTCCAGGCGTTGTTGAGTTATGCGCTTACCAACACATTTTGCGATTCATTTTTATATTATAGATATAGATTGATAGATATGATTGAATTTGAAAAAAAAAAAAATTGGCCAAATTGGTCCAGGCGTTGTTGAGTTATGCGCTTACCAACACATTTTGCGATTCATTTTTATATTATAGATTCGCCAGTGAGCAGGGGACGCACACTTTTAAAAACTGTTGCAGCTGTTCAACCTTTGCAGCACAAATAATGTTATTATGTAAAGGGTGTCGTTTGTCCGAAACCATTTTGGTTCTGCAAACTTCTTGAGGCGTAATTCCTGCCAGTCGTTACAGTGGTTGGTCGGTTTGACAGAACAGTTATGATCGCCGACGTGTCATTCAAAACTTGGGATGGGCTGAACGACTCTACAAAGGAAACACGAATTCACCTGGAAAATGATAGTGCCCGCGCCACCTCAGTTGTACGCATAACGTGAAGTGAAACACCCCACTTCGACAAGACTAGTCGTTGTAGAAGATTATTGCGAGCGTGCACTTTCTGCTTGAAGTTGTTGCAGTTCTTGCTAAATGTGTAAATACCTGTCTAGAATAACACGAATTTTTTTTTGGAAAGTTGCTATACTCGATGGACACTCCACCCCGAACGATGTTAAGTTTGCGGCTCGCCTCTCTATAGCGAAGATGGAATATAGCCCGACTGCGTTTTGCTCGGATTGGGCTTGAGTCAGTTAGCGAAGTAGTACCTACGTGGCTAATGGCGCAATTAAACTTGGTCGTTAGCCCAAATTCGATTACCTCTGGAATTCTGAAAACTTCATTCAAACTGCTCGTAGTGTAATTAATGTATTAAGGTGATCGAATTTGAGTAAAGTCTTTCGAGCACCCGAATACGGGCTAACGACCAAGAAGTGTGCGCCATCAGTCACCTAAAACGTCTGACAAATAGGCTTCGACCTCGCCAAAGGTGGTGATGGTGAAAATACATTAGTTACAACTAAATGCTTGTCTTATTTGCATCTTCCTAACCCAATACCTTGACAAGTTCCAGGTTCCAGCCCTTCAAAAAAGAAGTGAGCCACTTTTACCGCCTCCACCCTACAAAATTATATAATTATCTTATCAAATGGGGTTCTCCATAATTAGATGTTTTTCTAGGAAATGCACATAGAGGTGCATCCTGTGCAAACTTACTTCTCGACTTTTTGCAAAATTATACCTTTCGATATTACCTAGATCCCTGTCCCACCGCCAATCAGCGAAAAGTGAAAACACGAGTAATTCCAAAAACGATACAAGTAAGTAGAAAGTAGGTTTTCGTCGGCATGGGCAGTATGCGATCAACAATGAATACAATATCCCATTAAAATAGATGGACAAATTTTAACACAGCGTTCAGTACGTCTAACCAAAGATATCCAAGCAAAAAAAACACTGATTAAAGTAATTTAATTTTGACCTAAAATAATAAATTACCGGCACTCTAGAAAAACAAAATCACTTTAATCAATATTTTTTTTGCTTGAATATCTTTGGTAATCGTTAATTTAGAATTTGACAATTAAGTATGACTCTTAACTTCTTTATTATATCTATGCTTAACACACTACTAAAGTTCCTAAACATAATAATGTAATAAATATATATAATTCAATTATGATTCGAAAGACAGCATCTATTATCATAAGAACATTAGGTATTGTTGTTTTCCTCGGGAACAGTACTTTTTTTCGGGATGATCGGTTCAGTGGTTTAGGTGTGAAAAGGTAACAAAGAAACTTACTTTCGCATTTATAATATTATAAGTTAGGATAAGGAAAATAGGATAGGATTAGCTGTACCCGGCGGCATACGTTGCAATGCCACGAAAAGTGAGAAAGTTAAGTAATTTGGTTTTTTGATTTGAACCTTCGCGGGCGTGCACTAAAGAACCCACCACAGTTTCATCACAATCGGATCAGTAGTTTAGTAACCCATAGAGGACAAACATAAAAACATTCATTTTTATTTATACAGATTTGTATATTCTGGGCGACCGACAAATCGCAGTGTCCGAGTTCCGTCCGATATGCGAAGGCCTAACTTATCGGCATGTGTGATGCTCTTTATCGACGCCACACTCAATGTTAATTATCTTGTTATCCACGGTGGATTATCATCGACTTACGTTGTACACTTTGTTCGAGCAACGTACAATAGGTATCGCTATAATTGATCACGATAGATTCAAGGGGGCCTCCCTGGAGAGTAATTATCGGTTGAAATCTCCTGCTAACTTTTTACCAGCAGATTGCATAAATAAGTTTAAGACAGAAAAAAAATAAATGAAACTCCCTCGATAAAATGTGACCTTTTTTAACTTAACACATGTATACCAGAGAGAAAAAAAAATGGAACTAGAGAGGTGTCAAGGGACACCCGGATGGAACGAAGTTCCTTTCGATGAAGTAGTGAAGGAATTGTAAAAAAAAAAATTGGCACAAAAAAAAATCAATCAATGCAATCATATTAAAGTAAGACGTCGGAGCAGCTGTTATTT
The DNA here is from genome assembly GCA_950022335.1 of Eurois occulta. NCBI lineage: Eukaryota > Metazoa > Arthropoda > Insecta > Lepidoptera > Noctuidae > Eurois > Eurois occulta. The sequence goes on from OX465478.1 coordinate 17,799,309, forward strand.
GGCCAAGAGCTGTCGTGGCTAAAATAATAACAGCAGCTCGGGTCGATCTTTAAGTAAAGTTTGTAGATCTTTGACAGTCGTTACAGGTAGTCAGTGACCCGAAAGTCTGAAAAGCAGTTTTACAGGCGTCAAAACCGTGCGAAGCAGGGGTTACTACGAGTAATCTAATATATAGAAGGATGCGTTTCTGCCAGAGATGTGCGAGGTAGCTAGGCGGTGCGCGAGGAAAAATATCACCAAGATGATAACTTCATTATACCAGCGTTGGTGAAAGAGAGAAATTGCGGAGCTGGGTAGGAACATACAAAAAACGACAAATCGATGCAAGTGATCTTTCCAAAACAATGGTGGGAACTAGAGCTAAGGAGTACGCATCTGGTACCTACGCATAATATCCTCATACCTCTCGACTACACACAGTTTCACAGCTTCGCTACGCATTTTCGCACAGCTTTGGTGAAAACTATCACACCGATGCACAGGTGCCGCTACACATCTTCGCATCACGTAGGAACCTCACACATCGCTGGTGAAGAACTATCCTAAATGTTGTTATACAACAATCAATTGTATAATTGCCAAGAATCCAATCTTAAAACAGATTTCACGGCTATTTTAGATCACGAAAGTGACCAAGTAAACAGAATTAAACCCAAATTCAGTATAAACTCGTATAATAAATTTAAGAACGATAACATCACTCGTAGCGTTAAATATAATAACATTGAACAACATTGGCATAAACATGCGCCCGCGCATCGGACGCTTCTTCTGTATCAACGGCGCGTGCTACATGCCGTCGATTTCACGCGCTGGATCTTTTTCAGAAGGATCTGTAAAGAATAGAAAGGCTTTGTGAATAGTCTAGGAAGTTGGAATCCAGAGTATGTCCACAGATGTCACTATTTTAGACAATCCACAGGACCAGTCACCAGAAATGTGTCCCACGAAAAAGTTTTGTAGTGCAAAAGACACGAGTTACATCTAAAGGTGCTCTCTTTGACGCTGCGATTGTGGTTTTCCAGGAATTCCGATCCAGGAAAACTTGAAAGGCTCCTAAGGGCTCTGTGTTTTTTCTAGACCTTAAGCTTTAGTTAGAAAATAGGTCAAGGCTGTTAGCGACCAGTGTGATAGCAACATGCAAGTGAAAGTTATGATAGATCAGACGGCCGATATTTTACGACATCACATACTTTTATGTAGATGGGGGCATGATGCTACGCGTCAGTAACGCTTAGGATTCTGCCTTTTCTGAAAATAGAGATGGGAAGAAGATTAAATCTTCCCGTATTATGGGTAAAGAAAGCCAAAAATATGTTTATGAATCTTGAAAGCGATTAGAGATACTATAGAGAGTAGTCTAGATTCTAGACTATTCTTTCCCTTCACCCAAGAAGTTTCTAGACTCTTGAAACATCTGGGGTTGAGATCCATAGAGCAAACTTTGACTCATCATATCTCATGCCAAATGCATAGCATAAACCGAAAATGAACCTTATCCGTATAACTTAAGTCACAGTCTTAAGAAACACTTGTCAGTCGCTCCTAAGAATACGTATGTATGTACATTAACTTAATACGAATAAAGTTTTCATATGAAACACTGATGTAATTAGCCTGAGTAAAGTCTAACAACGCTTTAAAGATGTCAGCTTGAGTGCTCCTAACGATCACTATATATTAATCAAGATGTACTCGTAGTTCTACAAGTACAGAAACACAAAACACTTACCATATTGTCATGATCAATCTTCTTCTGCTGATTCTTACGGCACACTGCAGCAGAAGGCACAGGTCTACGGGGTACTTCCTGATCTCTTGCCGGTATAGAGCTTTTCCTCACATTACGGGCGCTCAAGATCTTCGCCAGCAGGATATGGTTGTGTCTCTCGATCTCCCGAAGACGTTCGTTCGTGAAAGACATGTTGACTCGCTTGGATTTAGTGCCGGAGACCGACCTGGAATTCGGAGATCGTAGATGTAGCTTTTTTTGTGTTTTACAAAAATAAGCACGAAAACCAAGCGAGGAATGTTCTAGAACCAAAAATTCGAATTCGTAACATCCACCAAAACGTACTTGGCCTGCGTAGTGGATTTCGGCCCACATCCTCACCCAGAGAGGTGGTCTGAGTCATTTTTTTTACCTGGATTGGTCCCCATAGAAGTTTTTGATCAGTATTAGAAACAGGATCGATTGGCATCAATAAAATGTTTCGTGTAAAATGGCTATTTTCTTGCTAGATGTAATTTTTTTTTTAAATCTGTGAATGGGGATCAACATTTCGCGAAAAATTATGGATAGTGTCCTAAGACCATTCCGCTGAAAGTTTCCACCCTATATGTACCCTGTGTAAACTCTGTCGATACTTCGATAGACGGGGTGTCTATAGGTTTTATAGAGTTCTTGAAAAATTATAAGTATAGGACTTCCTAAAATTATAAAATATTTGCTTCTGAAGCGGTAAAAATTGAGTTTCATTAAATTTATTTCAAATTCTTCTTCCCTTTTGCAAGTAGTGATCAAAATTGACCAAACAAATTAGTAGATTTTGAGGAGACCATGGCGCCTTATAAAGAGAGAACAAGGCTTAAATAGAGTTGTGAAATACAATAAATAAGTAAGTATACCTACTCTAAAAACAAAGTTGTCTTTTGCGTTTATAATTACAGAACTGTTCATAGATACCAAACCAGAAGGAACCCTAGAAGTGATTGCCATGTAATTAACTGTCAATATTGACAAAAACAACAACTTACCCAAAACTGGTAGACCTCCCGGATACGGAGCAAGGTGGCTTACAAGTAATGGAAGACCCACTTTTAGTTAATTTAACGGAAGACCTCGCAGTGGGCTCTCGGCTAGTATCAATAGACTTCGGTAAAGACTTAACAGAATCATTAGGCTCTTCCTCATCCTCACTATTTTTGTCTTCATCCTCACTTTTATCGTCCTCAAATTCGTCGGAATACCCGTCCTCCTCATTGTAAACCTCAGAAACTTCATGTTCGGACTCGGAGCCTTCGTAGACGCAGGATTCTACGCAAATGTTTGGTCTTTTCACTCCGTCGACTATAGAGCCCATTTCAGATAGGTCCTTCGAGAGATCATCAACTTCGTTATTATTCTCCTCCTTGTATCGTTTCGATTTCATCTGTTTACAGTCCCCGGAGGAAAATTCGGTGTCGATATAGTTCAGTTGTACGTTTTTCTCTCGGCGTGCCATTGTGGAAGCGTGCAAGTACTGTGGGCTGCTAAAAGAAGGAATTAGCTTACCTACAGGTGCTTGTTTACGTAGCGAGTTTATAGGTAAAATAGTGTGCCTCAATGTCTAGTGGAACTAATTACTGAATCAACCTTGACGGGTTCTAGACCAGACGTAAATATTTACAATTTTTCACGGTAATGTTCTGCGTTTGTGAACGTAAGAAGAGCACGAGATATAAGAGCTTCCGCTGTGTGTGTAGTCTGCAGAGTAAAGTAGGTAATTTATGATTGTCACGTGTTGCTCCATGTGCCACCTTGCACTGCCAATTTAGTATATCGGCAGTGCCATGTGGTCCTTTTGTTATTTACATTGTCTGTTAGCTGCTACAGCCTGATGGTAGTCTATCAGCCAAAATACTTAATGTAGGACCAAAGTAACATAATTTATTTTTAAAATAGTATTTACTTATTACGATACTGTTAGAAACACAAGAAGAAAACAACATACCACGCGTGAAAAGTCACACAGTTAACAAAATATCCAACCAAGAGTTAGATAAAGCGCCTACCAATAAACTTATACCAAATTGTTTATCTACTAGTCACTACTCTATTTAAAAAAGTAAAGTCAATGTAATCAACGAATCTCTGATTATTATTTAAAAATTGTTAAAAATTGTTTTCAATGAAGCACTAGCAATGAGGTTATATAATACTAGAGGAGCAGTGTCCTACTAACAACTCTTAGAAAAACGTAGCCACTTACGAATTTAAAGTCGTAGCTTTGAAACGGATACATAAATTATGTCATCTGTCAAAATAATATGTTTGTCTCATTTCTTCTACCGTCAAACTATGACATTGGAAAGAGCCAAGACATTGTTATCGGACGAACGGGCAGAGTTGCCAATGATCAACATAATTTCCCCAGAATGACTGAAGGTATTTATTGAATCAATTACTATGAAAGGTTGTATTATGTATCTTTCAATTGAGAATTAAAGAAATGGATGAATGGATGGATTATGTAGGTACTCAAAGGAAGAAAAAAATGCGTAAACGTAAATATTTTATTTCAAGACTATTAAGATTGTGTAAAATAACTATTGTTCAAAATGGTTTTTTTTATCTTGTTTATTATATTACAATCTAGCCTAATAAGGCTAATAAGCAATTTTAATCTAACTTAATTTTCTAAAAGTAAAATTATATCAAAGAGAACGTCCATTGCGTTTACTTGTCACTTTGTTCTTGTGTCCATATAAATAGATAAGGTCTGTTTTGTAGAGCAGGATTTTGTTAGGAACTGACAACGCGGAATGCCTTTCTAGTGACCAGTTCATGCATCTGTAACGAATTATTATATTAAAATATTAATAAGAATAATTATATTAAAATACCTTTGTTTAATCCAAACAGACTATAATAATAATTAAGACTTACAGGAACATACTTTCGTCATTCACTAAACTCCCAAGTCTCTGGCAAAATAAAAATCGTTTTTACTGGTAACACTGATGACAATAAAAATGTTTAAAAATTTGACTTCGTTTCGTCATGTTTTTTTGGTTAATCTGAAGAAAATTTAGCTAACTTACCTGTGAAATGTAACACCGCATGTTTTATTCATCTTTTGAGACCGTGACATACAAATTTTAACCGCACATTTCCCCATTTTGTAATTTTTTTAGTTTTAAGCAATCGCTCACTTGACGTCAACTTGACAACTGAAGTCAGATAAGGCTGTGGCCATCTACGACCCGGCAACGCTTTGGCGGCGAGCACTGCTGATCTAGTACTATATAACATCATTGAGCACTAGTATGAAATAAATAATTAGTATTGCAAATTAAAATGAAGCTCTGAAAACAACAACAAAAGACGTGTGTCAAAATTATCTTGTTTTTAGAATCTTACAAATGTCGTTTCAAAGACCATACACTGCCAGTATCTCGTCCTCTTTTCTTTTACTAGAAACTCTTTCTTGCATTAAACCCTTGATTTGAGAAATAATTTAATTAAACAAAACTTACAAAAAATCGATTATGTCCTTAGCAACAGCTAAACAAATGTCGCGCGGTTCGGCCGATTTTGCGTTCCGTTTCCATGGAACAACTCCGGTATACGCAGCTTATGTTTAGGATAAAAATCTGCTTGCTGCTATAATGATTTATATCGAAACACAATAAAACGATTACTTAGAGATAATTAGATAATAAAATTATTTAGTGCATAATAGAAGTGTAGTTACAATCGCGACAGGAGTAGTACAATTTTTAATTCCATTGAGTCGAGAATATCTTCTATTTTTCGGTCGATGTTGACATTTTGTGTTAGTCATTCACTCACTCGTTCACATAAAAGGTACCTTTGGATGTGGGAATTCGTGTGTGCGATAATGATTTTTTGATAAATTCCGTGTTATTTAGTTAGATTGTAACAAATTTATCATTTAAAATGGTGACTATAATAAAGAACCAATTACTAAAACACTTATCGAGGTAAGTACGCCCTTTAATTTTCTAGAATACGTCTCTTGTTCTATAGATTTATTGCTGTGATATTAATTTAATTAATTTTCAGTGATTAGAGCTTACAGGCCTTTGGTTTAACATGTACGCAATTTAGATATGCTTTCGATGTATGAAACAAACGTAATTATCTTGGCACACATGTCGTCCTTTGTTTGATTTATTTATGTATTGTTATCGTACTTAGCTATGTATTCAACAATGTTTTGTGCAAGCTGTAAAATTCAAAAGAACAGACCTATCAGTAAAATTTCTTGCTCTATTTGAATCTGAAAAAGGTACTAAGAACAATAAAAAATAACCATTACCCTGAAAATATTCCTTAGTTTTTAAAAATGAATATTTCTTTGGCAATTAATTCATAGTAGAATCTCAAATCGTAAAAGCGCGACAAACTGACGTGTAAAGTTAGGTAGCAGTCGGTCAAATTCGTTAGTCTTGAGCTACACATGTTGATGTACTATAGTAAATTATGTATTGGTTTCAAGGGGAATACAAGACCTTGAAAATTTCATGAAACATCTTGTTTACATTAGTCTGCATTGTAATGTTTGTTAATGTTTCTTTTTATTAATGTATTTTTTCCTTAAACATAATTGTTTTGAAAAACGCAACTTTAATATGTTTTCTTGATGAACTATGTACAAAATATAGCTAAGCATGATCAATCCATTTATAAACATTTTCATAAAAAAAATGGTTTAAATCATTGGGGAAATAATTTCCAAAAGCTTTCACTTCTGTGTCATAAAAATATTTTTTCCAAATCTGAATGTAGGTAGTTGACATTTCTTTAAATACTGTTGATCAGTTTCTAAAAAAATAGAAACACTTATTAATTAATAAGTATTGAAAATAAACTCATTTAAAAGAAATTGATCATAGGTAAGTAATTGTTTATTTGTTTGGCTAGTGTAGTTTACTTCATTGTACACTAAAATTGTTAGACAGCTCTTTCAATATTTTTATTTTCTTATCAACCTGTATTGGTCCCGCAGCTGTGCAAAGGTTACCCATGAATCACAATTATAAATAGTAATATATTATAAGTTGCTCTACTTGTTCCTAATAAAAAAAAAAATACCATAACAAGCATTTTAGCATAGAGGGACGTATTAAGTAACCGGAACACTAGAATAAAATGTTGCAAATTTTCAACTTTGTTTACAATAACAATAATTCATTATTAACACATTTTGTTTCCTTAGTAACATAATGTGGCTCAATTTCTTATCACATATCCCAAATTTATTCTACCAATTTAAACAGCTTACAAATTTACAAAAATACTGATATGAAACCGACTTTTAGTCACAGTTGTCCGTATTTATGCAAAATGGAACCACACGACAAATTTAGGTTTTTAGTTTTTTTGAAGAATCCTTATTTAAAAGTGGTCTAAAGTCTTATACAAAAAAGAACCACGTGATTTTTCCCTTGGAAACAAGGTATACTAAAAGCAGAATAGAACCAACAGCACCAACAAACATTACATATAAAGCAAAACCGAACCACAGCCCAACGGGACTCGATTGTTCAAAAAAATAAACGATATTACTACTATGCAATTTTATACAAAACAGATCCACGCATACTTAGTACCATTATACATTATACATTTTTTATTATTAACAATTATTTTTAATACACCAAATGGAACCAAGTTTCTGTGGTATCGTTCTGCGTAAAACAAATTCATAATTTAATTGCTTATCTTTTTTGCTAAATGGAACCACAAGCATTCGATTCTATCATGTGTAAATAAATATTGTAAAACAGTAGAACCACTAGTATGTGATTTCATTAAGCGTGTAAAGTTTTGAAACCCATCATCGCTCAAAGGTACCAAATGACGTGACTTGTTACATGCCTTTCATCAGTTTCATCTAAAAACAATGAAATATTTACTTTATTCCATTGCATCTATGGCTCAAAGTGTAATAACTCAAAGTTTCAAAATAAAACGTCAAACATCTGTCAAAATAGGTGACATTCAACGAATTATTTCGAATGCGTGACGACCTTTTTTTTTCTCTACGAAGAAAGTTCTTATGTTTTGGTTAATTTCTTTTAAAATTAAGTGTGAACATGTTGAGTAGAGGCAAGCAATTGGTAAATATAGCATTGGAGACGAACACCGAAGATAATAATGAAGATACAATAGGTAAGTCATTTTATTTAATGCATTTAAGTACCTACTTAATGAATCTGAGATGTACGCTTTAACCGTTTTGATTAATTCCCGATTGTGGAGTGATTTTAAAAAGATTGTGCAACAAGAGGAATCCATTGTAATAAAATTGGAGCGATACATCTACTTACTCGTATTATAACGAAACTATAGTTATTTATCTCACGAAGGTGGGTTACGTGACTTTTATGACGTCGAAATAAGAGTCATTTTGTTACGATTCATCTGCCTTCGTGAGATGAAACTACCATACCGTATTTTAAAATATTAGACTGACGGAAGTACCGGGATTTTGTATTTTTTTTTATATGTCGATGGTTTAGGACAAATATTTTATTATTTCTTTGATTTTATTACTCTCGAGGCCACTGTTTTGTGCGGTGGTCGCCCCAGCCCACGAAATTCAAAATTTAAACAATGTTTATCAAATTTTTTGCTAGGTTTGGTCACTGTAGCGCAAGATTTTTATACACAGCGCATGTACAATATACTTTCTAAAGTAACATAAGGCCGTGTCCCCACTAGGCGAAATTTGTGCCCGATGTCGCCCGATGGCTCATCACCGTCTGGCAACGTCGTCACCCGATGTTTCCGAGGACACACAATGCTCGACAAATGTCGCCTAGTGGGGACACTGCTTTATAAGAACAAATAATATTTTGCTGTTGCCATACACATATGGTTTTTTAATTTATTTAAAGTTTTTTTTCTTTTTTTGTTACAGCAAAAGGTAACGAAGAAGAACCTGGTACGTCGGAGCCTCTGGAGAAGCTTTCTTCACCTTCAAGCAATGTTTTAACTTCGCCAGATCGCTTAGAAGAATATTCCTCGCCGATATTAGAACTGCTCGAAAACTTGTCCCCCTTCAAAAGTCCTGACTATATATCAGATTCATCAGAGGATGGTACTATAATAGTTGCTGGCGGCAAGAAAATGAGGTTGCCTGATGGGAAATCGAGGCGCACTATCGTAGAAGAGTCTGCTTCTGAAGGCGAAAGTACAGCGAAATCACCAGTGTTTATACCATGTTCTGATGAAGATACTGTGAGCTCCTGTTCGCGGCAGACCAGCTGTCATCTTGACGGAACATTTAGTTCCTCTATGGCCATCAGGAAAGCCAGTATCACCAGCGAAACTAGCCGATATTCAGTCCATACTACATCTCATTCCACAAGATGCACAAAGTTTTTATAATAGTCTCATTTGTGATGATGCAATAGAAGACGACATAGATGCTCTAGACATGGTGGATTTCGAAATCCAATTTGATGATAACGTCGACTAAACGCTCTCTGTATGTTGTTTTATATTTTTTTGTGAATTAAAGCTTTATTACGATAATATAAATACATAGTTACATTTATATTAGCAAATCCCTTGGTTGTGGTTCTTTTTTGTATATGAGAAATTCTATAAATTACTAAATATAAAAAGGAACCACATGCACATTTTCTTAATTATCTAGAAAGTTTAATAGTATTCAGAGCAAATTTAAATACACATACATAAATAAGTTATTTATCAATAAATTTAAATTAAATAAATAGTAATTTTACATCATCTAAAAGAGCTGCACATGTTTTTGTAAATCCTTTAATATCTCAGAAGTGCGCGTTTGCTGGATGGTTCTTTTTTGCATAAATACGGACAGTTAGGGATTGCAAAAACCGAATTTGTTTTACATCCGAATTTCTGTATTCTTATCCGATTAGTTGATTTCATAAAACTGAAATAGGGTAAATTATTCAATATCTGCATTTATTCACTCAATTCACAGCATGACAGAATAAAATAAACTAAAATAATCAACAAAACTTTGGCCATCAGTCATTTTTCACGTTATAAATTTACATAATCATAACATAAACCGTACTAAAATTTTAGATAATTAAAGTAACATAACATAAACTTAAGATTATTAAGGTACCCTCCTTTTTTATAAAAATGCAGTCTCAGGAAAAAAGTTTAACGTAAGTCAGTTACAAATAAGAATAAAGAATAACTCAAAATTATATTACTATTCTATCTAGTCAGTCATCTTCTTTAAAAAACGAGATCCTTAAAAGATGAACGCGTCAAATGTCTCATCGTTTAGGCTCGATCTTATTTTATTACAGAACATGCCAGTAGTAGAAATTCTATTTCGCGCCAAATTCGCTCAAGCAATGCTACACCTAATCCTACCAATTCAAATATTGTTCGGATTTGCGCATAAGAGTAGGTAATATCGATCTACCGATTACTTACAATGAAATTTTGTGGATAAATACAAATGTTAAAATCAGTTTTGACTGAAATCCGAAAAAGTCGAATTTGTGTCTTAAAAACCGGATTTAAAAAAGTTAGGAAAAGCCGGATTTTTCAGTTATTTTCGAATTTCGAAGAATCTGAATTGCCATCCCTAGTCACAGTTGTCTTTAGGTAGATGTCTGGCGAAAAATAAAAAAAACTAGAGAGGTGTCAAGGGACACCCGGATGGAACGAAGAGCCTCCTTTCGATGAAGTAGTGAAGGAATTGTAAAAAAAAAATTGGCACAAAAAAAACCACCACCACCAGTTGTGTCAGCCAATGGCTTAATTACCAAGAGCCTCAAACAATAGTTGAGGACTATAGGAATTGTTACTCCTGGAGATGGCTCATATTGTTCGGAGGTTCCTTTTTCTGGAGCCATGACCCCCGGTAGCTTGTACCTTGTACTGGCTTCTAATTTGTACAGGAATATTTAAAAATGTAAAAAGTAAGAAAAAATAATGAATGTATCATAATGACAATAATTAGACAGAAAATAAGTGAAAAAAAAACATAAAACCAATTTTTGTGACTTTTATGAGGTACCGAAAAGCTGAAATGTGAATCCTGTTTTATTAAAACAAGGTTGTTATAAAAACCACTCGACTATGCACTCAATTAACCCACCAGTTATAAAAACAGAAAAACACAAAAAACAAAACAAACCCAACAGAAATCCTGTTTTTTAGAATAGGTACGATTTCTCATCATTCTGTTTTCATTAATTAGTATAAACTGTATGAATAATAAAACATGGGAGACGAAGTATACATATAAGTTAAATTATTCAAAAACAAAGTTTGCAATGTACTTCTATGAATTATTTTGTAATACCAGGAAAAAAAATGGGATTTCCTTGTTGACAGAGTTTTAATTTACTTACTGGAAATTTTCCATCTAAAATAAGATTTAAAAAAACTTTAAATAAACGAAACGACGACGAACTTTAAAAAAACTTTTAATAACTAATCCCTAACTGATTTGCGTATATTGGCCCACTGCTGGGCAAAGGACTACTTGCCATTCTTCGAAAAAGTATTTATTTATTTGTCAAAGTATGGACAGACATCCCCTCACAAAAACTCAAAAACCGGCCAAGTGCGAGTCGGACTCGCGCACGAAGGGTTCCGTACCATTATCTATAAAAACGGCAAAAATATCATGTCTGTTGTATGGGAGCCCCCACTTAAATGTATTTCTATTATGTTTTTTAGTATTTGTTGTTATAGCGGAAATACATCATCTGTGAAAATTTCAACTGTCTATCATGGTTCATGTTATGAGATACAGCCTGGTGACAGACGGACATACAGACAGACAGGCAGCGGAGTCTTAGTAATAGGGTCCCGTTTTACCCTTTGGGTACGGAACCCTAAAAACGCTCAGTATCATCTACATCTAGGCTGTTTTGTGTCACTGATTAGTCAAAACCCTCCCAAGAGAGTGAGAGAGTCACCTACCTTTACATGGTCTTTTGAAAAAAATCCTATCCACATTATTTATTTCCCCACGAAAATTGTACCAGTCCACTGCTCTATTTGGTATTTAAAATTTCTCTCTTCTACCAGGTTCACAAAGAATCTGTCACCAGAACAGATCTCCCTCTCAGCGTTGCGAGGGTCCGGTGAGCTGCAGGACTTGACTTTGGATGAGGAGCTTCTGACTGACCTCCTAGAACTGCCAGGATGGGTCAGGCTCACGTCTGCTAAGTGCAACCGAGCTTCATTCAGGATACAATGGACCAAGCTGAAGACTGTGCCCATTGTGTTGGTAAGTTTCACAGATAATTTTTCCATTTACATGACTACCAAAAAAAAAATTTGCTTGCGGAACTACGCAGACAATTAAAAAATCTACCATTATTTTCAAGTAACTTCAGCTGGCTAAGGGCCTAACGGCCGCTGGTAATAATGTATAGTCACTTGTAATTTAATTAAAATCTTTCTTGACATTACTCACAAACATCAGTGTAGCCTGTACTAAGAGTTCCTGGTTCACAAGAGCCAGAATGAGAAAATTATGTGTTTAGAAAGTATTTTTATTGGTTTTATCGTCATTAAATATCGATAACCAGCACGTCTGCGGAGTTTGTCTAGCTAGTTTAAATTGACCATGTATAACTGTTATATTCCTTTTTCACTTTTTTTAAACTTTGACCCACACGGAATTTTTCCTGTATCGTGTGTGCGTTTACAAACATATTAACTCACATACATTGGACAAACAGACCCGGAAACAACTACCTGTAGGTCATACAAATATTTGTTGCGTGCGGGGATCGAACCCGTGACTCGCAGCGCAGCAGCCAATCGCTCAGGCATTGCGCCTACCGTGCCGTCCTGACCTTGCTTAAGGTGGCCGCGCCAGGGTTGCCCGCGAAAATCAATTTTTCTTACGTTTTTTGCAATTTGCAGGTCAGTGTCAGGTTGTATGTTGATGAAAATATGATCGCGACCGTAACAAATATGGCTTAAAACAGTTATAAGAACTTAAGAGAGTTGTATTGATTATTTTCATGGTTAATAGTTCTGGAGCTACATACGTGTTGCGGTCGCGAATCATATTTTGCTTCACATACAGCCTGAAACTGACCTGCAAATTGCAAAAAATCTAAGAAAATTTGAATTTCGCGGGTTAACCTGGCGCTTCCAGCTTAAGCCATAACTTGGGTATCTACCGGGTTATCATTGGAACTAGGCAGTACCTACATGCCGCTTGCCGGCGCGATCTTTACCATGATATACCTCTGTGTCCTTGAAAACCAAACAATGTCCCTAAATTCAAAACAAAATCTAGTAGTCATTATTTTATTAATAAATAAAAAGTGTTTTTAAATAACTTGTTGTGAATAAACCATTCACGCAAACCGTGACAGAAAATTTATCGTTATATTATAAATTCGTTGACCGACTGCCGTTATCGGTTTTTATCTTAACAATCATATAAACAGTTATCAACAATGTCAAACGTTCTATATTATAAACAATCGCTCGTTGGGATGAGGTCCTGGGTTGCATTCCCAGGTGGTCATATTGGGCCTGGATTTGGCCTTGTTGGTAGCAATAGATAGGCTCACCCCTATTACATGGGACTTAACAGGCTAGCGAAATGTTGAGTACATACATGTACTATTCGGTTCACCTCTGTTAAACCCTTCAGAGATTACTGGCGTGATGTTATGTTATGATCATGTATGTAGCTTGAAGGTATGCAGTAATAATCCGGTAGATACCCAAGTCAGGACGGCACGGTTGGCGCAGTGGCTGAGCGATTGACATGCTGTTGCGGGTTCGATTCCCGCACGGTACAAATATTTGTATGGCCTACAGATAGTTGTTCCGGGTTTGGCTGTTTGTGTATGTGAGTTTAAATGTTTGTAAACGCACCCACGATGCAGGAGAAATTCCTAGTGCGGGGCAACGTTTTTCAAAAAATAAACACAAATGTATTGTATCACAGAGTTCTACCATAGCGCAGGACATAACGTCACAAGTTTTTATTATTATTTGTTGTTTTATTATTTATAGTTAATACACACATTTTTTTTTTTTTTTGTACAGAGATTGTGTTTTTTTGTGTAAGGTTTAACCTTTCTTAAAAGCCACGAACCCCTCTACGAGTGCTCAAACTATTTCTTTACGGACTGCCCAATTCTTTGTTGAGCGAGCAATTGGTTTAAATAAGATCAATGTTTCTATCAATAAGTTCTTATTATGTTACTATTCCGCGAAGTTCTACAATAATAAAATGTAGAAGTTTCAAGTATGAAGTAATACGTATGCGAGAAAACCATTAATTATTATTATTATTCTATAATAACTGCAATACCCACTAGAAAAACTTCAAAGGTTGAATACTTTATTATTAATAATGTAGCGACCATGAAGTGCCATGAACGTTGATGCGACTAAGATCTAAGATAAATCGACAATACAAATTACTTTGTCAAATTAACAATGTTACCCTTAGATGCAGAAGACATACTTGTCATAGATATAATACTAATTATCTCCAGTAACTCGTTTTAATATATAATTACGAGCTACAATGTAGCGTCTGCTTATTAATTTTCTACAGCAATATGTTATTAAAATACCTAGGTTCTGAAGTGAATCGGTCTCGTTGCTATTTTTAACGACTACTTCATGAAACTAATTTCTAGACTGTCCCTGGCACTGAGAAATGTTGATTCAGGAAAATTATTTAGATTTTTTATAAAATTACACTTTTATAAAGCCGAGGAGCTCGTGCGTAAATAATGACAGCTGCCCGGGTCAGGTAAGCCGCGGTTGCCTAGGTTGGTCCGTGGATGGGAACGACTCATTAGTTCATTACATACCGAGTTTTCTCCGTGCCTCGGAAAGCACGTTAAGCCATTGGTCCCGGCTGTCATTCGTAGATCTTTGACAGTCGTTATATGTAGTCAGTGGCTCGAATGTCAGACAACCAGTCTTACCAAAGGGTATCGTATTACCTAGCGCTAACTGGGTTGTGGAGGTCAGATAGGCAGTCGCTCCATGTGAAATACTGATACCTATTCAGCTGCATCCGGTTTGACTGGGAGCCGACCCCAACATAGTTGGGAAAAGGCTAGGCAGATGATACTTTTATAAAACCTTCTTAAATAAGTATTACTACCTAATATATTTTCAATGTAAATTAAGTGTGAGAGCAATGTACTTATTCAGACCAAGTACACCTAGTTCCAAGTTCATGAATAAAAAGGTGTCTGAATTTTAATGCGCTCTGGGACCGAAATCTACAAAAAGATGTTACTTAGCACGTATTAACTAAATGTTATTCTTGTCGTATAAATGTCCAAATAAACGATGAGACGAGGACATGTCTGAGTCAAAGCGTGTGCTAAGAAACGTTGATAGATCTCGAGCTAAGGCAAGCGCTGAACTCGAATTTCAAACTACATGGAGAGCATTTTGTTACCGCTAATTAAGTAAATTATTTACTCCACCAAATGAGCGATCACTAATCAAACACGCTATTATGGCATGGTCTACGTAGTCAGCTCTCATTTGTTATCTATTCTTCTATAATAATATTATAAAGAGCTAAATTTGTTTGTAAGATTGTATGTAGGGGGTAATTTCCGGAACTAATGATCCAATTCTTATTTAAAAAAAAACACCGGTGGGAAGATACATTACTCGTGGGTGTTATAGGCTATAAATTATATTTATATCATGCATATTAGCCGAGCTATCACACTTTTTGCGGACGAAGTCGCGGGCGAAGTGCTCATCATCTGCCTAGCCTTTTCTTGGGGTCGGCTCCCAGTCTAACCGGATGCAGCTGGATACCAGTATTTTACATGGAGCGAGCCTATCTGACCTCCACAAACCAGCTAGTACTGGGTAATACGATATCCTTGGTAAGGCTGGTTGTCACACTTTCGGGCCACTGACTACCTGTAACGACTGTCAAAGATCCATAAATGACAGCCGGGACCAACGGCTTAACGTGCTTTCCGAGGCACGGAGGAAACTCGGTATGTAATGGGTGGTCACCCGTCCACAGACCAACCTAGGCAAGCACGGCTTAACCTAAAGATCGACCCGAGCGGCTGTTATTGTTTAACCACGTGCTCCTCGCGGGCGAAGTGCTATTAGTCAATAATTAAATTGAATTTCACTATCTAACACATAATAGTCATGTAGTTCTAAACATTTTAGTTTATCTAGCAACTTTACTATCAGTCGTGATGTGATGTATCAGGGAACTTTTGTTCTATCATAACTTTGCTCTCTGCTATTTCCCAACAAGGGAAAGTTGTTAAAACAATCAAAACCGCTAACAACAGCAAACAGCTAGCCTGTTTATTCTACACTACTTAGCTGTTGCCCGAGACCTTGGTTCGCGTGAATTATTGTATAAACAAATATAACTCCCCTTTTTTAATCTGATTTTATTACCATAAAAATTTAAGGGTTTTAATTTTTTTACACGAATCTCTAATTACTTTTCGTAATATATCAGCTATCTGCCAGTGAAAGTCCCGTCAAAATCGATCCAGCCGTTCCAGAGATTAGCCGGAACAGACAGACAAAAATTAAAAAAAAAAAATATTTTGGTATATGTACCATAAATACATTCATAAGCATGACACTTAAATTTTATTTATTTGTATAGATGTACTACCGAGTTCACTGACGGTCTTCCACTTTCCACCCATATGCCCTAAGTAAGAAGGTGGTCCACATTAGCCCTGGGTCGAAGCTACTGGAAGTCATGGGGAGAGGCCTTTGCCCAGCAGTGGGTTGACGCAGGTTAACAGTATTAGTAATAAGGTTGAAAAGTGGTCGACCGTCAGTGGACTGGGGAGTACGTCATATGTTGGCTTGCTACTGCATATGGTTCTCTGGCGAGGGCAGCCTTTAACCTATCAGAATCAGAATCTTTATTTGTCAACATAGGTAATTACAGAGCGTGAATGTGTTTTTTTTTTTTTTTTTTCTTTTTTTTTTTTTTTGGTATGGCCTCTCGCAGCGCAACAACTCGCTAAGGTTGAAGCTGCTTAACCGGACAATCCTGCTTAACCGGACAATCCAGAGCGTGTGTGTGTGTGTGTGTGTGTGAGTATTTGAGGGCCCGGGTTACTTGAGAATAATATGATGAATCATCCTTTTCTCCGTCGTCTCCGTTCTTTTCGTCCTTTTATGATGAATGCAGGTGCAAAAGTAAGCGAAGTGAACAGCTGAATCGACCCTGAAAACGCACTTTGTCGAGGTGTGCGAACATAAATGTTTGGAGGTCATCAAACCATTTCAGGTTTTCAGTTATTTGAATTAACACCTGTAACAGTTCCCGCTCACCCACTTGTGGAACGGGTCTTCCTTTTACCAGGCAGTACTGAGTCAGTTATTTATTCTACTTACATAAAATTACGCCTGTAACCCCCGAAGAGTTAGGCAGAGGTTTACCTAATATAGTAACACCCACGTTTCGCCAGTTATCCCATTTGATAGGGCGCGAGGCTATTGCCATCAACCGGGCACAAATCCGGACTCCGTGGCTTCTACTGAGAAATTTCTGAAGAAAAACCCAATAACACTGTCTGACCTGGAAACCGAACCCAGGACCTCGTGCTCAGGATTTGAGCTTGTGACCACTAGACCAACGTGGCAGTCTATTCGTTGTTTATTCTACTTACAAATGTCACTATAATAAATGCTCCATTGAAAAAACAATTCGAAATTCAAAAACATCTACATTTATCCATTATTTCCTTTTGCTCTAGATAATTCGTTACACAAACAGAGATTTCGATTAACATCGTTAATATAAAACGTACATCCTTTATTCCTGTATCAAAATGTTGTTACCCTGTACCTTTGTCGGAAACGGATTACGTTTCCAACAAACCCCCGAAGGCTTATGTGATCATTATACGTAGGACCTATTTATTTTTGTATCAAACGTATGTTCCCGGGCCTTTTTTTAAATCGATTATTAATCCGTGAGTAAATAAAGAAAAAACCGGCCAAGTGGGAGTAGGACTCGCACACGAAGGCTTCCGTACCATATCTATAAAAACTGCAAAAAAAAAATCATGCCTGTTGTATGGGAGCCCCACTTAATTTTTTTTTTCTGTTTTTTTAGTATTATGTTGTTATAGCGGCAACAGAAATATATCATCTGTGAAAATTTCAACTGTCTAACTGTCACGGTTCATGAGATACAGCCTGTTGACAGACGAACAGACAGACTTAGTAATAGGGTCCCGTTTTACCCTTTGGGTACGGAACCTTAAAAATAATCATGTAAGTACGAAAAGCCGCCAGTGGCGAATGTTATGACTAGATGTATGAACGTGGACGAGGTTAGAGGAGCATCTTAGGCGTTCTATAGTTTCTGCCTACCCCTATAGGAAATAGGCTTGAATTTATGTAAGTTTAGATCAAAATCAAAGCATTTATTTCAAGTAGGCCCGTTACAGGCACTTTTGAACTGTCGAAACAAAGACTACAATGAAATGTAGCTACAGTCCCAGTCACAAGGCATAAACACTGTGAAAGTACTGTGGTTGCCCATTCCCTAACGTAGATCTCTATGGAGAAGAACGGGCAAGAAACTCCATGGACACTCTTTTGGACTCTCATCAGACCAAACAGCATAGAACAAGAGGTGTGACAATAAACTTTTCGGTTTTCGGTAACTTATGTCAATCCAGTGCCTACGTTTTTGGCATTTCCTCCTAGGTCCTCGCAAAATGAGCAATACTTTCTTAATATTCTTGATATTTTAGTATGGATAGACATTCGAAAGAATGTTCTATGGTTCATCATTCTCCTGCCCTTATCCCAATTTACTATTTGGGGTCGCCGCAGCATGTCTGCTTCTTCCATACTTCTCTATTACTCATCATCTCATCCGACACCTCCTTTCGTGCCATATCATCCTTCACACAGTCCATCCATCGTTTCTTTGGTCTTCCTCTACCGTTATACCCATCCACAGTCATACTTAACACTTTCGTCACGACCTTTTTCTCATTATATTTTTCTCATATCCCTGGTTACATACAAAAATAATTTGATAGTTGGGGAATAGAATGTTCATTCACTCGTTTAGTCTAAATCTAAACCGACCTTTAAACAGAGTTTATTATAAATTTTATTATTGTTTCCTGATGTTACTAAAATAATCATGTTATCAAAAAAACATTGTTGATAAGCATATTTATACTATGCCATATTTGAACATATAGATTAAACTATACTACCTTTTCGAAATTACATGAACAAAATAGTGATTTTGGTACTTCGTCTTTTCAAAATTCAGACTGATCGACGTCTATCATGTAGAATCTAGTCTAAACTAACACATAACATAACGCCGTATAATCCCCGAAAGGTTATTCAGAAGCTAACAAGTACATCCACATTTCGCCAGTTATGTTTAAGTCCCATATAATAGGGGGCGAGCCTATTGCCATCACCCGGGCACAAATCTGAACTCCATGGCTGCTACTGAGAAATTACTGATGGTAAAACCCTATAACAGTTTGCCCCACCCGGGAATCGAACCCAGGACCTCATGCTCAGCAGTCGCTCTTGCGACCACTAGATGACTCAACGAGGCAGTCAATCTAGTCGTAAGTCATTGTGATTTCAGTGGTGTTTGGTTCTTCTTGCTGGCACGAGTCTTACTACTATTATAAATGCGAATGTTTGTGAGAATGGTTGGATGGATGTTTGTTACTCTGTCACGCAAATTTACTGAACGGATTTCGAAAGCAATAAGCTAGTATTTTATGTCTTGTTCGCCCAGAAATTCGCCAGTTCCACGGCGTCGTCGGTGAGTGTTGCAGTAGGCAAGCTTTAAACACACGGAATATAGCTTTACAAAAATTGGAACGAATGCCACCATCTTTTCTTTTGTCAAAACAGTTTCACAAAACATTTAATTAATGTTTACAAATAGCGCCTCCTATCAAGGTCATTGATAAGAGCCTTGTAGTACTACGTACGTACATTTTTAAATTACATTACGTCTGCCAGCTACCAGTTTGTATACGTCATTAATTTGTGTTGTTCTAGTTTCGTGTCGAATTTCATATTCAGTATTGAACTAGCAGGATCCTATGTGTTATTTTGTTTTTTAATCAGCCTTTAATGTCCTACTGCTGGGCAAAGGCCTTACCATATCGTTGGCCATATCTTTCCAGATACACATTTTATGTGCCACCTCGAATAAGCGCATGCACTGTGTGTCCAGTACTATCCAGGTCATCTCGCTACCTCTTTCTTTCGCGTTCTGTTGTTGCACTTATATTAAATTGAATGTGTACATCAGCATTGGTGTAACATAAATCATCTTCCTGCCCTTGTCGCATTCTACTTTGGTTCGGCAACACGTTTTCTTCTTCCATTCTCCCTTGTCAGACGTCACGACATAATTTACTCCTTTCTACTTCATATCATTCCTCACACAATCCATCCATCTTTTCTTTGGCCTTCCTCTCCCTCTTCATCCATCAACATTCATGTCCATCACTCTTTTAGTCACATGCGTTTCAACTCTCCACCATTTGTGTAACATACATAATATATGTAGTTAGGTATTATTCATCAGATCCCAGACTACATATAAATAAATATTTTAATTAACGATCGCGACAAGTATCGCTGATTGAACGTCACCTCCCATAGTTCCACTAATTAGATTATGCAAAACGCATTTACGTTTGACTAATCTAATGTTAATATGATTAACTGTACAGAGCGTTGTATTATGGTTTAATATTACATTAAGTAGCAGAATAAATGACATTATGAAACACTATCTGTACGTTGCAATGCAGCTTTTTCTACCTACTCCTTGCGTTTTTACTACTCTTCACCTACCCTACCTACCGACTACCTACTGAATACCTACCTATTTCCGGGATCAAAGTAGCCCATGTGTTAATCCAGAATATAAGCTACCTAGATACCAAATTTTATCCAAATCCATCAAGCGTTTGAGCGTGAAGGAGTAATAAACAGACACACATACAAACTTTCGCCTTTATAATATTAGTGTGATTATTTGATTTTATGCATCGGATTTAGTTCACAATTTCAAGGGTTTTAATTCTTTGCACGGAACCCTAATCCTTTTTCTAAAATAAAAGTAGCCTAAGTTACTCTTTATAACATCAGCTATCTGCCACTAAAAGAGATTAGCCGGACAAACAGACAGACAGACAGCCAAATTAAAACAAACGTTTAACTGATATACATAAGTTATTTTTATACTTTCATAAGCATTCAGTAACAAGCTGTTATTTAGAATTAGCTGTTTCCCGACCTTCGTTCGCGTGAAATGATTATATTATAAAAATAATATAATATGACTCTATCTAATTTTGTTACCAATTTCAAGGGTTTTTTTTTTTCACGGAACCCTAATTTTTATTCTAAAATAAAAGCTTTAGTTACTCCTTACGACATCAGCTATCTGCCAGTAAAGTCCCGTCAAAATCGGTCCAGCCGTTTCGGAGATTAGCCGGAACAAACAACAAAATTTGTAGAAACAAATTGAAAAAATGTGTTTTTGTTTTATATTATATATATGTTACGGCTAAAGATGGGTGTCAACATAAACTTAAAATTAGCCGGCTAAACTCCGACGTCAGGGGCACCCCGAGGTTCGGTTAGTTAGGTTCCTGTAAACCTTGCAGACAGAAATAGGAGCCCCGCGCAGCGGGGATCCGTCGACCTGCTGATGGAAACGCTAACCCTAGACGGTCGACGACAGGGGCACCCCGAGGTTCGGTTAGTTAGGTTCCCTGACGTCGGAGTTTAGCCGGCCAATCTTAAGTTTATGTTGACACCCATCTTTAGCCGTAACATATACATTCAGTAAAAAGCTGTTAATTTGGTATTACAAACAGACACTTCAATTTTATTTATTTGTAAAAATGGGCATATTAAATGGCACACCGCCTCTAGCAAAGTGGACGCCTGTATCGCAGTCCCAGCTGTGAGGTTATTGACTTATTATGCTAAAATACCCTTTATTTGCTATTTGATAATTCGGCAATCTATGAGTAATTTACGCGATGCAATACTGATAATATATCGATCGATACTGCCATGTTTGTCAATGCCTATAGCCGTTCTAAGGGGACCACGCCCTTTCCTGGCTTTTTAGTACGTTTATCTGCTTATGATAAATGATAATTTATTTTGTAATTAAGAACACATGTATATTTTAACAAACTCTATGAGGCCGGTTTTTTCTATCTGCCTACTCTGAGAAAAAACAGTCGAAACAAACTCTGAAGGTCACTATCTGTTTTGAGGTCCAGACATTTTTTATTTTTATTAATCGATTAAAAACACAATCACCAGCATCACCACAATCACAAATTTATATCCTGTTCATCGAATCTATCTGAACGATAAACTGAAATCATATTTAAGCATAGTTTTAATGACTTGATGTGTTTTTAATGGGCGCCCATTACTTAGTAATATCTTTATTTACCATTAATATAGCAAGCACATCGTGTTCATAAAATTTCAGTATTTTAGACTGTCCTCACCACGAACGAAGGCTATCCCTGTCAATCAAATCTGTATGTCATTCTCTTTAGAACCCATGAACATCATCTTCCTAGCCTTTTCCCAACTATGTTAGGATCGGCTTCCAGTCTCACCAGATGCAGCTGAACACCAGTACTTTACATGGAGCGACTGCCTATCTGACCTCCATAACCCAGTTAGTACTGGGTAATACGATACCCCTTGATAAGACTGATTGTCAGAGTACCAGGCTTCTGGCTACCTGTAACGACTGTCAAAGATTTACAAATGGCAACCGGGACCAACGGCATAACTTGCGAGATCCCTTCTAAAACTCGATATACCATATTAACGTACCTACGGGTACCTACTTCACTTGTATTAATTAATTTGCAAAACTATTCCAGTGCAATATTAATGAGTTTCCAACGAAGTACACAGGTGATTTCTAAGTAGAAGGGTACTGACTAAGGTGTCTTATCCGTTCTATTTGCGCATCGGTCTCGTTTTCGCCTTAATTCAGTTAACCTGATTTACTCCAGTGAACTTTTAACTAAGTGGGAAGACGCCGAGCTTGCTATTTACGCTACTGAAAATTTAGGGGAAAATCTATAAACAGGAAGTTGGTGTCTTTGGTGTTCTGAGCTAGTTGATTAACCTATAGTAGAGCAAGATCCCAGGGCCGCCAGACATTACTTATTTTTTTTATTAACAAAATGTGTGCGAGTAGTGTTGGTAAGTTTGTACCTACTGCAGAATTTTCAGTGTTGATTATTAATTTTAAACAATATTCTCTGTAACATATATACATACATCGTGTAACGGAAGGGGGACAGTTTTGTAAGGGAGGCCCAAAAAAAATTTGGCCCTCCCTTACAAAACTGACTACCAGCTGATTGATTTACATTTGGGAGGGCCAAATTTTTTTTTCATATTTCGGCCTATGTTCTTTGGGGAAAGTTGTTGAGTTTCATGAGCACATTCACCTCCTTCAGGGTTGATACCCCCCTTCCGTTACACGCTGTATATAAATCGGCTAACTCAGGCTTTAAGAAAAAAAAT
Source organism: Eurois occulta (assembly GCA_950022335.1). Taxonomy (NCBI): domain Eukaryota; kingdom Metazoa; phylum Arthropoda; class Insecta; order Lepidoptera; family Noctuidae; genus Eurois; species Eurois occulta. The sequence continues at coordinate 17,822,614 of OX465478.1, forward strand.
TGTATTATTTTGAAGCAACTTAAGCACCTGACATCTAAAAATTAGCCGTCAGCACGATTTAGCAGGTTTGCGTACGTTCACAGCCGAATATTCGGTGCCACACATTTTGTTAATCAGAAAATAAGTAAGGTATGGCCGACCCGAGGTACAGAGCCGGGGGGTAACTCCGCTGCCGCGGCATATTGTCGCGCGGCGGACAGACCTCCGCCGTGATCTCATGGCGACATGGAGAGAGCGACTATCGCAACCCCGTTCAGGGCACGCCACGATAGTGGCGGTAAGTCCCCTCTTTGAGGAGTGGCTAGGGAGGCGCCACGGCGCCCTCACCTTCCGCCTGACGCAGGTCCTCACCGGACACGGGTGCTTCGGGAGGTACCTGCACCGAATCGGGCGGGAGGAAACGTCCGGATGCTACAATTGCGAGGATCGACCGGAGGACACGGTGGAGCACACCGTGGAGGTCTGCTCTGCTTGGGCGGAGCACCGCCGTGTCCTCGTAGCGGCGATTGGCGGCGGCGACCTCTCGCGTCCGGCCCTGGTTCAAGCCATGGTCCGGGGCGAGAGGGAATGGGAAGCCGTCGCCTGCCGAAGCAGTCATGCTAGCGAAGGAGGCGGCGGAACGTGAGAGGGAGAGAACCTCCTCACGTCCCAGCCGCCGCGGGAGAAGCACCGGGCGTCGGGGGCCACGCCGTGATGGCTCTCGGCCACCGTAGGCGCGGGCCTGTGGACGGCGAGTAATGGGCTAGCTCGCCGTCCGTCCGTCGTATGACGACGGGCAGGCCGTGTCGACGGCGCGTTCGTGTTCCACGCGCGCCTCAAAGAGATGTCAGCAAACGGGAGGGGCCCGCAAGGGCCGGTGCCTGCCAGGGCTGCGGGACTGTTCGAAAGAGATACCGCGGCCCTGGAACATAAAGGGCCAATGAAGGAACATGGGTGTTTTTTAGTCAGTAAGAGTCTGACACTCCCTTCCGCTCCGCCCAGAGCGGGAGGAGTCATTTGATGATTTCTCACCCCCCAAAAAAAAAAAAAAAAAGGTATGGCCGACCCTGACGTGCGAGTGCAATAAATACTTTTTTTTTTCTTTCATTCTTATTTTCTTTCTATCGCAGTCTACTGCTAAACATAGGCCCCAGTTTCACCAAATCAACCTGTGTCCCAGCCACCTGTTCGCCGCGGGCCTGTGGACGGTGAGTAATGGGCTAGCTTGCCTTCCGCCAGCGGTATGACGACAGGCCGTGTCGACGGAGCGTTCGTGTTCCACACGCGCCTCAAAGAGATGTCAGCTAACAGGAAGGGGTCAAGTTCCGATCCCTGCCGGGGCTGCAGGACTATTCGAAAGAGATACCGCGGCCCTGGAATACAAAGGGCAAAGAAGGAACATGGATAGGTTTCAGCCAGTACAAGTCTGACGCTCCCTTCCGCTCCGCCCAGAGCGGGAGGGGTCATTTGATGATTTCCCATCCGAAAAAAAAAAGAAAAAAGCCACCTGTTCGCCAAGCTTAGCGTGGGAAGCCCCTGGGTAGTGGATCGACGTCCTTAAAAAGGTGGTTTAGTTGAGTTGAGTTATACTAGTATTCAATGACAAAAGCAAATCCTCTGGTCTGCGGTCAGCCCGATGCGTTACAAAGCTCAACTATTTATTACACTCATTGCCTTCCTTATTCTGTATAGTTATGTACGATCTTCTGACGATATAATCTCTAAGTTATTAGCAGTACCTACGTTACTACGTGTCAATGCCAACGCGCGTTATTAAAACAATGCTGCCTAAACCTAACTATGTACTAACTACGTTAGACTGCGAACGCTATGTTGCATGATAATGCACTGTTCTACGCTTCGTGGTTAAATATTTGCACATTTATTTTTAGGTGTTGTTAGGTTCTGTATGTGGTCTTACTTTTTGCTGATAATCTGTTCATGGTTCACGATCCATACATTTTGGCCGTGTAGGTATTGCGCTTTTGTTGGATGGAAACAGCAGTTTATTTTTAAATTACTGATGAAAATTTTCTGTAGAATGTTCTGAATACGTGGTAAGCGTTTGATCGTTGATGTCTCTTCGACCCTGTAAGTATATGGAAAGTGGAGACCTTGTTAAAAATCCTTCTGGTTTAATCTTACTACATGCACTGACAGTCCAGGTGGTTTATATGAACCACCGTTTAGGTTTTATCCTTGCTAGGAAACAACTTTCTCCGTGCTTTTTAGTTCGCATTCTGACAGCTTGTCTGCTGCCAAATCCATTCATTGTTTTGCTCGTCTGCTTGCCCCAGTCCGCGTCTCTCACAGCACAAAATCTTTCTGCCTAAAAGCCAGACGGATAAAAGCTAAAATCTCAGTTATCTTGGCGTTTAATTACGTCTCACAAAACAATTAGGTACACAAATGTTTACATGTGTTACTGTGGCCTTGTCAATGTCATTCCAGCGACAAAATAATATACTTGAAGAATGAAAGAAAAAATATTTATAGAAGCACTTTATTATATACACTCTCCTCTAAACAAACATCAATTACTTCTACTTCATAACAAAAAAAAAACATAATTTATTTTCACAGCCACTGACCCCAAATAAACAATGATTACTATGAATAATGCATTTGAGCCGCGTCGCTTGGCTGGACTTAGTAACCTTGATCTTACGACCAATCATTACGTGATTTTGTTCGGTATCCTGCAGGTGTTACTGGCTTATTGTAAGTTAATGCAAATAGTGTTTCAGTTGTTTCTGAGCAAGACCTACGTGAAATTTTCTGTTGATAATTTGGGTTTCTCTGATGAGGGGGAACGGAGGAGCTTGCGACTAAATAATGACAAGCGCTCGGGTCGATCTTTAGGATAAGCCGTGCTTGCCCAAGTTGATCCGTGGATGGGTCACCACACTCACCACTCAAGTCATTACATACCGAGTTAACTCCATGCCTCGGAAAGCACATTAAGCCGTTGGTCCCGGCTGTCATTCATAGATCTTTGACAGCTGTTACAGGTAGTCAGTGGCCTAAAAAGACTGACAACCAGTCTTACCAAGGGGTATCGTATTACCCAGTGCTAACTGGGTGGTGGTCAGATAGGCAGTCGCTCCATGTAAAATACTGGTATTCAGCTACATTCGGTTAGACTGGAAGTCGACCTCAACATACATAGTTGGGAGAACGCTAGGCAGATGATGATTCTCTAATGAGGGGTTTTGTGGGGCAGTGTTGTTAAAGTTTTCCATCACACCAGGTATTTCTCGGTAGCAGCTTGAAGTCTGGTTTTTGGGATCCTGCCGTTTTGCCGAAAAGATTTTGCCAAATTTTCATTACCCAAACAAATTTTAGCAACCTTTTTTTATGCCAATGTAATATTTGGAATAATTTTAGTACGCACATTTTCATTTGGTCAAATGTTTACTTGGCAGATTATTACTAAGGATAATGTCATTAAGGCTTTTGGTCTTTAGAATGATTTATTACAGCAAACAAAATTAAGACAGTAAACGTTTAGTCAAATGATTTGTTATGACAAAAAATATAAAGGCAAAAATTTTGGAATGAAGACATAACACAAATTGATTTAATATAACGTAATTGAAATTTAACAGATGCTGACAGAAACCCTAACCCTAGACGGTCGACGTCAGGGGCACCCCGAGGTTCGGTTAGTTAGGTTCCTGTAAACCTTGCAGACAGAAATAGGAGCCCCGCGCAGCGGGGATCCGTCGACCTGCTGACGGAAACGCTAACCCTAGACGGTCGACGTCAGGGGCACCCCGAGGTTCGGTTAGTTAGGTTCCTGTAAACCTTGCAGACAGAAATAGGAGCCCCGCGCAGCGGGGATCCGTCGACCTGCTGTCGGAAACGCTAACCCTAGACGGTCGACGTCAGGGGCACCCCGAGATTCGGTTAGTTAGGTTCCTGTAAACCCTGCAGACAGAAATAGGAGCCCCAACCGAATCCAAATAGGAGATTCCAGCTAGTTAATAGTGCTTTTGACTGAAATGGTAAGTTTAAAATTGACGACACCAAATATTTGGCTTATTTAATTTTGCGTAAAATATTTTATACCAACTGAAATATTTGACTAGATAAAAAATGGTAAAAGTACTAGTTGGTGAACAAGTTATTGTTCAAACGTTCACTTGCCAAACATAGGTTTTCGTAACAATTATTTGTAAAGAGATTTTTTGGTAAGTAATAATTTGGCAAATGAAATTATGCGAAAATTTGTTTGGGAAGTGATAATTTGGCAATTTCTTTTCGGTCAAACAAGGGAGACCCCTGGTTTTTATGTTCATATGATGGAAATGATGCTATAGGCTCGCCCTTGGCTCTCCATTCTTCTTCTTAGCGAGTCGATGGCAATCTAGATTTAGTCGCCCCAGAATTTTGCTTTGACGGAGTTTAGCGTCTTCGGAAGTGTCCATCAATTCTTGTAAGGTACAGACAACAGTAGGCTAAGTGTCCCATTGCTTATGGGTTCATATATTTCACGCGAGTAATAGAGAAGTATGGAAGAATTAGACATGCTGCGCCGACCCCAAATAAATTGGCATATGGGCAGGAAAATAATGGTTTATACTCGTACATTTCACACCTAAGCAAGATTTCTATTAATACTAAGAACTTTGACAAAACCGGCGTAATACATATTTGGGTGTACTTTACACTCATGTCGATGCCTCTAGGGAAAACGACGTGATGTTTTGTGTTTATGTATCCAGCAGCGGTTACTTCTCTTTTTGTGAGTTATTGTAGATAAGGGTATCTCTGAAAGGTCTTTTACTCAGGTATTCTCTTGGGCAATATTCAAGATATATTTTCCCTATAAAACGTGTTGTTCATTACTATGTACAAATAGACATGTTTGCGGCCTATTTTACCTTTTATTTGTTTTAACATTATATAAATTACGTTTAAGGAGACATGTTGTGCCGACCCCAAATAAATTGGGATTAAGACAGGAGAATGACATTGTACATAGATGCATTACCTACCAACCATTTTTTTTTCGGCCAGCGGTTATTTACTTATTTAACACTAGCTTCGCCTGTTCATTTTTAATTTGACAATCAATTTTATTCCGGTTGTACTCTGCTTGTAATAATATAATTCAATCATGATTCGAATGACACGTGGCACCAATTATTATCATAATAACGTGATTGTTGTTTTCATCGGGAACTGTACTTTTTTTCGGGATGAAAGGTAACGTATGTCTGTTTCTGTACACCTGACAACGTATATGCAAAACTTCAGGATGATCTGTGATGTTCAGTGGGTTAGGCTAACAAACAAACTTACTTTCGCATTTATAATATTGGTTAGGATTCTAACACAGAGGCGGACTTAATGTCGTTGGCATTTTCTACCAGTCAACCTTCTGGGGATGGTGGACTCTCTGGGACCTCCCCGACTCTGTGCGTCTATCATGCAGTACCTACATACAAGTTGTAAAGGACAATGACCAAAGTTGGTACCAAAAAGTCTCGCGCCTCAAAACCAAAATATTATAGTAATTAGTTTCATATTTTTTTACGGCATTACGCGTCGGGGATTTGATTTTTGAACTGGAATTATACTTTTCGAGTTTAAAAGTACGAATATTGTTTTACTCCCTTTATATGACGTTCCGTTTCAACTGAATATAAATGACGTTCCGTTTCAATTGAACAAACCCTTGTCTGTCGAGCGGACTCTAAAATTAATTACAATTAAGTAAGATCAGTACACCAAATCGATTTAGTTTGGTTTATTGCTATTTGCAACAAAATAGATTTTCTCAGCCTAAAGATTTTGATTTATCGATTACATCCCTAAATCCCGACTAGTTTATAGCACTTACTATACTCTATGGTTTATAGTTATCTTATCTGTGGCATCTGACATTTGTACTGTACTGACTGACTATTGGCAATGTAAAGGTCTAAAATAAAATCGAGTTTCAGTCAAGCATACTGTGGATGTTACTTTAACTCGTAATTCTTACTAATATTAGTGTATTACGCTGTTTTTAGAGCAATAATGTAATGTATGTGTGTTAAAATACGTCGTTGGTAGCGTCGAAAAAATAGACCTACTTTTTAGGTTAGTTTCGATTTTATAAAATAACTCTGAAACGCGGGTTTTTTTTTCAAAAATAATTTTTGTAGGAGTTAATACGATCAGTGTAGTCTATAAAAAACAAGGTTTGATTTTGATGCAGCATGGTACGGGATTCCATACTTCCATGAGCATTCTCTTTTGTAAACGCACTCTTCACGAAACCCTCAGCCAAGCATTCTGTACATCAAACTAAGTAACACTGCAAAAAAATGTTGCGGGGAAACGACTTTTTTTTTGGTGTGAAAAATCACGGAAACTGTAGGGCTAAATGTGACACTCAAAGCATTGTGCTGATGGGTTTATTGAATAGCACAAGGGTGATGGAGGTATTTAAAGTAAAGTCATAACATTGAAAACGTGTGATAAAGTTAGAACTTTGACCCTCAATATCGACGTAACTAAAAGGGTCCACAGCAAAAAGCTCAAAGCTCGCAATGACGAAAGGACAAGTGCCTCTCGACTTCGATAAGTGTCTTTTTACACCCTTATGTTCCAGTAAATTTTGACCTTATGTTAACAGTGTTACGTACTGTTTTTCTGTGACTTGATTTTTTGTTAAGTTAAAGTACGTTTAGGATTGTTCAACAATAACAATATCGAAGTGCCTGTAATGTCAACAACTTTTCAAATACACGGAGCTACGAGCCTTATGTTGTACATAATAAATAGCGGCTGGAAGGGACACCGACGTATAAACGCTTACCACTATTCAATCGTCTGAAACCCCCTGAAACATAGAAAGTTTTCATCAGTGATTTAAAAAAAAAACTGCTGTTTCCTACAAAAGTGTAATACCTACACGGTCAAAATGTATGGAACGGCAGTTTTTTTTTTTTAAGTAAGTACCGTTGATAAAATTCTATGGGGGTCCAGAGTGAAGTACTGAATACGTAAGCGGTAAGCGTTTTTGAGTCGGTGTCCCTTTTAGCCTGTATATCCCTCTTACAGCTCCTCTATGTAAGAGGGATCTGATTATGTTAATTGTATAAAAGATGTGCCTGCAGTTCCGATCGCGAGAAGTCATTGGTTTTCCGAGAGGACAAGTTTCCGATTTCCTCCAATGTCAACTTTACAATACTATACTGCGAGAGACTCGCGTGCTTGAATAGCGTTTAGAATATTACTACCTAAGTAATACTCTAAACATATGAACCGCGGCATCAAGGAAAATCGGCTCTTAGAAATAAAAACGTAAATTTACAGTGAGTACGTACAGTGAGTTATAGCAATTAGCTGACCAACCTTTGCATTGAATTTTATAATTCTTTTGTATTTTATTTACTTTGCTCAAATAAATAAAATATAAAGGAATTATAAAATTCCATAACCATTTATGCAAAGGTGGGTCAACCAATTGCTATAACTCACTGTACTACTTATTACCTATTTAGTCACGGCTTGGAAAAACCAATTTGATACGTGAATGAATACTATACATAATGTAACAGAATAAGCGCAATACCTCTTTGGTAAGATACCAAAACAAATTAGACAACTTTCGAAAAGAAAAATAGGATAAAAAATAATTGGACTTCCCATACAAAATATCGCATCAGCTGACACAATTGGTATGAAGAGTCCAATTTTTTTTGGGAAAGTTGCCCAGTTTGTTTTTGTTTCCAAAATCAACGGGTTCGATTCCTGGCTAAAATAATGATTTTTCAAGACGCCAATGATGCAGTTTTAGTTTTCATCAAAATCGAGCTCGAAACTCCTTTGAGTATTTTTCGCTATTCCTCATAGTTTCGAATTGGGCTATCCACGCCCACTTGAAAAATTCTTCCTGTATTATACATTGCGCCGTCAAGTATCAATTGAGATAAAATTTTCCTATACGTTTTTCTTATTGTTTTTCCTGTTAATCAACAAATACAACTTCAATATGTATTAATGATAGATAGTAATATAATCTAATCTACTACTAATATTACATAGACATATACTCGTGAAATACATACTTATCTTTTGTCAGTTTACGATTGAATTAGCGGCCATTGAATCAAATTATCAGCTACTTACTTCAAATTCAAAATAATCGTGGGATAACACGGCATTTAGAGACAATAGTAATGAACTTTTTACACTAAACTTGCTATTTTTTTCGGGGTAGTTGCGAAGGCCAGTTGTATACGAGTAGGTATTTAATGTAAAAACTTGTCTTATCACGGATGGAGGAAGATGACAGTGCATTGCAAGGTAGAACAAACTGTATAAAAACCATATTAGCATGATTCTAGCTTTGGTTGGGGTGTACCGTGTAACCTAAGCTAGTAAAATGCTTCCAAATAAACAACTTGACATTGAATAACAAGACTTTGGAGCAAAAGTAGTGGCAGCCTAGTGGCGTGACCGTCGGACTAATAAGTCATAGGTCTCAAGTTCGAACCTAAGACCTCTGATTTTTCGGATTCATGATGTGCTTATTGTATAATTATCACTTGTTTCGGTGAAGGAAAAATCGTGAGAAAACCTGTATGCCTGAGATATTTCTCGCATGTAAAACCAAGTCAGAGGCCCATGGGCGGCATAAAAACTCTCACACCAGGTTAGGAACTAACCACGCGATAAAGAAGGAAGAATATTTTGGAGCAAAATATTTAAAACAAAGCTGCAGTCATCTGATCGCCACGAGGTTTGAGCAATTGGCAGACTTTCACTGTTTCTCAAATTAAACGACTGAACATATTCGTATGATACTGTGGCCACTTCGTTACTTATCTTTCGATAAACCGTAACTATAATTAAAATACTTGTAAGAGCTCTTCAACCGCGTTTGTATCGCCTATTCATTCCGCTCAGATTCTAAGAAAGATATTAATATCACACACACACATACCTTATGCTGTGTTTATTACCACTGTACTACATGCTAAATTGAGGACTTGCGTCACTAACGTTATAAGGAACGTGCAATGTGGTCTTCGATTAGATATACATAGTTGGGGGAACCCCGGTTATTTCATCACAGTCAGGAACGAATGTGTTTTGTGGTTGACCTCTGCTCTAACTTATGAACTTTTCAATGAATGAATGTATTTTTGTCTTTATCTTTGCAAAATATTCTTTTAAGATACGACAACTTTCGTTTAATAATAAATAAATGTATAAATTAGGTACAATAAGAAACGGGAAAAAAATGAAGAGTAGCCTCGTAGTGTAAATTTTTTCTATTTAGACCAGGGATCCCCGAACTTTTTTGGGTAAGAGACCATTTTTCCAAAATGAACTGATACCTCAAACCTCCATAGCCGAATTACTTTAAAAATCCTATCTCTAGTTTTTTTTCCTATGGATACTTATCAATTTAAAAACTTTGCGGTTGGTTAAGTGAGTAAACTTGACATCATTTTCTCATCAAAATTTAACAAAGTAAATAGACATAAAATTCATTAAAAAAAACATTAAAATCGCAAAGTAAAAAAAACTGTGATGAGGATGACTGAACCTGGTGACTGTCTGCCAATCTAGCTAAATCCGGTTCAGTATTGATGAGTTGAAGCCTTAAATGTTCGTTGATTTCCAAACGGTTTCTTTGTTTTGTCAAAATGTTTGTAATCACACTGAAGCCTTCTTCGACTAGGTGTAATGATGGAAAAACGATAAACTTATCGACTTGTTGAGTTTTTTAAAAGTACAACAGTGATACTTCCTACTAAAATAATAGTCATTCAAACAAGTTGGTACATGTTACACAACTTATACAGTATCTTGAAAGTTTCAAATAAGAACTTGTGTTAATTAATAAGGGTCGATTTTTAGACCTCGTCGACCCCCAAAATCAGTTCTCGTTAATGTCGACCCCTGGAAAACCGATTTCGACCCCAAGGGAGGGGGAATCCCTGGTTTAGACCGTTACTGTCAGCTTTAAAAAAAACTATCACATCAAACACACACACACACAATATAATTCATCATCTGCCTAGCTTTGTCCCAAACATGTTGGGGTTGTCTTCTAGTCTCACCTTGTGCAGCTGAATACCAGTATTTTACATTGAGCGACTGCCTATCTGACCTCCACAAAAACATGCTAGTTATTGTTTAACACGATACCCCTTGGCAAGACTACCTAACCTACCATTATTAAATACAAAAACATCTACTAAAATAATATTTGTTGTTTACAGAACCTGGACGAGGTGCACATAGCTCTAGAAGTATGTCAGGAGCCGCGCGTGATGAATCCGAGTGCAGCCGGAGCCATTCCAGCGCCGGGGAAGTACAGCTATATACACAAGGTTCCGTATGACTGATCATCATTATTATCACTCAGCTTAGAGTCGTCTAATCGAGAGGAGTATTGCGCAAAGCTTCAAGTTAGCTCATCATCATCATCAGCCTACAGCAGCCCTCTGCTGGACATAGGCCTCCTCAATCGCACGCCACTCAACTCGATTCTCAGCAACTCTCATCCAATTGCTAACAGCCACCATGCGAAGATCGTCACTCCACCAAGCCTGAGGGCGTCCCAACCTACATTTGCCGATTTGCGGTCTCTACTCAAGAAAACGTCTACCCCAACAAAAAGTCATCGGTTCTACGGCTAATATGACCGGGCCATTGCCACTTCAGTTTACTTATTCTGTGAGCTATGTCGTCAACTCTGGTTCTCTGTCGGATCACTTAGCAAGCGCCCAGATCAAGTTAGCTAGAATGAGTTAAATCTGCCCAGGGTCAGCGGTCAGCGTCACGACTCGTGACGCGCAAGTCTCGTGACTCACGAGACTTGCGCTGACTTGATTCACCTGAATGCGAGTCCAGTACACTAATTGAAACACACTTAATATCAGAATCCAAGGAAATTCTTAATCGATTGTTCCATATGTTTGTAAATAATGCAATAGGTGGTGAGCGTACCATGCATACTTGCGTAGTAGACTCACAACCATTCTTCGTCTTTATCGTGTGATTAACCTGGTGTCAGAGTTTTTATGCCGCCCATGGGCCTCTGACTTGGCTTTACATGCCATTAAGAAATATCCCTCAGGCATACTGGTTTCCTCGCGATGTTTTCCTTCTCCGAAGCAAGTGATAATTATACAATACGCACATTAATCTGTAAAATCAGAGGTCTTGGGTTTGAACTTGAGACCTATGACTTGGCAGTCCGACGGTCACACCACTAGGCTATCACTGCTTCTCACAACCATTTATTGCAGCATTCATGAAAGTCCTTATGAGTAAGCATAAAGGGTGTAAAAAAACCCTTAACGAAGCCGAAAGGCACTTGTTCTCCCCGTCATTGCTATATTTTTTTTGTTCTAGACCATACCTTCTGTTAAGGAGATATTGGGGGTCAAACTTCCAACTTTTTCACAAGTTTTTTTAAATACAAGATTTTAATGTGTTAACTTTACTTTAAATACGCCCACGACGCGCGTAATATACAATGCATTCATCAGCACAATGTTTTGAGTGCGTTACATTGTGTCCTACCGTAAAACGTGATTTTTTCACCCAAAAAAAAAGTCGTTTTCCAGCAATAATTTTTGTGTAGAGTTACTTAGATTGATGTACAGAATGCTTGGTTGTCGGCTTCGTGAAGGGTCCGTTTACATCTTATTATTCAATACTATGCTTTGGCTTAAGCTATAGCTTTTCCTTTTTTATGTTAACATCTTGTATTTCGTGTTCCAGGTGATTGATGGAATCTCAGTGGCTGTGAACCACGTGCAAATAGATTTTAATTGTGAAGCTTTCACCAGCAGTGTTCAGGTAAGACCCTATAATAAAATACTACGAAATATCATACTGTAATTCATGATATAAATTAAAGACTTCTTTGAGCTTCCTTGGGAGACAATAACAGCTAGCTTAAATGTCCTTGGCACTCCCTTTCAGCCTTAACAATAAAAAAACTTTTTTGCAAAAAATTATATAATAGTACATTACGATATTAGTGCGTTATGATGGTTATAAGTTTATAACATGCGCGGCGTAATTTCAGCCCGAGCCGAAGGCGAGGGCGTAATCGAGCCGAGCATGTTATAACCAATACGCACGTATATCGTACGACGTTTTTTAACACATTTGCGAGGAAACAGAAAAAAAGATATTCACAATACAAGTACAAAGAAAAGAAAATTTGAGAAAAATGGCGCGAGGATTATTTTCTGCCGTGGCTGCGTGAAAATGTTGGCAAAGACGCTAGAGCATGCAGCCAAGTTATTAAATTACCGAATGAACTGTTTTTTTTTTTAATAAACTCAATCTGTGAATGCACACTGTTGCTCTCCCGCCATTTTAACAGCGCGCCAGCGCTGCCTACTGACTGGCGCCGCGCGGCGATTAGTTCGGAATAGCAACAGCGCGCTGCTCACTATTTGAAATGGCAAATAATGCTGTTATGGAATTTATATGGACTATAACTTAACTATTTGCTTTAATAACACACGCGTTTTATATGACCCGCTTTACATATTTAAAACCGGTGGAATTACATGAGCTTTACGAGCAAGGGTGTTAAAAAATTGATAAGATTACACCCATTAAAAACAATAATACCTAAATTAATTGAACATGACAATGTTTACAGTTGCACACCTCTTTCAATATCTGTTAACATAATCTATGTTATTTACAGATCTCAAGAGTGACAGTGGAGTCCCGAACGCCAGATGGTCGGAAGGGAGACCTAAGACTGACTAGAATCAAATCGCCTGACACGGGACAACTGCTTATTTTTAAGGTAAATACTACTTATATTAAACTTCAAAATGCTTTTTTTTAAGGTTTACTTTCCAAAAATCCTGTAACTGTACTTAGTGTTTTAAAACCTAAGTACTATAATAATATTGAACCTTAGCGTGCTGGCGTTAAAGTAAAATTTTGTTACTGTAGGTTATTATTTCTGCCGCTAGATCTATTATTACGTGACACACAATAATTAACCTTATTCCTTTCCAAAAGGAGTTAGAATGGCAAAGCGCCCGCATCGAAGCCAGAGCACATGGTGCAGCCAACGCCAATCTTCCACCATTACGACTACTATTAGGGAACACACACTGTCGAATTGTTATCAAGAAGAGATTGTCAGGTACGTTCAATATTCTACTTTATTTTTATGTTGATAAGTACTTTTTGGTTCAGTAGATTGCGTAAAATTTTCCCAGTTTTATGAAAACTAGTAGGCAATAACCTGTATTGTTAAGCCTTATCCTAATAGTGATTGAAGTATATTCAATGTTCAACCTTATCGATAAACCCTTGTATCAATCGTACGTAATCGTTTCGTACATCGTTATTATAAATAATGCCAAACTAAATTCTCGTGAAAAACAATAGCCTACATTCGCTCAGACACTTTTTCAGTGCGCAGTAGCACACAGTCACACAGATTTATTTATTTATTAATTAAGTGATGCCAACTACTTCTGTGTACAGTCGCCTTGAGATATTCGTAGGGCGAGGTACTTAAATATTTCGGAGCCGCAATACTTTTCAATAAATTCGGAACACATAACGAGGTAAAAATATCAGAAAGCACAGAACGTCAAAGGTACGCAGTCAGGATGATCATAAAGATCGGAACACTTATGGAAAATAATACCTTAACTCTATATCACACAGTTTAAATTCGTTACTATATTGGACTTTTAAGTTGTCAAAAAATGATTTTGACAACTATTACTCGTCAAATACGCCCTGTTAGATTCAAAACCCAGTGTTCTCAACGCGGTATAAAACGGGGGTTTAAAAAAGGCCCCGTGAGAATGTAGTTTACCTGGTGTTAATTTACTCTGAGTTTATTAATAAGGTTTTAAATTAGCGTCAGACAATATTGTGTCTATACTAATATTATAAAGAGGTAGTTTGTATGTAGCGGGTAATCTTCGGAACTAATGAACCAATCGCGAAATTCTTTCAATAATGGGAAGCTTAGTTATTCCCGAGTGTCATAGGCTGTATTTAAAACGTTTCCGTGGGAAAATATACTACCACAAGGCACGCGAAGCCGTGGGCAAAAGAAAGTCTTACAATTTTTTTTTTAAGTTCTAACTATTCTCTATGTCTCATGTTTTTTCAGACTGTGCAGTAATAGGGTCTCGCCTCGCGATATGTCCCGAGCCCCTAGCGTGGGCTCTGACAGACGGACAGCTGCGCGCCATGCTAACGTGTGCTATAGCGCTCTCTAAACCCGTGCAGAAGGCGACTGCTGCTGCTACCAGGATCAAGGCTTTGAGGAAGGTAAGAACAGGGTCTAAGAGGCCAATGCATAGATTATAGAGGCCGAAGACTGGGTATAGTACTTCAATCCTGTGTAAATATCTATATTGCAAAATTCATGTGTAGTATAGGCCTTATAGGAGACACTGTAACATGAAATACGTAGCTGAATCTAGAAGATTAACATAGACCAGATTCCCAATTTCCCCATTGACTTTCTGCAGTGTATGTTGGCTGTATACCTTGCAATAATGATTAATCATGTTTCCAGATTGAAGAACCTCGGGAACAAATATCCAGCAGATCAGCCACAGGCGAGCGCGACATCCTAGCGCGAATGTTCGCTAAACACGACGTCAGAGAGACCTCTTACCACCTGCTGGCGCCCAGGATAGACCTGCACCTGTGTGATGATCCAGGACGTAAGTTACTAGGAAAAAGATCATCAACTAAGATTTACAAAGTATTAAAACGGAGTAGAAATAAGATGAAACACGTCGAGTTTACGTTTATATCAGTTCAAGTTTGTAAAAGATTTAAGATTTTTTCTTTCTTTATCGTGTGGTTAGTGCGTAACCTGGTGTCAAAGTTTTTATGCCGCCCATGGGCCTCTGATTAGGCTTTACATACCGTCGAGAAATATCTCTCAAGCATGCTGGTTTGCTCACGATGTTTTCCGTCACCGAAGCAAGTGATATTTATACAATACGCACATGAATCCGAAAAATTAGAAGTGGGTGTTTTGGATTCGAACTTGACACCTTAGACTTGGCAGTGCGACGGTCACACCACTAGGCTATCACTGCTTAAACCTTAAAAGTTAATGTAGTCTAAACTCACGGATACTCGAACTGGCTCATGTCTGAGCTGGGTCAGTTCTACCTATTTATTCTACCTACGTTTATCTCACAGTGGGCCGATCAGAAAAGCCTTCTCTCGCGAACGGAGGTGCCCTACAAGTGACTCTGGTCAGCATGCAAGCAGACCTGTTCCCGTACCACAAGGCGTCTGACGATAGAAGACATTGGAGAGGATACAGGTTCGGTTTCTTCTTTAATTTTGGAAAGATAACAGAAAAGATAGATGATCTTCTCTCATGTGAGAAGGGGTTGTTTAAGAATGTTGTTTAAGATGAGACATTTTTTTTCTTTAATTTGCCTTTTAATACTGATTTGCAGGACATGATGTTCTGTATGTAACACAGTAATATTTTTTTTACTAAAGTAGACTACAGGATTTTATTTTTCCAAAACAAAACTTAACAAAAACACAACGTAGGATTAAAAAAAAGAAGGTTCAAGAAAGTCGAAGGAAAACTTAAAAAAATACTTTTCTGTTTGATAAAAATATGTTTTTTTCAACAACAAACAAACCTGAGAGCACCTGAGCTCTCAAAATGAAGCTCATAAATCTTCTAACAACTGCTTCTAGCTATTGCTTCAAGGTATCTTATGCCATTCCGTGAGATAGGCTCAGTGAGCTTGTATAATAATAAATGTATAATGAATTTGCAGAGAAGCAGCAACCCCGCACAGTCAGTGGCTATCACAGGCGCTGTCATCATTTTGTACCACACTACTTGAGAACCTCGACCCGAGGCCACTCACGCCAAGTGCTAAGGTATGTTAGTTTATTTTAGTCACATGTTGTAGAGCGGTGGTAGGACAGTTGTTACGACTTGCTGGTTGTTGCTCATGGGAGACTCCCCTCTTCACTTGATCAATAAAATATAGTACTATCAACCCAACAAAAGTATTAAAAATTAAGTGCAAGTACTGCTTGTCGCTCAAAAAAAAAAACTCCTACAATTTTCTACTACAGTTCAAATGTCCGTGGCTGTCACGGCCATGATGTGAAGTCACTATCTGCCTTGTTTACTTTTTAACTTTTTGCCCTTATACTAGAATAATTTTACTAATTGTATGTGCTGTAATCAGCAAAAATTACAATTGATATATTATAAAAATCTAAGTGAAATTTTAAGTACTTATTAGACGATGCGCTTTGAATTTGCGTTCCGTTTCACCAACAACTTGCAACATACAATAATAAATTACCAACAAAAGTGATGTATTAGAAAATTAAACACACATTGTTTTATGGTCCCATACAATGCATTTAAAAAAACAAAAAAGTTAAGCATTACTTGCGTATTACTGGTCAACACAATACCTATTAACAATACTAGTTGACAGCCTTTCGGGCATCTAGGTACCCTTAATATCTGCCCAAATCTACGAATGACAGCCTTGGCTCTCCGGGAGTGTTTCATCATGCAATGGTCACCCATCCACAGATCGACCTCGGCAAGCGTTGCTTAACCTTGATGATAGACCCATGCGGCTGTTATTACTTAACCACAAGCCCCTATCAACTGCCATATATATTTATTGCAGCCAAGTCAACCTGAGAAGCCTGAAGAACCGGTCTCAAACGGTATTAAACACAAACAGCCGGCCGCACAACAGAGTGCTTCCAATGCTCCGTCCACTAACACTTCTACCTCACAAGGTAATAATATATATCACTACATAGTATAAAACAAAGTCGCTTTCTCTGTCCCTATATCCCTATGTATGCTTAAATCTTTAAAACTACGCAACGGATTTTGATGCGGTTTTTTTAATAGATAGAGTGATTCAAGAGGAAGGTTTATATGTATAATACATGCACCCGTGCGAAGCCGGGGCGGATCGCTAGTTATCTATAAAAAAACATAACATCACGCCTGTAATCCCCGAACGGTTAGGCAGAGGTGTACCTAACACTGGTACACCCACATTTCGCCAGTTATATTTAAGTCTGAGGAGGCACGGGAAAAGAGCACATGGAAGGAATTGGGAGAGGGCTTTGCCCAGCAGTGGGATAGGCCAGGCCAATAAAAAATAAAAATAAACGTTTAAGTCCCATGTAGTAGAAGGCGAGCCCCATTGACATCAACCGGACATAATTCCAGACTCAGTGGCTGAAAACATCCTGATGTAAATCGGGATTTTTTCAGTAGCACAAACCACGGACCACGGACTAACAAACAGTTTTATTTATAAGTGAATAGTGTAATTCTTATGAGAATAAAATTAAATGATCTTAAACCGCATTTAACTTGCCTTGTTAGTTAGATGGTTGGTTAGTTAGTATACAATGTATTGGTCAAATCTAGCTACTGTATTTCAAACCAGTTCCCCCCAACCGATTGAACTGAAATTTTGCACACACCTTAGGTTCTTGTGACAATACTTTTTTATGACAGACATGACTTGATCCTGCAGCCAGGTTCGCCTCATCACGAGAGAACTCCTCAAGGGTTAATAGCATGGACACGGAATTTTGTATACGCGTTCAATGTTAATTGATAAACCCAATTTTCTTGCTTTCATTTTAATAAAAGCTTGTTTAAAAAAACAAGTTTGAATACATTTCATCAACATTCTTTACAGGTTCGCCGACTAGAACGCGTATCCTGCAGCAACTTGGCAAGCTGATGACTACGTGTCTTGTACTTAGGATAGACGACTTCACTGTTTATAAGGTAAAGTACCTAAGTACATGTAATGTCATGCCTCGAGAACAGGAAGGGATTAATACATTATATTAATAGAAGATAGTGTTTCGTAAATTACAATTACATCTATACAAATAAATAAAATTGAAGTGTCTGTTTGCAATATGTATTAAAATAACCGCGCTTTACTACATGCATATGAATGTATATACGGTACATATTTTTTAATTTTTGTCTGTCTGTCTGTGCTTGCTGTTTGTTCCGGCTAATCTCTGGAACGGCTGGACCGATTTTGACGGGTCTTTCACTGGCAGCTGATGTAATAAGGAGTAACTTAGGCTACTTCTATTTTGCGAAAAAGAATTAGGGATCCGTGCCAAAAAATAAAACCCTTGAAATATTTTGGTAATAAAATCCGATTAAAAACGGGGAGTTATATTTTTAATACAATAACTTCACGCGAACGAAGGTTGCGGGCAACAGCTAGTTCGTAATATACAGAGGGACACCGACGCACAAACGGTTACCACGTGTTCAGTATACCGAAAATATGTGTATTATGTATGTATATGTTCTCCTAATTATTTTAAACCTTAAAATAATGACGGTTAAGTTCAAAATCGAATGAGATAATTTGACAGTTTGTAGTAACTTGATGTGCTGGCGACTGTACATAACCGATGATTTAGATGGATTTAAAAAGGAATTTTCGATTTCAGGTATCTACAGGCTCCCGCACCCGCGAGGCGCCGCGGGCTCTGGTGAGCGCGGAGAAGGCCACTCTCCCGGGCGACGCGGGCCTACTGCACGCTGAACTGACGTTCTTTTACTATCCTGGAGATGTGTGCTTCCCTGGTAAGCAACATCATTTATCACGTCTGTATTGATGATTTCGCTATTATCCAACGATATAACACAACAAAATATCACGTCTGTAATCCCATAAGGGTAGGCAGAAGTGTACCTAATAGTACACCCACATTTCGTCAGTTAGGTTTAAGTCTCATGTAATAGGGGGCGAGCCTATTACCATCAACCGGGTATAAATCCAGAATCCGTGGCTGCTACTAAGAAATTTCGAATGGAAAAACCCAATAACACTGCCCGACCCGGGAATCGAACCCAGGACCTCATGCTCAGCAGTCGCGCTTGCAACCACTACCCCAACAAGGCAGTCAACCAATATATAATCCAACGATATTTTTTGGTGTTATAAAGCTTCTATAGTTTAAAGTGTGGCAACCAGTCTTACCAAAGGGTATCGTATTACCCAGTACTAATTGAGTTTTGGAAGTCAGATAGGCAGTCGCTCCATGTAAAATACTGAAATTCAACCTGAATCCGGTTAGACTGGAAGCGGACCCCAAAATCTTTAAAAAAAAGACTAGGTTGACAAAAAAGTGTAACTCCCAAAATCCCACAACCGTCTGACAGCAATTTCAGCTAACGTAAATTTTCTCTGTCCCCAGTACCAGCTCCAAAACTCTACGTCCAGGTAAGTCCAGTCCAGGTGTCAGTGGACGTGAACAGCGTAGTGTGGCTGGGCGCGTTCCTGCCGCACTTGGTACCGCGTGGACAGGAAATGGACGACGCGCCGCCTGCCTACATGGACGTCCGGATGGAAGCCATCATGCCTAAGGTATATGAGATAGAATATTACGGGCATAATGGGAAAACCCAGGAGAAGCTGGTGACTAAATAATAACAGCCGCACGGACCGTGCTTGCCGAGGTTGGTCCGTAGATGGATGACCATCATTACATACCGAGTTTCGTCCGTGCTTCAGACAACTTGTTAAGCCGTTGGTCCCAGCTGTCATTTGTAGATCTTTCACAGTCGTTACGAGTAGTCAGAAGCCAAAAGTGACAACTAGTGTTACCAAAGGGTAACTTACTACCCAGTGCTAACTGGGTTGTGGAGGTCAGATAGGCAGTCGCTTCATGTAAACTACTGGTACTCAGCTACATCCGGTTATACTGGAAGCCGACCCCAACATAGTTTGGGAAACGGCTAGGCAGATGATGAATGGGAGAAGTCAGGAAGCTATAGCCAAAAGAATTGATAAATTTGAGATGGACAAAGCCTGGAAAGTTTCTTCTGGAACAGATGGTTGATGAAGCCAAAGGCCTCCCCTCTCCTAAGGAGATCTGATGAAGTTCGTAGAAATCCGACGGGATGCGCAAGACCGGGAATTATGGCCAACATTAGGCAAAGCCTACATCCAGCACTGAATAATATCTTCTGGCTGAGATTTTTTTGACAGTTTAAAAGTGTCTGTAACTATTCTATTTAACCGCCAGAGCATAAACGCACGCGCGTGCCCTCCACACCAACCCACAATAAAATTTCACCTACCATTTTGTCGCCTATTTGTGTCGTGTGGCGTACAGGGCACGTGCTTGCTTGTCACGTATATGTGACTGTGGCGGTCAAAAGGTTAAAATAAATGATTTGAGATGACCAACCATGGTGATGATGGTTTATCAATGATCAATTTTTTATTATTTCACCATAATAGGTGATGATGCGATTTTGTTTCTGGGAGCTTTTGTAACATCTATTTCCTTTATTCTCAGGTGGTGTTAGAAGCGGGTTCAGAACACGTTTCTCAGCAACGGGACCGTCCTAAAGAGCTACAGATCTGTACCGCGAGAGCTACGTTTACCAACGTGCGGGAGTCTCCTAGAGCCAGTTAGTTTTATTTATTAATTAAGTTATTCTTTACTACTTCTAAGGTTCAAATTGGCTAATTGCACCATTAAGTCATAAATCCAAGTAGAAAATTATCTTGCTTTGATATCAATAAATAGTTGAGTCATCGAATTGGCATGTTAGTAAGACTAGGCAGACGATGATGACAAGGTCAAAAAAACAAACGTTTTATTAGCCAGCGAAACTCTGCAGACGTGATGGGTATCGTATCGAGTTTGATAGTTTATTTTTAATATAAATAGTTTTGAAGCAATTTAAGAAAATAGGCGAACATTGAGCATTCCCCCTCCCCTCTCTTAACTCCGAAACTATGGCCGAAAATCTAAAAAAAAAAACACAAAAAATAGTTTTTTGCCTAAAGGTTACAGGAAAACTTATAAGAAATCTATGGTAACAAATTTGGGTCAGATTTTAAACAACTTACGGAATTTAGATAATTAACGTACGAGGGCCCTCTCCACGCGAGTCGAACTCTCACTTGTCCGGTTTTTTAGTATCTAGTTACTTAATTAGTTGAAGTTATGATTGGAGAAATGTTGTAACCTGACTTTTTTAATAAACCTTAATCAATTGTCTTCCTTAAATTCTTCCATTTCTTCCTTTTCCGTCCTATTAAAATTAATGTTCCAGGCTAAATACCGATAGGCTACAGGCCGTGTTTGTTGCAGACTCCGCCGGCACCCGCGCGGACCTGGCCGCCATCCTGTCCGCGCTGCGCCGGGCCACGCCCCCCGCCGGGCAGTTCCCGTGCGGGCCCGACGATATGGACCCTATACATGACCAGTTTATATTGCATGCTGACAGTGAGTATGAGCCCTCTGCAATAGCACACCAGAACCTTCGTACAATTCGGAGACACGAAGATTACCTAAGCGCATACATTTTCTGGTTTACCAGTACTTGTGTTATTAATTGGCATTCATTCATCCACAGATTTGGACGACATAGACCGTGGCACCGCAATCAGTCCCGAAATGTTATGGCGCGAAAATAGAGCGGTGTGGTGCGCGAGAGTTGAGCCACTGTGGGCCGACTTTTGTGGCGCGAGAGCTACTAATAACAAACCTGCGCCTTTGTTAGATGCTACTCCTCTTACTGCGTGGGTGAGTACTATCAGTTTTTTACCCTCTTATTTTAAATCCATCACTTTTTATCAGACAAGATCGAAGTCATTAATGGGATAATTAAATACTTAGGCAGAACAGAATTAAATGTAGACATAAGAGTTCCGGACGAGTTTTGGTTTCATGTCGTGCTACCACAATCTAGCTTCAGCTTATAATGTTCCCACTGCTGGGACCCGTCCTCCTCGCTATGAGAGGGAATGGATTGTAATCCACCACGAGGGCCCAGTGCGGGTTGGTAGATGTCACATGTCTTCGATTTTTTTAGTTCTAGGACATGCCGGTTTCCTCACGATGTTTTCCTTCACCGTTTTGAGAGCAGTAATGATGAAATAAATTACACAAAAGTAATGCGCCTGTTTGGGCTCGAACACACGACTTACTGCTCGTAAGTCGGGGCCGCCACCACTGGGCCACCGCTGCTCTCAATCTAGCTAAACAAGAATACTGGTGTAAAAGGGGTTCTTTAAAGTAGTGAGTGCTGGCACTCATGCAGGCAAAATGTATGTTACTTGCAGAACATTAGAATTCTGAAAAAGTTACCATTATAATTTACCAACCTAGTCTAGAAACCCAAGCTGTTCACTTTACTTGCGGTCCACTAAATCAAATTATATTATTTAAACTTAACTTTTTGAGCGCCACGGTTGGATTTCCATAATATGATAAATGCGAAAGTAAGTTTGTTTTTCACGCCTAAACCATTGAACCGATCATCCTAAAAGGCTATTGCCCATTTTTAGCCAATGAGTGCACACGCAAAAGATTTCTGTAAAAAAAAACGTCATAATTAAATATCAGTTTTCAACATAAGCATGCTATCAACAAAGTTTGCTATGTTTTTGCGTAATTAATAAGTTTTGAAATCATTCTATTAAAGGACCAACAAAACTCTGACAGGTAAGAGTTGCCATTTTAAAACTAGAAGCCAATTAAATCGATAATCGATAAGACACAGGAACAAGGTTAAGGTTAAGTGACGGGAATCGATTCTCAAAAACAGACTTTGTTTCTGACATACCTACATATTTTTTTCAAAAAACCAGATGGTGGGATATACTTTGTTAATAGTTACAGAATATACTCGCACAACATGACATTACCAGCAAGTGAAATCAATTTAATATTTTTTTAAATCAATATCGATTGGGAATCGATTTTTATTTAATTGCACTGGCAAGCTCTCCCTGATTTAAAAAAGTAATTGTCAAGTAGTCTGTTGGTTGTCATTGTTGTCAAACAACGTACAACGTACTTAGGGTGGGCACGGCATCAAAGTAATATTGATGCACCTGCTCAATTCTTGGATGAGGTTTTAATAGTTTATGATACCAATGACGATTAATGTACCTATAAACTATTAAAACCTCACCACCAATCATTTATGTAAAATTAAAATGTAATGTTTAAAAAAATTTAAAAAACCTTTTTCTAGAATTTACGAAGTTTTATTTAACCGAATCTTATTTTTTTTAAATATTGATATTTTTTATAACATTTAACCCATAATTTCATAAGTGTGTGTGCACCCATGGCCAAAATCACTATGGAACTTGGGCATGTCCCTTTTGCATATACATTCTCAGGTGTACAGAGACGGACATAGGGTACCTTTCATCCCGAAAAAAAGTACTATTCCCGAGAAAAACAACAATAACGTTCTTTTGGTAATAGGTGGCGCCACGTGTCTTTCGAATCATGATTGAATTAGGATATTATTACAAGCAGAGTACAACCCGAATTGATTGTCAAATTCTAAATTAACGCGAGCGAAGCCGCGGGCAAAAGGTAGTAGCCGATAAATGAAAACGTGCCCAACACGCCACCATCGGCTAAAATCGACAATTTTGTGTTTAGTGATACGAAAAAGTCTCAAATTAAATCAAAGAATATGTTACGTGTGATATTTTATTTCAAAAATATGGGACAAAAAGCAATGATTAATCGGTAATGTTGGAATCCCTATTTTTTTTGTAGGTATGTGTGAATCGCTGAATTTGTGGCTTAGCGTAAGATGCCGATGCGTTTACGCTCTGTCGTTCAAAAAGTTAATATTTATAAATAACATAAAAGTCCTTATCTCTTCACAGATATGTTTCGACGAGAACTTCTCCCGTATCTGGATAGTAGCCCGCACCTGTGGACTGGCCGGTCTTCAGCTGAACCACTATCAGATGCTGTTCCTCTTGAGACAGCTCGAGAGGATCTCGGAGATGACAGCCTGGCTAGCGCACGACGCGGAGAGGCAGCCGGATGCTGAGGATGGGTAAGATCTAGTAGATAGTAGCTTAAAGCGGTTTTATAACTTGGAATTTGTGGAGGTGGAACTGTTTTATTTTTATTTTTTTTGGCATGGGCAATCATCAAACGACTGCTCCCGCTCTGGGCGGAGCGGAAGGAAGTGTCAGACTTTTACTGACTAAAAACCACCCATGTTCCTTCTTTTGCCCTTTATGTTCCAGGGCCGCGGTATCTCTTTCGAACAGTCCCGCAGCCCTGGCAGGCAACTGTTCTAGTCTGGTTGACAATATAAAGGGGCTGTTTGCTGTATCTGGTCATAAATTATCCGTTACCTTTCTTGCTCGAATAAAGTTAGGTTGAATCATCAAAGTAGGGATCTCTTCCACTAATATTTATGTCTTTAGTGAGGATGAATGACGCTAAACATGGTCACCTCCCAAGTTGTATTAAAATACGCGTCGGTTCACGTAAAGCTGCTTACTTCACTTTTAATGTTACACTGTCGTCACTTACGGGAAATCTTCCGTGATTATCAATTTATCCTGAGCTCCCGATATTCCGACGCTGTTGCAAACGCCATGATTGCGGGATGACTGGAGAATGCGGGTCCAATGTGATGTCCTGTAAGTGACGGTGTAAGTTTTGTTTCACACGTGAAAGCTTAAAGCAGTGTTCATCTTTGAAGGCCCACCATATTTAGTTTTTGCCGTTCCTAGGACACATAAGATACATAAAATTACATTTAGGCGTTACCAAACCCTAATTTTTTGTAAGGATGATTGACTCAATACTCTCTTCCCTCTAGAACAATAGTGGTAGGGGTGGTGGTACCGGCAGTAGAGTTAACATTCGTGCTTCCATCCAACTGCCCCGGACAGGAGTCCTCCAGAGATCTGGACAGCGTGCCTCTGGACTCGTCCAGTTTGCAGGACTTGAAGTTGGGTGAGTGAGCTTTCTGATTATTTTTGCTCAGTGAGTAAGCGGTTCGCAGATAGTTGATAAGATACCTAAAACTGGAATGAGGGTAGTATTTTGTTTAATATTAACTTATAAACAATCCATTAGGTTTCTTGCCCATTCTTCTCCATGAGATATACGATTTTGGAATGGGTAGCTACCAGTAGCGACGGGTCAATCTTTGTAAGAGGTAAGCCGGACTACATATATTTAATGTGATTATATTATTTGTCACTAGAATACTGACTGCCATTTTTCAAAGGGAAGCCGGTAGGAATCGAGTAGTATGGAACCTTCGCCATTGGTAGCTACAGTCCATTCACAGTTATTATGCCTGTGGCTGAAGTATAGGTAACTTATTTTTGACTAAAATGCCTGTCGTGGGTCTATTTGAAATAAATGCTTTGAGTTTGAATCTTTTTTACATCTCATATCTATAAAAAAAAAATATCATGGTCTCTCAAAACCTGACAAAGGATCTGATCTACATCTATAGACAAATCGGTTTGCCCTTGTGTTTGATGATCCAAAATTACGACAACTAGATGAGGTTAATGAGGTACATCATTCAGCTATAAAACATTGAACTGCCTCTCAGAAACTTCAAGTTTAAGTGTGCGTTTTCACTGAAGCGAAGACGATTAAAATCCTCTTCACGTTCTCGTCTGTGATTGGTCGATTTCTGCACGTCTCCGCTCCGCTCGCTCGCCCGCTTCAGCGGAAACGCACCCTTATTCTATACACATACACAAGTCCGACTCTCATCTCTCTTTCTCTTACAACTTCTTCTAAAATATTCTGTTATTCATTCTTTAAAATTACGTTATTTCTTATTTATATGTATTCATTTCCACGTCTATCCGTGGGCAGAGCACCAAACTGTCTCTACGCTAGGCGCATCGACGCCGCTTGAGGAAAACTGCAGTAAGTTTTTGGGATTACAGATACATATGTATTAAATAACCATTGTTCTGTATATACAATATATTGTGTCTAACAGTACTTATTACTAACACAGTACATTTTAATATTATTATCAGAAAAACTACAGGGCGTTAAACTGAGACAGTGCCTGTGTTATTAACAATTATACAGTTTTTAGTATCATAAGTACTTAGTACAATTACATGAAGAATTATCGCTTAGCTTGGTTTATTCGCTTATTGTCGGGCCCGAAAACTCCTCCCGCACCACGCGGCTGCAGTCTTTTCTGAGGTCCCGATATTTCGACGCTGTGGCGCCCTGATCTCAAGTTCAACCGTGAAAGGTTAAAAATATATTACAGTGTTTTTACTGTCGTATCAGTAAGGTTATTTTTCGGTACAGCTGCCAGAGATAACGGTGTTCCCAAGTTCATATGACCCCAATCTATTTAAGTCGCGAGTTAATAGGCTTCTTTTGGGTTAGCTCGTTCCATCGTCGACCTCATCTCTGTCCTCAGGACTAGATTGAGGTCAAGAGTAGACCCATTAAACATAAAAAGATAAAATAACTAAAAACTGTGAACCTCAGGCATCGTCTCAGTTGAACGGTTGGCCTGTAATTAACATACAATATTCTTTTTTTATTGTGTTTGTATGTAACAAGCTCACAGTATTTATTTATAGAAGAAGATTTACCATACCCATGCTTAGACAAAAACAGTTGATGTGCCTGTATCTTTTACTTTAACTTTTTTCTTTTTCTGCACATCTTCACAATATTTCTATTCTTCCAAAACAATTGTATTCTACACACATTTCCTTGGTTCACATATTTTATCACGACAATAATATTATTTAAATCATCAATTTTTTGTGCTGGTTTAGTCAAATTATCGATTCACTGTAGCCAAACTGCTTCACAAGCCACAATAATGGCGTTAATTGAATTTATGTTACGGCTAAAGATGGGTGTCAACATAAACTTAAGATTAGCCGGCTAAACTCCGACGTCAGGGGCACCCCGAGGTTCGGTTAGTTAGGTTCCTGTAAACCTTGCAGACAGAAATAGGAGCCCCGCGCAGCGGGGATCCGTCGACCTGCTGATGGAAACGCTAACCCTAGACAGGGGCACCCCGAGGTTCGGTTAGTTCGGAGTTTAGCCGGCTAATCTTAAGTTTATGTTGACACCCATCTTTAGCCGTAACATATACACAAAAATCTGTATCACAATAAAAATATAGTTGTTTAGCGATGCTTCCCTTAATTTAACGCCGTCCGTTAAAAAACCACAACAAATCAGGCGACACAACCTAAAATGAAATTTGAATGCAGTTAATTTAATTTTAAAGTTAATTTTCAGAAATTGGTCGCTTAATTCGTTGTTTCATAACGATGGCAGAATTAATATCGAAAGCCTTCAAAGTAACGTGTGCGACTCTCAGTAGGTTCCGAAGCGACGATGGCTCCGTCGATGATGGATCGCGACAGCGGTGTGCTGGCCACCACGTCGGTGGACGTGTACCAGCCTATCCTCATTGAGGAACCGCCGTCGCCTAGTCCGGGGATGAGTTTTGGAGGTATGTTTTAATTGCAAATAATGTTTTGAAACTATATAATGTTCTAAGATCTGTTGAACAATAGGGACAGGCTATGCAACGATACAATCAAACGTTTTAGTTCGATGTATTACGGGATCTGAACTGAATCCCCGGTATAAGTTTTTAAACTGTCATGGTCAGTAACTAGAAACGGGAACACCCACCCGCAATAACTTCAGTTTATCCGTGATCATGGTGCTTGCAACAGCGCCGAAATATCGGGAACTCAAAACAAACAGTGGGCATGGTAAATATCCCGTTTCTAGTGTTAATTATAATGAATCCCCCGGTTTAAAAAAAGTCTGATCACACCTTCCAACTTGTACTATGGCCTTAAAGAACTGAATGACCCAACTGCGCCAAAACCAATGAAATGCGTTTAAAACAACTAGCATACATTGTTCCGTTTCTGTCAGTCGTTTAAAGATGACATGACAGAGACAGCATAGTGTTTTAACCTTTCGTATGTCGGAACGTAGATCTACACGAGACACAATCACTTTTTAATTGTGTCTATATACTCGGCATACGAGTGGTTAAATACGTGATTATTTAGTGAGTTGTGGTGCAAGCTCGCCTAAATGTATCTGGCACCAATACTGCTGTTTTACGTTTACCATTGTTGCCAAGTTGCATCCATTGAATACAAGAATAGTCGCTAATAGTCCATTCCCTTCCAGGATTCTCATCAATGCGTCGCGGCCTAACATCTTTAGTCACATCCATAGACAGCGCCCTAACTCGAGACGACACGAGAAGCGACGCGGCCTCCACTGCGAGCTCTGACAGCGACAGATATATTGTGGTCGGCTTGGCTGCCGAGTCGCCCGATGACGCTGATATGGCATTCAGGTATGTAAAACAAGTGTTACTAGGCTCATTATCCCCTAACTTGTGATATTGCCGCCTGTCAAAAATTGTCCTTCGGTCTTCGGAAGAGCATCTATGTGTGAAGAGCATAATATATATATAATGTAGGAAGTAATAATTTTGTATTTATCTGTGGAGGCTTGTAATTTAGTTATATATTATTGTTATTTTAATGTTATTAGTCTGTAAGATTTACGATAAGATTTACGTTAGAAAAAAATTGAACCCATGGTTGACACACCACCTGCTTTATGACGGTAGCTGTGTTTTAAGAAGACAAGTGATTGTTTGTCATTTGTTTTCCATAGTTACGAAGACTACTCCTGTATGGAGTAATCTTTTTACATAGGATTCAAGCATCGAATGCAGTAATCCGTACATATCCATATGAAGTTGATAATGATATCCACAGAGAGTTCGAGCATGGTCGTGCGTCAAGTGGCGTAAGTGGCGTGGAGGTAGCAGCCGAGGTTGTGGAGCGATCCTCATCGCCCAGCGACCACTCCGTCACCAGCTCTTGTAGGAGAAGAGATGTCGTATGTTTCTAACTTTTCACTTCGTACACAATTCACTCCTTTTTTTCATTGGGGTGAACATAACATACAGAACCCCTACTACGATCCTTACATACCCCTTTTAATAATAAATAAAATAAAATTCGTTTAATTCAGACTAATAAAATGTCTATAGGTTGTTAGTAACAATATCTTAAAACTATTAGTCAAAAAACAAAACTTATACAACATGCAGCCAAATAAGCCTACCTACAACTGCAGATTCAGGTCTCTCTGCAATCATCCTTTAGTTCCTTTGTCATAAAAATGGCAGATGTATAATTTTTACCCTTCATTCACCAAAAAAAACATATTCAATGTCACCTTTCATAAATAAAACTTCTTAGTATTAATTTTCAGCATCTGTTCTTCAAAACATATTTTAATATGACAGTTTTAAATGTATAATAATATGTTACCTTACAACTTTAATCTTTCCTGACAATGAGTAGAAGATTCTTTATACGTAGCACCGTATTACTCCCAAAGATATCGACCAGCAGTTGGCGTCTAATCAACAGCCACATAGTGCACTTGAGCGGCGGCGGCAGGGCCACCTTCCGCCTCCCCGCCGATGTCGTCAACAGCAACGAGTGTAACGCCATACCGTCATTCCTATGCACTTCAAAAAAATCTACAAACCTCCGAGTCCTTCTATTGATGACGAGGCGCAAACTTTGATCTAAGTCGTTTATTCAAGTATATGATAGCTTAAACGAAAGTAAGGAGAGATATTGCACTGTCAAATGTAGTTGCATCATACAATAGTACCAGTAAAAGTATGCGCTTCGGCAAAGTTCGTGTTTCCGCACTTCCGGAAATACGAATATTGCCGAAGCACATACTTTTCGTGATGCGTCTGTAATTATCAGAGGTCGGAATTAGGTAGAGTTATTCATGTACTTATACTGATTTCATACAGCGAAGGAATAAAGTGGATATGCCCCAAATCCCGGGATTAATTTTAAAGAGCAGAAAATTCCTGTGATTTATTAAATAAAAAAAATATTTACTTTTACACAATTTAAACCACTGTACGCGCGACGTTGCCAAATTTACATCAACGACATCGGATGTCCGAAGTTGCCAAATTCCAATGCGCACACGCGCGGTGTTGCCACATTTGTAGTTCGCACAACATAACTTGTGAGAAAAAAAGAAAACAATAGCGGAAATGCGGAGCACTCCCCGCTTAACGAAATGTACTAGATTTTGAAATCCCGGGGAGATCCATATTAATACCAACATTTCGATGCAATTACTTAAATAACTCTACCTATTTCCGACCTCTGGTAATTATGTATGTTAAGCTCCTTCATTAGACAGTCCATTTAAAGGATCATCATCTGCCTAGCCTTTTCCCAACTATGTTGGGGTCGGCTTCCAGTCTAACCGGATGCAGCTGAATACCAGTATTTTACATGGAGCGACTGCCTATTTGAACTCAGTTAGTACTGGGTAATACTATACCCCTTGATAAGACTTTCGGGCCACTGTAACGACAATCAAAGAATGTCTATAAGAAATCGTCTTGTGCGATAGAGTCAGCCTTTGTGTGCATAGGTGGTCCTGGTCATATGTATGATATTTCCTTTTTTGCGATTTTGTGTGTACCATAAGTTATTTTCCCCTTTTTCAAAGATTTCAACCAGCACTTGGCGTCTTAACAACATCCACATAGTGCACCAGAGCGGCGGCGGTAGGACTGCCCTCCGCCTCGCCGCCGATGATCTCAAGAGCGACGAGTGTAACGCTATACCCTGGGATGAGTTCCAGGTGAGTTTGATGTGGGGGGTTCTTATGTGGGAGAGAGGGAATGCTGGTGTGTTTGTTGGAGCTGTTTGGAGTTGGCTGTTTTAAACCAGATAGTGTCATGAATTAGTTAATTGCCCATATAAGATAAGTAACAGAGTACTAGAGTCAGGAAAAACATTGTTTTTTTTTTTGTCAAAATACACCAGTACCGAGATCTATCAACGTAACTTAGCAAGTACTTCGGCTGAGCATTATTCCTGTCACTGTCGTACAACTATCAAGCTACAAGGGCAAGAAAAAGACGGGAACATGTCTAAGTCAGAGCGCGTCTTATGTAACGGTTGCTGATTTTGGCCTTAAAGGCGTGTTTTTTGAACTCAATTTGAAAGCCAGACGACATCTGCTATAAACACTTTCTGATCCCGGGCAATTTCTAATTTTTCATTGCAAATAGTCACAGCTACTAACTCTGAACAGTTTCAAACAACTAACTCTATGTGCATATTCAACAAATTGTACTAAAAATATCAACAAAACCCTACATCAAAATACATTTCGTATTATCGATTACAAATACAAACAAACTAAATTGGTAATTTTTAGTACATTTTTAATTTCCAAAACATCATACACGTTCACTGGTTTTATATCTTTTCCACACCTATATTTGAGAGTAATTACTAAAAAAAGTAAACATACATACAGACATAATCCAACATCATTTTAAATACTTTTCAACAAGCGTTTATTTTATTATTAAATAATCTATTACGTATATGTTATTTCGAAGATTTCAAGTCTTAGTACAAGTTTTACGGAACACATATATTATAGTAACATAAGGCGAAGTTACTTTTGATAATATAGGTATAACAGCATGCGTCGATATTTAAGTCCGCATTATCTTTTATTTTCTGACCTTACATCTATTGATAGTCTTCATAGGCAGAGGCAGTATCATTGGTGTTTGACATTAATTGTAAATGACATAAATATTAGACTTTAACAAAATCACATATGCAATTAATATCTAATGGGTAACTAGTCTGAGGTCAAAATAGCATAATTTTCAGATGATCCGTTGAAGAAGTCATACATGTGCCCAAGATAAATTTATAAAAAGTATTCTGATAAAATTGTTTCAAAAGAGCTCAATGAAATGTTCTAACAAACTATTGCTGAATCTGTTGGCAGATATGACACAAATCAAGAAACTTGCAAGGATATTACATCTATACCAACATTATAAAGAAGTAAAATTTGTTTGTATGAAGGGGGGTAATCTTCGGAACTTCTGATCTGATTTCGAAAATTCTTTGACTAGCAGGAAGCCTCATTATCCCCGAGTATTATAGGCTACATATAACGTTCCCGTGAGTACATTCCGTACATAACGGGACCGAAGCCACAAGCAAAAGCTAGTGTCTTATATTCGTGTTTCCCAAACGTCTCGAACAGACATACGGAGCAGTGGTTGCCAAATTATAATGGCTATGCTTACGTGTCTTATACGGTCTTGGATTGGAACCCAAGCAGACACATTAGTGTAATTTATTTCATCAGCAATGCTCTCAAAAAAATGAAGGAAGACATTTTAATGAAATCGACATATCCTAGAACCAAAAAATCGAAGACATGATACATCTAACAATCCGGACTGAGACCGTGTGGGCCCCTCTCACGGAGAAAAGCCCTGAATCCCAGAAGTGGGAAAATTATAGGCCGATGCTAATCATATTTATGACCGTTTTTTCCGAAGGTATCAAATATTTCC
Source organism: Eurois occulta (assembly GCA_950022335.1). NCBI lineage: Eukaryota > Metazoa > Arthropoda > Insecta > Lepidoptera > Noctuidae > Eurois > Eurois occulta. The sequence goes on from OX465478.1 coordinate 17,854,874, forward strand.
TTTAAAAAATTCAAAGTGTATCTCAAACTTCGAGGAATCCTGCGCTTGTGATTATCTGATTAATCTTACATGATCTGCTGCCCCAATGACGCTGCCTCATCAGATGTGCATGACCGTATCATCACAATCATTGTATTTCGTACCCAGTAAGGTGTATCGCTGTAATATTAAACTATGTTACTAAGGCTTCGGGTATAGGAGCGAGCGATTATCGAGTGACTGTTTTGTTGCACAGGCCATATAGCTAAGCCATAGCTATGGTATTTTAACCCAACTGCAACAAGTCCCAAATAGAGGGTAGTTTTGACATTTTCATTATCTGTGGTTGAGTTTGATTGCTGTTACGTAAAATAACAAAGAAAGAGCTGTAACTGGTATCGAAATAAAATAATCTGCAAGAGACAGTCGCTAGGTAATTTTCTACCAAGTGTATTAAACATGGCAGCCGTTTTACCTCATAAAATTACATATTTAACGCAACAGACGCTCAACGGTCGCCCGACCATCGCTCACTCCATCACCCGTCCTCAAACTGGAATGCATCCATTTTATCTCTAACTATATGTGTCTATGTGTGTTTTTTCCTCTATGGCAATGCCCGCCCGCTCGGCTATCGTGAAACGAAAGAACCGTCTCAAGGTATTTAACGATCTATAGATCACGATCTATAGATATTTGACACGATGTAGTGGTATCATTATGTTGAGTGCCCATAGATGTAGAGGTTATGTGTCGTAGCCAAGGGGGTTTGTCTGTGTATGAGTGAGTGAGACGAAAGATGTTTCTGTCTCTCTTCTTTTTTACCATGTATGTGCTTGTGTTTGATTGAAATGTCTTAATTGGGTACAGGCACAATTTCAGCGATTTATCCTGTTTGTGTTTGAACTCAGTGATGTTCAAATAGTTAAAAATCTTGTTTATGTTTCGAATTAAATTATGCTATTATTTAATTTATAAGACGATCACCGAGTTATACGGATGTTAATATATCATGATTATGGGGTTACGATAGTTATAAACTTCATATTTTAATCCAAACACAAGCACATATTTTATCTTCCACTAATATCTTTCGACCAGAAACATCTTTACAAATGCTTCATTGCTATCTGTTACATGTCCGCCATTTTAGCTTCGCCAGCGCCATCTGAAGGCTCAGGTAGGATGCATCACGCAGCCTATATTATTGCCCTCTACCGTGATGTCCCAACCTTGGTATTCCAACGGTTGAAGAGACATCTACCGTTATCCAAAATTATGCATGGTTATAATTCCGTGTTTCAATTGATCATATTTTAAAACCCAATACCTATACTTAAAAAAACAGTTAACTAAAAGTTTTTTTTTATGTCGTAATCTTGTATCCTAAATGTTAAACACGTATTCCAAAACAACAAAAAACACAATTAACAAAGATATTCTATACAATTTTTTCTAAGCTTTTGCATGTAATAAATTCTATGTTAAAAAAAGGTTTTCACCACTTACACATGGTTTCGTTGCAAAAACAAAGTCTAATTGAATGCCCTTTTAACACCGTGTTTACACTAATGTACAAATATCTACAGATTTCCCAGCAAAAGTATGCGGTTCGAGAATCGTCGTTAATCTCCGGAAAAACGAACGCGCGTTGTTGAGATGTGTTAAAGAGCTGTTACAACCATAGACTTACTAAACTATTTTGTAATACCGTGGTTACAAAATTAGATATCAAAAAATGAAATTCTAAAAATCTCTTCAGTACTTTTGATTGATAAATCTTGAACCTTTACCTCTGGACCGGGTGTCTTTTTGGTAGTCGACGTTCATACTAATTCGGAAACAGAAACACGAAGATTACCGAAGCGTATACATTTTCTGCTTTAACTGTACTTTGTACATATAATATTAATAATGGCGAGTGTGACCAAATTTCGTCCGAATTTCGTCTAGGTCTTACTTTTTTCTCTTAGTCGATTTCTCGATGTGGTGCAATACTTTTTAATGAGTGTTTTACTAAATGTTGCATGTCCCGCACAATCCTTTCATCTCCATCCACACATAGTGTTGTTAACGTGGTTGTGATGTAATATCCGCTTATTTGTGAAGAGTTTTAACATGTCTGATTGTCTGCTGATACCTTTGAACGCGCCATCTAGTGAACGTAAACTATCATCAAAAATGCATAATATAAAAAAACTCGACTGACCGCAGTCCCTTGTCAATCTGTGCCCTACAAACCAAGTATCACATCATAAAAAAAGCAAAAATAAATTACAATCTGGTGTCTACCTCCATAAATCTAGACTCCATATTCACCTCATCTGTCAAAGTTTAAGCGTTCAAAAGTATCGGTCTTTCCCTAGTCGAATTTACTGTCGTCACCCTCCCTTCCTCCCGTAACGAGTCCCTCTGAACACAGAACAAGTTCTCGATGAGGGCGCGCGCGTGGACGGAGCCGGCGGCTAGCGAGAGTGATGAGCTGGAGCCAAGAGATGAGCCTTTGGTCTCAGCCAGGCTTGTGAGGACTCAGATGCTGAGGGAGCCAGAGACTAAGGTATGTATTTGAATAGGGGGACCTTTTATTAGAGTGATGCTGGAAGTTGGTTGTAGTGAGGACGCAACTCACCTGCTTGCAATTGAAGTCTCTTGTAACCTCGTAAAGGGTCACATAGGCAAGAGGGACACAAACCCTAACAACTAAAATGGTCGCTTAAGCTGAATCATATTAGGATTATAATATGAATTACGTTACAATTCGTAAAATGGTCACAAAGTGACAATTCATAATCTTAGCTGCCAGCTGCGTCTGTCACCATTTTAATGTGATTTATAATATTATGATTTTATGATTCTGCTGAGAGAGCAGCGGTGGCCCAGTGGTGGCTGCCCCGACTTACGAACAGTAAGTCGTGGGTTCGAACTCAGGCAGGCGCATTACTTTGTGTAATTTATTTCATCACCACTGCTCTCAAAAACGGTGAAAGAAAACATCGTGAGGAAACCGGCATGTCCTAGAACCAAAAATTCGAAGACATGTGACATCTAACAACCCGCACTGGGCCCGCGTGGTAATAGCTCACTACCTCTTAGAGAGGAGGCCGGGTGTCCCAGCAGTGGGAACATTACAAACTGATGCTATGATTCTGCTGAAGCGGATATTTTAGGCCCTCAGAAGGCTGATTCTTTCAATATATCTAGTCATAATATCGTCTCAGCAACAGTCAAAAACTCGTTGATAATGTTTGTAAACTAGACGTGTCTTTGACAGAGCAAGACTAATTAGAAGGTTAACGTTTTAAAAAATACAGGAATTGGCCCCATCTGGTTTTTCTGATTAATTTTAAACTTGCAATGTGCAAGCGCTTGTCGACGTGATAAAATGAAACATTATAATAGTGTCTGGAATACAGATGTGCAGTTATTGTAATTTAAACCTTATGTGAATGTTCATAACGAGTCACATGACACGTCGTAATTTCCACTTATTTTATTCGTCATAATTTTCTCCAATACCTACAGGGTCTAGCACCATTCGAGGAGCTGCTGGAGGCTCGGATCCGTGACCTGAGCATAGCTCTGAACATGAGCACCGCGTTGGCACTCGCTGAGCTGATCGAAGATGAAGTGGTCGTACCGCCTATGCCACTAGAAGTAAGATACGATTTTTTTTTCCTCTAATATTGTTTGTGGTTCAACTCTGACTCTATAAAATTAAGCCCACCAGGAAAAATCAATCGCTTTCGAAGCTTATTATATTTCTACAATGACTTTCAACAAGATTGACGGTAGCTTTTGTCAATCCAAAACAATTTTTTCTTCGTCATCATATTTATAGCTGATGTACTGTGACTTTGACTATAGTCAAATCGATTTAACTAGGTAAAACAATTGAATGTGAACTTGTACCAAGAACTAAAATTTTCAAGAAACTTAATGCCAGCTTTAAAATAGATTATAAATATTCGTGCTATGCTTATGAGTATTACATTTTGTACACACTGAAGTATTATAAAATTCCGCGATCCTTGGTTAAAAATTGGCATTTAAAGAACCCGCTTTTATACTTTTGGACCCTTTGCCGGGAAAAAAAACGTACTTTAGGTAAATATGCATCCGAATATCCGATCCCTAATCATAATACAGTACCTGTGTCGAATAATAAGCGGTACGGTGCTCTTTTATCTGTATATTATTTCCCGTCTATGTGTTTTGTGTGTACATAAATAAAAAAAATATTCGACAACAGACAATTTCTTTTACTACTTGTCATTAATTTATCTTACTGCTTTCTACTTCCAGGTACTAATAGACAACGTAAAACTCCACCTAATAGAAGACCGTCAGACTCGCTCAATTTCCTCCCCCCCGCCACAACCCCTCGACATAGACCTAACAATCCTACGCATGACGCGGGACCTAGCCGGGGTCGTCCGACTTGGTCCTCCTATTTCCACCCCCTCCACCGTGGCCTCCCCGGCCACGCCACAGCCACAGCCGGAGTTGGATGAGGCCAGAGATAAAATTGATAGGCTGAACAGAGAAAATGAGGAGCTGAGGAAACGACTGGTTACGCTGGCAAGGATTGCGGAGGATAATCGGGAGTTGAGAGCGTTAGTGATCGTTTTTATTTATTCGTTTTGATTTTATTACTGCCTTGTTGGTCTAGTAGTCGCAAGCGCGACTGCTGAGCATGAGGTCCGGGGTTCGATTCCCGGGTCGGGCAAAGTGTTATTGGGTTTTTCCATTAGGAATCTGTTTTATGAATGAAAGTGAATTCATTGTCTGTCTGATTTATTTATAACTTAAACTTATGTTTCCTTGGTATTACAGGAAAGTGGAGGAGGCTTCAGTGTTACGACAGTGCGTACACGCAGCGCAACAAGAAGCGGCCAACTTATTGGCTGACAAACAGGAGCTTTTAGAAGCCATGCGTATGTTACAGGTAATCTACATATTAATACGCGAAGCTAAAACTTTGTACCCTTTTTTACGAAAATTACTTAGACGGAGGAGCATAAAATTTGCCACAATTAAAGTTTATAATCAAAAGGAGCGCAGAAACCTAATATTTTTGTAAAATATATTTTATTATATAGGTACATTGGAAATACATTAATTTAATAAAAAAAACATCACACACACTACCACGCGTTTGACACACACGCACATACTCGTACATTACTAGGCTAGCATGAATTCAAGTCTGTATTTATTGTAATAGTTCCGTCTGTACACACAAGTTCTGGGCAGGACCTACTTATAGAAGAGATTAATATAATAACCTTCAAACTTAAAATTTAAATTAATTATTTTCGAATTTCGACCACTGGACGACACCACTATTACTAATAATTCCTCTTCTTTACAATGCAATGTTAGGGTCGGCTCACAGTCTGACCAGATTCTGCTAAATGCTACTTTACATGTAGCAACTGCCTATCCGAACTGCGCAACCCTGTTACTGTAAACACAACCACTCACCAGTAACTGTACAAATATCTACATAATGACACCCCGGACCAAAGGCTTTTCGAAGCACAGACTCACCTCGGTAAGCCATGCTAGTAACACAAAGAGCCATGGAGCGTTCCATGCTCGGCATAAAACTAATAGACCGAGTTCCAAACGTCGAAATCCTGAGACGTACGAAGGGTTTCAATTTTGGAAATCGCGTTATGGAAAAAATGGAGTTGGGCAGGACACCTAGCAAGGCGCGGTGATGGCAGGTGGAGCTGTGACCGAGTGGCGTCCAAGGAATGGGAAGAGAAGTGTTGGTCGTCCGGCGTCGAGATGGGCAGACGACATTGTTGCTATTGCGGGAATATCCTGGATGAGGTTGGCACAGGAGCGTGGAGCTTGGCACAAGCAAAGAGAGGCCTATACCCAGCAGTGGGTGAAGCCGGGCTGCGAAGGATGAAGTCATGATAAATCTTGAAGGTTGACCCGTGCATATAATGTTATTATTTTACCGCGGGCCATAACTTTTATGCCACGGCAAAATATTGGCCAGCCGTTTACCGATGATTCCTGATTTTGACCATCTGCTTGTCCACCATGGGTGGACAGCCATACAATTCTTTAAAATAATTCTTCCACCAGGTTGTGGACAGTATTTACTTCTTAATAATCATTTTGAAAGTAGCACCAAAATCAAATCAAAATGCCATTGCAACAGCGTTTTTATTATTAAATAAAAAAACCGGCCAAGTGCGTGTCGGACTCGAATCGGCACGAATGGTTCCGTACCGTATCTTTGAAAAATATGTGATGTAACTAAAAATTTAAGGTTTTCGGATTTTTTTCTTTATATGTGCTAGAAATAATAGGCTTAATTAATAGGCTTCTTCTGGGTAAGCTCGTTTCATCGTCGACCTCATCTCTGTCCTCAGGACTAGATTGAGGTCAAGTGTAGACCCATTTAATATAAAAAAAGACCTGCTTCATGCCAAATTTCAAGATTCTAGGTCGACTGGAAGTACCCTTTAGGTTTTGATACCCTTGCGAGTTTGAAAATATGCGGCTTAAATTGCTGTTTCTTTTGATTGCGTTTTGTTACAACTTAATTTCGATTTAATACCTCTCGCGTTCATGAGGAAAAAGGCTTTCATTTTATGACTTTCAGAACAACTTTATGAAAACCTAGTTTTATAAATTGTCATTTCCATTTCCAGGAGCAGATATCGGGCGGTTGTCGCGGCAAGAGATAGCGCTCGCGGGGCGGCCCCGCGCAGGGCTGCCTCGACTGCACGGCGTGCTGCGGACACCAGCAGACGTAAATACCACACCCTGTATGTGCTCATGTATGTACCTAGTAGCAATGTGGTTGGAAGAATGATATCACTGTAGATCCTTGTACATGTATCGAGTAAGGTCAAAAGGAAGATACCTACACATTATAATGTATATACACACCTGTGTATGCTTTGTAACTATTAAATACTTGTGTCGGAAAATCATTGTAAAGTATGACAAGCAAATTTAGACTCCTTCTAAGTGTACCAAGTAAACCTTAGGTGGAAAGAAAGTTTTCTAACATGGCACCACCCACAGATGTACATATATACCTAGGTAACGCAAGAGCACTACTTCGCGTGCCCGGCTGAGCATTTGATGCTTAACGTGGCTACTGCCGCAGCAAACTAATATGTTTAAAACAACAACGTTGCAACTCAACAACTTAATTCTAGACATTTATAGAACAAAAATTTAGTCTATTTTGTATAGTAACTAAATAGTGCTTATGACGTCATAGTACGCATTCAAAAAATGGCACGGTTTTCATACGGATCGTGATACTTGCGTCATCTAGGTATATGTGCGTGGCTCCGTGTTAGTATGAATAAACCAAGGGGTCAAGAAGTGTTCCGTACATTGTAGGATGATCAGCGATTATAGAACCTTGTATATTGTACCAAATAGGTAAGGATTATGGTTGAAAGTACATTGACGAGCATGACCGGCAAAAATGTGAACTATCGAGGAGCTGGGCCAGGAGAGATTATGTTCTGTAAACGATAGTAGCTTGCAGCAGTAAAAAACTTGTTATTTTTTAAAGGCTATTTATTGCCTTCCAGACATAACTTTTGACGAAATAATTAATTATGTATAAAAAGCTCGGCCAAAAAAATTATTGTGTGATAGAAAAGCTGGTAACAGTTGAATTTCGTGTTGTGGTCCCTGATCTTGATAAAGCAAATATAAATAACGTAGAAACAGTTGTAAAACACCTTAATTTTATCAAAAACATAACGTATATAACATCACGCCTGTAATCCCCGCAGGGTTAGGCAGAGGTGTACCTAATCGTACACCCACATTTCGTCAGTTATGTTTAAGTCCCATGTAATTTATGAAAAAACAGACGAATAAATGGAAATAAAATAATCTCACTATGACAAAGATTTTAAGTACTTACAACAGCGTTTATGACATTGTTATATGAATAAGACAAAAAACTATTTTAAATTCTACAACTTTCGTTTACATATCGTTTATATTTCGTTTATTACTTATCATATGAAATACTAAGAATGAATTGTACGGGAATTGAAAACATAGCTAAAATAATTACAATATTTGTGTATATTTTTTCCTATGTTGTTCTTTAAAAATGAATTGATAAAAGTGATCTTAAAATACTTAATGCATATTGTAAAGGTGGGTACATATTGTGGAATGTTAGAAATTGTAAGGTTTGGCTGCTTTTTACTTAAATTGTTACTTAGTGTAGACTAGGTTTTGTGAACTTAGTGTTACATGAAATTTGTTGAATATAGCCAAGTTCGTAATAATATATAGTGATACTTATAAAGCCTACAAAAGATAAAATCATTTCTGTGGGTCTAAACTTACGAGAATAAGCCTTATTTTTACCTGATATTCTATTAATCTGGCTATATTTAAATATTTCATTAATCCAAAATCATGTTTATAGTATACATTATGTAAAATGTGTAATAATCACAAGTAAATTGGCCATATACTATGAATATTTAAATGGAGATAATCTACAGCCCCAATCCAGTATATAATATAAATTCCCTTTGAATAGGAAAGTAAGAATTTGGAAGTGATGAATATTAGCTTAAATGATGAAATTCTGAAATATGACATTACATATATTTAATTCCTATATTTTTGTTCGCAATAGAAGCATAGTGAAAAATCTTAAAATGGCGACATGATCTTTAGGTCCGCATAGCTCTAACATTAATAATATGAAAGGGTTTTAACAACAAATGAAAAGACCAAAATTTCTCAAAACCTATTTTGTTTTTTTTGCAAAATTATTTGACGACTCACTTCATCACTACATCGTGAGGTACATTTTTCAAATTGGATTGAATACTTATTTTGAGTAAATTAGAAACGAAACACTGACGATGCACAGGCTAGGTTAAAGTTCGGTCAACCAGGACAAAATGCGAATCGGCTGGGAATAGAATAAATAAATAAATAATACGGGGCGGAAGGGACTCCGACGCGAAAACGGTTACCACGTGTTCAGTACATCATTCTGAGAAAAAAAAACATGTAACGTGGTAACCGTTTTCACGCCGGTGTTCCTTCCATCCTATATATTATTTACTTATTTAAACTTTCATGTACTAAACTGGTACATAGAAGGACTTAATGCCACAAGGCATTGTCTACCAGTCAACCTTTGTGTCAAAAAGGACGGCATTATGATAGACTACAAAAAAAATACCGTTTTTTTTTTCTTGTTTCTGGTATTGGGTTGGACCAAACCCTAACATAGCCATACATTCTTGTACGTATTACTCCTGGGCCATGAACATATTGTCCTTGGGAAAACAATGTATCACTATGTAAGAAACTATATCAAAATGACCCATAGAAAGATGATCACATCACAGGGATTCCTACTACGGCTATGAGAGAATTGGTAATAAAGGTTATTGAACCAACGGGGCTGCTTATGTATAGACAAAATATTTTATTATTAACCAAGCACTAAGAGGCTTTTTGATGTACATTATCGTATTATAAACTATATTTATAATGTAATCGTTCAATATTATTTTGGTGCCAAAAGCGCAGACTGTATTATTCAATGTACAACTATAGATTTTGTTCTTTGGCCTAAGACTCCTTCAAACAAACCGTTCGGTATTCCATCTTTTTTCGTTCATTCAAAAAGACGTTTCGTAATCAAAGATCTAAAATATCTATCAAGCCATAAATAATCCAAAGAACTTTGTCTATACTTGTGCATTTTGATTTTAATGAGGTTGTACATAAAAGTTTTTATATTTTTTTAATGAAGTGATCATTTTATTTGTGTAATTTTAATGATTGTTCATAATTTTTATGAGGTGACGTAATGTAGCTATTTTTTCTGATCTTTTTACTGTTTATCGAAAGTGTTTTCATTGTGAGAATTCCATTTGGATAAGTTGTGTTAAGACGTGGTTAGGGGGATTTTAATGTACTTTTATTGGGAACAATTTCGGCTCAAGTCTTTGAGAAAAGTTCTAAACTAAACCATCTTTAAAGTATTCTTGTTGACAAACTAGTCTCAATATTCAAATTCCTCTAAACACGTCTTAAAATCTATATAAAATAAAATATCTTAAATAAAAATCTTTCAAAAGTTCAGTGAGAAATTTTTAGAAGTAAACTTTTGATAGTATTTAGGTATTTACATGTCCTCTAGATGGTTAGCTCGGTTGAAATCGGTTCGCAGTGCAATTTCTACAAAAATCATGTTGCGTTTGTCTTTTATATCGTTACATGGTGGTGATAATTTAGTTTAAAGTTTCGGTCAAACATGTACGCAGCAGTCCAGAGTTATGTCCTTATCGGTTTAATCGATCGTTTAGTGTTGGTAATTCATTTTTTGGACCTGCAGTAAGAAGGAAATGTGGTGTGTGGTGATGTACTATCGCAGTCCTCTTTTCGATTGATTTTAAAGATTTTTATTTAGAATTTTTTAGTGTTATAGTAATACCAAAGTACCAATTTTGTTTAAGCCAATGATAAAATCGAGCGAGTCATTTTAAAAGTTGCTTGTTAGAATTTAATTTGTTTTCTATTAGTGTATTGAACAAAATTCTTCACAAAACGATCGCTTCAATAAATAAACATTGAAAGCTGAAATATTACCACCAAACAGCGGCTTTTATATCACTTGTTAAAATGCAATGTATTACAATTCGGGGTAGCTCTATATATCTTATATAATACATTTATCTCTTTTACTCAGTGTTAGGATAAAAAAAACTCGTGCCTGTAATTATTAGGTACATGATATATTCGCTTTATGGTCGTTGCTGCCTTTTATACTCTCATCTATTTAATCTATGTAACTTTTAAGAAACAAATCCTATGTTCGTCTGTCTATGGTTCAGTATACAATTCAAGTGACATGACATTTAGTTAGGGAGAAATTAGTATTCAAAATGCACTTGCCCCACTATAAAAGAAACATCTTTTATAGTGCAATGCCTTTCAAGCGCTACAATAACCATGCACCACTATAAAATATGTTTCTTTTATAGTGGTGCATGGTTATTTTAGCGCTTGAAAGGCATTGTCAGGAGAGCGCTGTTGGAAAACATTTGTGAAGTTGTTTGAAAAAACAAAATGGCGGCGCTAGTTCCGACTATGGCTACGCGCCAAAATAATCATGATGATATCATATGGTGGAGGCGCCATGTTTCGTCGAGTTTTGAAGTTACTAAATGTCATGTTATATCGAGGATTTTCTATGTTTTGTAAAGTGTTAATTGGTGTTGATACTCTGTCCAAGGTATACTGTTTTTCCATTAGTTTTGTGTCGAGCAATCTGACTATTGAGAATGTACCATAACGTTGTTGCGATTTATTTAGTTACAAAGGAATTGTTAACATTAAATTCAATATTCTATAGCTGGTCGTTTTGTTATTTAATTTAATCTAACCCTTTTATTCTGTAAGTAATGTGTAGTAGCTTCAGGTTCTGAAATTATTTGGCGTTGAGAGAAACGTCAAAAAATAAAACGTTTTATGCTCTTATGAAATGCGCTACCGCTGAGCATGAGATCCTGGGTTCGATTCCCAGGTCAGTCAAACTGTTATCGGGTTTTTCCATTAGGAATTTCTCAGTAGCACTCACGGAGTCTGGATTCACGGAGCAGTCACGGAGTCTGGTCTTATACATGGGACTAAAATATAACTGGCGAAATCTATTGGGTACACCTCTGTCTAACCCTTCCAGGATTACAGGCGTAATGTTATGAAATGATTGCAAACGCATTTTTACCTTGTGTTATGGAAGTCATAATTGAATGTACCGCGGTGCGATCTTTTCACCTGATATCATGATTGTGTAGAAAGATTTATTACACAGTGAAAACGGCTGGGCCGTTTTGGTTATTTTCACCACCTTGGGGGTTACTATACAAGTAATTCTAGTGTGGGGAAAGAGACAGAGCTATACATGTCATCTACCGCCATCTCTATCCCACACTGGAATTACTCCTGCTTCATGGTAGCTGGTAGGCACAGCGGAAGACATTGAATGTCGTTGTACTCTGCGATCGTTATGTTTATTTGCCCCATCAGAACATATAAAAACCACCAAATCAATTCTAATTTCATCCCAAAGGTTAAATTAGGTTGACGTACAAGTCCACGCTTTTTTTCTGAAGCGAGTATCCGAACGTAGAATTTGAGTAATCAAAAGCAGTGTTGCCAGCTTTGTAAAGGTTACCCCATTTAATGCAAATTTACCGAAAATTAAATAGTGTTTATTTTGTGTGCAAATGTGAAAAGTGAGGTATCCAAAATATTAAAAGATCGCTGAATTCAAATGCACGACGTCAAAATATTTGTGTTTGGATATTTTGATTTGGTTTATGGTTTCGTGCCTACTGATAGGATTCCCAATAAATTGGGATAAGGGTATGGATGATAGGATTCCACTTTTCAAATGATCAAGTTTTGTCAAATCATAATGTTCCAATATTTTACTGAAATGACAAATATTTTCTAAATATATTAAATAGGTACAGACACCACCAGCACATCTAGCTACCCGAAATTGTCAAATTTTACTAATTAACCTAACCCAATACTTTAACGATAAAGTTGAAAATCTATTAAAGAATTTTGACAGCTTGTAGCTTGTGGTACATTAAGATTATAACAGATAGTTTTGTTTTTGTTTCGCCAGTGCAAACACACATGTAGTCATAGTCTGTAATTGTTTGTAAATTGTGTAATAAATAAACTGTTTCCAATACTTTGACATATTTTCCGGGGATATTTAATATTTTGAAGTGGCAATAAAAATACACGTGAGTCAAGAAGTGGGAATAACGTGACTTTCATACTGTGGCAACATTTTTAGTGATGGCCGATGTTTCAACTTGAACGGGATGCTAGCGACCGTTGCCGAATTTTAGTGTTGAAATAAATCAAGTTTCTCATAATTCGGTGTTTTTATGTGAATATTAAATTTCTATTAACATTTTGTGCGTTATTGTGTGTTTATTAGTGACTAAATTGCAAGTGTTGTTCGGTAAAGAATGTTTGTTGTGCCCTCGCTGTAACAGGATCAGTGGCTAATAAAATATTGGATTACGGTTTGCTGTTTATTTAATTGTTGTGGACTAAAGGTAAGTCGCGTTACTTCATGAACTTGTTACATGTGTAGTTTTAGTCTTAGGTGTCGGTTTTTTAATGCCACGAAGGCTTTACGCGTGATATGCGACAGGCGAGCGCCAGTGAGATAACGGAAGATTACAGTAGATTGCAAAGATTCTGATAAGATTCCTTTCTTCACGGGACTGCGAAGCCCTGAGTACACACCATCAAACCTGCCTTACGTGCTTATAGCGACAAGTGTACGTAAAAACTTGTTTGAACGTAACAAACACTGAATTGAACATGCTTCATGCTCTATTTCCCACTGAAAAGTTTGATATAAATTGAGAAATCGCAGTGAGAGGTATTTACGTACCCATTAGACATTTCGTGCAACATATTCCACTTAGTTCTGCACCACAAACTTGATAGAAAGGTGTTATTTTCTTAATAAAAAACTTAGGTTAGAAAACTATTTTTGAAAATTTGAACTCAAACCAAAACTTTATTGTGTAATTTCCTGACTAAATAAATTTAATATAATTTATACAAACAAAAGTGACTGACAAACTACCACAATGTGACAATTTCCATATTAAAAGTTCTATAAAGTTTCCTTATTCACAACTTATTTTTATTACTTAACTCGATGGAAACAATTTTAATTTCTGTCATTGACACTGTTTATCTGATGGCCACTCACATTTTCTTCTCATGTGTTCTTGACCTAATGTAATAATAAATATTACCTACTTAAAAATTTTCCCACAGTAAAAAAAAAATACCATAGAATATAATTATTGTGATTATAAGTTGTTAAGATTCCATAATCCTCAGTCATAATAATATAATTTTTTCACATTATAAAATGTTGAATTACACAAGTTTATAAAATTTTTGTTCAATCTAGTAGGTATAATATATTTAATCAAGTTCATAACATGTTATAAATATGCTGCATTTTGTAATACTTACAGCCATGACAATGTTAGAATTGATTGCAATTTTACCTTAATCATAAATTCACTTTTGTAATCAATATCCTGTTATAAAATTGTATGTAAACTACCAATTGTTTTACTAATTGTATGTATATATTTATTTATAAATATTACTAGGTAGTTTATATAGATAATATATATATTATCAAAATTATATCTTACAGGTAAATCAAAATAAATATAGTTAAATGTCATAACTATAAATAAAAATAGTAATATAAAACAAAAACATTCCAATCAATGCCACAGCCACAGTAGGTACAGACAACAGCAAAAGTTTAATGAATACTTTTGAATTTTAAAACACAGTACAACAGTATTTCCACCACCTACTTCCACAGCAACTGACTCATATTACTGACTGACAGACAAATAGCCATAATCAGTGCAGATAGAAACTTCAAGATCAGCAGATCGACATTTGTTGATATACAGGGTGAAATGGACACTGATGCAAAAACGGTTACCACATATTCACTACATCATTCGGAGCCCACAGAAAATTTTAATCAGTAATTTAATTTAAAAAACAGCTGTTCCATACATTTGACTGTATAGGTATTGCACTTTTGTAAGTACAGCAGCAGTTGCAACAGCAGTTTTTTTTTAAATTGCCTGTGAAAAATTTCTACCGTACCATTTGTGCGTTGGTGCCCCTTTCACCCTGTATGGCAAAACACTAAACTAGGTAACAAACTTTGCATGAACATACACTTCTAAAACTAAAATTAGTGCCTTTACTTAGGTCGAGATCTTTAAACATTACTTAATATGCATATACTTCTTATTGTTATTCCTTTTGCTGTAGCACTGCTGTCCAACTACAAGTGCGTGATAGAGAAAGACGGGAATATGTCTAAGCCAAACCTTAATCAAGTCAAGTTTATAGTACCATTTTGACAGATTAAAGAACTAATCTGTATACTATCCTATGACAATTCAACCACTGTGCAGGCTTTGCAAATAATTTAAGTTTATCAGGCTATAATATTTGTCTACATTTTTAAATACCAGTATCACAAGTTACAGTATTTATTTCATGACATCACTGATATGGCACCTTTTTGTACAAGGCTAGCGCTTGCTAATTGCCAATAGCATATTTGTTTCCTATTTAATGGTTGTAACTCTAGCATTGGTTGCAAATTTATGACCGTGTTATGGCTAATGTTGTACATTTTTACTTGATTATATTTTCAGAAAGAAACATAAGTCTGGAAAACTTTTGTCAAAGTTGGTCCGGGAAGTACAACTATTTTGCGTACAAGTTTCAGTATGAACTGCAAGGGCAAGTATAACTCCAAGCACATGTAAAAATCCGGCATTGTTTCTGGCAGAGGTGACAGTGCCCACATAGTCACTAACTTAACAGTGTGTTTACTCAGTATCCTGCCTACATTTAAGTGACTAATAAAAATTACTGTCGAAGTAAGTATGTATAATAGGTGTGATACGTATGATGCCACTGGGGAATTACCACCCATCCTGTCATGTTATTGCAATGATTGTTGCTTGCATATAAAATATTGTAAACAACCTAAAGACTAAATATAGCTTATTTTTATCATCATTGAGAAGACCAACTCTAGTACTTTCATAAAGAAAATGTTTAAAATAAAGTTATATTTTCCCCTCAGTGACCAATAATAAGTATAGTAAAGTAGAGGTTTTTTTGTCAGAATAAAAAAAAATGCGTGTATGACGTGGACATGGCAAAAGGAGTATATATGGATCGTAGCAGATGACGTTGTGGTTTCTGCCTAAAAAACGTTTTAAAATACGGGAATTGCCCCTCTGATTTTTTTCCATCTACTGCTATAACTAGTTTTCCCAAAAAAACTAAAAATATCAAAAGAAATGGTGTCCTAATTCTATTTCCAATGCACTTATCTCATTTCCTGAATGAATTGTTAAAGACATTAACACGATGTTAATTTTAGCCAGTTGTATCAGCCGACTGAACCAAGCGGTCACCTATTTGGCAAACCGCCATGTTTACCATCATAATCTTACAAATCATGTTATATTTTTTTATATAAACCTACTTCGTTTTTAGGCTGAGGACTCATCATTATTTATAGTCTCTTTGAGTGTAGTAAAAATATGAATTTTCTTAAATTAGGTTCACAATGGTCGCTTATGTTTTATAAAGTATGTTCGTTATTTTTTACGACTCTAATAAAGTTCGTGTCAAACATCCAATAAATAAAATGCCGTTTAAGTTTTTTTGATAATATTATTAAAATTATTTTAAGAATCGTTTATTTTACGACTGTATCTATTATCAAAAACATTTTTTTCCCCCACCGATTCACAAAAATATGGTTTTTACTGAATTGCATATTTATAAAAACTTGAAACTAGTAGGTAAAGTAGTTTAAGCTAAACATAATTTACAACTCAAACAAATTGGAGCTGATTATAATCATCTTTTTCGGAACTAAATTTCGTTTGCACTAATAATCATGCTAACACGTTCTCAACTTGAGTGGTAAAAAAAAAAACGGCCAAGCGCGAGTCGGACTCGCGCACGGAGGTTTCCGTACCATTATCTATAAAAACGGCAAAAAAATCATGTCTGTTAAAAGGGAGCCCCACTTAAATATTTTTTTTATCCTGTTTTAGTATTTGTTGTTATAGCGGCAACAGAATTACATCATCTGTGAAAATTTCAACTATCTAACTATCACGGTTCATGAGATACAGCCTGGTGACAGACGGACAGACAGCGGATTCTTAGTTCTTATCTTCTTTTATGTACGGAACCCTAAAACGGCTAAGTACTTAAATACCCGTCGTTCTACATATGAGTAATATCAAATAGTAATTAAAACAGTACCATTCGGGTCGAACCATGATAACGGTACGCGAAATTGGGCATCAGTTGTTTTTTTAATAACCTGTCCTCAAATATAAGAGGTATAAAAAGTATACTGTGTTAACATTTTACTCAACTGTGTTAACCATAAAGGACATGTGTAGATATTGTGCTCATAAGATCAGCTCAGGTTAGGAGGAGCAACAATCTTTTGCAGGGTGGCTGGTAGTAAGTTGAAAGTAAATAAGAACAGATAGCAACATATATACATTCGGCCCAGATTGACCCAACGTGCCTGAGATTTGAGAACCAACTCCATCACTTACTACTCCCTAATAGCGTGACAAAAAAGATAGTTATGATCTCTAGAATAGCACAGAAAGCGCAGGCCAGCCCAGTATTATTTCCTCACAATTCGTAGGAAAATAACAGGGACAGAATCGAAGACGGAAATACCAGTACGTCTATACGTCATCTTACGAACAATATAATCGTACTTAAAACCCAACGAACAAAACTTTACCTAGAGGCTGCGAGGCTGGTTTTTTTATTTATTATATTAGGTCTACCAACAATTGTTCACACTGGATTCAGCGACATGATTCATTCTTAAAATTAAATTATAGCGCAACAATTACTTATAGGTAAACACCACATTCACTATACAATAAATTCAGAAAATAAGCTAACTTAGTAAGCTAAGCGTCAATATTCAATTAAATAAAATTAAAATTGGAAATTGTGAACTAGTCTACACATATAAATATAATCTAGACGTAGGTACCAAGTTTTAATCCCTTTATTATGAACATAGTCAATTTAATTAAATGCTTCATCAAACTTAGGCCTACATGTAACCATCTTAAGATTATGAAGTACGGAGTAATCAAAGGCTTAACACTCAAGATTCTAGGATTAGTTGCCCTTGAGCGTTTTAACGGTAATCTTGGAGGCCTAAAGTTTGTCACGATTTGTCTAAGATTTTACGCATAATTCCGCTATTAGATTATATATCTATTAGATCCAGTCACTTGAAGCAAAATCTCTTGTAAAGCGAAGCACCCAGTTCTGCAAAAACTGAAGAATTTGTGGTAAAAAACTGGTAAAACTATTCTTACCAAAGAAACCTGCCGTTATGTTTGTCGCTGTCATTTTAAACGACATGAATACCTTAACAACTAAGCGCAACAAATATGAAAAAAACAGAACTCATCTTAAGAACTAAAAACATAGGTTTAATATATTAAAGAGGCTGGTATCTAGTATCACGCCTCGTTATCCAAAGAATCGTCCAACAGATTAGGCGTACAAATTATCTACAAGCAACTGTATTATGTCGCAAAACCTCGAATTTGTCACCGAAAATGAAGACATAAAACAACGAACAGTGACCTCGCAAAAACTTGTATCAAATAAACTATATCGTGAACCATCGCCAGCTAAGTCGGTAATCCGGCCCGGCCCAGATTAAAGGCATCAATGGAATTCGGGAATGGGATAACGGACGGCCGATTCGGTTTGAGCGGACGCACGGCAAGGTCGTTGCGCCTGTCACCAGACCGGTTCAGAATAGCGTTTATGTAGCCGATTTAGCTTATAAAGTGAACAAAAATAAGGTTGTTGTAATAATTGGCTGTATCAAGTTGATATTGTAAAGGTTATTTGAAGATGGCGTGTTTAATCTTTTTTTAAGACTTATTAATAGACATAGATCTCTTTGTGCTAGCCTCATCCTGTAAAGTTTCAAGTTATAGTTAGTTATCAATTTTAAGTTTGAAACTATTAAAATTAAAAATAAAAGCAAGGCTCTAAATTAGTCACTAACTACGTTTATTCTGAGAGGATCCGTCTCGTTGAAAGATACAAAGTTGATTAGGAAGCGTCCGATAATTTCCTCTATCCCCAAGCGGCAAATTTCTCATGTTACGTACAGGTACAGCGACCTGCCGAGTTTTCTTCGCATTCCTATTTGAAACCAGTTATTTCTGAAACCTACATCTTGTATTGATGTTACATAACAAACGTGGAGGCTATTTAAAAGTTCTTTGATGGTTCATCAAACCCGCAATCTAAAATGGCAATGGCACAAGATTACGATCCACAAATATACCGCATTTTAGTCCGTATCGGCCATTCTGTTCATCCACTGCGGTAAAGTAACCACATTGCCACGAAAAACCTTCTTGAACTCGTAAAATCGTAACGCAAAAGTACATTATTACTTTTAGCTTACCCGTACAAAGTATTCAATACATGTTGAGCAAGAAGTTTTCTTGCAGTAGCGATTTTATTGCTTACTGTCGCTATGTACCAAGTGACTCACAAGGACAACTGGGGGACATATTTGACATACTCTTTATGCCACCACAATATCTTTATCTTCGTAGGTATTTTACTGACAGTATTAGAATGCAATTATATGGCTAATGCATGTCGCTTTTAATGAACGAAACTATGTAGCGGTCACGTCTTCGACTTAGCAATCTATAAAACGAAAGGTGTTAAAATATCGAATTGTTAAACGTGACTCGAGAAGTTTGCTGTTTTAATCAACTCACCATTATCGCGTTTTTTCCAACTTTCAACAAAAAAATCTTCAAACCATATTCTCTGTTCATAATATAAAGTTTATTTTATATAGGATCAACCATAACAACACCCTTTGGGAAACCAAGTTTTCACGGTGTACCGCTATTATTACTTAACAAATCCGAAGGGAAAAGATGGGGCGGTACGTAATGGTTTCTGCCGAGGGCTAAACAGCATATTTGGGCGCACCTAAGGGGACCAAATGTGTGACAATGCTTGAGGTCAATGCTCCAAATAGTTGGGGACATCCTTACGGGCAAGGCACGGCATTAGCTTATACTATATGGCCTTGATTCAAGAACGATGAACTTTGCTAAAGTGAATAATATCGATCGACGAAAACGTTTGCCAGTTCGTTCCACCGTACTTTAGCTTCCTTACATTGTGACATTTTAAGGAATGCTTTGAAGACATTTCTTGCTAAATACATTGGAGCCAAAGATTATGTTATGTCATTAACTATTTAACTCGCGTGACACAAGGAATGATAAACGGAAAAAAGAACAAGTTGACAAAACTCGGAACATTAAAACCTATTTGAAACGATGTTCCTACAAAGTAAGGAGAAAAAGAACTTCTAAGCTCACTGTGCTTTAAATTAGAAAAATTGTATAACTCCAACAACTTTGCTGGCAAGACAAAAGAATATCATCTGAACGAAAAGGTTGACCCAATTTCAACGTAATATTTTTAGAGCAACCTCTTTAAAAATGCAATTTCCGTGCCAAAACCATTTTACCAAAACATCTAGGAGTATTTTTGATATCACCTTGAAGTGAGATGATCTTTTGAGATGGTTATTAATAAGGACTGAACGTTCAAGCTCAAGGCATAATTGTTTCATAGTAGTCGTTTATCATAGCCGGGACATGTGTCAACGACTCTGCCGCGAGCTCGGAATAGACTTCCTAATTACTTAGTTGTCTCAAATTGGTATTACGACTACAAAACAGGCAGACGCTAAGTCATGATAAAAAATTTCGCGTCTGACTCATTTAGCATCGCTAATTTCAAAACTGGTTATGGTTGATTGCCTTTGGGGGATTCCAGAAGCCCAATTACGTACATTTAGTCCTTTTTGATTGGGTACGCGATCATGGTCTTAACATATGGTGGAATTTTCAATTCAATTCGCCTTGGATATATGCGCTTCCGAAATTGTTTATTGGAACAGAAGCAGCATTCTTAATATTGCCAAATTCCTTACGGGCCATTCATTTTTCTGAAGAGGCCATGCATATTTGCCAAATTGATTCGGGTTTTTTGACACAGACAGTATGTGTTCTCGGTCACGAAAACGTTCAGGGATCATTTGTTTGGTGTCCTACACAACTGGCACTTTGTCAGACGTGCATTCTCATGATTATCATAACCACTCTCGATAGAAGTAGGGCAAGTAATCTATTATATCGTGCACATCATCATGTGGCTGTCAAAACTACGCACGCCATTGTCGTATTAGGTAACGTCATGCAAACACTTCTTCATCGGTCATTGTTCCGGTGAGTAGCGTTACATACATGCAGACCTTGGTGAAATTTTTCAATTTCGAAACTGCAGTGATTCTCCGTCGAATAACTAATGATAGTGGAAGCACGCTCGAACGCCCGCCATGTTGCAACCAGGCACCCAGGTTATTTCCGGAAGCGCTTAGAAATTGGACCGTGTGCGGTTTGCCGTCCGCCCGCCAGTTTCTGCAATAGACCTTGTATTTGGATATTCGGCGTTTTGTTCAACGTTTCGTTTCCTGGATTATTAAATGCCGTTCCCTTTCGGTGCGGGAAACGATAAATTAAACTGTCCAAAAACAATTTATCTGGTTTTAGTCCTTTGATTATAAATTCAAATACAAACATTATAGGAACTAAACTCCTTTTGGAACTATTAAAACTTTTGGGTCTGGTCTCGTAATCCTTTAGTCCATGATTTACATAGTAATAAACTTTCGGAACTTCAGTTCTAATTAAATAGATTGCTTTGTATCGGTCTAATGGGCGAGAGTGCTCGGTGATTATTTTTATGGTGGTATTCAAAACCGCGGCCGCACCTTGGTTTGTATGCGTGAAGTTGGCAAGATTGGAACAGCCGAACAGCCCAATTTGTAGTGGAAGTCCACTTATTTTAATTTGGCCTAGATGAGTGTAGTAAAATTTTCTTTTGAAGTTTTTGTTCCACATTTTTATATATCATCTTTTTTTATTATGTAAGACAGTGTTAGTGCTTCCTCGCGTGTTTATAGTCTACATGATCAAATTCTTAGTTTTATAGACTTGAATCGTTACTCAACAGTTCTCCGTAATCTAGTTTCGTCAGCACATGATATCGTGTTTTTTTAACGATAAATTATTGAAGGTGTTTTATTTCCATTCTTATAATTAACCAATTACTAAGTTAATTTAACACTGTAGCTTCAAACCGGTAGCTTATCAACGCTTGTAATACAAAAGTGAGTGAAGTAGTGCGTAGATAAAGATTTATCGATGCACTAACCTACTTACGTGTCTGTTACGTTATCGTTAACAGTGCTAATTGCTGAATTAAAAAAAAAACGATTACGAAACCGCTAGGTAGGTAGTTACTGCATGCTCGCATTTTAATGCTTGCGATGCAGGACAGGGGAAGCGTTTTAGATGTTATTTTAACGTGGAAATTTTACTGAAGTAATTATTCGAGACATTCATTAGGGGTTGTCAAGGGAGGGAGGGATTCATAAAAAAATAACGTGTATTTTTGTGCGACGAAAAAAAGGAATTTAATTTATTACGTATAAAATATGTTTTACCTTCTACCGATCTTCCAATAATAAAACATACACGTGATGCTGGGAGGGGGGAGGACGGATGGGCGAAAACCTCACGACGTGTCACCAAAGGGGAGAGAGGGTGTATAAAAGTGGCGTAACCTCACGCGATTAAAGGATCGCCCTTCACGGACAAGCTGTGTGCCCAACGGGACGTCCTATTGCCAAGAATCAAGAATGACAAAGTTCATCTCCTATTACCCATTTTGGGGAATGAACTTTCGACAATCCTATGACCTAAAGAATAACTTTCTGTACCTAGGTATGTTTAAATAGAAGTAAAGTGCCAGAAAATATTCTAGAATCATGTAAATTTTGTTATTGTCATGCTGTCTCCATGCTAATATCTAAGGTTTTAACTCAGAGAATTTTTTACAGCTATCTGCTATCGTTATTTTCTTATTCTGCTTTCATAACTTTCTTAGCCTAGTTTATACCACGGCCTGGCCTAAGTTTGCAAGTCAGCGTTCGCGACAATTTCAGCCTAGCAGTAATATCATTCTGCTTCGCAGTTATGGTGTCTACCCTCATAACCATTACCGTGGAAAGAGCAGAAAATATTCTTTATAGTTATAACCGTAACGGCTTGTCAACTCATTTTATTTACGGTATTTTTTATTTTTTCTACCGTAGTTTTTTAATAAGAAAAAATGTAATAGAAATAAGCTGTATTGTTGGTGTAATGGTGTTACAGCATTTTCAAGGAAAAGATCGAACAGAAAGTTCTAAGAAAGCATAGAAATACCAAAGCTGAATCATCATCTGCTTAGCTTTTTCTCAATGTTTCCCTGGTGTAGAGATCAGTAGTCCAGTCTAATCAGATGCAGCTGAATACCAGTATTTTACACTGCTTACGCAGCTAAAAGAATTATATGTATGGAGTCGAAGTTGTTCGAAAGAACGAAAGAAAATATACTTATTTGGCACATGCCACAAGTGCACATAGCGTTGCCAGGCGGCCGGCTTTAGCCGGACATAGTCAGGCTTTTTGATTGCCTGTCCGGCCAAAATAAGCGTCGTCCGGCCTGTCCGGCTTTTGTTAGGCTTTTTAGATTTCAAAATTCGCGCGCATCGAGACCGAATTCGCGAATGAAAGAACCAAAAATATTTAGAATAATGTTTAATGTCTAATTGAAAGATAAGAAGTCTTTTTTGTTTTGATTATTTAAGAGAAGAAGTGTCGAGTTTATATTATTTAAAGAAGTTTTGTTTTGATTTATAAGAGTAGAGATTTGTTTTGGTTATTAAGAGAAGAAGTTTTGTTTTGTTTTGATTATTTACAGAATAAGTTCTGTTTTGTTTTATATATTGAGAATTTAAGACACATAATTTAGACTGATGTTGCATTTAATTTGAATTAAGGAAAGAATTATTGAGACTGATTAATAATAAAGTACTTTTAGACTAATTTGGCATTAGTTTTATTGTAAATTATCAAAAAAGCTTGGTTTTCATTAATTTTCTACATTAATACCAAAAAATCCCCTAAAATGCAGTGTCCGGCTTTTTTACCACAATGTTAGGCCAAAAAAAAAATTATTTTTTACACGAATATTTAAAATTGTTGAAAATGCAGGATGTCCGGCTTTTTGACCCAAATGTTAGGCCAAACTCACAGCTCTGTCCGGCTTTTCGGTATGAGGACCTGGCAACGCTAAGTGCACACAATTGTTATTTATTTATTTTTATATTAAATGGGCCTACTCTTGACCTCAATCTAGTCCTGAGGACAGAGATAAGGTTGAGGATGGAACGAGCTAACCCAAAAGAAGCCTATTAACTCACCATTTAAATAGATTGGGTTCAAAAAAAAAACTTAAATCTCAATGTAACTGTGTGCCTCACGGCTGCGTCAAATAGGCCCTGTTCAGCAAAACTGCCCGACGCTGGTTTTCAACTGGATGACATGTTGTAACACTGGCAAGTACCCAGAATATGTTTTGGATGCATGGAAGGAGTATAGATTTCCTTAATAATGATAATAAGTAATGGATTGTCTTATCGGTTATAGCGATGTCTTAAAAACAACCTTAAGATGGACAGAAAAGTAAGAGAAATAAATAACGGACATTCCTACAAGAGTCGATTACCTCCTCCATAGATAACTCAAGGTCTTCAGTAACATCAAAACATCAATAAAGCGTAAAAACTTCTTCCTTTTTATCGATAAAATTTATACCAGTTATGCCAATATCTGTTATGGACTACGATTGCGGACCTGTTCCGAGAGACCTCACTGAAATTTGAACTTATTGCTCTAAGAAATAAGGACAGTTATGGTGTGTTTGATGTGTGGTAGGCTCTGAATGCGTGGGTCGACGGTATTTTAATGGTTGCGAGTCTTGAAACATGTTATTTTTGTTGCGTTTCGCTTTCTGTTACCGTTGCGTTGGTACAGGAAAGAGATTTACTAAAGCAAATTGAATAATTGGTGACGGTTTGGAACTGAGTTGTTGCTTTTTGGGCAATATTTTGGTCTGAGAGGAGTGAAGAAATACGTGTGAAAGGGAAAACTGAAGTATTTTTTGCCTTGAATTGTTTTTTTATTATGGTCTTTGTATTGACGCATTATAAGGATACATTTTAATTAATTACTTAATCACTCAAAAATATTTAATATTTTTTTATATCTTTTACGTTGACAGTACTTCTAATTAACAACCAGTATGATCAAAGCTTTAGTCCCAAATTAATATTCATCTACAATCACCCATAACTTTTACCACGGCATCGGATAGCTCAAGTCATTTCACCCGTGTTCGAAAGCTGAAAGAAAATATTAGTCTTCCGAGTCAATGTTTATGTTGTAACTCAAATAAATCTTACAAATATGCATTGAACGGTCTCAACTGGACGTGCCGGTGTAAGTTTCTAGGAAAAATAATACTAATATGAGTTCCGTACATCGATCGGTTCAAGACAAGGGACTTATCAGCCTATCAAGTTCCGACTGCTTGGATACAGGTCTCCTCGGAGTGGGTCATAATCCACCACGCGGGCCAAGTATGGGTTGGTAGATTTATGTCACTTGTCTTAGATTTTTTGGGTCTAAGTCATGTCAGCTTCACGTTGTTTTCATTCACCGTTTGAATCACACAACAATCAAAGCATATTGGGCAATTAAGTGTTACCCAATATGACACAAATACTTCGACAAACTTCCCTCATTTTCGAAGTTAATACAAAAGGCAGGGACAGACTTCCAACACTTGAATGAAGTGTGCTCTAAGGCATGTCACCCATGTGCGCTTGTGAAGCGGCTTGAGGTGTGCGAAATGTGTTCCTGGCTTAAGAAATGAGGAAACTTGAGGTCGAGTCAACAAAGATAATCTCCGTTTAATTCCCAGCTTAATGTAATCTAATTGATGGACTCAAGATATCTGCTTACCTTGGAAAGTAAACAATTAAGAAGTTTAAACTTAATACGCTTAGAATTTAAATCTTTGTTAACTTTAATGAACCGTTGCGTGGTACGGTTAAATTTTTGTGGCACTGGCAGTGCCGTAATTCTGCAAACTGTGTGACATACCGCGCATTTTTGGCAGGATCCCAAAAATATTTTTGCAATCTCTGAATGTGAAATGAAAATGTAAGAGAAACAAATTGAACTTAAACCGTTGCTCAAATCTGTTTCATGCAGATAGAGGTTAAGGCAAATGCAAGAACAGTCTCAAAAAGAGCAAATTCTCTAGGACTAGTACGAGTTTTTTTGGCACTGATGAAACTTTTAACCAAAATGCATTAAAATTAACATCATTATCTTCCTGCTCTTGTCTCATGTCAACCGCCACGCTATGATTTCCTTTTTCTTTCATATCATTTCTCATGGAAGGGAAAATCAGGTTTCCCA
Organism: Eurois occulta; assembly: GCA_950022335.1. NCBI lineage: Eukaryota > Metazoa > Arthropoda > Insecta > Lepidoptera > Noctuidae > Eurois > Eurois occulta. The sequence goes on from OX465478.1 coordinate 17,881,003, forward strand.
TACTTGTCGCGTAGGATTCGCTGACCTCTCAATGAGTGGAGGTAGGCAAAATGTAGGAAATCCTGCTGAATTAGTTTTGGTATTTGTGTCTGACGAACAGAATTTCGATCTTCCAAGTGTCGAACTTTGGAACAAAATAAAAATACATATTTATTTCCATTTCAGCATATTGCTTTTGACGTCAATCGCCAAGAATTTGATTTCAGGACGAAAAATATGTACACTTCGTTACCATTTTTGTGCGTCGCCGTCGTCGCAATTTTGTCGAAGATTTTTATTCTTATACATTCGGAAAATAATATTCTATGTAAAAGAAACTGAAACGATACACAGAATAATAAAGTAGGTTTATTTGGTAGATTTCATTTGATCCTAATAACCTCAGTTTCGGCTCCAAATACCGTGTGATCAATAATAAGGCTCATCCCTATCTCTCCCCTTTAAGCCATGTCCTTGGAAAAGGAATCCCTTGTTAGTTCAAGGCAAACGTGATTTCAAAGATCCCTCTTCGTCAGTCTTTTTTATTTTAACAGCTCTTTTGACTACTGTTTGTAACTCAGTAAGATTTGTTTTCTTTAGAACCAAATAACACGTTTCAAGGAGCTGGTTCCATTTTATAAAGGATAATGGGCGCTTTTGTATCGGTTCCGTCCCCAGAGTACCAGTGATGAATGTTCAAACCCACGTAGGTATGAAGAAAACATCCAGGTAAACTGCTGGTATGACACAATAAAACAAAGCCATTAGTATGAACTTTCAAATGGCATATTGTAAAACGATACAGCACTGAGAACAAGCGACCTATTCTTTTTTGAAGTTTCTGGGTGCAAAAAGTGACACGCTATTTAACGATGTTTTAGTGATATTTATATACTACAAAAAGATAGTTTTGATTCCTATCGAAAGTCGTAGGAATACGAAACAATTTGAAACCCATTAACTAGGCCCTCTTCTCTTGTCCCTGTATTTTTAGTTCCTATGCAGTGTTGCTCATCGAACATACTCGCGCAGACTATCTTTCAATTACAATTCTATTAGTTATAAGCCGTCTAGTCTGGTGCGTACATTATATTATTTATTTAAACTTTATCCACAAGTAAAAACTGTACAAAGGCGGACTTAATGCCTTAGACATTTTCTACCAGTCTACTTTAGGGTGATGCAGAGACAATACACAGTAGGTGCAATGACAGAAAAAAAAGACTAGAAAATATTTATAACTAAAACAAATAAGAATAAATACATGTAACAAAATATATAAAGTTAAGAGAGATAAACACGAAAAACTACGAAAACTTAATTCTGAGACGAATCTGCCAACTTCTTGTGTATATGCTCACGAGCTGTTATCGTCCTGTTAACTACAAGTTATGTGGCATGCGTCTAGTCTTATAAATACCACTGTTTAACTGTGGAACTAGTAAGCGTAATCAGTAAATTGGAATGTCTAATTCACAAGGACTCCTCATTGTGAAGTAGGATCGGCCGATCCTCTTCAATTGATTGCCGTGCACATTGCGTACTGAATTGAACTGTAATACCACTTATTTAGTATGTAATTAGTGTGATTTGTTTAATAGTAGATTGTATTCATTAAATCCGTGTGTATTAAAATATCTTAGGATATCCAAGAAGCTCAATTTAGGCAACCTAGGATTTCGCTACTTACTTATCGTTGCATTTGCTCAAACTGTATAACTTTATAAGAATTGTGAAATTCTCTGGTCAAAAAAAAAACTCATTGTTTGCTGTAGAATATTATTTTTGGTATTATGCTAAATCTCTTCAAACTTTTCGAAGCTGCTCTTAAAACAATTTTCACACAAAGTCAAACCGCCTCTTTCGCAAATTAAATTCAAATTAACTTCAAATACTTTGTAATAAATTTTAAAGAAACAAGTTTATATTAATTAACGCGGCCTCATTAGAGAATTTAATTGTCAACATCACCATAAGTAGGCTATTAACATAATTAGAATTTGTTAATAACTTTCCCGTCAAACCGGAGAACTTAGTTAATTTAAATGGCCATCGTAATACTAAAAGTAAATGGGTGGACAGGTGTTTCCAGATAGGCCTTTTTTTTTCTATAAAACATCATGGGATCGTCGGCTTAACACGACACGCTACCGGCCAGATAGCTGTTTAATTAATTTGAATTTTTGAATTAATTAATGACCAGAGGGCGGGCCTATTTTTTTTCCAAAGAATCAGCATTGCCATCCAACGTGGCAATGCTGCCAGCCTTCTGGGCACTTTTCCTGTTGACAGCGATGTGGACGAATTTTTGGACGCCCTTCCCTTTTGGTACTTGTACATATTTTTATTGCTATTATAGCTTTGTATTTTGTAAACAATTTAAATATCATGAAAATAAACTTATTTAAAGGATCTATAAGTACCCTATCAAACGTTAAATTTAAATTTAGGAACCCGTTTTGTAATGGTGACGTGGTGGATGACGGTGTTTCACAAGCTGAAAATCTATTGTTCAACTATACTTTGGCATAGTTATGAAAGTACAAATTCCTCTAAACATACACAGAACAAATTCTCAACATTCCGAAAACTTACTCAAACATTGCGCTTGACCATACCGCTTACAAAATCACTGACCCAACTCAACATTCTAACTATCCTTTTCTTTTCCAAAACCAGTCTTCTCAACTCTGCACTTTAGAAACTAGGCAATGGATGTCATACCAAGAGTTGTTGTCGTTTTTGTTATGTACCCTAAGGACTTTCAATCAAAGGTCATCGGTATTGGCATCCTGCTGAGACCAATGGCGATTGTGAACTGTCTCGGCTTTGCTAATAACTCCGTTATACTTCAAGGCTGTTTAACTGTTTGTACTGCTTCCGTCGTTGATATTAAATTTAATTAAAGTTGAAGGTAGTGTCATGAGGAAAAAAATCCATGACATAATCCGTGACATCACGTCTGTGGTCCCCGAAGGGGGTTAGTCAGAGGTGCACCTAATATTACACCCATATTTCGCCAGTTATGTTTTAAGTCTTATGTAATAGAGGGCGAGCCTATTGCCATCAAGCGGGCACAGATCCAGACACCGTGACTGCTTCTGAGAAATTCCTAACGGAAAAACTCAATAACACTTTGCCCGACCCGGGAATCGAACCCAGGATGATGCTCAGCAATGGCGCTTGTGACCGCTAGACCAACGAGGCGGTCAGTTGAAAGAAATTCCTACGTGATAATTTTATTTTGTACCAGCATGAGCAAGCATATTCAGCTAGTAACGTTTCCGCTGCTGGAAAACAGGCGTCCTCTTGTGAAGATTGTTTTATGTATCGTCGCGTCGTCGGTCTGAAATGTGAGTTTTTGTTTTTTACTTCTAGTAAATAACTAAGGAGTTGACAGTGAGCTTATAGCTGGTAGCGCCATCAATGAATGCATTTTTTATTCGAACTACCAGTGGCAAAACCTTACCATGCGTTTTAATAAACAATGTTGTACGTCACCATGAGAACAATATGGTCATTGAAGCTCTAAATGGCGTGTATGACCTTGCATACAAGCATAATCTGTCTAAATGTTCCCGCTGCTACATACAAGCCTCCCTTTCGGCGATAGAGAGTAGACTATAATCTCCTGTAGGCCCAGTGCTGTCCTTATCCTTACTGAACAGTTACATCATTGTTGCTAAACATACCCCTCATCATGTCAGGCCGTGAATGTCTAAACTCCACTTACGTCATATTTCTCAACAATAAATCCTCACTCTCCAGTATCCTGTCCCAATAACCTAGATGTTCCACAGCAGATACAGCTTCAGACAGATCAATTACTCAATTTGCTACAAACGAAGTCACTATGATGATGAACGACGTCTTCATCCGTTGGACGCCACTCATCATGTTGAAGATTCTATGCAAATTGTTGTTACACTGTTCTGAATGCCTGATAGAGTTCAATTGAGTTGAAAATTCAATCAGAACTCGCCCTCGTGGGAAAGAGTATGGATCTGGCACATTACGGAGATAGTGGGTAAGACCTGGTTGAGACTCATGCAGACCAGGGAAGAATAACACAAAAAGGAGGTAGTCTTTACTGAGCCGTGGGCAGGTGGCGTGACCAAGGTTGCTGATGATGATGATAACATTGGTTAAAGAGGTCCAAAGAGTTGAACTATTTGTAATTGAACAAAGTAATGAATTCCATAGCTAGTTCTTTTGGTTTTTTTTTGCCAATCCTAAAGCGTACAAGTGTTTTTAGTTCTCCCAGGATACTTTTTAGGGTTCCGTACCCGAAGGGTAACAAACGTGACCCTCTATTTCGAAGCCTCTGCTGTCCGTCCGTCTGTTTGTCAGCGAGCTGTATCTCATGATCCGTAATAGGTAGATAGTTGAAATTTTTGCTGAATATTTCTGCCGCTATAACAACAAGTAATAAAAATAAATTAAAAATTAAAGGGATCCCCCCTACTACGATCGTACGAAACCCTTCATTTTTTTTTATTTGGTGACTAAAACAGGTTTCTCCAGCAATTCATTAAACACCTTATTAGCATTGTTACACAGCAGGGCAACTTCTCCATTGATCGCTTTCCAACACGCGACGGCAATAGTTAGTTGCACATATTAATCATATTCATGCTTTGATTTAGGAACGCCGCCATTATTTAACGAGCGGAAAAGTGCCTTTTATGTGGAGAATTGTTTATTAAAATTTATGGAATCCAAGCATGGCATAGTATGATACTCTTTATCACTTTGCTTGAGAATTTATTTGAAAGGGCTTGATGGAAAGGCGGTGTGGGAGCATTATTTATTTACGTAGTTGAACTCAGTGTTCTGGGCTCTCAAAGTGAAATGTAGGACTATAAATTTTGTTGTAATCATGGATGGCTAAGCCTGTAACGTCTTGTGCTTAAGATAAGCTCTGTTTTATTAGTTCATCGTCGTAAGTTTTAGGGCGTATGCCCTTAGTCTGATCTCTGTGTTGTGTAACTGATCTTAGATTATCTAGACCGTATTCTAAATCCGTATTTCTTACTTTGTTATGTTATCTGGCTAGCGTTCTGTCTGCGACATTCACAGTTTCATTCGACATGTTTATTCTTTAAACCATTTTCACTCGCTACCAAATAAGTCTCCTTGTGGGATCCCACATAAGGTTGTTTTATGCCGTATCTTTGGAATATCCAAAACCTCTATTAAACCTTCCTCCACCACCACAACGTATGCAGTGTCAATTATTTCGTCTACACCAGCCCCAGGTCGGTTCACATACGATTCACACATCACCCCTCGAGGCTTGCCAGTCTAAACCCGTTCCTCAGTAACTCGGTAATGCCATGGCAACTGGCACGGTCGTTTGCGCTAATACAATTTAGGGATTGCGGTCGACGTGGACTTAGGCGACTCTTGGCCTCGCCTTGGCTTGATCCGTTTGCTAGCAAACAGGACTTGAAGCGACTTACTACATGGAAATAAATAAAATGGTGTATTTCGTTGTTATTGATAGATAGGCAGTTGCCTCATGTAGAATACTGGTATTCCACTGTATCCGGTTAGACTGGAAGCCGACGCCGACATAGGAAAATGCTACGCAGATGATGATGGTGTTTTTCATTGAGAACTCTTTATGACATATCTTCAGCATACCCTAACTTCGTTTAAAATACGGATTTCAAACCAGAAAACCACATCTTATTGTATTTTCATTCGGCTTTTTCATAACATTTCCAAATATTCATTAATAAAATGAATGACATTGTACCAACCAGTATCATAAAATCAGTCGTCTGGTTGATCTCTGATAGCAAGCAGTCTGAAGGCAAATGTGGCAAACAGACTAATAAAATCTGATACTTAAACCAGTTAAATACTGAGAAAATACCAGTCGTTATGTAATGTATATGGTTTAGGTAATAATTAATGTTAATGGCAGGGCATGCTATGGTAAAGGAGAACTAAAACCATTAAATGAAGTCTCTTTTACTGGTCCTAGAATATTATTTCCAAGCATATACAGTGAATTATCTACACGACTACATTTGTAAATGTAACAAGCACACCTGAGTTCAAAGCATTTAGCGTCCCTTCTTGTCCATTTATCAAACCGGTTTATACATATAACATTATAGTAAAGATCGCGGGAATTCTCCAAACGAAGAGCCTATTCCGCGTCCCCTAATCATTAAAACCTGCACCTTTTTAGTACTAAAACCACCTAACCGCCGTATGCTACATTCGAAATTAGACTTTAGCTTCTTGTTTTAAAGTTGGTTTTTGATGAGAGTGGTTTGTGGAGTACGTCATGAATGGGTTTCGAGTCGAGGGCTGGCCAAGGACAGCCATTGTCAAGATTTGCCCTGTTTGCGGGATGAGCTGTGGACCCAGATGTATGTGTATCGTATAGAATAAAGGTCACTTTGTATATCAGATTGTATTTATGTTGGAACTTGCACCTGCACTGGGCAGGTGTTGCTTTAGAAAAGGGGACGTCTTCACGATTTGCGTTCTAACTTTACGTTCAATATTAAATCGGGAAAAAGTTTCCAACCAAATATCAGTAACATAACATAACATCACGCTTGTAATCCCAGAAGGGTTAGGCAGAAGTGTACCTAATAGTACACCCACATTAAGCCAGTTATGTTTTAAGTTCAAGTAATAGGGGTCGAGCCTATTGCCATTGCCCGGGCTCGAATCCACACTTCGTATCTGCTACTGAGAAATTTCTAATGGAAAAACGACCACTGGACCAACGATGCAGTCAGTAAGTTGTGAGTAAATCTACCGTCAAATCTTGTGGTAGCTGGTTTGATTGGTTAAGCATATTACAATACAACAAGCAAATCGATCATAATACAAACACGAGGACCTATAAAATACAATTATTGTAGCTCACCACGTCTGTGAAGTTTGCTGGTAAATTTTATTTGACCCTATTGAAGTAGAGTTTTTAGTACTACACATTACTTAAGTAAATTACTCTAAACTGGTAACAAAAATAGCTAATACTTCTCATTTTCTCAAAATGTTGGCGCCTCCAAATTAACTGAAACTTAGCCGACTGACATTACCGACTTGAATGCTTTTAAACTGTCCCCGTCTAATGGGTAAGTCGGCCTAATTACCCAAGTAAATACTTAAGAGGCGAATTCGGACCTGTCTAGTGAGATTTTGGGTGAAGGATATTAATAAGAGCTGGTATGCTGCCCGTTACTTGTTTTAACGTAACAAAGGTTGAAGAATAAGAATATAGTTCTTATTCTTCCAATGCTGAGTGTAGGTCTCTTCCAGTAGTTGCTTCCGATTAAAATAAAACCTATATCACGCTGCAAAAGTCTAGCTTCCTCTCAGTGCAGATTGTTTTGAAATCTGATGGGCTGTTTCGGAGATTACCTTCGACATCCAAAGTTATCGCCTTTGCTCTTTATACTATTAGGATAAACCTTACCTGAGTTACGAAAGGCAGTACGATAACTTTCTGAAATTCTATTAAACAAACTTCGCAAAGGGACGCAAATATTTTGGCACACGAATTGAGGTTTGAGGGTAAACACGCCGCGAGGATCTCGGCTATTGATCCGTTAAAGCTGAAAAGTTGACAACTGAGTGACACCCCTTAATTAGAGGCATTAATTAATATTTTTAAAGTCACGCTGTAATCTTAACAGCGGTTTTCTACAAGGATAATTTAAGTGTTAGTATATGCGAGAGGGATAGGTCTGGCAAATAATACGAATAGGTACGTTGAAAAATCTGTTTTCCAAGAACTTTATTTACTAGCGAGTTCACCAACGGTCGACCATTTTTCAACCTTATTATTTAGGGCATTAGGGTACGCTTACAACTTATTATTTTACCTTAATAACCCCCTAGGTTACTCAGGGAACGGTTCCAACTTTCTGTTTTAAAAGGTATCCTTGCATAAATTATGAGCATCTTTAGAAAGCATGCCGAAAGGAATCGTGTTGTAAAGACCTCGCTTGTACCTAGTTGCCTACTTTAATCTTTCCCCCCTGTAATAATATCCAGGTAGCTTAATAGATAATCCTTGTCAACTTTGTTCTCCCCTTTGTAAAAGTTATATAGGTCAGGATTATTACAATGTCTAACCTCCCTTTCCACCCCCTAAAGACAAAAGAGCCTGTTGTTCTAGCAGACTATGCTTGAATTTCTTGTGGTCTCTTTTCCTGGAAAAGTAATGCGAAAATTAGCCGTCGCAAAGTTTGTAGGAAAATCTTTGCGAGGTTTTTGTGAAGGTTTTAAAAGAACGGCGGTTAGGGGGTCGTCATAGGGGCGAAAATTGGTCGCTTGGGGTGCTTGTGCCAAATTAGGGGTGAAAATTATTAATAACGTCCTTTAGGCACCCATGAAAGCGAGCTTTGCCGACATATTGTAAAAAGGAGATTACATTGTGTGAATGTTAAAGTTCATAATCTGACTGCTTCTAAAAAAAATGTAGGTATACATATGTTGGTCATGATCATGTAGAAATACGTATAGCAGATTATTGGGATATAATATACCAAGTGCACAGTTTACACAATACGTAAAAATTACTGAAATACTCACAATAATTTATTGGTCTTCAGAAAAAAACGTAACTCGTAATTTAATATCTCATCCCCGGTCCCGGGAACTGGAAAATGGCAGGAAGGAAGCAATAAAATGAAAAAAAAAGGATACAACTTTTTATTGATTATTGATAGCCATAATGTAATTGTTTTGCAAAAACATGTAGAAGTAGATCCTTCGATTAAACTAGGAAGGATACGAAAAACTTGAAGGTAGAACGCGAACTGTACTGTATCCGCCGACGGTCTCGTCCGTTTCGGTCAGTTGCGATAAATCCTAGCTCGCGAACGGACGTGTGTGTGAACTAAAGGAATAATATTTTTAAATAAAATATTAAAAATTGACGTGTATTCCTGAACACCTTTCGTCGTGGTTTTGCATAAACAAGTACGGTTTTTGGTATTATTTTTTAAGTGTTTATACATTTTTTTCATCTTCATCATCATACTCTTATCCTAAATTATTTGGGGTTGGCGCAGCATGACTTCTTCTTCCATACTTATCTATTACTCTTCATCTTATCAGACACCTCTTTCGTCGTGGTTTTGCATAAACAAGTACGGTTTTTGGTATTATTTTTTAAGTGTTTATATACATTTTTTTCATCTTCATCATCATTCTCCTGCTCTTATCCCAAATTATTTGGGGTCGGCGCAGCATGACTTCTTCCATACTTATCTATTACTCGTCATCTTATCAGACACCTCCTTTCTTGCCATATCATCCTTCACACAGTCCATCCATCATTTCTTTGGTCTTCTTCTACTCTTATACCCATCTACATTTCGTATTCAAAACTTTCCTTATTCTTCCGCATCACATACCCGTACCACGACAACCGTTATACATTTTCTTATGGGCTTCTTAAAGATGGTACGGTATGGGAAAAGAGTTCCTGGAGACTTGGGGAAAACCTGCCCAGCAGTTGGACAGTATGGGCTAATGAAAAACAAAAAAAAATTTTTTTTTTCATTCTGTATAAGTATTTTATCTTTCAAAGAACTGAACATACCCAGATTCCACCATTAATGGTTTGTATTCAACTTTATTTTTACCATAGACTAACCGACCTTTTCTTTGTCCACAGAGCTAGTTCAAAAAGTGAAGTGCATCGATGAGACTTCACTGAGTCTTTGAAAGACAAAACCGTCGCCACGCTGCTCGGTTTACTAACATGTAAGTTTTGACCTTGACCTTTCAGTTAAAGTATACAATACAAACACTATAATATACAAACAGGCTTAAAGGAGTTGTTTATAAAGTCATGCAAAGTGGGCTCTTAATTATGTCGGCTGACATAATTGCTTTACTTCGCTAAGTTGTGATTGGATTTCAATTGAGCGTCATTAACGATACAAAGGTATATTTGTCTAAGGCTTATTCTAGAGCACGCGTTTCTATGTCCAGACTTGTATGATAGCGACCACTGTTCCACGTGCGCCTGTCAACCTTGAACTGATTGCTATCATGCAAGTGTCAGAAAGTGTCAACATTAGCGTAGTTTCAAATTACTGGGGTTTGTAGTCATAAGTGGTTAGTAAACCAATTACGAAGACGGTAGTACTGTTAGATATTCTCTGTGTCTACCGAATAACTATAGGAAGGACGAAATTAACTTGACATTGAACCGAAATAAAAGACATATCCCCAAAAATGAACAATATCTGTAAAGAATGAGAAAACCAATTACGTCAGTGTGTGGGTTGTTCCTACATTATGTATGAGATTGGATTGAATGTCGTAACCTTGAACTTGACCTTGGATATAATCGTGTGTAGTAGTCCTTATTATCTAGACTTTCTGACTACTGCCATTAAAAGAATAATCTTTTGGAATTGTTAGTTTTATGCAATGACCGATTCTCTTAATGGGTGCTTGCTTAGTAGTACAGTATGCTGCATTCAGAGGTAACAAAACCAATATAAGCTGGCCTCGCATTCTATTGAAACTACGTATAACGCAAGACTAGCTCAAGGTGGAAGTGTTAACCGACCAACGCGCGGTCTACTGTACAACGTGTAGTAGTACTTAAATTGGCAATGACCAATTAAGCCGTTTTGGTGATGTTTTGCAAGTATTAACACATTTATGTGAAAGTAAAATTGTCTTTTATGATACGCTTATCTGGTTTTATTACGTCTCAGTTTGATTCTGGTTTTAATATGTTATTACGAGTATCTTCTCCTTAGCGTATCGATGGCAAAAAGTTTAAATATGTTTAGCCCAAAACTGAGCCACGCGAACCCCGCTCACTGATGCAGTAAATAAATCGTCAAGAGCGCAGGTGATAGGGCATGCGGTGCAAGATGGAAGGTGGGCCATTGTTTGTGGTATTACGAAGATAGAAATGGAATGATCTGAATACGTTTCATGGCAATTATGCTTTATTAATGTTAAGATTTACCATTAAAATACCCAACTTTGAGTTGAAGTAAAACACATTTGTAAAATACTGATATTCATATGCATCTGGTTAGACCAGAAGCAGACCTCAACAAAAATTGTACTGATGGAAATTATTCACTCTTGTCCAATATAACATACTAGCTCATGCCCGCATCTTCGCCTGCATATTTCGGTAATTGTCCCACGGTATCATACAACCGGCATTAAAAGTACCCTATCTGTTAATCCAGGTTATATCAGTGTGAAAGATTAACAAAAATCCTTACAAACTTTTTCATTTATAATAGGTTGTTCGGAAGATATCGCTATCAGCGATAAGACCGCCATTTTTGCTTGCCTTTATTGTCCTACCAGCTGGGCGAAGGCCTCCTCCATAGCCTTCCACTCTTCCCTCCGATCAATCTCTCACAAACGCCTCTATCTCATCACGCCAGCATTTTCTAGGCCTCCCTCGGCAACGAGGTTCGACTTCAGCCAAGGGAGAAGACGAAGACCGACATTGTAACCATCAAATTAGCAATACCGCCAGCACACTAAGCTACCACAATCTGTCAAATTTGTTTAATAAATTTTCAACTTTATCGCTAAACCATTAGGTTCAAGGTTGATTGGGAAAATTTGACAGTTTCGGGTAGCTTGATGTGCTGGCGTCTGTACAATAAAACATATTATTCTATTCTATAGTAGTAAGATTCTCATCATCAGATATGCCACAGACACTATTCCTCAATACTTTTGAATAGAAGACATGTGATTACAATTCAAGTGTGTAATTTTCTTGATACATTATAATAGTACAGCTGTAAAGGTGAGGGTCTAAAGGTCTGAAAGAGCTACAACTTGATTAGGGGATAATTACAGATGGATGGTGTAATTATCTTGTAATTGAGTTGTGGTTGTGTTTTATTGTAGCAAAATAATTAAATATATCACACATATTAACGATACAGTGTACTATTTTTGCATGTTGCTAATGATGCAATTGCCCTAACTCAATGCAACCAAATTAATGGAATGGATTCTTTTTTGACAAATTAGAATACACAGATATCGTGAATTTGTGATTCAATGTTTTACCATGAATTCAGTTATTATGCTGGACCCACATTGACAGCTTTCGTCGCTAATTAAAAAAATATTGCGGTTCACAGTATACGGTCAAAACGTATAGAACAACTGATTTGGCTCGTTACAGCGTATCCTACTAATACTATAAATGCGAAAGTTTGTGAGGATGTATGGATGTTTTGATGTTTGTAATACTCTTTCACGCAAAATCTACTGAACGGATTTCGATGAAATTTGGCATACAGGTAATTTATAAATTGGATTAACACATAGAATACTTTTTATCCCGGTAATACGATCCAGTGGGACAATTATCGAACTCCAGGCGGGTGAACCCGCGGGCATAAGCTAGTATGAAATAAAAGCCCTGTCATTTCCGATACAAAACAGCAATCCTAAACAAGGCCGTCTAGTCTAAACTTAGACACAGTGACGGATTAGACGTCTGTTACCATAATTTAACCCGTCGTCCGGCAATTGGAGGCACCCCCAATCATACAATGATCCACGGTCGTTGCACTCGGCGTCGCTTGCGCCGATGTATCTACAATTTAGGCGGGCGTCTGTCTGTCCGTTGCGGATGGACGGAGATGCATTCTGGATGGGCACGCGCTTATTTTGTACAATATACAACGATAAATGTAATGAGTGAATGAATTTTGATGTGTAGTAATGAATAACGTAGCTGCTGATGCATTGAGCCTCTTTCTCTCGTATCATCACTAACTCTATGAGTTACCAGCTTATGCCCGCGGCTTCGCCCGCGTGGAGGTCGGTTATTGTCCTAATTGTCCTACAGGGTCGTAGTACCGGGATAAAAAGTCAAAAAAAATCAATCAAAAATCAAAATATTTTTATTTCACATAGGCCTACATGGGCACTTATGAAACGTCGACAAAAAGGTGCACGGTTCGGGTTGGTCGTTTCCTATGGAGAAGAACCGGCAAGAAACTCCATGGTTACTCTTTTAAAATGATTAGTTTTACAATATTATCATGTTACAGCATTAGTACTCAAGTATGGGGGGACAGCATAGGCCCGACAATAAGTCGTTGCTTACTACACAAGAAAAACGGAAAACAAGATAAGAGGTTAACAAAAGTTAACACACATCTAGGAATCTACAAGGCCTACACTGTTCACACATTCACAAACAATCGTTAAAAAGAATCTATACAAAGGCAAGAAAATATTATAAAAGACTAAATTAAACAAGTGACAAAAATATTGTCATCAGTGCTGCAACTATTCTGAACAAAGGGTGTTTAAGTGATGTGATAACCATTGTAAAAAAAGAAAAAAAAACCATTGTAAATTAAAATGAAAAGAAAAAAAAATTGATTGAGAATAGTTAGAGACATCCACATATTTGTGCTGTTTATGAGCTACCAGGGAAGCCGCATGCGCAGAAGGAACTAAAGCCAAACCTCTTTATCTTCAACGTAGTCCTTGATTTTGTAATATGCTTTTTTAATAAGGACACGTTTAATGTAATTTTTGAACTTTCCATCGGTCAGTTCTATAACTGACTTAGGTAATTTGTTATAAAATCGTATACTGTTAATAAGAAAAGACTTACTAGTTTTTGTTAACCTGAATTTGGGTATTACAATTTCGTGTTTACTGCGTGTATTAATATTGTGGAAGTCGCTTCTAATTTTGAAAAGCCCTCGGTTTTTGCGGACATATAAAATACATTCTAGGATATAAAGGGAAGGCAGAGTCAGTACATCGATCTCTTTAAATTTTTCTCTGAGGGACTCGCGAGGACCCATTTTATAGATCGCGCGGAGTGCCCGCTTTTGTAAAATGAAAATTGAGTCAACGTCTGCCGCCGATCCCCACAGCAGAATGCCATAAGACATAATACTGTGGAAATAAGCATAGTATATTAACCTAGCTGTAGCTGCATCAGTTAACTGCCTTATTTTCCTTACTGCATATGCAGCTGAGCTTAACCTACCCGAAAGAGTTCTAATGTGCGGTCCCCACTGCAATTTTGAATCGATAGTAATCCCTAAGAATACAGTTTCCGCTATAACATCAAGTTTTTTGCCGTCAAGATTTAAATTTATATCCTCATAAATTTATATTTAAAGTCTGTGATATGTTAATCCGGGTTATAAACTATCTTTGTGCCAAAGTTCATCCAAATCCATTCATTAGTATTTGCGTGAAAGAGTAATAAACATCCATCCATCCTCACTAACTTTCGAAATTATAATAGTAGTATGATTGGGTTACTATACTGTATATACTGTTTCTGACTGTCTTTGTGTCATACTTTAACAGGTGGGCAATACCCGGCCTTAAACTGAATTAGTGGCTGTAAACCAAGGCAGGCTAAAACCGAGCTCTAGAGACTGATAATTACCCGAGCTTAAACCTTGATTATTACGTTTAAACCCTTCTCTAGCTAGCCCATGTCTGGAGTTGGGCAATCAACTGGGTTAAGACCGGTGTAACATTGTTTTAACATAATTGATCATGATCACCCATCTCTAGTGATGATACTTAAGTGTGTGATGCACATTCTGGATAATCAGAAACCATATTATCCGTCTGATCCGCTATCTTAAAACGAAGAAGCTGAAGTTACTATCTTCGCGACAGAATTTCATAAGCTTTGTTAAATCTTAAACAGACGTTTGAGTCAGTGGTCCTTGGTTATATCTTAATAAGGATTCTAATTTAGATAAGTTAAGCTGTAATAAGGCGCCTACTTATCTTAATATGCTGATTTATTTATTTAGATAGTAAGTGGGGCTTGGTTGGATCTTCAATAGAGTCCGCTTTGCAAGGATTCTTTCCTGGCGCTTTTCTTTTTTGCCACGGAGAGCAGTGGTGGCGGTCCCGACTTACGAACAGTAAGTCGTGGGTTCGAACCCAGGCAGGCGCAATACTTTGTGTAATTTATATCATCACCACTACTCTCAAAAACGATGAAGGAAAACATCGTGAGGAAACCGGCATGTCCTAGAACCAAAAAAAAATCGAAGACATGTGACATCTACCAACCACCACTGGGCCCGCGTGGTGGATTATAGCCCATTCCCTCTCATAGAGAGGAGGCCGTGTGTCCCGGCAGTGGGAACATTATAGGCTGATTATGCTAAGCCCAGGGACTGGGTTTATGCTCGGTGGATAGCATTAGGCCACTAGTCCTCTTAAGTAGAACATTACCGACGACATAGGAGTACCTTTTTGTAGCGGCACTACAAAAAGTACTGCAGCAACATAGAACAAAAAATACAACAGCGCCATCTATGACGCAGAGGATAAACTAAACATCGAAATACATCAAATCCTGCATCGCGCAAGTAAAGTTATCCGCGACTTAAGAAGACTATAAAGAAGAACCCGACAACAACTGTCGGGCAGTAGCCCACCAGACATAAAACCCGTCCGGCCGCCCTGTTCTTCAAACCCCCAAAAAAGACTGCCAAGTCAATTGTTGAAGAGATTTCGCAGAACGAAATAACTGACGCCTCCAATTAACATAAACATAACCATTCAATGATCGACCAAACTAACACTTAAAATAAGAAACATGCGTGATCAAGTCATCAACACAGTCGATCATCACGACAAATATTCCGCACGCATCCCATAATAATAGGTAATACACCTCATGTTTATATGGTAGTTCGGTCAATTAGTATGCGAGGACCATAGCTGTTACTATAAGGGCTTGAGCAGACGATGGACTAGCGCTGAGGAAAAAATCTTCGAAACATAATGGGCGAAATGTGAGTGTATTATAATAATAGGTGCCTACACTTCTACCGAACTCCATGTAGTCATCGGCAAGCAGCCAAATGCTTAGGTAAAAATCTCCCACCTGGGCTTCAGTTGCCATAGCTGAGCTGGAAGTTTAAATAGACTCAGAACCCAGGTTGGCCGAAATAAGGAAAACCTGCTCAGGTGTTAATTCATTGAGTAAATGAGGTACTGTTCCACAAAAGATGGTGCACTTAATATTGTGTCCTGGTGTATTTTCGTAATGGACGCTACTGAAGTCACCAAACTCGTATCCCAGTACTGGGCCAACTCAATTAAGATTCCCATCGACACGCTTAGAAGAACAAGCAGAAATAACATAACAAATCGGCACACAATTTTATTACAAAAGTCCCTCGTCTGTGCAGACCCTTAAGTAGGATCGGCGCTCGCGCACGATTCTTGCACGATCCGCGGTCGTGCGTGGCAGTGTCGCATTGGAGGGTTAATAAGTATTTATGTATCATTCTGGGACTGTGATTAGTTATGTATGCAATGGACTGTTTAATAGATTTGGTTCCATAATGTTTTGTTTTTGATCCCATACGATATATTTTACGATCTTTAACTTCCAATATCTAACATAGGTCTAATGAATAGCTTTATGCCATGTTTAAGTAAGTATAGTCATTGCAGAATATTATGATTGTATACACTTCTACGAGAAGTGTATACCATCATAACCTACAGTTTTCAACAATGGTGTCCTGATATTTATCGCTTTGTGCTCGGAGTTGTCCTACCAAAGTTTGATATGCTAGCCACTTGAGAGCTTTAGTGTGATGCTCTTTCTTGTGAGAGAGCAGCAAACCAAAACTCTCCACAACCACCCTGGAAAGCCATAGTCGCTGTGGCCGGCTTGATGGCAGCATCATCGTCACCTACATTTGTTTTGCTACGTTACTACAGGACTGATGGTACGGTCATAATTTATTCATATCATCCTGAATCTTTCCATGAGCATATTTTGTTAGGATCATGTAGAAATGCCTCATTTAAACCGTGATCAGCGAATCAATAAAACACGCTATCACACTCCTGAACCATTACGTTTTCCCTAAATAGAAGCATATAGCTTCTGTTCAAAGATCACCACGGATGTAATGCATTAGCTACTCCTCGTTACACAATTTCCTTTGTTTATACCAGACGCATGGATACACACTGTATTTATGAAATATATCCAAAACATAATTTGTTTACCCATTTAGAATACAAACCGAACTTCCTTGTTTACAAACAGCTGAAATGGCCGGAATTAACTCTGCTCTTTAAGTACTTAAACAATATATTATTAGTTTTGTGTTTGTGCTTTTAAATTGTGTGTAAATGGCTTATGTGAAGAAAGTTTTGGGGTTATGTGTATTGTCATTGTTGGTCTTTAGTATGCAAACAGACGTGTGACGATATTATGGAACGTTAACGTACCTATGAAACAGGAAAATCATGGTCATTAGAGATCATGTTATAAGGTGATCATTGTAGATACAAAGGTCGTGTTCGTTTGCCAGATCGTTAGGGGCTGTCTCCACGAGCGAGAGAATCGCGACGATATTATCGTCGTTGCCACGTATTTCTATACACTCTCTTAGAGGCCGTCTCCACGAGCGAGAGAAACGCGGCGATATTATCCCATACAAATACGTAATATCGCCGCGATTCTCTCGCTCGTGGAGACGGCCCCTTAGTAGAAAATAAGCTGTTGCCAGAAGTATTTGGTGGGTTTGGGTACATCATCATCTGCCTAGCCTTTTCCCAACTATGTTGGGGTCGGCTTCCCGTCTATCCTGATGCAGCTGAATACATGGAGCGACTGCCTATCTGACGTCCACAACCCAGTTGGCACTGGGTAATACAATTCCCCTTGGTAAGACTGATGACACTTAGACACATGTTCCCTTTTATTCATGCCCTTACCCAATCGTGGAATACTCGAGTATTAGACGGTTCATCCAGTAGACCCGTCATTTCTTGATAACGTCCTACTTCGATTTTGATCAAATTCTTCTGTTCGACTTATGTTGTTAACGAATATTATTTCAGTTAGTCATTGTGTCCCATTTGTCATCGCTCATTAATTCATCAGACACAAAGTCCAGTCCATGTGACTCAACATTCCACTCCACAAACTCAACAAGTCTTCCATGACTCCAGCTTTCATTAAATAAAGTATCAATCGTGCCAGACGCGGGACAATTACGTAATTTTCTTGTTTAATTGTCGTCGAACGCGTGTTTATTAGCGACGCCCGTATTGGCGCGCTGTTACGCATGCGTACTTGTTACGTGAACGCGCGCGCATGTGCCGGAGTTGATTGTCTTGTTGTAAGTAAGATGAAAAGGCCAATGGGCGATAGTAAATTTAATATTTTTTGTTATGTATTTAGTCGAATTTTTATCCCCATGTCATTTCAGTTCTTTAGTTTTGTCTCCTGCTGAACAAGGGCATCTAAGGGGCCGTCTCCACGAGCGAGAGAATCGCGGCGATATTACGTATTTGTATGGGATAATATCGCCGCGATTCTCTCGCTCGTGGAGACGGCCTCTAAGAGAGTGTATAGAAATACGTGGCAACGACGATAATATCGTCGCGATTCTCTCGCTCGTGGAGACAGCCCCTAAGGGTCTATGTCTTGCGCAGGTTCTAAACGTCTACGAAGAATTTATTTTATCTAGTTATTTTATGATTTGTAAGGGAATGTGACTGCAGCCTGCAAATTGTAGTAAATCTAAGGTACAGACGCCAGCACATCAAGCTACTACAATCTGTCAAATTTCTTTAAAAGATTTTCAACTGTATCTCTAAAGCATTAGGTTCAAGGTTGGTCGGGAAAATCTGACAGTTTCGGGTAGGTTGACGTGCGTCTGTCCAAGGAACAGACCACCGTTTCTTCGTCTTGCATTGTGGTCTCGCTCTCACACCAAATCCAATCATAGTTCTAATTAGACAGGGCTATAAATAAGAAAACTTAATGAACCGGACCTTCTGTTCTAATACATTGGTAGCACTAAACTAGCAAGGCGCGTGGAACCACCTGCTTTTTTGTTTTGTTATGTAAAGGTGTGTGTGGATATGATAATTATTGTGTGAAGAGCGAAGGTGCAGTGTATTCGTAGTGGCTTGTTTAATCGTATTCAGTATTGCATAAACGCAGTGTGGAGAAAATTATGTGGTCGCTCAAATATTACCGATTTTCCAAAGAAGCCAGCTACTAAATCATCATAATAATATTATAATGATTCTCCAGCCCTTACCCTAATTTATTTGGGGTCGGCGCAGTTTGTATTCTTTTTCCATACTTCTGAAGCCAGCTACTTACATCTTTAAGAAAAATGTTATCTTCGATGGATTGTGTAACAGAAAATAAAGCTAGAATGAAGAGGATGAACTTGATGGCTGTTAGAGATGTACAAAAGGAGAAAAAGACGTGCTGCGGCGGCGCCTAATAATGTGAGATTAGGACAGGGGGAGAAAAAAGATGTTGAAATAACACTCATCATCATATGCCTAGCCTTTCTCCAACTATGTTGGGGTCGGCTCCAATCTAGCCAAAGACAGCGAGTATCAGTATTTTACATGCAAGAAATCTTTTAGTGGACTTGGTAATATGTATTTTATGTTGTATTAATAAGCACTGATATTTTATACCATAAACTCTTGTTCAATAATTTTTTCTCTTCCCGCAAATTTCCGTAGTATTTCATAATAAAATCAAAGCTAAACAAGTAATTAAATGAAGCCGTAAAAATATCCTCAGCCCATCTTTTGAGGAAGTAGTAAAGTTACTTATAAGAGAAATGTCACTTCGTAGATGTTGAAGAAAACTGCTTTATGTATAATAAACTATTGTGTTTCTTTAAGCTGTTTTATATTTTACGATGTACGGAACATTAAATAAAGTATAATAGGTACTCAAACCCGAGGACGCATTCGTTGTGCTATAATTTCATTGTAATATCTTCGTAAATATAATATACTGTTAATATTGTAAGTGGAAATGGAATGTTGAATTATTGTTGTCAGTTGCTTATAATTATTTAGTTTTCTGTTTTTACTGGCCGCTATTTTTACATAAATAGCGTTGGTTTATTTACTGAACAACTTGTACTAACAGTTATATAAAATATTTTGGGCTAAAATTTTAATGTACATTTGAGACCAGAAGCTTCTTTCGAAATCTGTCATTCCACATTCTACTTTGAGGGTACTTGATTGTGAGTTCTTCTTACAAAATGTTTTCCATAGTTATGTCTTCAATGTTTTGGGTTGTACTTTTTCTACATAAAGATGGTCGGCTTAACACCAAGTCGACAATAGTACAGTGCAATATTATTTAGACTTCATTCTTCTGACATACATATTGAAACGGTTTATATAACTATGATGTTCAGATCACATACATCGTTTACACGCACAGAGACAATCCTATCATATACGTTAGGCCCATTTCTCTCGCAATATATCTTTCATCGATTGGCATAGACAAAGAGTAATGGTTTCATTACCACCAGCATGTAAGCATGTACTTGTTATTAGATAATGGTACGTGTAGATTTCTACTGGCTTGCTAGCATGCAATAATGGACACAATCATGTGTGGTAAGTTACTATTTTTGTAACATGTTATTTAAGAACTTTGACTTTGAGAACGAATGTCATGTGGAAAATGTAGTGAGGAAAATTTTGAGTATGAATGTAGATGGCTAAGAGTAGGTATAGGAAGACCAAAGAAACGATGGATGGACTGTGTGAAGGATGATATGGCTAGAAAGGAGGTGACTGCTAAGATGACGAGTAATAGAGAAGTATGGTATAAGGGCAGGAGAATGATGATATTGAAGAAAGTTTAGTTGTGCTTGTTATGATTTAGGTTGGTTTGTCTTTTATTTTAGTAACTAACAGTGGTGAAGTTTCCAAACAACTCGATTCCTACCGGCTTCCTTTTGAAAAATGGCACAGTCAGTATTCTATAGACAAACAATATAATCATATTAAAGATATGTAGTCTGGCTTACCTCTTACAAAAATTGACCCTTCGTCACTGGTAACTAATCCTAGTTTATGTAAGCCTGGTTGAGATTAAAGCTGCTCTCCAGTTGTGTTTGAGTTGGGAGTTTGGAATTTAAAGCAGAAAGACAACAACCAATCATATTGTGTTGTTGTGAAAGTGGATTACAGCCAACCCCACAGGTTGTTTATCATGAGATACGTTTTTAACAAGTTTGATGCTGCGTTTAGCTTCTGCATATTTAGCATGCAAGCAGATAGAGCAAGTAGCCAAGAGACCGCAAAACACATGCTGATCTGTGAACCTATTTGCTCGAATACCGTGATTTGTCTTAAAAATCACGTTCATAGTAATAACATTTTCAAGGAATAGAAAACACTCCCACAGTTCGTAATCACTCTTAATTTTATCTGCACCTGTAACAGCATCATTATACTCTTTAGCCAACCCATCACTTTCCTGGCCCACTCTTTAAATAACTCCGACAACGCCATTACAACTTCCTACACAAGTTTTTCTCATAACAAATCGCTATCGTCACGCAAATAAAATCTAATTTCAAATTAATCATTTTTTCTCACAACTTTCACTGTTATTTTCTTTCATTCACACTACTAGTATACGTGTTCCTATTCTTTGACCTACAGAGATGACGCTTTTAATACCGAAGCTATAATATTTATTAATCATATTTTTATGTTCGACTTTTGTTAGGCTGCGTTTACATTGGTAGAGTTTGGTGTATGTATTTAGGACTGAAGTCTGAAGACCATCACAAGATAGTAATAAATATTCCGATCATTGCTATGGGCTTGTGTGGAATAAGACACAGCCCGACTTCACCCACTGCTGGGCATAGGGATCTCATTGCTTTCGCCCATCTACACGTTCATGTGCCAGCTTCATCCAAGTTTAACTCGCAGTAGCAACGAGGATTTCGCCTCGTCGCGTCGCTGCTTTTTTTCCAGTCCTTGGATGCAACTCGGTCACAGCCTTACTCCTCCATTCAATGCCAATCCTGCCATTATCACTTCTTGCGAGGTGTTCTGTCTAAACTCCGGAATGAAAGTAGACAATTAATAAAACACAATCTTCATATTTTTGGTGCTGGGTCAAAAAACTTAGCTATCTAAATTTTGTTTTTTAGTTGTATGAGTATCTCAAAGTAATAAAAAAACAAATATCATTCTCATTCGGTCTGGGGTCATTCATCAACCCTGGCTCACTACATTACATTCCAGTACTAGCGTCCAAACTCGACCAATGTGAACGCAGCCTCCCGCCATTTTATTACACAATGGTGATTTTACCATGTTTAGAAGAAAAATGGCGTTGTTTTGTACAATCAGTTGAGAGGAACGGTCGTTACCACGATAATCAATACTGTTATTGCGTCGTAAAAAGTAACACCGTTTTTTTTTAATATGTCGGTGGCTGTATTTACGAGAATATTATGCAGAAGTCCGGTTTTATAATGTTTCTGACTCTCTGGTTACAACAGCGGTCTTATTATAAAACAAAGTCCTCCGCAGCATCTGTCTCAGTTGCAGGTCAGGCAGTCCCCAACAGTCAGTTGCGGCGCAGGACTTTGTTTTAAACTCGATAAACTCAAAAACTACTTCACCGATTTTCATGCTGTTTGCACCAATGGATAGATAGTAGTCGCCGAGGAAGGTTTTAGTATATAATTTGTCAAGTTTTTGCATGCATTGGCTAAAATATAATGATATGTATTGGAGATGTCGGAAAAAAATAAGCCGTCTCGGAGCTTTCAACGAAAACGCTGCCTAGACCCTTTGAGATATAAACAAAATGATGTATACAGGGATAGATTATAGCCTGAAATAAGACATAGGCTACTCTTTATCCCTGGAATAGGTTCCCATGAGTTGCAGGAACGGTATCAAAATATCGTGCCACACGAAGATGAAGAAGACTAGTAACCGAACGACTGTTAAAGCAAAATCCAAGTACCTAGACGCATAGCCGGTATTAGGTGACGGGGTTTTAGGAATCCCTCATAATATTTTTACTGGTTCTATGTAAAAAAATCTTTGAAGTTTTTGACCTACTTCCCGATTCCGATTGAGCTGAAACTTTGTATTTATGTTAAGTTTGTATGAAAATGCATGGTGAAATAAGTGACGTCGTTCTAAATCCAATATGGCGCAGTCTCGAAGATGACGGTTTAGTTCTTTTTTTATGCATTCCCATGATATGGGTATCAAATGAAATGGTTTGCAGAGAAGAATACGAAAAGTGTGTCTTTTTTTAATTTTTTAACTTATAATATTTTATTATCTGTGAGTTCCATTAGGCCAAACTTTAAGCTTGATTTCTATTGTACTTCTGAACTTACTGAATTACTATGTGATATTATATTACGCAATGCGACATGTTAATAACATTTCTGTGAACTGTAATTATTGTAATAAAATCCTTTGGATGTATTTAACTATAATGTACTTCGGTTATGTATTTTGGTTAGCATTCGAGGAATTTGACCTGATAGCACACTTAAATTGCAGTATTGCTAAATATGATATTAATCAGTTTACCTGATGTTTATTAATTTGTAGTAGATTTAATTAGGTTAATTATTCAACGCTCGTTTTATTAAAATACTTCAGCGTAATATAGATTCATACTTATACACTCACGCCATTTACCCATAGGGGTAGGCAGAAACTACAGCCACCTGCTACGATCCTTACAAATTCCTTTTGATTCGTCGGCCTTCATAAGCAATCGACCAACTTCTTTGCTTTTAACTCATGTCATTCAAGTCCTTGATCTTTTCACATGAAAAAATATTGCTAAAAGTTGCTCATTGCTATAAAAATGCAACCACCACCGTACTCACCGCGGTATTTACAAATGCCATATATTACTAAAGACATGCAATCAAGCCAAATCGGGATTGGTTATTGATGTAAATTATGTTTTAATTATACCCCATTAAATATTATTTGTATCTTATACCACCATACTTTGTTGGCGAATGTTGGTCACACGTACCACCGTGCACTATTGCAAATGTTGGTCATACTTTTCCAATACTACCCGCCTATCACACGATTTGTCATTTATTCTGCTTGATTGCGTTATTTCTACTAATTTTTTTTGCGAGGAACTACTGTTTAGTAGAGTATTGTAATGCTATTGCGGTGCTCCTGACAAAACCATGTCCCATATGTTGGAGTGTCCAGAGTACCCAAACACATCCACTTCTGAGGATCAGTAGAGCAAAAAGAAGAATTACAGTCAACTTTTTCATTCAACTCTTCATTAAATATTATGCGTCGAATGAAAGCCAATGTTGGCCATACCATAATCATTATAGCCTTCTATAGAAACTCTATGGTGTTTAATAGTGTGCAACAAGGTGATTTATCTAGAGTATTATAATAGACACTAATGCTGGTTTTATAACGATGTACTTTATTGTAAATATGCCTGTTAGTGGTGAAACAAGACCATTTTATTTGTGTTGAAATCGTTAGACGAAGTGATGTTGAAGTTGGTCTATTAGGTAAGAAAGCAATGATGGTACTGGTGGAAACGGTCATCAACTGTTTCTTAACTAATCTCAGTTCCACTTTGTATTGAAAAAAGTAGTGTTTCTACTAGTCTACGACTTCATCAAAGAAATAGGAATATGAATTAAATGTTTCTGATAAGGATTATACTCGTATTAATGATTATATCGCTTTATTTTGATTCCATGTCACATTTTAATTAAAATTCAAAGCCCACCAATACCGATTACTTCCAACTAAACAAACCATTAACTGCTCACGCTTAGTTCCAGTTCAGTCCCATGTGATAGGGGGACCTTAACGAGGCGCAAATCCAGGCTCTGGGAAGCTACTGAGAAATTCTTGATGGATAATCCCAATATCACTTCGCTCGACCTAAGAATCGAACCCAGTACCTCATAGTTAGCAGTAGGGCGTGCAACATGTAGACCGACGAAGATTATGTAACAAATGTCAACAAATCTTTGAGTGAGTTACTTTCAAGTGCATCTTCTTCTTTATCGAGTGGTTAGTGCCTAACCTGGTGTCAGAGTTTTTATGCTGCTGCTGTTTGTTTTTATGTTTTTATCCTCGTCTCCACTGATAGATATGCGAGCGTAAGGACAAGTGAAACAACGGGTGGCAGAAAACACACTGACTGTATTTGGCAAGTAACACTACTTATAATAGGAGTGGATGCAACCACCCTCATATTTGCATACATAACAGTGGGCCTCAAGTGCTGTAAGTAAATCACTCCACTAGATTTATAGCAAAAGGCATGCTTTTCACTCTACACATTAATTACGATCTTATGTCAACACGTGTACCTTGTACCTGTACATATATAATGAATCACCGATCACCGTATTCATCTTCAAGGCTCGAGTGGATACCGATATAAACACCGGTGACTAATCGTCTTAATAACTCCTATTGTATAATCAAATCACTCTAACGAGTTTTGTTTGTTCATGTGTTTTGTGTTTGAACTTGTTCACGGATTATGGGCTTTGGCGTTGGAGGAATGTGTGTTGGAAAAATGGCGAAGCTATTTGATTGAAGTTATCTCGCGAGTGCCCCGCGACTCTTGCGCCGATTCCGAAGCGCGTGCTCCGATGCGACCCGACCATGCCCCGGTACCGTTACGTCGTCGTAGTACTGCGGTAACATTACTGCAGGGTATTCCTTGCTTGACGTTAGAAACAAACATTTTGTCTGTCAGATGTGGTTATATAATTTGAGTTAGTTCGGGTTTTACTTTACTTGGTCTAATAGTCACAAGCGCGACTGCTGAGCATGAGGTCCTGGGTTCGATTCCCAGGTCGGGCAAAGTGTTATTGGGTTTTTCCATTAGGAATTTCTTAGTAGCAGCCACGGAGTCTCGATTTGTTCCCGGTTGATGGTCTCGCATCTATTACATGGGACTAAAACATAACTGTGATGTTATGTCTATCAGCAATATCGATGATTTCAAAAATATGCTTAGGTAACCACATCGGCTTAGACCTGACCACAAAATTGAAAAGGGCTTTTATTATGACTTTCATAGTATATGAGGCCCGGTCATTGAATTAAAGCATTAGTGCTAAATTTTAATTCTTGGTATCCATTCTCATTTGCATTTAATTTCCTCTTGAGGTTAAACGGAACGAATCAGCCATTTTGATTCATGTATTGAGGGTGATAGATACCACGCCGACTATAGCGGTTTCATTAGTGAATAACGATTTAACATTCACTATAACTACATCTTTCTCGTTTTTATGAATGGAAACGACGTATCAAGTCTTCAATTACGAGTTTTCGATTAATTTTCAAAGGCATTTCAAACTATTACTCCAAAGATGTGTTTTGATATTTTGTAATAAATCCAAGATTTGTCGTGATAAGAACATGTGAAGAGCGGATTTCATGAGAGAAGTTTCAAATCTCGAAAAGAGGTTTTATTAAGCAAACATGGATGAATTGAAGTTTAGGTATGGCTTTGCCTAGAATGGACGTGAATACACAGAAGAGGCAGATTTAAATGTAACATAGAATAGAAGACGAAGTCATCATCTGCTGAGCCTTTCCCCAACTATGTTGGGGTCGGCTTCCAGTCTAACCGGATGCAGCTGAATACCAGTATTTTACATAAAGCTACTGCCTGCCTGACCTCCACAACCCAGTTAGTACTAGGTAATACGATTAATTACCCTTGGTAAGACTGGTTGTCACACTTTCGGGCAACTACTAACTACCTGTCAAAGATCTACAAATGACAGATGGGACCAACGGCTTAACGTGCTTTCCGAGGCACGGAGGAAGCTCGGTATGTAATAGGTGGTTACCCATTCACAGACTAACCTAGGCAAGAGCGGCTTAACCTGAATGTTGATCCGAGCAGCTGGTATTATTTAGCCACGGTGCGACATCCTAAATAAACTGTTACAGAGGATAATAAGCACTTCTGGAGTACCGATCAAAATACAGGCTGTCATGACCAAAAGAGATAATTATTATTATGAAGCTGTAAAACTACAATATGCGTCAAAATCCATCGTAAAACAGTAGCCAATACTATTTCCAAAGCACAAAGCCGCAGTAGATCCCAATTTACGACAGCCCATGACTGAAGAATATTTATGTGTGCCCGTCTCAGTAACGGCAACTAGAGATGTACCGCCTAGTGGACTCGAAATGAAATTAGATAGTCAATCATTTTAATTTTATAAATAGTCGTAGAGTTTTTTTATATAATCTAGGAATCGAAATTTCCTTTGGTTATCAATAATTGAACTTAAATCAAGACCAAAATAATTTCACTTTCAACAGAATACAAAAAAAAAAATTGAGAATTTTTGTGACCGCACGGCGATGAGTGGAGGATGTACTTTCTTCTTTATCGTGTGGTTAGTGCCTAACCTAGTGTCAGAGTTTATATGCCGCCCGTGGGCCTCTGAGTTTTACATGCCTTCAAGAAATATCTCTCAGGCATGCTGGTTTCCTCATGTTTTCCTTCAAAGCAAGTCATAATTAAATACTATACGCACATGAATCCCAAAAATCAGAGGTGCGTGTCTTGGGTTCGAAGTCGAGACCTATGATGGCTGAACTCAAGGGACTCAGCTGTACCACAAAATACATAATAGTAAAAGTTGTACATGAAACGCCACGGACCTTGCCGATGCCCCATGAACTCCACCGAAAGCAATGATCTGCTTGGCCGACTAGTCGGCTGATTAGTCGGCCTTTTTGCAACCGACTAGTTCGCAGGCAGGTATTCGGCCCATCTCTAACGGTAACGTACATGGTGGTGCCATAAAATATTATGGAACCATAAGTGAAAGTGGCAGTCTCCCCAGTTTATGGTTGATAGTAATATACGTTATGAAATTGATTAGCGAAGTCTTAGAAATTCTTGTTAGGTATCTCATGGGAAATTGATAGCTTTCGTTTTTGGATTAGCGGCTTTTTATTGTGATCGAATAGAGGCTCTTTCTATTAATTTTGCTGAGCAATTTGGAATATCACATTTAGAAGAATGATTGTTTTTAAACTTTTAATTAACATTTTCAAATAATCAATTTGATTTAACGCAGTGAACTGCTGAGAAAATATCTTCCGTTTTTGCCTCTGCTGGTTCTCCGTTGTTTTCATCCAAGTTGCAGAAGTAACTGGTAGTTATAGCTTAGTGCATAATGGTCTTCATATCTTTGCAAAATTACCCAATGGGAACTTAGGTACTTTCGGATTAAAATGTAACCTATATCTTACAGCCCAACCCAGGTCATGGTCTATCCGTGTACCGCATCCAAATCTGTACAGCCGTAAAATTTTGATATTGAAACAACTTGTTAGATAAACATCATTCAATTTGTTATTGATGACGGAGCCATGACGATTCTAGTTCCGCTCGACCTTGCGACCACTTTACAAAATTCTCACCCGTATAAACGGATATTAGGTTCGAACCTGCCCTTGGAAACCCGATGGACCATGACACGACACAATACCTTATTGTACTAAACCTTTGCAGTTTGACAAATAGAAGTATCATTGAATAAGAGTAACGGACATTTTACAACGTCGATCTTATTAGAGGATATAACGAACATGAACTTTGGCTATTGTATGAAATACATTGGTGTTGTAGTTACAACCAGAAAATGTATTTTCACGAGCCTGAGTTTCGCATGAAATTGAGAGTGATTCCGGATACTTAAATGTTGCTCTCAAAACGGTGAAGAAAAACATCGTGAGGCACTTAGAATGGAAGAAATGTCCTAGAACCCAAACATTCGACGACTTGTGACATCTTCCAATCCGCGCCGGGACCGCGTGGAGTATACCACCACTCACAGAGATGAGGTATGTGTACCAGCGGTAGAAATGTTCATCATTATTCTCCTGCCCTTTTTTTTCGGATGGGATATCATCAAATGACTCCTCCCGCTCTGGGCGGAGCGGAAGGGAGTGTCAGACTTTTACTGACTAAAAACCATCCATGTTCCTTCTATTGCCCTTTATGTTCCAGGGCCGCGGTATCTCTTTCGAACAGTCCCGCAGCCCTGGCAGGCATCGGCCCTTGTGGGCCCCTCATGTTTGCTGACATCTCTTTGAGGCGCGCGTGGAACACGAACGCGCCGTCGACACGGCCTGTCGTCATAAGACGGACGGACGGCGAGCTAGATTATTCTCCTGCCCTTATCCCAATTAATTTGTGGTCGGTGCAGCATGTCTTTTTCTTCCATACGTCTTTATTACTCGTCATCTCATCAGACACCTCCTTTCTTGCCATACTATCCATCCATCGTTTCTTTTCGTCCTCCTCTATTCTTATACCTATCCACATTCATACTCAATACTTTCCTCTTTCAGCGCTGAAAAGGTTATAGATATATGTTAAAATTAAATTATCCTTCGCTGAAACCATAAAACAACGGTAGGAAAGTTTCAGTTTGTCTGTTGTGTTCGATAACCTCTTATCACTATCACGCGTTTCGAGAAACTCGACCCCGAATTCTCATATTTCGCGACTGCGTGACAATTTTTGATCCAACGGCTACATGAGCAGATAACACTAGGTTAGATAAAAGTTCTAACAACAACATTGTAAAGTAACAACATTGACCTATTGGCCTACTCTTCATTGTTGCCAACAATACGATGTTGTACAGATGAAACAATAAATAATAATCACTATTGTTCTTTCAATTCTTGATTATTATTGTTCTTGAATTCAATCGATATCTGGTGAAGATTGTTCCGTCATCATCCAAAAGCATTTTGGCTGTATGTTTCCGATTTTTTTATGGTACTTCCCCGAGTCATCATCATCATTCGCCTGCCCTTATTCCAATTTATTTAGGGTCGGCGTATGTCTGAATCTTCTTCTATACTTATCTATTACTCGTCATTTAATCAGACATGCCTCGCCTCGAGGTCCTGGTTTCGATTCCCAGGTCGGCCTAGGCGTTTGTGGGTTTTTCTATCAGGAATTTCTCAGTAGCAGTCACGGAGTCTGGATTTGTGCCCGGTTGATAGCAAGAGGCTCGTCACCTATTACATGGGACTTAAACACTATTAGGTACACCTCTGCCTTATAGGCATGATGTTATGTATTATGTATGTAATCAGACACCTCCTTTCTTCCATATCATCCTTCACACAGTCCATCCATCGTTTCTTTGGTCTTCCTGTACTCTTATAGCCATCCACATTCATACTCAAAACTTTTATCACGACATTACCTATATAATTAACCCATAACATTCATACTTACACTGTCCCTACACCTTGTATAACTATCATACTTCTGGAAAATGCTTTCGTCTACATCGTTTTGATACACTTTTGACAGAATCGATATAACCGGATCCGTACATCCATTACACTTTCTCTAGTTTCGGAAAGCCTCATCAAACCACGGATTGACACAGCACCATAGATTGACATACCCGACATAGACTTGGTTACCGTTGCCACCACATACCTAACAGGTGCACGATTTTCTTCCGAATTCCTCACAGCCGGTAATACGCTAGATCCAACTTTGTCACGACGTACACTTAAGTAGTAAACCATGAAACGCAACTTCGAGTACACACCATTACCAGTTTTACCGCAAATATGAAAGCAGAGGCAAATAGTACTAAACTGCTAACCATGGCTTGTGGGCCGAAGTTGAGGGAGAAAGGTGTATAATCTCATTAGAGACCGAAGGTAATTTTTTTATGTCATTCGTGGTAGCCCTTGTTAGAAGTGGTGTGGTGTGAGTGTATGAGCGGAGCGAATTTTGTAAAATTTACGTGAAGAGTTGGTGAACCGGTTTTACCAGGCAGCAAAGTTGGTAGCGTCCAAAGCCTTTACATTACTAAGCATGTTCTCTGGCATAGACATATTCCCGTCTCTTTGTTGCTCTTGTAGTTTGGCAGTGGTGTGATAGTGACAGGAATAACGCTCAGCGGTAGTGCGTGCTTAGTTAAGTTTTATGGATCCCGGCCTCAGTGTTGGACTGCGTTTCCGAGGATGCGTAGCGAGGGATGTGTGTGGACTAACCAATCACATAGCTAGAACTCAAGCTGTGAAAAAGAAGCGACATCATTGGTTACTTTCACACCCATCCCTCGCTACGCATCCTCGCTCATCTCTGGTGGAAATGCAGCCTTAGCGTATCAGTGCTGTGTTTAAAAAAAACGCTTGATTCTAAAAGTGTCTTAGTAAACTATCTTTGGCTGTCCGCTGCTAAACCCACAAAAATCAGATTTTTAATATATATAGTCAAATTAGTTTACACCAGTTGTTACTGAAACCAGTCCTCCTCCTCACCGATTAGATACTGACTCTGATCTTTGGTCAAGTTTATTCAGGGAGTCAATAATGAAATGAACAGTTTTAATTCAATGTTACCAATGACTATCATTAGCCATACACGAACGTGTATAATGTACGGCCTGCAATCACGAATGAATGGTTAAAAGTAATCAATCATCAAATAATTTCATTGTCATTGCATAGACACGAAAATATGTATACCCACCATTGCCTTCTGTTGCGTGTTGTGTTGTTTGTTTATTCATGAAACAGATCGATTTATTCACCAGTTGTTTAAAAGCGGGTATTTGAGGGATTTAATGAGATTTCAATGACTTTCATACAGACGATAAATTAAACTTTCAGTTAACGCGTTTATAGTGATGACAACATTATTGGAATTAATGCGCTTTTAGCGGGGAAACCACATTTTTGGGAAGCAATAACATCAGGTTTTCTGAAGGCGGAAGGTAATCTAACAGACCAAACAAGGATGGGCGTCATTAACCAGAACACAAGATGCATGAATGTGGTCGAAGCAAAATGAGTATGTACTACCGAGTTGTCTGCTGGTCAACCACTTTTCAATCTTATTACCTAGGGCATAATGGTGAAAAGTGGCAAACCGTCAGTGAACTTGAAGCAGGTGGAGTTCCCCATAGAATAATTAGCGTGAATTCCTTTAGAACTGGTAACATCTTTGGTTGTTCTAATGTCAAGTTTGTTTTCTGACCTTGGGTCGTTGAAACTTTCAGTCATGTGCGCGGCACATGTAGCAATGAGTAAATATGTATATTAGCTTATGTCTCAGCAGAACAAGCCTATGACATCACGCTTGAAGATCCCCGTAGGGTTAGCACCCACATTTCGCCTGTTATTTAAGTCCCATGTAATAGGAGTGAGCCTACTGCCATCAACCCAGCAAAAAACCAGACTCCGGGTCTGATGAAGAAAACCTTATAACACAAGTTTGGGGTACAACTAAGAGGAATTGCAAGAAATAATTGAAAAGACAATTTACGTCACTACACTTTGAACGCTTAAAACTTAAACCTTAGTTAATACACAAACAACGAGCGTAACGACCACGAGCGCACGCGCATAATACGCGTAGCTTCTCACAACGAATGTGTTGACAGGTGACACGAGACCTCTACCGGTTACGTACGGAACTAATGGCTTGACAAATTACGCTGCGATGCCGCGGTTACGTCAACTGGTGGCTAGAAAAAAATGGCGTTTTGGATTTAAGTGAGTTGGTTTACTTTTCTGTAGTAGACAGACTCGTTGATTAGTTGGTAATTAAAGTTATCTTCAGGAAGATCTAGTCTTAAGTATGAAAGGACAGAATGTAGTATTGAGTTATCGCAAAGTAGTAAGTCTGTATCAATTCATCATCTTCCTGCCCTTGTCCCATGTTATTTGGGGTCGGCGCAACACGTTTTTTTCTTCCATTCTCCTCTGTCAACCGTCACGCTATCATTTACTTCTTTATCTTTCATATCATTCCTCACACAATCCATCCATCGTTTCTTTGGTCTTCCTCGCCCTCTCCATCCATCAACGTTTATATTCATCACTCTTTTAGTCACATGCGATTCGTCCCTCCTCATCACATGTCCATCCATACCAAGACAGTCGATTCCCTTTCAACTTTTCTGTAACTGGCGCAACTTTTAAACTTCCTTTAATATACTCGTTCCTTACCTTATCCATTCTTGTCACACCACAAATCCACCTCAACATTCTCATCTCCGCTACATGCAATCTTTTTTCATCCATCTTCTTCACAGCCCAGCATTCCGATCCATATAATACGACAGGTCTAATCACGGACTTGTATATTTTCCCCTTTAACTTGAGGGGTATCCGTGGGTCGCAAGTTGTTCCAGTGACCTGTCACCATTTCATCAATCCTGAGTTGATCCGGTGTGTTACGTCTCGGTCTACTTCGCCATCTCCTTGGACAAGCGACCCGAGGTACCGAAAATCGGAACTAAGTCTGTATCAATTAATATCGGAATATTATAAGCAGGGGAGATTTTTAAGAAAGCGAGAAAAAGTTGAAGCGGTATATTTTTATGGATCTAAGATCCCCTTTTTGATTTCTAACCTGTAAAATCAAATACCTTTATTACTTTTATATATACATTCTTACACTCGTATAGTCAACTTGAAGTAATTACTTGAGTTTAAGTAATTACGCAAACATTTTATAGACAAGAATGTGAAATTCTATGTTTTGACAGTTCTAACTTCAAGTAATCACTTTGACTTGTTTAAAGATACGGGTCTAGTGTAAAGTGTCTGTGTTTTTGTTAAGTAAAAACTTATAAAATATGAGAGTCTGACTAGGTTTACCACTGATTGGCGCCAGAATGTTTCTAAAAGAATACAGTTAAAATAAATTTCCCTTTTGTAGCACACTAGAAACGAAAGCTGTTCTATCGAAATATTTTAATCACATATCTGCGATACTGGACGGCTGTTAATTGCAGTTCACTCTCAGTGATTATAGTGAGGCGTTTAATAACCGCCACATCTTACTGGAGAACCAGCGGTTACGGTACAAACTATGTTTTGAATGCACTCGTTGCGATGCTGTATGATTATTGGTATTGGATTTGTGTGGTATAGAGATGTGGAGTGGTTTTTATTGAGGTGTGCCGTGTAATCTGTGTGGTTGCTTTCTAAATACTGTTCCAGCAGTGATGTAGTTCATTGGAATCTTGACTCTACTATACTTCATCATCTTTCGAAAGATGCCCTCTGCTGGACGTAGGTCTCCTGTAGGGGAACATTGCCATATCGACCAGTCCTGTGCTTATTGCTTCGAGCTGGTTCCTACTGCCTTGCTAGCCTGTACTATTGTCCCACAGCAGTACAAACGCCTCCCTCTCCCTTTTACCCACAAAATTCTGTCTTGTGCTAGATCTGGCCAGCCCTTTCGCTAGAAATAAAGCTCTTGCCATATTCCTCCTATATATCCTGCCATATCCGCCTTGGTGCTCTTAAATTGTCGCTGAGTTTCTTTGTGTCACATAAACGTCCAAAGAAACGATGGATGAACTGTGTGAAGGACGATATGGCTAGAAAGGAGGTGACTGCTAAGATGATCACGATCAATAGAGAAATATGGAAGAAGAAGACATGCTGCGCCGACCCCAAATAATTAGAAGAGTATATGATGATGCTGATAAAAGATAGCAAGTTAAAATAACGACGTTAGAACACCAAAAATAAAAACATCGTTCCTGCAGATGTCAGAATTCACTAGCTGCGAACAACGAAAAAAAAACTTGTTCCCTTCTGGTTACAATAATGAATAGTAAACGTTTGATGACGATGGCAGGGCAGGTAGCCCCACCTGTCGTGTGCGGTGACGCGTGGCAGACATGTGGTGAGCATCCGTCATAGACTCGTAGTTCAATCTAATCTGTGGGCTTTGTTAGCAAGGTCAGGTGCGTGGTACTTGTTGGTAGAGATGATTGTGAGTCGATGAATCAGGGGATAAATTAGAGATATCACGTGCCGCATATAGAACTTTTGGTGATACGAGGGTCAACTTAGTAATGATTTTGTTTATCGGACTTAGATTGTAATCTGTAGGTATTGTAGTCTTTTGTCATTTTAAGTTCATGAGAGTGGTACTTTTAGGAGCATACGTGAAAAAGTGGTGTTTTACACTTGTTGGATATTTTTGGATTACATTTCGAAATTAAGTTGTATCTGATGATATCGTTAACTGAAGTAAGTACAAAGTAGAAGTTTGTTTACCCATACTGATGTCCCATAAGCATAAACCTGTTTAGTCATATAATGGGATTTAGATAATTGATCTGAAACTGACATATTTTTTTTAGAACCTAAACTTCTATTTACTCACCCTGGACTCATTTCGAAATAGAGAGAAGAGAGGCCTTCGTGCTTGTAATTATTACCTATGTTTACGAATAAATGATTCTGATTCTGATTCTTTCTGATTCTCGTCCTGTAGTGGAACAACATAGGCACATTATAATCATAATAAAAATGAAACTCCTATTAATAATAGCCAGCTGATAATTTCCAACCAAAGAGATTAAAAACAAATTCATACTGAGAAATCGATGTTATAATTAAATACCTATCTGTTGATAGAAAGTGTATGTTTTAATTATACGAAGGCTATTTATTAAGGCTTCGCCACATTGAATTTACCGCATAAGCTTTCAATACAGAAGTTCAACTTCTATATAAAGCACAAAAGGCAGAGATCGTATTCAAACAGCTTTCCGTTTATCCCATCATTGTCCTATGCTGAGGGCCTAAAAAGGCCGCTTTTTAAGAATCATAATAGGGAATCACGATGTAATTCGAAATTCCTAACATATTCAGCAAGTGTATAACGCTACTTTTTCACACATACTCTCAAAAGTTCCCCGCAGATGAACTAACAATGACACAGACTACACTTCTACATCTTACGTTCTAACGATTGTGCCAAAGCGGCCTTTTTAGGCCCCTTGGGCACACGCAGTTGTATAAGATAAGGTATCGTCAATAAAGAATGCGAATGTTTTGTGTAAAAAGTCACGACACGACGCCATTCAAGTCTGGAAAAAGTATGTTACAAACACACATACACATTGCTAAAATCATAACCTTTCCTTTTGGCTTTGCCGTAGTCGGGTAAAAAATACACTTAGAGAGACGAACAAGTTTTTCTTTTCCCAGTTTCTTCCTGCCGTATTTTATAGCGACTCTTTTGTTCCTTTATTATCTATAATATAAAAATAAGTCGGGTTTTCCTTCCTGACGCTATAACTCCAGAACGCACGAACCGATTTCCACGGTTTTGCATTCGTTGGAAAGGTCTCGGGCTCTGTGAGGTTTATAGCAAAGAAAATTCAGGAAAATTAGGGTAGGTAGGGTAGTGAAAGTAGTAGGTCGGAAAACATGCATTGCAACGCATGCCGGGCACAGCTAGTTTGGTATGTAAGTTTATTAAGTTGTGTAGACTGGCCCTTCGGTATTTTATTTGTGTTATGTTGTAAACTTATAATTAGAAGTAAAATTATGTTATCAAGCTTTAATTTGTAATCAATCGATCGCATGAGATGCTTACCATTTTTCCTGTTATCTTTATTGAAATTTGCTGTGTTTATGGCACATGGTATAGAAAATTGTACATGATTGTAGGTGATTAGTGTATTCTGCCATAACCACCAATTTCCCATTTCTCTTTCATTCGCCTCGAAAAATGCCATAAAAAGCCACACAGGTTTTAAGCATGACCGTATATTCGATCCAAAAGGCCGTAGGAAGGCAGGCGGTGCAGTAATAAATAAATTAAACTGCGCTAGGTGGCGTATCGTCGTAAATCGGTCGTTACGTGTCTCTTCCTTGAGGCAGGTCCGAACCACATTCCGGTGTGGGCATAGATTAGTTGTGGGTAGATGAGTCAACGCATTTAGCCGAGTGAAGTTTGACGCCATTTAGATGAGCCAAGGCGAAGTGACATTTGGCGCCTTTTGGCTAGGCAGACACGTTAGTTGATGACATTTATTTTATCACCACTGCGTTCACTGCTTTTAAAACCGTGAAAGAAAACATTGTGACGCGACTGGCATATACTGGACTGGGCCCAACCCGCACTGGGCGGGAGTAGTGGTTCCAGCTCACTCCCAGCAGTGAGAACATCATAGGTTGCTATTTGATGCCCTCCAGCTATATAAATTATGATCAGAGCCACGGCACAATAGATGAAACGTCATTGGACCGTAGCTGAGTTTTTAAATAGAGATGTGCTGATTTATAAGCGTGTTGATCCCGTGATCATGGTGCTTGTAAGTTGTAACAGCGCCGAAATGTCGTGAAATCAAAACAAACGTAAACATGGTAAATATCCCCTTTCTAGTGTTAATGATATGTTGATAGAATATGGAGACATACATTGATGATAAAATCATCATTTTAATCAGCCTGTTAAGTGTTGTGTCTATATTAATCTTCCTTCTGGTTTTAACTAGCGATACCCTGACTATATTTAAATGAGCGTGCAAAATTAACTTTTAACCACCGTTAAAAGAGGCTTTCACAGATATGCAGAGATAGATATGTTATCTATAGGATACGAGTATTATAGCCAAGTGGTTAGTGGTGGTGAAAGGTTAAGACAAATCGGTTGTTTGTGTCCCTTTCTTGAGGCAGGTCCGGCCGCATTCCTGTGTGGACATAGACTATGCATTCTTAAGATGTACCAGCAGCAATGGAATTGGGAAGCAGGTGTTGGTACTGAACTTCTTTGAGTTCCTCGTTCTAAACGTGTGTAATTCTTTTTCAGAATCATTTCATTTGCAGTATTCATATGCAGGATACTGACTAGAAGTATCCATGCATGTTTTTACCCGACTAGCCGTAGTAGGGCAGCCAAAAGGAAGGGTTATGATTTTAGCAGTCTATGTACGTTTGTATTTACGTTTGTTCCTCCGTAGCGCCTAAACTATTCATCCGATTTTGATGAATAAGGTGGCAATCGATTCGACATCGACATTCGATCGATTCGATCGATTGACATTTTAACCGACTGCAATAATTGGAAGAGTCGATTTTACCTTGTAAACCCCAGATTTTATTAGAGCGTGATTTTTCTGTAGTCGGGTTTTTTAGTTGTAGTATAGCACACAAATTCTTGTTAGATAGGCAGTCCCTCCATGTAAAATACTGGTATTCACCTGCGTCCGGATAGAAGCCGACCCCATTAGAGTTGGGAAAAGGCCAGGCAGATGATGATCTTACTTATA
The DNA here is from genome assembly GCA_950022335.1 of Eurois occulta. NCBI lineage: Eukaryota > Metazoa > Arthropoda > Insecta > Lepidoptera > Noctuidae > Eurois > Eurois occulta. The sequence goes on from OX465478.1 coordinate 17,918,916, forward strand.
TTCACTGCAGTGCTGCTATCTGCAATTAAGTTGTATTTTGTAGTATGAAATTACGATGTGTTTACTCACTAATCTTTATTATTCAATCTTAATTTATCTGACACGATACAGAGATAATCTAGTACCCATTTAATTATCATCCACTTACTGCTGATATAGAAATTTCCGATCGACATCAGTGTCCTGTCTACTTCTAATCTATGTTATCTCATCTTTGCCAGTTCTTGAGGTTGTATAATAGTTCTAGTACAGCTTCAGTGCATTAATGAAATGGTCTGGCATACCGCAATTTGTTGCTTTGATACGGGTCTAGGGTCCAAAGGTCTTGTACCTGTAATACTTGGCCATCATTACTTGAGACATCTGGGTGGCGCTGCTTTCTAAGAATAATACCATCCCCCTGTTAAATTCAGTACGTTTCAAACGTAGTTCCAAATTCCACCACGTTTCATGATATGTTGGTGAAGTACCTCCCTGTATCTGGCCTGAGGTCTGAAGATGTTCGCTTTTATGATCAGTATTTTTTGTGGTTGGGTTATAATTCTACGGTTAACAGGTTGACTGGATGATTGTGGTCACATTGTCGGGGATGATACGGCCTGTAAATTGTTGCAGGTCAGAGGCCTATTCTCATATGGAAAAGGAATTGTTATAAGTCTAAGTTTTCCTCACTTTTATTGTAATTCAGTGCCAGTAAACTAAGAAAGACGGTCGACAACTTTTCAACCTTATTACTTAGGGCATAAGGGTGAAGAGTGGCAGACCGTCAGTGCACAGTACATAAAACTAAGTTGAAATAGTCACACGGTTGGTTTTGAACTCGCATGCTTATTCTTGAAAGCGGACTCCCTTAACCTTCGGGCCATCACGAACATAGGTCATGGATGAACAAACTGTTATTATGGCCATTTCTCAAGTTGTTCCCGCTTTGCCGTATAACCAGATGTTACTGAACTTCAGTACCTACTCACAAATATGTTGTATGTATATTTTGGTTGTGATTTGGCAACTGGTAGCAAGTCTGTAGAATTAGGTTGCCAAATCGTAGACTGGTTTTAAGCATCGTCGTTTTTATGCCAAATGTAGGTTCAAGTAGTGCTTGGCTTTTAATTGCAACAGCTGTCTTGTGTAGTTCTAGCTGTTGTCCGCGGTTTCGCCCGCATGGACATCTGGAATATCCCACAGGTACCAAGTTCACTGACGGTCGACCACTTTTCAACCTTATATCCTAAGGCATAAGGGTATTTATTACATGCTGTTGGGATAAAAATATCAAAATACCTAGGGTTATATTTATAGTCTACCTGTGTGTCTTATTGAAATCCGTTCAGTCTTTAATAAGGCTTGAAAAGGTAACAAGCATTGGAAGAATAGATTGCTAGAAAATATAGTATAGGAGATATACTGTAAATCAGGGAAGAGACAATTTCAAGGATAGTTCGGTACAAAGCGTTCTGTAGAACGGACTACAATCCTTTAAAGAGGTTGTCAACCTTTTCTTAACCATCATCAAAAACGAAGGGTCTTCTTATGATAGGGTTTATGTAATATACCCTTTTTTTTTTTTTTTTGGAGGGTGGGAAATCATCAAATGACTCCTCCCGCTCTGGGCGGAGCGGAAGGGAGTGTCAGACTCTTACTGACTAAAAACCACCCATGTTCTTTCTTTGGCCCTTTATGTTCCAGGGCCGCGGTATCTCTTTCGAACAGTCCCGCAGCCCTATGTAATATACCCCTGCCATTAATATGATACAGAACACTTGTCACTATCCTCTTGAATATAAATGAACACATAAGATTAACGATGTTGTTTGTTTACCACATGATATCATAACGCTATGTATTGATTACTAATCGAGGGTGAGCTAATATGTAGGTGTTGATCGTTAAGATTGTAACGATTAATGTTTCGAATACATTATGTTTTAACGTGTGTGTTGACATACATTTGAATGGTCCTTGGAGAGTTGCGAGAATTTTTACTTTTGAAAGGTTTAAATTGTGATTTAAATCATTATTTTCCTGAGATGTTAAATACCTCGTTGGTCTACTGCTGAGCATGATATCCTGGGTTCAATTTCGAGGATAGGCATAGTGATATTGCATTTTCCATAGGCCATATAAGCCACATAGGCCCGGAGCCTAGATTTATGCCCAGTGGGTTACAACGGGCTCCCTTCCTAACATACGATACGACTCAAATATAACTGGCGCAATGTGGGTGTACTCTAACTAATTTCTTCTCTGCCTAACCTGTCGGGTTTCACAGGCATGATGTTATGTTAATGCTTAACATAAACGTAGCTACTAGCAGACAAGCTACAATCGCAAAAATAAGTATTCCGTTTTGTTACTATGCTCTGTTAGTGTGCGTTATTAACAGGATTAACGCTCTCGGTAATTGTGTGCGCTTACCCTAATTGAATTGTAGCCGTATTCACTTTACCGGGTACTATTTTGGAATGGCGGTGTAATATCGTAGGAAGTGATCCGGCTCGAAGGACCACAAAATTTAATTGTTGATACTGCCTCGTCTTCGACACCATAATCATCGTAAACGTTTACCAATTTACCAACCCTAGGCTCGTGATGTTTTGTAAAATAGCTGTCAACGCGCCCTCGCTTCGCATAGGTGCAATGGGTCACTATTGCACCTGTGCAAATAAATCTCAGGACATCACAACAATGCCACAATATCGAGATTTATTGGCCTTATTTAAAGTAAACCTGGACAATGTAGTATACACATAAAACTTTCAAAATAAATGCCCTAAATGATAATCAAAACTGAAAACAGCAGACAGGTTAAAAAATCTAGCGGTCACACAGACACCCACGAAGCCAGTGACTTTAGAATAATAGACAAATAACACCACAATGAAACAATAGTGCCAAAATAAATCAAAATTAGTAACAGGACTTAACAAGAACGTAGTTAATCAAGCAGTTCGATAGTTTAACGCTTGACTGAACGACTAAAGAAAATGTTCTGCTGAATCGCGCAGAAATATCTGCTAGCTAACGAGCTTGTTTCAAGAGCAAATAGTTGTATTTAGAAGTCTGCATTGAGGCTTAAATATCAATACGAATGAGGAGCCAATGAAAGTGAAGATAATAACTTTGACTTTTCTATAGAAGCATTTTATATTTTCTGGTTAGCTGCACTGAGTCAGAGTACTAGGATTCCATATATGACAAGGAGGTCAAATATTCAATTCGTTACCCCTCAAACCTCTCCTTTTTCACCTCTGGTAACAAGTTGATCTACCAGAATAACACTTATGGGTTGATTATTGTGATTATATCTAGTCCATCTGTAACGCAAGCGTTAAACTGATCGTCCAGGGAAGCTGTGACTGTGAACGAGCTAAAATAAAGCATTAGAAGTTTCCTTCATATACCATTTGAATATAACATCATTAGCATTAATTACGCACTGAATAGATTTCTCCGTTCGATAAAGTTTTCTATCTACTTCCACATAAACAAAACTTTTTATTTCCGAGCGCTGCGTTTCCTAATCGCCAATAAATGTGCGTAGGAGTGTGTTAAGTTCCGTTGTGTATTTTCCGCAGGGAAAATCGTATTAGTGGACCCACTTCGGCGTGACCGTTACGATCTCTAGTTTCACTGTTGATCCCAACCTTGGGTCTATCTATTAATCGGATGTCGATTTCGTCGGAAATAGTCTTAATGGTAAAATGGGTGGTCTGGATGTTTCAGATCGTTATAGGATACTAACGTAATATATTGCTATTGACAGGAAAGTAATGTTTATTAATGACGTATTGCGCGCTGAGCCGACGAAAGACGAATTTGTAACAATCAATAGATGTAAAAACAACGCAGCAACCAATGGACAGGATTCATTTCTGTCTGGCCGACGAATAGTTCATCGTCTCCATAAGGTGTTACTTGATCAAGTGTTTTATTTTAATGTCATGAAACCCCAATATTACACTTTAAGCCAATGTAATAAAAAGTACCGTGTGACAAACTCAAATTTCTAATGCGTAGTTGCGCACATTTGGTTACTCAAATCTCTAATGAGTAACCAGAATGTACGCGTCTTACCATTTCGTTATATTTATTAGTTGATTAGTTGCGTCATCGTGTTAGTATGAAAATGCAGCGATTATCCGTGTTTCATTTCGTATTTATTTTATTGGCACAGTTGTTAGGATTATTATTGTAATCATGACATCGATTACCTTTGTAGCTATGCAATTTATTAGATGTCTTATGGCTTCGTTTTTGGACATAAGAAGATACTTTAACCTCTGAGTTAGTTTCGGTGTTTCTTTCCATCGTAGTCACATAGTATAGAACACATCGACATCATGACCTCCAAAAAGTTTCGACGTGTAAAATTGTTTGTTAAAACCAATTTGCAGAATAAATATCACTTAACTTGAATCACAGTCGCAATGACGGTAGTAATGCAGCCCCATAAACATATTCACTGCAGTAAAAAACTAATACATTGCACATTTTTGCGTCCTATCTTGCTCTGCATAAATTGCAACTAGCTATTATACCTGTAGCAACTTGTGCTTGTCCGTAGGTAGCTGCAGTGTTGTTACACTCCATTGTGTTTTATCAAATTCACAATCAGCATTTACTTAGTCGCTTACGGGAAACAGCTTTGTCAACTGTGTTTCTATATTTAGAATGCTTTTAACTTAGTTCTCCTAGTCTTGTTCGGCTTAGAGCTACTAATTTGGTATGATTGTATCCACACACGTAGTAGTTGTATGAGTAATATAATAGTTTCACGTAAAACAATCTCTTTGAATGTATCTTTCATTAGTCCCAAATAAAGAATTCATTAAACCGGACTAGCCTCTAGCGCTTTTCAGAACCAACCTTTTTCCTGACGCATCATAAGTCAAGTAGAGACATATAAGTAAACAGACAAAAGCTTCTCTTAATCCAATTTGGGGAAACATCCCCCTTAAAGCGCTAATTCCATCAGTCACAATTTGTGACAGGTTTTCTCGCAGCCTTATCTTTCGACACAGTTGGTTTGCCCGAAATACCTTTCTTCGGCCTCGTCTCTGTTTAATTTAGCAATCAGTGTCTCTATAGTTACCATCCTTACCAATTAAGAGTTGTTCTATGTTCCTCAAATCATTGTTATTTGTTGTGGGTAGAATAGTTTCGATTACGATGTCGGTCCCATAGAAATAGATGTTCAGTTAGATGATCTGTACCACACCCTTAAATATGACCACACGTCCGATAAGTGTTCTGTTCTCCAATAAATTATGTTTCTGTTCCCCACATCTTTTAACAAAAATACCAGACATGTTTAAAAAAACAATCAAAGCCCCATCTGTTACCGGATTGCTCCTGACGTGTCTTATCTCATATGGACACAGTCGTCTCCCCTATTTCCAGACCCTCCCCTCCTCCCCTTCATAGTCTGATGTTGAACTGTCGTCAAGCAGTCTAATATATTACTGAGTGAATTTGACATTATTTATTCACTGTCCCAACCCCTTCTGCATGTTGTGGCGTTTAGAATTTATTGTTTTGTAGTGCGAGGAGTTAATCATGATTTAGAATGTGTCAGGCGAAGACATGGTAGAGGAGACATGGGAGACATGTTGAGGAATGATAGTTGTACACTACAACTGCTAGGGGATGAGGTACTCAAACCCATTTACGCTTTTGCAATGAAAATTCATAATGAAGATACACACACAAACATGCGGTACAGTATCAATAGTATGATCGTCTTAGACACAAAGTCATCCGTATTCGGGTGAACATCTAGTTATTCGTATACTTCTGTAATTATCAGAAATAATCGACACTTGCGTCAGTTCCAAATAATACGGTCGCGATTATTTTAAAGAAGTTGAATAACCCCTACCTACGTTTGCGCTCAAAAGTTATCATGTTATTGTCTTGTTTTTTCTCTGTTTAAATGTAATAAAATAAATAAATGATCTTTTACTTTGCCGGTTTATCATAACATTGGCAGCTTTATTATCCATGTCATTCGATATTTTGGCACACATCGCAATAATTCCAGATATTTCACCGAATCATATGTATCTACACAACTGTTACTCGTGTTGTATTCATGACTGTTCGCCAATTGCTCTTACGTCAACGATTCTATTCACTTTTGCTTTCATTTCATTGCTTTCATTGCTACCTTCCTTAGCAATATGAGCTACTAATAACATACCTGAAACAGTTTCAAAGTCTCCATTATTTTTAACGTCCAGTTTATTGCTTGTAATTGCACGTTTTCTAATACAGTTTTTCCTTCTAACATTTCCATTGGTGACGTAACTTACTGCAGTGATATCATCGGTATAGTCATCCTTGACATTGCTTACTCGAAATTGAGTTTCGTGAATCTTGGAATTCTTGAAATGTTGGCGACCTTAATGACGCAGTTATGTCCGTCTTTCATGGTCTGTTTTCAGGTCAGGTGGCGAATTTGATTAGTGTTATGTCCATACATATGCATGAGATGCAAGTCTGAGTAATAACACCCACAGTTTGGGGAATCCTTGTGTTTGTGTTTTAAGGTTTTTTGAGCGTTTGTTTTGTTCTTTATTTTTATCGTTACAATATTAAACTGGTATGTTTATTCTTTTATTAATATAATATAACCCCTTTTACTGTTTTTTCTTTCCTTTTCCTTCAAATCTTTTGAATGAGCCGGGCTTCCTTATATTGGTTTTAATTCCTTTTGACTGAGTTTTACGTAAATTGGGCTTTCAATCTTTATTCTATGACTCGGTAAATTATTTTCTTATTCTTATGGAAGGCTGGGACTGGATAAATAATGGAATCATTCAGGCGTTAAGAATTTCCGCTGGTCCGTCTTCAGACTTGTTTTCCAATATTTCACACAGGTACATAAAATAAGCTTCCCTGATAAATGTGGGTACGTATTTCTTGATCTGCTCAGCCCACTTCCATTTACACATAGCATTCCTATTACGAGCGGCTGATATAAACTGCAAGCTCTCGTAGATAAATCTACTTTATATTACATCGCGGGGCAACAAATTACATGTGTCTTGGGGTTCAGTCAACCAGAAAAAAGTGTGAACTGTAGCTTATTTAGGTAACTTTTATATTTTAGTAATAAACTAAAAAGTGAAATAAATGTATCTGGCAGACCTTAGGCAGAAATTGTGTCAAAAATGAAGAATTTTTTTGACGACTACAAGCTTTTAAATGAAAAAATGTGTACTATGAAATGATATAAACATGACTTGCTCAATAAACTATTATTCTTTGCTGTTTAGTTTCAGCAATAACGTCAGTCTTAATTTTATATGTTGACCAGAAACTGACGTGCCTTATTAAACCACAAGGTGACGAAGAAAAACTGCTAATTATTACTCAATATTTATTATCATATTGTTGCAAATGCCACATATTAAATTGCTTGTATAGTAAGAAAATTCATTACAAACAATCCTACGTAGGTTTTTAAAAATAAAAACAGAACTACCTACGAGTATATTTCTTTCTACAGAACCACAACTCTTTCAAACCATTTAACTGCATTAAATCTTGCGACCTTACCACTCTTCCTAAGTGCGAAAGAAACAAAACATAGAGTGGTTACACTCATGGGAAATGGTTTTATGTGTTCTAACACTTGAAAGGCGAGTGTTTATGGGTTAAAATCGCAGAATGCAGCTGGACAAACGTTACTAGTGGAGTAATGGAATTCGCTCGAACACAAACTCCATACGACTATAGGTTCTTGGTAATGGGATTTTTCTTTCGTATATACACAAAAAGTTATTAGTAACATGTTGGTTTGTAAAGCAATCGTACAGAATGTGTAGTAAGGAAACGTAAGTTTTTGTTTGGGAAGACCGATCTCTGATTACCGGTCCTTTGGTAATTCTTGCTGGATGTTGTAAAAACTGACATCATCATCATCATAACGGTGGATAGAAAGGGAGCATTACTGTTGAGAAGACGACTAAAACAGATGTATGGAAGAAAGAGACATGCGGCGCAGATCCCAGATAAATTGGAATGGGGCAGGACAATGATAATTATAATGTTTTAAAAAGTAATGTAGCTGTGTTGAGTGAAATGCCCGAGCCTAGCTGTGCCTTATGAGGCCTTATCGAACCAATTTGTTAAAATCAAAGCCAAAGGACTAATATCTAAAACGACTAATGAATTTGACGTCAACGCCGATGAAAACATCAAAATAAATAAAGCAACTAGGGACTAAGGAATTTAATTCAATCGATAAGGCCGAACAATAACAGCTGGGGTCAATTTAACAACGCTGAGAATTGTACGCTAAAGTAATTGAAAAAGGGACTCGATAAAAATAATATACTGAAGGTTCTACTAAGGATAACGACGCTGAAAGTCATAAAGCTGGCTTTAGCTTAGGAAATTGTTTTAAACTTGCAAGACGGTTCTTTTATTTCATTGCAGGCGAAGTTTTGTAGTAACTTTTCAGTAATACGAGCTTAAAGTGTCAAATGCAACTGCAGTAGATCTTATCCGGGAGCTCCGGGGCACAAATAAAGGACTTATATCCATGTCAGAGGATATTCTTGCAGCACTTACTACTAGAGTAGTTGGGATTTGAATACTGAGTTATTCTAAATCGTCAGACATTTTATTTATTGGTATTAGTGCATGATTTGCTTAATTTTTCATTACTTTTTTTTCTTTCATTTGTCATGTGGTTGTGCTCACTAAAACTGCTGTTTTTTATTCTGTCTCTGCATGTAACCAATGTGGATGTTTTTAAGACGTTGTCAAAGTACAGTATTTAAAACTGTAACTAAACTACTACATGTTTCAACCGCAATCTCGTTTTCACTCCAGAAAAATCTACCAACATCTGTTTTCAAATTAACAGTTAAAACATACGGTAGTGCAGCTGTTTCTCTTATCTTTACGTTGTCTAATTTCCGTGTTTGTACAAATACGTCATTTAAATAATAAGTAGTAGTCATCTGTACACATCTTAGATATAATACGTCGATTGTGTTCGGCCATTCTCGTTTCTTTACAACTAATACAATGGCAGCTGTGTGAACTGTGAAACACGAGTATGTTAACACTTTCAATGAATCAGCTCCAACTTCGCAAGGTCGTTTCTCTTACAACTTGTTTTCAGTTAAGAAAACTATTGTTTTCCTTAATTTGTTTGGTCTTAAAGTTCAATTTGATCTGAAAACTCTTTAGACGACTGTTCTATTTCACGTGTTTCGCTGTTCTGAAGCGCAATAATGCGTTTTTCAGTTGGAGAATTAACTGCTTCCTCCAATTTGTATTGTGTTAAAGTTCAATTTGGTCTGATAACTATTTGATGACCGATTTAATTTTTATGTTTCGTTGTTCTTTGGCGTTAAGTTACCATTCGGAGTCTGTGCCTCGGAAAATCGAGTGCCTCGGGTTTATATCGTGTCTGTGTTTGTGATTGTGTATGTAACAAAGTTTTTTTGTTTATAAAAGTGTTTAATATGGTGCGAGAAACTGTTGGATTTGTGCCAAAGTGTGTTTTTCACTTCGCTTCCTTATGCTGACTAGGCAAAGGTCCTTTTCATGTGGTTGGAACTTTCTTTATTGATGAAGTTGCTTTTGATTCGAAACTGTTATATCATTGATTTGGTAACCAAACGCATTTAAAATTGGAGTGAATATCATGTGTTGTGAAACGTAGTTCACGGAATTGCCAAAAAATACGAGAGAGAAATTAAAGTGTTTCGAGCTTAAAACTCGGGGAAACCGCGTTCGATGTAAAAATACTGATTAATTTTGACGAAATATTAAAAACTTGTAGTTTGTCCGTGTTTAATTTTGAAGAAATTATTATTTGTGTTAATTTTTTATTGGCACAAGAAAAGTCAAATTAAAACCCGTAAAAATAAAACTGTAACTCAGTTAAGCGAGACTCAATTATTATCTGAAGTTTATATATAACTACTTAATGACTGTCAAGTGTCAGTAACCTTAGAAAACGACTATTTGAAAATTTGAGCAAAAATTCTAATATCTATCAGATAAACTATACCTGAAAATGTTCGATTCTAGTCTAAAGCCAAACTGAAATATCACAAGTCGTATTTTCAAATAAATCGATGACGAACAGAATAAACATCTAAACATTTTGTGAATAAACATTATTATTAGTCACTAATGCGTTTCTCATGACTTATTGCAGCACGTTTACATTGTGCTAATGCCAAATAAACACTCAATAAATAACAGCCTTCGATGTACAAATTGTTATTTTACATTGTATGTTAGTTTCCTTTCCGCCCTTGTAACAGTTTGAAAGAAATCACCCTGTATAGACCTTTTGTTACTAGAGATCGGATTTTGTAAGCGAAAGACCAATAAAATAGAACTAAAATACGCAAGTATGGCCAGAAGTCCACAATTCCAATTGCGTAATACCAGTTGCTATCTTACCCGAAGGGTTTAGAAGGAATATGTAATCCATTGGGACCATCCTTAAATTACGTCACAGGAATTTCATGATTTTTCGTCCTTGTCACAGCTGGTCACATTTTGTGAGACTCCCTCCTCCCTAGTGTGACGTCACATATGTATTTTCATTTTTATATGTTCATAGTTTCATACAGATAAGATTAGATATTTTTTTTTTGTTAATAGTTAAAATTTTATGTTAAAACTTAGATGTTAGATTTTGAAATATGACGTCACGAAATTTAGGACCACTCCCACCCCTTGTCATACAATGTTACACTTCGTCGAGCCTTCCCCCCCCCCCCCCCCCCTTAACGTGTGACGTAATTTATGGATGGCCCCTTGTCCCATATTCAACCATTTTTTATTTTGTCCTGTGCTAGTCTAATAATTTTTTTTTATTTCTTTCTATTTTATGTGAACGTCTGCTCGAGATACGCAATCAACATTGTTGAATTGACAAAACAATTGGCGTTGTAATTGTGACTGTGTGTGTTCAATTACCCAGCATCTAAAAGTAAAGGAATTCGTTAAACTTTATACGATAAAATAACTTATATAAAATCTAACAAAAATTTCGAAACAAAAAGATAACAATTCTCTACTTCAATTGAGCATCATTTGAAAACACTTCTTACCCATGTCTACATATTATAGTTAATTCTAAACCACGTCAGATAAAAATCTTCCAAAGACGCTGCGATATTCATTCATCTAGTTTTTGCTCGCTGCAAAAAGTGCAAACAAGAAATCCAGTTTTTTTGCCTTTGTGTTCAAGAATCGGTATCTAATTATACTTACCATTCAACTTGTACGACCAAGATCATCGTATGTTCGGCGTTTTGAATTCAGATAATTCGTGGATTTGTAATTACTAGGCCATATACTTGTACCTATCAAGGAGGAGGCGCTGGTGGCTAAATAATAAAGCCGCTTGGATCGATCATCAGGTTAAGCTGCGCTTGCCTAGGTCTCTGGATGGATGACCACCCATTACATACCCAGTTTCCTCCGTGCCTCGGAAAGCACGTTAAACCGTTGGTCCCGGCTGTCATTTGTAGATCTTTGACAGTCGTTACAGGTAGTCAGTCAGTGGTCCGAAAGTTTGACAACCAGTCTTGCCAAGGGGTATCGTATTACCCCAGTACAATACCTAAAATACTGGTATTCAGCTGCATCCGGTTAGACTGGAAGCCGACCCCAACATAGTTGGGAAAAGGCTAGGCAGATGAGGATTCTTGCACCTATCAAAACGGTGAAGGATAACATCGTACGGAAACCACCATGTCCTAGAACAGGTAATCGAAGACATGTAACATCACTGGGCGCATGTGGTGGTTAACGGCCTCTCCTTCACATAGAGGGAGGCCTGGGACCCAACAGTCTGATTAATTATAATTATTGTAGCGGTAATTGTAATGAACCCTGATCCTGTTTAATTCAGATGCACATGCATTGGTTATTTATTGTTTATGTAAGTTAAAATGGGATACCTTTTCCTTCAATTTCCGCTTCGAAGTGAATAAGTAGACAGTGAAAAAATAAAATAAACAACCACTCACTTGGACTAAGAACAAAACTACACTGGTTTAAAAAAACACTGCAATGTTGACATACTTCGACTAATAATGATAATTATATGACTAAGCTAAGCTAACTATTCCTCAAATTGTTTACCAAGGCCCGTCCTATTATGACATTCACTAAGGTAAAATAATAGCATACTAAAAAAAACTTAAAAATAAACAACCATCTTGAATCTAAAGTATGTAAAAATATTCGTCCGATCCATTGTACAAAAAGTCAATTATAACATCACCTGATACAAAACCATTGAAAAAATTTCGACCAATCAGCGCACAGTGTTAGTTTGTTTACCGTCGCGGAGATTCCGAAGCAAGCCGAACTGTTCCGAACGGTCTCTGTTGTGCTCTTGCGCATGTCGCGATGACTCGAGTGAGGAACAGACGGTGTCAGGGGAAAGTGCATCATGTTCTACAATACGTTAGGTAAGGTAACAGGATAAAAATAGCATACAGGGTGATATAGTGGTGTTGTCAAATTGTGATATTGTGAAAAAAAAGTGTGATTCTAACGTGTGAATGGATTAAATTTTTGTGAAAATGCATCGTGTTCTAAATTGTTTCAGGTATGTAGTTTTTTTTTTTGGAACTTATTTTTAACGGTTCTCCGATATTGTGATGTTAAGTTATATCCTGTTCTGCGCATTCTAGTCGATTATTTTTTAAAGGTTAAATGAACAGTAACCTATTTACGTAAAGTTGCAATTCTCAGGAAATCCGTGATTAGATGGTATTCATTGAATGCTAGTTCAATCATTCATTCATCAGTCATCATTCTAGTTATAGTAATATAATAAAAGGAATAATAATGGTGGTTATAAAAATTCCTCACCTATTACTTAACGTGAATGAAAGCCCGTCTACGGAATGTTGACTTAGCTACACAGATACGTCGAACAAACGGCCTTGAGGGAATTATACTGTTTGAAATAGATATGGCAGTTAGTAAGGGGACTTTAGTAGGGTTTGGTTTTGCCTCTGCTAATATCCCGGATGGTGTTGTCATCAAAATGGATAGAGTTAATCAAGGAAATTCAGGTGTGCTTGGAGTTAGTAGTCAATAAGCAAGGCTGCCGTATTAACGTTTGATAATACCAACTGAAATATTATCATCTTCCTGCTCTTGTCCCATGTTACTTTGTGACGTCCTAACTTTTTCTTCTTTCGTGTCAACCGTCTCGCTATCATTCACTCTCTATTCTTCCATATCATTCCTCACACAATACATCCTTATTTTTCTATATCAGCTTCACCATCATTCTCCTGACCAATTGCCATATTGCCCTATTTCCAATTTATTCGGGGTTGGCGCAGCATATCTCCTTGTTCCATACTTCTCTATTACTCGTCATCTCAACAGTCATCTCCTATCTAGCCATATTTTTCTACATATTCCCCTTAATTTTCAAGTTTTATTTCTTCCAATCAATTATCCACTTAGAATCCGAGCTCCTTGACGGAGCTTGGATTCTAAATGGTCTAAGACCACCCAAGTATTGAATGCCAACACAACCTTGTACCTGACATTTGCCAAGTTAAGTCATCTTAACAAAAATGCAGTATAAAACGCAATAATAATGTTTATCATAGTACTATTTACGTTAAGCTGTGTTTATTATGATTATCTACTAACTCGGTCGTCAGCTCTACTGCTGAGTATGTCCTGGGTTCGATTGTCTGGATAGTTTTTCCATCAGGAGTTTCTCAGTTTGTGCCCGGTTGATTGCATAAGGCTCGCGTCCTATAACAAGGGACTTAGACATAACTGGGCGCAATGTGGGTTTACTACAGGGTACACCTCTGCATAATCCGTCGGAGATTATAGGCGTGATACTGTGCTAATTACATTAGTACGCTATGTTTACGATAATTATCGTGTTTTTGTCACTTCTAGCCAGCTCCAAAGGCCGTTGCGTAGTTTTTCTTAAAGGTCAGCGAGGCTAATAAAGATTGTGCATAGATTTAATCTTCTTTTTACAGCCTTTTGTCTGGTTTCCGGACTATTGTTTAGGATATGCTTTGCTTAAAAGGATGTGTGATTATTGCGTGAATGGGCAGTTACTTCTTCCTTTGATGTGGCAAGTTAGAAGCCAGATACATCAATCTAAAATCCTCCAGCATTGGCTAGTTTATTCAGCTTTCATAATTTCTGTCTACATGTCTTGTAGTCTACCTTGGCTGGTCTTTCAAATCCTCTGTCTACCAGGTCTCCTGTTAATCTAGTTTCTTACTTATCACTACCTCTCTTATTTCTACTCTGATCTTCATTTGGCCCCGCCCATTTGCATATCAAGCCTGACAATTTTTTTTTGTTATTAATTTTTTTTATTTTATATCGCATTTTATCAACTCTACTACAATAGCTCTTACTCTTAGCTCTTAACATTACCAAAATTATACATAGCCTGCTTATCAAGCGTTAAATCTACGTAAAAACTAATTAGCATTGTGTTAAGATTTATTATCATTTAATCTCCACGCTTCATGCTTAACCTTGGCCGTATGGACAAACATCCATCTTTAATACTTACTGCATAGATTATATGGGATTAGGTCATCACTGTGGCTTGGTGATGGCGTGGCATGGTGGTTTGAACATGGTGTATAATCGTAGTATGTGATAAGGAAATTCTTTGTAGTAGAACAATATACTAACGAAGTGTCGTGGTCATCGTGTCGCACTGTAGCACGATTCACCTCCCCTATACCGAGTATGCAGGCGATCCTCAACGTGCTCGTGGAAACCAACCCTTTTTTTTTTTTTTTGATGGGTGGGAAATCATCAAATGACCCCCCCCGCCCTGGGCGGAACGGAAGGGAGTGTCAGACTCTTACTGACTAAAAACCACCCATGTTCCTTCATTGGCCCTTTATATTCCAGGGCCGCGGTATCTCTTTCGAACAGTCCCGCAGCCCTGGCAGGCACCGGCCCTTGCGGGCCCCTCCCGTTGCTGACAACTCTTTGAGGCGCGCGTGGAACACGAACGCGCCGTCGACACGGCCTGCCCGTCGTCATACGACGGACGGAAGGCGAGCTAGCCCATTATTCACCGTCCACAGGCCCGTGCCTACGGTGGCCGAGAGCCATCACGGCGTGGCGTGGAAACCAACCCTGGATTGGACTTGTTTGCTGATGAATGGAAGTCGATAATGTTACAATGTTTGTGGTGGAAGAAGAGGTAAAAGGATTACTTAATATAGTATTAATATCGTATGCTGTACTAAATGTAATACATAAAAAGGCATGGCTTGAAAAGAGATCTGGAAGAGAGATCCCCAACTAAAACATTTTTTGGCTAGGTCCAACTAATCCTTTCGTATAGGAAATGCTCCTGTTTGGTTTCAGCACAGTTCACAGCTTAGTTTTGCTTAACTTCAAGAGGAAAGACTGGTTCTCAGCCTAATCAATAGATCATAATACTTTATTCATGCATATACTGACAACATCCTATCCCCTTTCGCCACAACATGGCTTTTTATCGCTCCGTGATTTTTCACGCGATGCTTTGTCGGTATTTCAATGAAACATTGTTCGGTTCAAAGAATTTGAAAACCAACATAGCTGACTTCTTGTGACCTACTACGAAGACGGGAGGTAATGTGTAGCTCAAAAGATCTGATAATCACTAACACTGGGCTCACGTCGTGGGTTATGGCGTACTCGTTCCCACAGAGGGAAGCCTGTTTCCCAGCTGTGGGAAATCTGCGAACGATATTATGCTAGGATATTGGAACAGATACACGCCATCTCCTCATTAAGAATATGAGTTTCTGCTTAGCCAAAACAACCTCAGTTTCAACCACACCGTGTCTTGATTTTAAAATTTCCATATTCAAGAAGTGGTTTTTGTTCTTCGACATTCGTTAACATACTATAAATACCGTTTCACACATGCTTAAGCTATATTTTAATTTTAAATGAAGATGCTTATGTGGTGAGGCAATATTTAAATATAATGTCAAGCTGACGTAATCAAGTACCATGAGATTACACATTGTATAATTTAAAGATAGGGGTTTGTGGGTCATTAATTTTCGATAAGCCGTTTGATTTTAATAGATGTTTTTAATATACTCGCTTTAGGGACTGCTAAGGTTCTTCATGATGATTATCTCAGCCCAGTATCTGTGTAACTGAAAGCCAAATCTGTCTTCTGTAAAGGATCGAGTTTGATCGAAAGTCCATTGCCAGTCGCAGTGCCATTTGGCAATTTCCGCCATCTTTACTTGGTTTTCCCGAATAACGACAAATTCAGATACAAATTTATTCTGCTAAAGATAGCCCCTGTTAGGTTCTCATCCTGTATCCACATCGCAAACATTTAATATCCTTAAAAATCTGTCCACGCACTCATACTCATAGTCTGGTTGTCGATCTGATACGTTTTGTGGGTCATTATTTGCCTAGCCTTTTCCCAACTATGTTGGGGTCGGCTTCCAGTCTAACCGAATGCAGCTGAATACCAGTATTTTACATGGAGCGACTGCTTATTTGCCTATCCACAACCCAGCTAGCCCTGGGTAACACTATACCTTTTGGTAAGACTGGTTGTCAGACTTTCGAGCCACTGACTACCTTAACAACTGTCACAGATCTACAAATGACAGCCGGGACCAACGGCTTAACGTGCTTCCGAGGCACGGAGGAAACTCGGTATGTAATGGGTGGTCACCCATCCACAGACCAACCTAGGCAAGCGCGGCTTAACCTAAAGAACGACCCGAGCGGCTGTTATTATTTAGCTACGAGCTCCTCACCCGAGCGGCTGTTATTATTTATATCCAGCCGTAGGCCCTTCTACCATCCCTTTTACATATGTGTCCATGGAAGACGAACTAAGTGAAGTGCTTTGGTAACAAGTATAGGAAGTGCTGCGAGGTCAAGGTCATTGGCATTCTGTTCAAACCGTTGACCATCTTACGTAATGCCATACATAATGGGTTTGTCACGACTTTTTGTTTGTCTTCTAGGTTAAAATGTTATTCATATGTGCTAGCTGGCTAGCTTCTGTGCGCTGTGTGCTTTGTTTTGTGAATTTAATTTGATAATGGTAGTCAGTTTCGTGCAAGAATTTTGTTTTGTTCTAGAGCTATGTAAGTTTTATCGTACATCATCTTGGTTCGTTTTTCTAGTCTGGTAATTAAATTGTGATTAACTACGCACAAAATAACCTATTAAGGTATTAGGAATGTTTATTAATGGGATGATTCGTTTGTGATCTGTTCTGTTACCAACATTCTAAAGATTATGCAATTGATGACCAATAATGACCTTAGTTTTGATCAGCTTCTAAAAATTAAAGTTGTTTAGTTTCCTAATCCGAATATATTTCCCTAAGGAGCCTCGTTAGTCCAACGTTTTTCTTCAATATTTCTCCAAATTATACCCACCTTGACGCTTGACAGTGATGGATTCCTCCTGGGAACTTCCTGGCATCCGTAATTTAGACGGATGCCCAATTTACTCCTGATGAGATTAGATCTGTAGATATATTCATTACTGATATACATATATTATTCATTGGTTTAGTAACTAACTTGATTTTTGTTTCCGGCAGTAACTTAACTACACGTCAATCGTTTTTCCTATAGAAATAGGCAGACTTAAACTACTGAACGCTAACGCTACGATCCTAACTTACCTTGCACGCCGGTGGCGTACTGCGTACCTGACCTTTTCCTGCAGTAACTATTCAGTATTCTAGGCTATGAAAAGAAAATAAGGGACAGCTCTTCATATATCAACTAGCTCTACATTTAAGTTTACCTATAACAAGCGTCATAAGTTGAGGGTTCAATGGAGCTTCATATTTTCGAACTGGATTTAAGTCGTACCTTCGATATTGGCCATGACTTTGACCTGCCAGTGTTTCAATGTTATAATTTAGAGCTCCCCTCTCCCTCTCGAGGAAATAGGTACTTAATTTAAATAGTTCAAGGTTGAACGACGATAAACTGCAAACGTAATGCATATCATCGGCAACTTTAGTTGCATCTGATATAATGTTCCGGCTAACAAAATATTGGTACAAATTTGGGCTTTTTGCGAAACCTAATTCTCCTTTTACATGGGACTTAAACAAGACTGGCGAAATGCGTGTGTAGGTACTATAGATAGATACAACTCTGCCTAAACCATCGAGGAATACATAGGTTATGTTATGTAGTGCCCAAGCTATACTAGGCTGCCATAAGCCTGAGTAGATGGGTCTTTACACAACAATTCTAAATTATCTTTCTCCTTGTTCCAGAGGGGCGGTGTGTGAGTGTCGCACCGCCATGTCCCACCATAGCGACGAGCAGGCGCTGCTCTCAGTCGCCTCCGATTCTTTCTGGGAGCCTGGTAACTATAAGCGGACCACACGACGAGTTGACGATGGACACAGACTGTGCGGAGAACTGCAGGCCCTCGTGCAGGAGAGAGCAGACATTGAGAAGACATACGCCAAAAGTTTGAGAGGATGGGCGAAGAAATGGAATGACCTCATTGAGAAAGGTGAGTGTTTCTCTTGTTAAGTTTTGTACGGATACCTTCAGCTGGTACTGTAAGCCTGGTAGCTCTGACGAAGGACGTATCGGTGGTTAACAAATAAATTCCCGGTTCAATAGAAGGCAATCATTTAAGTTTCTTTGTTTATGATGACTTAAGAAAATTTTGGAATCGTGCAATCAGGCTAGCTAGCTATACTATCAAATGCAATTTATGTAATTTTGTATGTACAATAAACAAAAAGAATAATCTAGTTTCCTTTGAACTGGTTGCTATAGTTAAATAATAGCCTCATGGCCAACCCGAATTAAATCCGCGAGCAAAGCCGTACACAATAATAAATCACCGCAGAGTTCATTGATTCTTATTCGACGATAAAAGTCCATTTATAGATCAGAAAACCTAGAATAAAACACAGTTCACGACTATTTCTACCCTGACCCTTACTTTAAACTTAAATAGAAGACTATATTTCCTCTACTGACCCAATTTGATCAACTGAAAGACAGAAATGTAGGTTAAGAGACACCTCACCTCGGTCTAAGATAAGTGGCAAATGCTTCCAAAGCTTTCTTAATAATTGTTACAATGACTTTTCAAAGGATAGATATAATATAATATTTTCAGTTGCTGATGCCAATTCAATACATTTTTCCCTCACCATTGTCCATACATCTAAACAATAAAATAAAATTGAAATGTCTGTTTGTAAAAATCAAAATAACAGCTTTTTACTAAATGCAAATGAAAATATATACGACACTTATAACAAAAACACATTTTATTTTTGACCGATTTTGACGGGACTTTACTGGCAGATAGCTGTTGTTATAAGGTCTAACATACTTTTACTTTAGAAAAATAATTAGGGTTCCGTGCAAATAAAAAACCCTTGAAATTGTTAACGAAATCCGATTCACAAAGGAAAGAAATAATTTCACGCGAACGAAGGTGGCGGGCAACAGCTAGTACTTAGCTAATAAAATGCATGATTTTGCATTTTAGCATCCTATTAATAAAATTCATTATCATTATTCTCCTGTCTTTATCTCAATTTATTTGTTGTCGGCGCAGCATGTCTTCTTCCACCCTTCACTCAGTCCATCCATCGTTTCTTTGGTCTTCCTCTACTCTTATACATAGCTAGCTACCTACATTCATACTCAAAACTTTCCTCACGACATTAAATTTGATGATGATGATGTCCATGATTTTTTTCTCATATCTCCGCATCACACGCCCATACCACGACAACCGATTATCATAAAACTTTTCAGTCACCCCACTTTCAGACTTCCTCTTATGTAGTCATTTCTTATTTTATCATCAATACAATAAAACCTTGTAATAAAGGACACTGCCACATTATTTTTCATTTCCAACAAAAGCTGCTATTTATAATAGCACTGTTATTTCGATGACCGAACGAAAACACAATGGGTTCGGTCCTCCCGACTCATTCATTCAAGGATTGATTGTGTAGCGTTCTGCTCTTATCGTTGACAATGAGGTTCATTCAAGCCTTTATTCATTATGTTGGGTTACTGTGCTACCCTTTTTTTGTGGTCGTGTAATGGTTACAATGTTTTAGGTCGGTTGTTTAATTTTAAGTGACAGTTACATGGTTCAGTCCGGTGGAGCTTTTAAGCGATTATTAATGTCGTACGTTACATTATTATCAAAGTATCTAAATTAATTGTAGGGATTTCTGAAGAGGTCTGCACGCCTCCTAAACCCTATGATAACTGCTCCGGTGGTCTTGCAGTCACAAGCGCGACTGCTGGGATCGATTCCGTGGTCGGACAAAAAGTGATATTGGGTTTTTCCATTTCTCAGTAGCAGGTTGGCGGTATGATACCCCCGTGCCTCGAAAAGCACGTTAGTTAGGGCTGTGCCTGATCCCTCTCCATTCATTTTGGATGCTGTCCTATCGGACTATGAGGGTGAGGGAAGATAGAGTGCACCTGCACCAGTGCACACACTTGTGCACTATAGCTATGACTATAGTATCTCCCGCGCGGAAGGCTAATCTCCGCTGAGATTGGCCGTGACCGAATACGATCAGGAGAACTATTATTATACCCTATGATCAACTGTGCTATTAACAACCCGGGCAGGCTTTAGACATATTCTATCAGCAATAAACAGCAATGAGTTGGATTGACATACGCTACCATAAAACATAAACATCAATCATGTTGATCTTATACGTTGTAGAAATAAAAAAAAGCTTTGAAATCGATTGCCACTTATATAAGCCCTTAAGCCCTCTATGTGTTTAATCATGATTCCAAGCCCTTGACCAGATACATAGATAAACAACACATCATTTAAATGCAGCCAACTCTTCATTGCTTAAAACAGAGCGTTAAAATGCACACAATACCCATTTACAAACCATTTATGCAGTGAAATCGGTTTTGTTTACCAATCGATGTGCTCAGACTTAATTAATTACACTTTAGACTAATTTGAAAGCACCAAGCTCGGTTCTGTCGATAGGTACCTACTATATGGGAGTGACCACACTCACTGACGTGGAATTGGCTTCAGCCGGTCAGTATATTCTTTATGTCATCTCTAGCTTATGCCCGTGGCTTCGCCCGCGTAGAGTTCGATAAATTGTCCTACGGGATCATACTAGCGGGATAAAAAGTATCCTATGCGTTAATCCAGGTTATAAACTATCTGTGTGCTAAATTTTATCCAAATCCGTTCAGGACTTTTTGCGTGAAAGAGTAACAAATATTCCATCCTCATCATCTTTCGCATTTATAATATTAAGCAACATCTCCCTAGCCTTTTCCCAAATATGTTGAGGGCGGCTTCCAATCTAATTAATTGAATGCAGCTCAATACCAGTATTTCACATGGATCGACTGCCTATACATAGTGGAAGGAACACCGACGCGAAAACGGTTGCCACGTATGCAGTACATCATTCCCCTCCACATAGAAATTTTTCATCGGTTGTTTTAAAAAATTTAGCTGTTCCATACATTTGTACATTTGTTCCATACATTTGTGTAGGGATTGTTTTTTTGTAAGAAACAGCTTTTTTTCTTTTTAATAATGATGATTGCCCAGAATGATGTACTGAATACGTCCCTTACGCCCCGTATGATCTCCACAACTCACTTACTGGGTACATCACCACCGTGCCAAATTAATCCCTAATGCATAGACGTATAGCGTGTTCTTCTTTCTAAGCCGATTTCACGACTGGTCACTTCCTAAGTAGTTACTTCAAATCGTGATGCTCTCGGCGCGCTTACGCTCAGTTCTCAACTCAAGCAAAATCAGCCCAATTAGTTTGAGTAACGAGAAAATTGTAGAAAGCACTTTTATACAATCTTTGGATTAAAGTTTTGGTGGTTGCATTGTGGCTTTAATTAAGTCTTCTGGCGTATTCACATGATTTGCTGAATGCTGACTTTTCAAAACTGTATCAGAGGGTCTAGACAAGCGGCAGTCAGTATTTAAGCGTTTCTTTTTACTGCCACTCGTTAAAACAGGATAGACTTAAGTTTTTCCGTAGCGTACCTATGCGTACTTGATTAAACCTGTTGTCAGACTTGAGGGACTTGTTATTTTGGCAACTCAACACCACAGCCAACTTGATCATTTTTAAACAAATTCACAAATCTATAGGGTTTTACTTTTTGGTATTCAATAAACTCCTTGAAAAATGCTATTCTAGTTAGTCTGATTGGTTGCAATTTATGCAACCAATCAGACTAACTAGAATAGCATTTTTCAAGGAGTTTCAAAGATATTTTTGAAACAATGTAAATTCAGAGCAATCAATCAATCAACAAACAATTAACACAACCGTTCGCAGTCCAATGCTGAGAGAGCGGAGGGGTCTGTCAGACTCGTACTGATTAAAACCACACCGATGTTCCCTCGCATACTTGCGTCGTGGGGCAGCGGGATCTAATACGACTTCCGCTGCCCCGGACTAGTGCTGGCTCACTTGATCTCGTCCCGGGGCGGGAGGGGCGAGGTGTACTAGACAGGCCTGTCCCAAGCTGCACCACAACACCCTGTACTCCTCACTCTGTTCCCGCCAACAAAAGCCCAATAACCTTACTTACTCCACTACTTCTACCCCGCATTCCAAACAAAGTAGCACACACAATCAAGTATTGCAGTGACATCTGATCTTACAATGGCGTGAGAATCGGTTCTCTCTTCATGAGAAATACATTCGTTCAATAGTTCTGATGCTGCAGTGAGCATCTTTAAATGCTGTCACGGTATGAATAGAATTTAATATCGCCCTAACAAATGAGCTCTTGGAATTCAGGTTTTGCAATGGGGTTCCGTAGAAATAAAGCTGGTTTACAATTAAAAAAAAATAAACAATTGAACTGGATTTTTAAAAGCCAGCTTTGTAAAGGGTGTTGCAATCTCACGTTTTTAAAATCCCGTACGGAATGTGAGCTGAGATTTGTTTAGTGATCATTATTAATACAGTTATGTCCACCCTTCGTTGCGAATAAAGCTCATAGCATCAGTGAACAGGCTGTTATGAACTTCTTCCTATGCGCTTGTCCAGAACTTAGAGAAATAATATGGCATGATAACTTCATCCTGACATCCTCATCTGCTGTAGTCCCTTTGTCTTATGCATATCTCTAAACATCTTGATCGAGAAGTATTGGAGAAGTAGTATTATTCGAGAAAGAGTTATTATATCGAGAAGTAGTATTGGAGAAGGAAAGTGACCGAAGGGTCACTTATAGCAGTAGATTCTAGGCTCTTCATCATTAATGTTCTTGCCCTTATTCTAATTAAAATGGGTTGTGGCGGTCAGATAGGCAGTCGCTCCATGTAAAATACTGGCATTAACTGCATCCGTTTAGATTGGAAGCCGATCCCATCATAGTTGGGAATAGGCTAGGCAGATGATGATGATCCCAATTTGATATCATGAAGCAAACTTCTTGTATGTACCAGTTCTCCTGAAACCTTTCATCCTCTCATACGGAACCCTACTAGTAAGTACATCATGACACGCTTTACATTAGAACCGGAAACTTATTCATATATTTCTTCATTGATTAATCAAAAGATCGGCGATGTCTTACGACATGAATGCATTATAATATTGTGTTCACATCGAATCTATTGAGGCTTACGTCCAGCTGGTTATAATATGTGCTTTCATAAGTATTGCTTAACGTACAGGTATAGAATGAGAGGTTAATTTTAATATTGTTTGGATTATTATTTGATGGCGAAGACACAGTTTTTTTTTAACAAAACATGACATACACACACAAATAATTCTCATAGAGTTTGACAGAGATGTGATGTGGTGTAGACGTGATACACCGACGTTCTCCACATATAGGCTGTTGTTTAATTGCTCAATATCTTTTGTGGTTTTTCTCAAAGTAACTTTTGTTTGCAGAATTTGGGATTCTGAATTATATTTTATTAATAAGATAGTTTCGCGCCACACGTCTTTCATATGATCAATAAAAAATCTTGTGTCAAACATTTGGTAACAAACTAGACTGTTATTTTTTTGGATTTACACAATTTAGACAATAAGGACCATTAGCAATAAGTAGAAACAGTTTATTTCTGTTTATAAACCTAAAAAGTAATGGGCCAAAAGCTTTAAACCTTTTCAAATCCTCAATTTTAAGGCACCGTAACCCGCATCTTCACGAAAAATTTAAAATTAAATATTCAGTCGCGTAGCGCCAAGAAAGTAGTTTGTCATTAGTCTTTATGGAGATGTTCACAGTTCTGAAGAGGAAACCACCATTAAAGATACTTTTTTACGATTTGACCCTTCAATTAAACCTTATAGGCATTCAGTTCTCAAGTACAACAGGTAAGGTTTCATTTTATATTCGCTACTTATTGTACTTGATGAACATTTTCACCATAACCTGTTGCTTTCCACTCTACACGGGAAGAAGAATTCCAAATTAGAAAGGATTCTTCTTTTTCCACACACAATATTATTACAATCGCTTTCGAAAACATTTCAAAACAACTTGCATGATTTTAACTATTAATTTTGGCTTTCGAGAGCATATCATATTGTCTAACAGTGGCGAAGATTCCATACCACTCGATTCCTACCGAAAAATGGCACAGTCAGTATTCTAGACAAATAATATAATCACTATGTACTCCGGCTTACCTCTAACAAAAATTGACCCTTCGCTACTGTTGTCTAAACTTCTGATTTCTCTTAAATCTTCCTGTTAGAACAACGAATCACTTCACGAGGATGCAAACTGCATACTTAGACATTGCAACATTGGAACAAGTCACGTAAATTAGCATAAAACACGACGGCATACCTTGTATGTAACCAACTCATTTTCAATACCTATGTGTTTACTGTGTCTAGTCTTACCTACCTCCTCGCCTACATTGTAGTGTGCAACGATTTCTAACTTCATCATCTTGCTAATATTAGTACTAGCTGTGCCTCGCAGTTTCGCCTCCCGCTTGGCTCCTAAAGGTCGTAGCGTGATGTTATCTTCCTCAAGAATTAGACTATCAAATTCAAAAAGATTTTTTCTTATTAGACTAGTAGTTTCAGAGATAGAGAGAAACAAACCCTTCAGCCTGAAAATATTAGAAAAGATATACACCGTGACTATTAATCGTCTTCAAAGTCGTCGTCTACAAAGAGTGGAGTCCACTCAATGTATCCGACATAAAATACCGCTAGGCACGATTATTATTTTTTTACCATCAATTATGATAATAGGTACAGATATGTAAGATAATAGGTAAAGAAAAATAAATCATACATTAGAATTATGAAACATCCTGTTAATAATGTTAACGTGTCAAATGGTAGAACATGCCTACCCAGCGCACAAATCGAGTAGATCTTCGGTCGCAACAGGGTGTTTCAACTACGTCATGCGTCATACTCATAATTATGAATAATATTTTTATTTTGTGATTATTCAAATTTCTATTTTTTTCTAATTAATGTTTAGTAGTCATTGTATACATTAAGTAGGTTACCGTTGTAAGACGGCCAAAAAGTCACGATGTATAGATGAATGTAGAATTTTGGATGGCTATAAGCGAAGAGGAAGACCAAAGAAACGATCAATGGTCTGTGAAAGATGATATGATATAGGTATGATAATGGTCTAGAAAGGGGGTGACTACTGTTGGTGACTAATGGAGACCAATGGCAGTAAAAGACATGCTGCGCTGACCCAATACATTTGGATGAGTGCACGAGAGTAAAGATCTGTAACATCATCGTCCTGAATTTTAGCGTCCATGGCAACTAGAGAAATATTCTGGACTTGCATATCTACATCCACATAAACTAACGCCTTTTCCCATTGGAGTAGGCAGAAATTACAGAACGCCACATGCTACACTATGTCCTTACGTTTGCTTCGTCCACTTTCATACTTCTCGTTGTCCGATCCGACATGCTCGCCACCCTATTACTGTCACACTGCAGGGCGAAGGCCCCTTACAGAGAAGGCACACTAATTGTCTACACATCTGGGTAAATAAATGAACATAAGATATTCAATGCTGTAGGCAGAGTACCTACAGGAGTTTGTCTACACGCATATTACGTTAGTGTTATAGTAAGCGAGCTATTTTGTCATTAATTAATCAAGTTACATTGAAGCCCCCTATGTCGAGAGTATCGTATTATTTAGTAATTGGGTTGTGGTCATTGTGGAGGTCAGATAGTCATAATCATAATCAGAAATCATAAAATAATTGTTTCTTATTTAATTTATTTAAGAGTGACATCTGAATATTTGTACACCATAAGTTGTGGTAGAATATTAAGGACGAAACTAACCCGTAACACCATACTATGTGAAACTACATTCTTAAATAAATATATATACGGTCGAATTGAGAAACCTCCTCCTTTTTTGAAGTCGGTTAAAAATAAATATTTCTGATTCTGATAGGCAGCCGCTCCATGTAAACCATTACTGATATTCAACTTCATTCGGTTAGACTAGACGGAAACCCACCCCAACATAGTTAAGATAAGGCTAATCAAATGATAACTCGCCGTCCGTCCGTCTTATGACGACAGGCCGTGTCGACGGCGCGTTCGTGTTCCACACGCGCCTCAAAGAGATGTCAACAAACCGGAGCGCCGCAAGGGCCGATGCATGCCAGGACTGTTCGAAAGAGATACCGCGGCCCTGGAACACAAAGGGCAAAGAAGGAACATGGATGGGTTTTAGTCAGTACAAGTCTGACACTCCCTTCCGCTCCGCCCAGAGCGGGAAGGGTAATTTGATGATTTCCTATCCGAAAAAAAAGGAAGCCTAGGCAAATGATGATGATATCAAAACCTCGAAGTAACGTACTTAAACAAGCACTCGGCTACTTGTTTAGTTACATAGTATTTAATAGCACTTTCGCCATAAGCTTTCGCTAGGAAATATTACTTACTATAACAAAACATAGGTTTGCAATAGGGAACTACAAAGCGGAGAGAAGCACGTACAATAGTTTCGAGAACCTATTAGTACTAACTATTTACTATACGATTGCAGTGTAAGGTAATGGTCGTTTGTTCTGGATGTTGTGACGCCATACGCATGAATGGATATCGGCCATGTATATACACTTCTCATCAAAAAAATCGAAACACTTTCGTTTTTATTGTTTTTGTCCTAATTTTTTACAAAAGAGAATTAATTCCATGAAAAAAAAAACATTATTGTGTAGCTGGCAGTTTGGTCATTACAGTAAGAAGAAAAAAATCAAAATTCGAAATTAGAATTTCATTTGTTTATCCTATAAATGAAATTAATCACTGTTTTGAGACAAATGTGTATTTAGGGTTGGAGTACGTTTCTCGTTTAAAAACTAAAAATTAGCGCTTGTCTTTAAACTTTTTGTTTCTTATTTCATTTACTGTGACTTTGGGACGTCTGAAAAAACTTTTTTTTCTAAAACTTATGGATACTTCGCCCGCAGAAGCCGCCCAAGTGGTGGCATTGCTGGATTCTGGACTTAGTCAGCGTGTTGTGGCTGCAAGATTGCATCTAAGCTTATCATCTGTTCATAGAGTCTACAAACGCTATCGGGAGACTGGTTCGTTCACGCGCCGTTCAGGATCTGGCAGGAATCGGGTCACTTCTGAGCGAGATGATCGATTTATTGTAACAACTTCTTTACGAAATCGACGCCTTAACGCTTTTCAACTGCAGCAGCAGCTTCGCGTTGTACGAAGAGTAGCTGTAAGTGACTCTACAATAAGAAGAAGGTTGAAGGAACGCGGATTGGCACCGCATAAGCCAGCGAATGGGCCGAAATTAACTGCAGACCATCGAAGAGCGCGCCTTAACTTTGCACGCGAGCACCTAACTTGGTCATACCTTCAGTGGAGCAAAGTACTGTTTTCTGATGAGTGTAAAATTATGCTGTATAGTAACGACGGAAGGAACAAGGTCTACAGAAGAGATGGAGAACGCTTTGCACAATGCTGCATTGAAGAAAAGGTCAGCTATGGTGGCGGTTCGTGGACGGTTTGGGGAGGAATCAGCGCCGACGGTAAGACAGAACTTGCCTTTGTGTCTGGGCCACGGCTGCCTTCACTAAACTCTCATCGGTACATCGAACAGTGTCTTGAACCTCATGTGATGCCCTATGCACATTTTATTGGCAACGACTTCATATTCATGCACGACAATGCTAGAGCTCACACTGCGGGTGTCGTACGAGATTATCTTACCGAAGTCGGTATCTCCATTATGGTATGGCCAGCAAGAAGCCCGGACATGAATCCCATTGAACATCTATGGGATGAATTAAAGAGACGAATTCGAGCAAGAGATCCAGCCCCAGAAACACTTAGCCATCTGCAAAATGCAATCCAAGAGGAATGGGATAATATACCACAACATGTGATCGTGACTCTCATCCGATCGATGAAGAACCGTATGGAAGCAGTAATAAGAGCTCGCGGAGGGAATACAAGTTATTAAATAAACGTTTCTTACATTTTTTTTCATTTACGCGTGTTGTTTTACCCATTTCCTTCATATTCCATACAGGGTAAAAATTACTCATTATACAAAATACGAAACCTATGAAGACTTAATTTGAATTTAGAACAATAACATTAGGATTTAAAAACCTCATACTACTCACTATTAAATGACATTTTACATTTATTCCTAAATATACACATTTTTCTGATAATCCTTATCAAATCATAAACTGCGAGGTGTTTCGATTTTTTTGATGAGAAGTGTATATTAGTTGGATAAGTAGGTATGTGGAAGCCGACCCCAACATAGGCTAGGCAGACGATGTTAGTCTTCTTCTTTGTTTATCGTGTGGTTAGTGCCTAACCTAGTGTCAGTTTATGCCGCCCATGGACCTCTGACTTGGCTTAACATTCCGTCGAATATTTTTCAGGCATGCTGGTTTCCTCACGATGTTTTCCTTCACCGCAGCAAGTGATAATTATACAATACAAACATAAATCCGGAATATCAGAGGTACGAACTTGAGACGTATGACTTGACATTCCGACGGTCACACCACTAGGCTATCACTGCTGGCAGACCCTCAGTGAACTCGGTAGTATCGTCGCTCGCATGACTAACTGTCCTATCTCCGTATTGTCATTTGTTCAGGAAAAGCGTTTTGCGGTTACGACATTTCTAACTATGATAAAAGTATAGTCTATCGGCAATTCTGAATATTTAATTATATTTATTCGTAAAGAGTATTTATAGTACTTTAATTTTACGATATTGCTACTTTTTTATTTTCAATATTAGTATTTATTTTTAATTATCAAAACAGATAGGACACTTTGTGAAAACTTTATTTATCAATCTGAACAGTTTTTTTCTACATACGACTTTACGGTTTGGATTAAGTTTGGAAATAAAACAAGCAAAACATTACGCTTTTAAATTTATATTAAGAAAAGAGTTTAACATAAGAGGAACATAACAGCTTTTTAAAAATCTTAATATTATTTTTTAAGAATCACAACTTAAAAAGAAGAAAAATGTTTAAAAAAACAACATAAAAGTACAATCAAATTATTAGCAAACAGAATAAAAAAATAATTAAATAACAATTTATAAACCTATTCATTCAGTCATATTGTGAGATCACATGAAGCAAGTAATTGAGTATCCATTTTAAAATCAGTCTTTTTATCAAATCTTAACCGTAAATTGTAATTACTTTTAGGAAACAGGTGGTTTGCAGTTTGAATGGATAGGTACTATCTTAATGATGCAGTGAACGATAAAACGAAACGAATTCGGGTAACCTTATGACTGGTGTGTCACCCGCAGTCAAAGCCATTAGATCGTTGTACTTTTCTTGAGAAATCTTTGGTTGTGTAACATTGAGTGGTAAAATTTGTGAGTGCAATTCTCCAGAAACTTGCCTTCTTAATGTCAATGAACGAGAATTTACAGCAGTGTGATCAGTTTTGAAAAAGAATTTGTTGGGATCAGTCTTCATAAAAGATAATTCCATCATTTGTCTCCAATCTACCATTTCACCAGTGTCATCTTTTCGAACAGAAAGTAGCCGCAAATTTTGTGAGAGTGCTTTAAAATCTAAAAAGTCCGAGTAGCTTAGAGCTGTTACTATATACGGTTGTCGTCTTCGTGCCAATTTTATAATGGGAATTAACGAAGAAGAAGGAAAATGTCACCACTTTTTTTAATTGCGTAGTCAATGGCACTATGAGCAGAGTCGCCCTCATTTTGGCCATGGCATGGGACAGAGATGCTTAAAACACTTTCTTGAATATAAAGGGAATTGTTTATAACGTAAAGAAGGGTAGCTGCTACAATTAAATTTTTATTTTGGCCACTGCAGCCATCGGCAAATAAATAGACTTTCTGAATTCCTTTTTCGTCCAAACTTTAAGGAAAAGGTATAAAGCAGTAGAAATTTCTGAAGCCCCTCTCTTACTTTGTCCTTCATGCCACGTATAGCAGAAACAATCATGTGATACCATCTCTAAATGAGTTACGCCTTTTAGTAATATTTTTTTTTGAGTTAATATGAGATACGTTGACTTACAAAATGTTTATATTTTAATATCCAAATAACATAGAGAAACGACGGTTAGTGAAAAATGTAAAGAGTCACGAATTCAAAAATGTAGTTGTCCTAACTCAAATCAGCTAAAAAATGAGATAGGACTTTTAGTCATGCGAGCGACGGTATGTGGAAAATTGCGTTTGCAAGATTAAAAGATGCGTAAGTTCAAAGATAAACCGCATAGGGTGGTCTTCGAAAATACTATGGAATGCCCGGAAATACGTGTTTCATCGATCCGAACATGTAACAAGGCAGGGCAGGACGATGATGGTTGTCAAATATACTTTGTACTCTCCATTGAAGAACATTAAAAAGAAAATATGTAGGTATTGTGTCATTCGATTATTTAGTAAAATATCGAAAACAGTTCTAAATTATTGGATTACGATATAACTTATGTATATATTCAAAATTAATATGTTTAGCCTCGATTTATGTGGACCCGAAAACATTCAAGTTGTACCTACATATTGTCACACAAAAATAAATAAAAGAGCTATGGAATTTGCATTCATATTAAAGCATTAATTTCTATCAAAAGTCGTGTCCTTGACTCCATATTATGCATCTTTGAAAACTCATAATAACATTCGTTTCGGCTATCGATATAAATTTTATTACAAAAATGCACCAGGCCTTGTTCTCAATTCGCTAAAGATATTATTGTTAATATCACTTGCACAATACTTGCACAATTTTGTTTTGTAGGTGAAAAAGTCTATATGAGGTCAAATGAAACTAGCTAAAGAAACTCCGCAGAAGTGATGGATCATGGGCTATCTAAGCATGATTAAACAAAATTTACTGCCTCGTTGGTCTTAGTAGTCTCAAGCGCGACTGCTGAGTATGAGATCCTGGGTTCGATTCCCAGGTCCGGCAAAATGTTATTGTGTTTTTCCATCAAAAAATCTCCGTAGCAGCTACGGAGTCGCGGATTTGTGCTCTGTCGATGGCAATACAGTCGCCCCCTATTACATGGGCCTTAAACATTGGTGAAATTAGATATGCCTCTGCTTAACCCTTCCGGGAATTACAGACGTGATATTATAATTTTTGAAGGTATAAGTTAACCTCAAAAACATCAATAAATCTTTTTTTTTGTTTTATCGTGTTAAGATATCGGGTCCCATTACGTTGGCAGAGTTTTGCTGACTAATTTAATTGCTAAAAGAATCGATTATTTTTGTTGTAATTCAACTAACGAGTTCATTCGATTAGTAATTATTTGTATCATTGTATTATCGATTGATCTTTGCGCTATGGTTTCTTTCAATCTTGCAATTATACATTAATTGCAACCTGCAATTAGAAGTATTAATCATCTAGGCGCTTTGTGTACCTATCTTAATTCTGACACTATCTTAGCATTGTTTATAACCATTAATTATTATTACTAATACGCCCGTGAACAGTATTACTTAATAAATCACACTTTAATAAACAGCATTCAATTTAACATTCAAAGATAACAAACGCAAAAAGAATAACTTAATTTCGAATTTCCCCGTGGTTGAGCAACAAAATGTGTCGCGAATAAAAATGTTTGTAATGAAAAGGAAAGTAAATCGATTATATCAAGGATCGACAGATTCGGAGCAACCTGTATTCGAATCACGAACTCGAATTGGTCCTCCGATACGTGCCGAAAGCGTGTTTTACATATCTCATTGGCCGATTTAAAAATCGAAAGTGTCGCGATTGGTCGTTTTGAATTTAGAATGGTATGCGGTCATCGGGTTGGTGGACCCTTACGTCACGGTGCAGACACTCTTGTTGTTATGAAATCATCATCTGCTTAGCCTTTACCCAACTATGTTGGAGTCGGCTTTCAGTCTTACCGGTTGCAGCTGAATACCAGTATTTTAAGTGGAGCCTATCTGACCTCCAGAGCCTAGTTACTGGGTAATACTCCCTACCGACGACCAACGATCAACCAATGCAATAACGTGTTTTCTGAGGCACGGAGGAGCCCAGTATGAAATGATGGTCACTCATCCACGGACCGACCTCGGGAAGCACCTTGAAGATCGACCCGCGCGGGTGTTATTATTTAGCCACAAGCCTTCTTGGTGCACCCTTACGTCACGTTGTTGTTATGAAATGCAACTTGTGAAAATGGCCAGGCCTTAAGACTGATGGGGCTGATTTGTTATGTGAAACTGATTGTGTCGCGTTCTGCTCGTTTCTCGCTTAAGTATTACAACCGGTTAGTACTGAAGGAAATAACGGTGATAATGATATCATTCCGTTTATGTAAATTAAACTAGAAGTTGAAGAATAATCCAGGTTCATTAATTAATGAACTTAATTTCAATTGAACTAAACATAGTAAACATACACATAATCCCCAAATTAGACATAGGTGTTTTTATAGAAGTTACACGGACATACATACTGCTTCGTTGGTCTACTGGGGGCAAGCGCGACTGCTGAGCGATTCCTAGGTCAGGCAAAGTTTTATTGGGTTTTTTCATCTGGAATTTCACAGGAGCAGCCACGGATTCTGGATTTGTGCCCGGTTGATGGCGATAGGCACGCCCCCTATTACATAGAGGCAAACATTACTGGCAAAATGTTCGTGTTAATAGGTACACCTCTGCCTAATCCTTCGAGGACTACAGGCGTGATTTTATGTTATGTTAAACATACTCGCATTTCGCTAGTTATTTTCGAGTCCCATGTAACTCCTATTCCATGGGACCAGGCTATTACCATCAAATCCTGACTCCTGCTGATGGGCAATTTATAAAACCCTCCACTAAAATCCGTACATGGCAGCTTCTTCTTCCCTGTCAACCGATCGAGAACGTGAACACTTCCCAAATTTTCTGAACCACCAACAACCACCATCTACATTAACCCACGTTCTCACTACACGTAACTCCCGTCTAATCTCCACATTACTGCCCATAACATGAACACCCGTCTATAACAGTGTACACGGCACTTTATCGAACGCAACAATCAACCGGTTTCTCCGCAAGTTACAGCTGCCAGGCAAGTGCAATGAAAGTTATTATGAGATCGACCGAATTGGTGCCGAGAACTGTTCGCAGAAAAATATGGCGAGATTAAGTAACTTGGGTTATCGGGTTATCGCTTTCTTGGGCCGAATTTAAATGGCAATACATGTCTTGGCTGTATTGGGACGAACCTGTTGATTTTCATTTTCATATTTTGGTCCACCCAGAATTTCGTAATGGATAAGCATAAAATCATTCCTGGGTCTCACCTCCACAAAATTTACATACGTCAATGGTCTGTCGATTGTCTGTTTTTGACATACTTCGAATAATGTCAAAAACGTTACGAGAGATCACCAAACCGTTTGTAAATTAGTGGACTTGGGGTCCTAGTCCATGTGCCTCCTTCTGGACCTCAATCATATATATTTACCTTCTAACCCTAACTTAGAATAAATCAGAATTCGGAACACCTCGCGCGAATATTATTTCCGCTGCAAACGGAATAATACCAAATAAAAAAGAGACCAATGACCACTTTATTGTCAACGTAAACTTACCCAATTCTTATAAAAAAAGCAAACATAATG
The DNA here is from genome assembly GCA_950022335.1 of Eurois occulta. NCBI lineage: Eukaryota > Metazoa > Arthropoda > Insecta > Lepidoptera > Noctuidae > Eurois > Eurois occulta. Next base: position 17,953,069 of record OX465478.1, read on the forward strand.
TCAATCAGTCTGTTAATGGATGTCAAACAAGTATTGACCAATATTTTAGTGGCTCGTAGCTGTAACCTCAAAAGCTGGTTATGTCAGATTGCAAACTGTTGACCGTGATTATACAATATCTTTCCTCTCCAATCGTACCTGATATTATGATACCTGGCTGGGCCGACTGAGCTCTGCTCGAGTGAAAATGGAAAAAACGTATTTTCCCAGATCACCCCTATGTTGCAATTTTCATCGAAATCGTTAGAGCCGTTTTGGGAACGTGGCTACAAAAATAAATACAAATATAACTTATTAAATAGTATAGGGTTTTGTTCTCCTACTACATAACCACACGCTTTATCCCCACGGGGCTACAGGACGCCACCTGCTCCGGTCCATACTACTCCTTTTGCCTAGCCCACATCCATAAATCAGACACGCACGCTGGTTGAGAGTATGACACACATATTGTTTTATTAATAATAGTAAACGATGAAGGAAAACATCGTGAGGAAACCAGCATGTTCTAGAACGAAACTTTCGAAGACGTGTAACATCCCGAAAATCTCACTGGGTCCTACGGTGGTGGTTGTGGTGTATTACGGCCCTACCCTTTCACAGAGCTAGGCTGATTACGGCTATTAAACAGGAACCCTTTGTTTCCCTGATGGTTCTACTCGATGGACCAAGAATGTGGAGTATCCAATGCGTAGAATAATGTAATAGTAATCGATTAGGTATACTATATTATATAAACATTGGCGATGTCTTGAATAGACCTGTACAATAATATTTAGAGAATGCTTATTAAATTAATTATATCTATAAGTAGTTACCACCTTTCTTTTGCCATTTTGTATCGCATTGCATTGATACACTGACCTGCAATCTTTCATATTTAGATGTTTCAGTCTACCTGCATGGAGCGCTTCTGTTACAAAGGAACCTCGTGTCTGTGAACTCGGTGTCTCTTTTTTCTCATGTAGGTTTCAACTGTGAAACACAATCCGTATTACATGCTTATCATTATTTTCCTTTACCACAATTTGTTGAGATTTAGAATCAGCAACAAAGCCTCCTCAAACAAAACTAACCATATCTTCTTTCCCCAGGCCCCGAATACGGCACCATGGAAGCTGCATGGAAAGGCGGTATGGTGGAGGCGGAGCGTCTCTCAGACCTACACCTGAGCGTCCGCGACCGACTCGTCAATGACGTCATGGCCCAAATCAAGAACTGGCAGAAGGACACCTATCATAAGGTTAGTACTAGCATACTAAGATAAAGGTTGAATTCAACTGATGAAGAAGGTGTGTAGATTCTGGATCAATCCATTAAAATCAGCTGCCCCATACTTTTGGAGCGTGTGCGTATTAAAATTCCGTATGACACAGCTGAAAATTTTTTCGGGACTCCGATGTTGGTCCCCCTTGAGAAAATGGTTCAGTTTAATGGTCTCTAAGTACCACAACCTTAAATAAAACCACAACAATAAATGATAAGAACGACCCATCCCATCTTCGTCCCATCTGAGATAAATGCACACAGTTTTTTTTTTCGTGAATTTGGTCTTCAGGGCCCTCTCGAAATCGAAGCGAAAATAGAATTACGGTAGGCAAGTATCGTTTAGCCAATGGTCAAAATTATAAAATACATGTCGAACCCGAGGATTTAGAAAGACACATACATTATGGTGAACGTGTAGACAAGTTTCCTGCAGTACACACACAGTCCCATGTGTTACAGCATATTTAATGGCTCGAAAGACCATTCGTATAAAGTTCCACAATTTCACGTATCATTAGCTGGATTACTACTGCCGTTAAGACTGTGTCCGTCAGTTTTGTATTCTTTCTTATATTCAGACAAGCCGTGTGCCGTGCCGTGGGATTTCCTATTTACGAAAATAAAGTACTTCTCTTTTTGACCCATTGGCATCAGCATGATTTTTCAATCATTTCCCTGAGTATTCGATTTTTTATAAAGAGACTCTTTTACTCTTTTCATGGCAAAACCCAATAGTTTAGGCTGACCTATTGTGAACGAGTGAATAAGTGTTTGTTAAGTAGATAAGTTTTAAAGAGTAATAAAATTTTGGAAGTAGATATTTCCGAAAGACAAATAATTTCGCAATCCATGTCTTAGCTAATGAAGACAATAATGGGGCAAACCACAAATGCACCTATGTCGTAATCAATGTACTACAAGTTAGATCCAAAACCGTCATGATTGATTTTATAGCAGCTACCACTTCTGTTTAATATGGACCGATAATGTTCCTTTGTGTGTCAAATATGGATCAAGCTTGGCGACAAATTTCATTCCTATATAGACTCCAGGGCCATAAGGTTATGAGTTACGATGGCTGATGGAACTCTGGCAAGGCTCCAAGTAGATAAAGGTTTTATATATAGGTCCCAGTGGATATATTTTGAACAGTTTTTGTACTGGAATATTTGGTAAAGCTAGGTCATGTCTAGGGGTTTGTAAAGTCAAACTAGTACTTGCCTTATCATCCTAAGACTGAATTTCAATTGCAGGTCATAAAAACATAAGGTCGTCTTTGTGTCAGTATGAGAGTTTCAACCTTACTGTAATTACAATCTGGATAATTGTATTTGTAGTGCCTGCCAACCTTGGGAGAAAGGTGTGAATTTATATGACGTTACAATTTACTGGAGGTTTTTGTGAAAAGACAACCCCGTGCGGGTTGTCTTTCAGTTAAAAAGTTAAAGTTCTTTCCAAGTTTAAGCACGTGCACCATTATTTAGAAATTGTCAAAGAAAGACCAATCATTAATTTAGTAACCCTAAACCGGACATATTCTTCCCCAATAAGCATCAACATGAAAGAGAATAAAACAACAAACGGAACGAAAGAGCACCTAAAGACCTCTGAATACATAAATAATAACTCGCTTCCCATTTGAAACTTGCTCATGAATTTTTCGAAGCTCCTTTATTTACCTTTCCTAACTTCATAAAGAAATAGCATTTAACTTTTCCTAAAGAATTTCCTCATCATTATTTCAAACAAGCTTAGAAAGACAATGCGTTTACTCTCTAAAATAAACATGTATGCATTCGCGAATTTAGAATACTAATCTAGATGAAAACGCCTTTCTATGTAAAGACCTGGGTCTAAATTGGTAATCCGAGCTAATGTGATGAATTTATCTACATTGATGAGGTCATCAGTAGCTTATTAGAGAAAAGGCTTATGTTGTACGGTGCAACCGCACATTCTGAAATTCAGCAGTTACCGCCACATTCATTTAAACTCATATTACTTAGTTCAGTTCGCGTTGGGCTATCAAGTCAGCCAGGCGTTCTCGTACAGCCAACAAGGGCTGCGTCACTCACTTCATTTCCACACCATCAGTCCATTAAGCTCATTTTACTTTAAGTACCTTTGGGACAATACAGTAGTGTTTTAGCACTTCACTTTCTTTTATTCCATGCACCCCTCATCTAAAAGTAGTGTATGGTCTATCAAGGAATCATACATATGCCATTTAATCGGTTTTCTTATACTACCTGCCCCTTTCTTAAGTTACTTGCTGTCAAAGAAATATTTTTTCGATTTCTTTTCTCATCAGTCAGACATCTCGTTATCATTCTCTTCCTGTTCCTTCACATGATCTTATCTTACGCCATCCATATTTTCATTGGATTGATAAGTATTGTTTTAAAATTAATTAGGTAAATCTTTAGTTACATAGATATTATCATTCAAACTATATGACCTATTATTTAAATTCATAATTCCATCACTGTTCTAGTAATAAACATTGCTCTTCGTTGTTATCTCTTAGATAAATGAGCAAATGACAGTAAGAAACGAGCTCGGGTTTCGTTTTAATCATTTCATATCTATTTCCATAATTCCAACAATGGCAATTCTAACTCAATCTTCAGTCGTATCACGTCATTCTGTCCTTATAATCTAGTTAAGCCATTTGTAGAGAAGAAATCGAATAATATTATGTCCTATCGCAGAATACCGAGTATTCCTAAGTCGAGTATTAGCTAGCTACTTATAATTCTACTCACGTTGTTATAGAATTGAGAGAAACGAGTCACATGTGTACGCAGAAGTGATGGACTTAGTAAACAACACGATTATATCATTTTCTATGTGTAGGAATAGGCGACTTTTCTGTAGAGGATGAGTTGGAAAAAGTCGCAGAATGTGTCAACGCAATGCTAGTTCAATTCCTGTTGTTTATTATTTTTACAGCTCTTATGTTGGTCTTTTCTATCGCATGAAAGTCTTCGTTGATCATCATCATCTTCACTTAGTGGATGGTGAAAAGTTATTTTGGACTTCTACCGTTGCCGCGTTGTCGTGGCCGTCTACAGTAATTGCACGATTGCTTTTAGTCCTTCAGATCACATGCATCATCTTAAGCTTTAACTCATTTTAAATAAGGCAATTTTAGCTTTGTGTTTGCGAAATTTGGCGTCTGTATCTCCAATAGCATCAATCTTTCAACTGTCAACCGATACACAAACATCTTCCTTGATGCCTTCAGTCGCAATTTTACCGATACCGTCTTGCAGTTTTATCAATTCAAAGACAAACGAGCGACCGCTTCTGTGGAGTATTGTTATCGTCCCTTGTTAGCGTCGACACAATCTTCCAGCTATTATGTCAATTGATACTGTGCTGTCAACCGTGTACTTGTCGTGTGGTCACGATTGTGTGTATGCTGCGTTTAGATCAGTGTGTTCCAAGTTTTACTAGATACTCGGTAGTGGATCATCTTCATTATCTCAGCCTGGATTCACCCACTGCTGGGTATAACCATTCTTTTCTTTCTGCTGCTGGAGGATAATTTCACTAATTATGTTTCAAAGTTTTCTCCCGGTATAAGTTTATGCGAAGCTGAACATTGCCCAGTGATGGTTTGGCATCAGATTCTTTGCTGACTTTATTTGCATCGTCATTTTTATTATCAGCTTCATTGCTTTTGTCTATCTTAATCTCAATTTACTCCATATTTCTGTGCCTACCTCTTATCTAACTGTTCGAAATTCCTCTCATCCTTTAATCCAATTTACGTCTACAAAAAGCTTACACCACCCCTTCACTTAACTAAATAAAATAACACTATTCCTTCTTCTATTTCGCTAAAAGTCTAGTTCTCTAGCGCACGCGCTGCTTAGCCAAAGATGGCGGCATTGGCGGCTCATGAATTAAACAAGTGGCGATGTTACAGTCAACTCGCGTTTGTCCGTGACAGGCAGACGGACGGAAACGTGCGTTTATGTAATGTGCTTCATGTAATCGTTTGGGTAGTTGTTTATACAAAATCGTGTGGGTATTGGGATTTTCGTGTAGTGGTTAGGATAGGTTGTGCGTTACTTTTTGGAAGGCTGTCTCCTCTAACAAGAGTAACTCTGATTTCTTGTATTTTGATATGGCATGTTTTGCTACTGCTACCTGAAGTCCTTAACTAGTATCTCAAGCTTTAATCTCACCATCGCTGATTGGTTTTGCTGACTAGAGACCGAAATTAATTAATGAATTCAATGTTGAAACCCCATTGGCTCTCAAAACAGTGTCAATTATGTCTTGTCACATGACCTTTGGGAATCCCAGACAATAATAATGTTTTAAGACCCACTGTGTTTGGTACACACTGCTGCCTTATCATAAATATTTCAAACCATAAACTGTACTAAAAATGTCTGAGCAGCCAACAATGGTTTCCATGCAAATAGATACATACATTAACTAGAATAGGACACGAAACAAAGTGCAGTTCATTAACATAAGTATTTGCAGTTATAAACTTGGTGTCAATGGGTGCCAAGGATGAAACTGAATATTAATGTTAAAAGGCTGGTATACCATTTGAGTTGAGGTGTGAACACAGTAATTATGAGGAATTAGCTGTAGTAGTAAATAATTTTCTATGGAAACTATTCCGTCACTTTTCCAAGAAAAGCGTTCAACATTTATGCTGTACTGTTATTATTAACATAGGTGAAGATGATATGGTTAGGCAGGGGATAACTGCGAGCTAGAGAAATAAGGGGCTAATAGAGAAATATGGAAGAAGACTTGTTTGTGCACAACCGTAAATAAATTAGGATATTATCCTAATTTATTATGCTAGAGAATGATGATAAATGATTGATTGAAGCACACGTGAAAATTTTTTCAATCTAATCTTGAAAAGAAAAGCAGACTCTTCGGTTGATGAAGATGGTCTAGCTATAGAATACGTAAAGACGGTTATTAAAAATATCTCCAATGCAAATATTCATAGGCTACCCAAATTGGTTTACCTAAACAGTCTTCCACAGAACGAGATTCCCAACGATGGTCCGCCATGAGGGTTTACAATGAACAATCACGGGGATATTACCATAGTCACCTCGCTTGATGGCAGAATTCATGAATGTAGATTAGTTATTAGTGCCCTAACCTAGAAGATTGATGCTAGCCCTTATCCATTCCCTGCCCTGCCGTAGGCGAGAAAATGTGATTAAGTAGATGAACCCTGATTGATCCCTCTCATTATAATATTAATTTTGCAGTTCAGTTGGCAATATCTGGTAAAGGGGCAGAGTATTTTAGAATAATTTGAGAAGAGATTTTCCATGTTATTCTCTTGCACTCTGCAATTTGTAACATAATAAACGCAAGACCGCTCGCGTGGTATCCTAGACCATGAAACTCAACCCCTATTGTTCTATAAGTTCTCGCAAAAAATTGGATTGTCTTTAAGAAATGGCGCGATCAGCTGATCAACATGTGGAAAGCAAAAAAAAAGTTTTGCATCATAGAACAAAAGTGGTTTAGTTTCTTGGTCTAAGGCACCACACGAGAGGTCTTGCGTTTATTCTGTAACACCCTGCAGTGGCGTGCAGTGGTTCTCCACGGAAGGTAGGCCACGCATACGGATACCGAAAAAAAAAAAAAAAACTTCGCGCAACATCACAACGTCGCTCTACTTATGATGACCCTAAAGTAGTCACATTTATTGATTTATAAAATTTGAAAAAAAAAAATGAAAAAAAAGCCTGTAAAAACAACAGTATGGTGGGGGTGTAGGCTAATATCCAGTGAAAGAAACAATAGTTTTATAGCACAAACGAAATCAGATGAACACACAACGTGTAGAAGCTAAGGATGTAAGTACATTCACGTGATTATTGCCGAAAACGCGTGTTATAAAAGTTATAAATACAAGAACTCACCACATTATTCAAGGTTCAAATCACGATTTTCTGACGATTCAAACTCAGTCACAGTCACTCAAACTCGTCTCGTATCTTTATAAATAACTTAAAATCATCAAAATCAAATCAAGTTGAATCTTAACATTAAACGATAATACGAAAACTTACTACTTTGAACTTCTAACAAACACACATTATCAGAGCAAACTTCACAACAGAACACCTTTTTTAAGTAAATAAACAAACAATAAACAACAAATTACTTTTAACTGAGTACGTTAAAAAAAGCAAAACATTCAAGATCGCGGATACACAAATATGGCTTCTTTAGAAACCAAATAATAATTGCATCATTTTGCCGGATTGCCACAGTTATTTTCCTAACTTCCCAAAAATCAAAGCGAAATTTCACAAAATTTTGGAAAAAAATAAAATTCATGTATTTTTTTACTATTTTAATAGGGCTTTTGCTATTCCTTATAATTTATATTTTTTTTGGAAGGTTTATATTCGACAATACCACCCTGTTTTTTTAATCGTCTCTAGTAGTCATTATGGAAACGATCGTTTCTGTGTGTAGTCTGTTTCTCGAATTCCCCGCGATCCGGGGGAATCTCCACAAATTGGTAACCCTGCACTGCATTTCATTCATCTTGACTGGCACTTCTGATTGGCTGGCCTTCAAGGCCAGCCAATCAGAACTGCGCTGGCGGTCTCCTTACGGCGGAGTTCCCGCCCATAATCTATACGTGTGTGCCGTTCATACACACGAAAATATGCACCAGTGTGCGTAAATTCATCAATGAGTCGATGAGAAATGAAGGCAGTTCGTTTGGTGGCCTAAGGAGTAGTAGCGTGTGCCCGTGTGACGTCACACGGGCGCGACAAGTTGCTATAAGTGTTATAACAGGAGTTTTAACTTTCTTTTTATATTTTGTATTTTTTATTACATGATTGTTGATTTGTTGTAATAAATGAATTTGGCTAAGGTAGGCTAAGCCTATTTGCCTGTATGGACGGCACGCCCCTGACACCCTGTATAAACAACTTGTAAAAAAGTATCTGTTTACGTCTGGTTTCGTAGGGTCATTAATAGTAGATGAATGGACTGTATGAGGAATGATATGAGAGAACAAGGAGCAAATGATAGCGTGACAGTTGATAGAGGACAATGGACATGTTCAGCAGACTCGCAAGTAACAAGGGACCAGGGCAGGAGGAAGATGAAATTAGTACCTATTTAATTGATATCGTCTTCTTTATCGTGTGGTTAGTGCCTAACCTGATGTCAGAGATTTTTTTGCCGCCCATGGGCCTAATTGTAGTAAATAACGAATATTTATTATAATAATTTTACCCTCCGAGTTTCCTCAACATAACCTAGCCTTTACCAGAAGACGTTCACGGCCGTCTATTGTTTGTTAAACATCAAGTTTCACTACTTACCGCCTACTTCTGCATCTGTGTGATATAACGAGTAAAATTGCTTTATTACCTCAACGCCCCCGACCCGGTAAACAAGTCACTTGATGGGTGTTTAAGTGCTGATTTAGATGCGCGTTTGATTTTAGAGATAAGGCTGTGTGCGGTGGCAAACTCGTTGCTGGGATCCGCATTTTAAATGGGTACCTACTAGTGTAATGATTTTTATATTCGTTTTGTTTGTGTTTGCCCTATCTTATTTTTGGCATTATTAGTATTGTTTGTTAATTTTTTTAAATAATTTTAATGTGTTTTTAATGCCAAATAAACTCATTTTCTTTCTTCTTCTTCTTTCTGTCTTATCATTATTCATCATCATCCTGTCCTGTCTGTCCTGTTGCTTGCACATCACAGGAGCTGATGGACGCTACTGATAGTGCCAGACTCGATTTAAATTGATTGGAAAGAGATCATCATTCACTTGCCCTTTTCCCCCTTTCATTGTGTATCGGCGCGTTGTCTTCTTCTTCCATATTCCGGTAGTCACCACCTTTCTAGCCATATCGTCTTTCTTTCACACAATCTATTCGGCGTTTCTACTGCTAAATTAATATTATAAAGTATAATATAATAATAATATAATTCATATAATTATTTGCATTCCATCATATTTGAAGATTTTACAATGGCTTAAAGCTAAGGCGTAATTACGGACCCTGTAGGGCACAGCAAAAAGTATAAAATTAAAGTTGAAAATAAAATGAATGCTAATTTCTTTTTTTAATGGCGTTAATAAATTGCTTGTTTGTTGACGTGATCTCTGGAAATACTGGTCCCATTGCAAAAAGTTTAAAATTAAATTCATACTAAATCGACGTGATTTGAGGAAGTACTGGTCTCATTGCAAAAAATCTTTCACTGATAGAAAACTACTCTAATAATTTTTTTGTAAATGTCCACGAAGAAAAGTCACAGGCTTAGTAATAAATAATATTAAATTCGTTCTTAATTATCTTTAATCACTTCATTACTCCAGTCGTCGTCGCGTCTTGAATTCCGCGGCCGTCATCTGCCTGGGGCCTAATATCGATAATGGATAGATTATTCAGGGCAGGTACCTCGGCCGCTGCTTTATCGATATCTATAGCACTCTTGTTATGATCCCACGAGCCTGTCCTAAGTGCTTCCCGGATTTCACTTCCATTTTCATGGACGCTTGTGAAATTTTAAATATTTTTCCGGTGTTAAGTTTCTGTTATACCTTTAACATTATTCAAATTTTCCTTTAAAATGAACCAATTTATAGAATTGAAATAAAGGCCAGGATCGTTTACTACCGATAACTTTTAAGGCATTGTCGATGTTTTGCATTCCTTTATTTTATTGTTGTTGCGTTTTTAGGTTCTCGTGAATCTCGTAATACACAACTAACCAATCCCGAAAAAAACAATCAAGAAAATGTTACTTTTATGTCCCAGCATTTATGAGGAGCTCGTGGCTTAATAATAACAGCCGCTCGGGTCGGTCTTTAGGTTAAGCCACTCTTGCCTAGGTTGGTCCGTGGATGGGTGACCGTCCAGTACTTACCGAGTTTCCTCCGGGCCTCGGAAAGCAAGTCAAGCCGTTGGTCCCGGCTGCCATTTGTAGATCTTTCATTACAGCTAGTCAGGGGCCTGAAAGTTGTGACAACCAATTTTAACAAAGGGTATCGTAGTACCCAGTACTAACTGGGTTGTGGAGATCAGATAGGCAGTCGCATGTAAAATACTGATATTCAGCTGCATCCGGTTAGACTGGAAGCCGACCTCAACATAATTGGGAAAAGGCTAGGCAGATGATGACTTCTATGTCCCAGCAGTGGGAACATTAAAGGCTGATTATGCATACTTTTCAAGTAAACAGAAACTGTCATTAACACTAGAACGGGATATTTACCATGTCCACTGTTTGTTTTGAGTTCCCGATATTTCTATTTGATAACAGAAACTAAGCCAACCATTACATATGCGAATCGAGCTGTTAAATTGTAAACTCACTTCATTTACACTCCTCAATAATTCCTATATAAACAAAAGGGACCTCCTATTGTTAATTCGTAATACGTAAATGTAAGATGGTTGTGTGTGTTCATTAATTGCTCTTTGAGAGCTAACGAGCTCATATTAATTTTAACTTTATACCTAGAGGTTTTGGTTGTAATTCCCATGACTGGGTGAGCCTTTGTAACTAAATTAGGAACTTCTGGGATAAGGTTCGAGTGTTAATGATCATTTGTGTGATTTAATACTCTGGCAAAGGTTAATTAATTAATTGTCAGATATACATCTGTATTCAAGAGAAGATCTAATTAAGTTATCCATTCTTCCATACCAATATTATAAATTCTAAAGTAACGCGATCGGATTGTCTGTATGTTACCTTTTTACGCGTTAACGGCTGAACAGATTTGGATGTTTGGCAAACCATGGCCTGGGTAGGATATAAATAGAATACTTTTATCTTGACAGCACGAACAATATGTCACGAACTGCCATAATCTGCCGATATTCTTATACTAGTTTTTGCTTTCTATCGTCTTGACTATATTCTAAAGATTTATTATATATTGTGCTTATTCAGAAAACTAGGCCCAACATAGATAACAAAAGGCCGTATGTAATCGTAACTGTAACTGACCCCGCACAATGGTTTAGGATCAAGATGCATCCGAACGATAACTGAAATTGGTCCTCCCGCCCGCGTCTATTTGTAAGTGGTCCTTTGGGTCAGACCCACATAGTATAAGTAAAACTACCACTTACGAGGTCGATTTCAAGCGTTTTATAAACCAAACAGATTACGTTAATTTTGTACTAAAATGTAATTCATTCCATCATATCTGCCTATTACAGTGTCTCTTCCACCCTAATATGGAACTTAAAACAAAACACTTTTTTTTTAATTAATGTCTGTCTATCTATCTGTTTGTTCCGGCCTATCTCCGAAACAGCGGGACCGATTTTGACGGGACGATTATTGGCAGATAGCTGATGTTATAAGGAGTAACTTAGGCTAGGATTAGGGTACTGTGCGAAAAACATTAAAACCTATGAAATTTTTAACAAACCCTGATTCAAATAGGGAAGTTATATTTTTTAGAATAAATTCACGCAGGCGACACTCGCGGGCAACAGCTAGTCATCTCTTACTATTAAAGTCATCAAAATAGGCGTACACCTACCTCGCTACATAATACTAGAAGGCACGTAGGACCGTCCTTTTTGGTCAAATATACGATGGTACATACAAACCATACTAGAATACATAGTGCTGTATTGTTTCAGTTTTGACTTTTTAATAGACTTGCTTTTTTGGACAGGCCCTTTAAAATATTTTTATTAGAATAATAAAATAACATATTCGGCTGATATGGTATAATGTAACATGTATGTGGGGATTATAGCTGTTGGCATTCCTTGGTTGCTGCCTACTCTCATGACAAAAAGGCTTGAGTTTATGAATGTAGTCTTAAACTCAATTAGTATTGAAGTGAGGCGTCCAGTAAAGATCTGACTACGTCTTTGTTAAATACCGTAGTATAGGCAAATCTTCCAACATTGAATTACGGTAAGTAAACATGTGAAAAAAATAGAATATAAAATCAGTATCATAAACTTCCCCATCTTTTTATGAAACTTATTTGGTTCGGTTATCTTGGGTTATTAAGTATATAAATAAGCTCTAAATTAAAATATCACAGCGCTTGCATTACTACAAACATTCAAATTAACGTAAAGAGCCACTATTAGCTGATTACGAAACTTGCGGTACGAAGGTAGTTTTATAGCATTCATAACGATATTCTTGACATAATGAGCGAAAAATAACTGTCTACCTTACAAGCCATTATCGCCCCAAACAAGATTACAATAAGGGCCAATCATCTTTGGAATATAGCCAAATAACACTGATATATGTAATGACTGGATTATCTATGTTATACATAATTATACGTAATAAATATTTACATGGCGTCATTTCCATGAGTGAGACGACATTTAAATATATGTATGGGTGTACTGTACTTAGTTGAAATATACATATATCCGTATTACTCATCAGAGTTATTTAATCAAAATATTAAATATTTACAAACTACAAAACTATAATAGAACTAAATATGTACAAGTATAAAAGGGTTACAGGGCATCCAAAAATTCGTCCGCATCGCTGTCAACAGGAAAAGTGCCCAGAAGGCTGGCAGCATTACCACGTTGGATGGCAATGCTGATTCTTTGGCCAAAAAATAGGCCCGCCCTCTGGTCACGTGAAGAGTCGACCAACCGCTTGGCGATTTCCCGAAAAACTAGGTGGGCACTCGGACCCCATGGCCCTAGTGTTTCAACCCCAAACGGCTCAAACACATAATTACCAATTAAATTATTGTATTACTTAAATGAGATGTATAAAACATGAGTATTCTATTGCTCGCATAATTAGAAATCAACAAGACAAATTAAGTCGTAGGTATGGATTGTATTCAACATTTACATTTAAATACTGACACGATTCTGTGACGTTTTCTAGAAATTGATGCTGCAATATTTAATTATTAATTTATTAATTAGTGAGTAATGAGGAAATAAACCAGAGAAAATCATACGTTATGCTAGCATAGGAGTGCGTGAAAAATGTCTACTACTGGACATAGGCTTCACCCTCATCGACTTCTTGCATCCAGCGGCTTCCGCAACCTTCCGCCTTTAGAGAGGTCTCTTAGACCCTTAGGCCTTGGTGGAAACAAGGTAGATATTGTATGTTGTACCCATCGGCTTTAACGATGCCACATATTTTATTTTTTTATAATCTCGGCATACCATGGAAATAACACATTTAAATACTCAAAACATACATTACAGCAGGTGTTCAGAATATTTTAATAATTCTTGTAAAACCAGTTTTAAACTCATATTTATAGTATAGATAGGCCATGTTACATGTCGTAGGTTTCACAAATTATATTAATTAGGGTTCAGTAATGAAGTGTATTATGAGGTTTTCCACTAGGCAAAATATTTATGTACGTCAGAACCGCGGGTGTATTTTTCAGATCTGCCTAAATGTATTGCAATTATTTGGTACCTTCTGTGTACCTTTACGTACCTCTCTTGAAAATCTATGTACCTACACCCGTACAATGATATTTCAAAAATTAGGTACACCCGCCATCCTGATGTCAGGATGGCGGGTGTACTGCTAACCAATATATGTAGCTAAGTACACTCTATATGTAGATTTGGTACCTCTTGTGTACCTACAGAAACACGTATTTAATCAACAAAATACTGTCAGGTTGCTGCGAAAAGTTATTATTAAAAAAAAAAAACAATTTCAGTATTAATAACTTAAGTTAAATATTTACAAAACCTATTAGAAAAACAAACAACAGTTTTTCTATTTTAGAATTGTGAAGGATTTATAGAATTAAGATGTTTGTCAGTGATCAAAATATTACGCGATCTGTAAGATTCCGATATCGTCAAATCGTCGTAAGAGGGTAGGTGTAATATAATTAATGTTTACGTCTACCTGCATTAGAAAATTGTGAGAAACGATAAACCAAGTATGTCAACAACAAAATTATATGCATCTATATATGTATGTAAATACTGGTATGTATCTATTTCGATCTTGGAACTGAATGGAAATAATTTCATATTTTATTATTATTGACATCAGGTTAATCTAGGAAACAGGCAACAAGGAAATACATATAATGACTGAATATGATGCACCAGAGTAATCCAAATGCAACCAAAAAAAATGCAGTTTTGACTGCCTCGGTGGTTCAGTGGTCGTAATATGGGACTGCTGAACACTATGTTGTGGGTTTGATCCCCACACAGAACAACAATTTGCGGATCACACAAAGTATTGTCCTGAGTCTGTGTATAATTTGTGTCCGTTAATTTCATGTTTTGATTCCCGGTATGGGCACACAATCACACTCACACTAATATTATAAAGGCGAAAGGCTGTGAACCGCGGGGCGCAGCTAGTAGTGACTAAATGTTATGTGGAGGTTCTGGATTCGGGATTCCTGGTATGGCCACAATATATGCTTAACGTGGAGGTTCTGGGTTCGATTACCGAAGATTGTTATTTATTCTTTGACGTCGTTGCTAAGTAAGAACTTCACAGAAAGAAAATGTTTTTTTTTTTTTACTTTTCGCAGCAACCTGACAGTATTTTGTTGATTAAATACGTGTTTCTGTAGGTACACAAGAGGTACCAAATCTACTTATAGAGTGTACTTAGCTACATATATTGGTTAGCAGTACACCCGCGGTCCTGACATCAGGATGGCGGGTGTACCTAATTTTTAAAATATCATTGTACGGGTGTAGGTACACAGATTTTCAAGAGAGGTACGTAAAGGTACACAGAAGGTACCAAATAATTGCAATAAATTTAAGCAGATCTGAAAAGTACACCCGCGGTTCTGACGTACATAAATATTTCATTTCTCATTGGAAATTCAGGTGCCAAGATCTGTGCCCAGTTGAAAGAGAATCCTTTCCAATGTTAAGTTTCTGCCTTACTAAGTGCATGTGGGTGTACGCTGCCTACACCTTTAGGAAATACTAGCGTGGCGTTATTTTACGTTCAGTAATAAAGCAGTAAATCCTTTTAAAAATCGCCATGTCCTATAACTTTTCCAATTCGAGCGCCCGAGCGTTTAGGTATTAAAAGCTTCAGCTGCTGTACTAAATTTTGTAATAACTTCACCAGAAATTAGTTCAGTACAAAATGCTCGTAAGAAATAACTTTGCACGTTTATTTAGTTAATTTATGTATTTAATTACGTTGATCTAGTGGACGCAAGCGCCACTGTAGGTCAGGTCGGATTAAGTGTTAATGAGTTTTTCCATCAGGTATTTTCAATAGCAGCCACGGAACCTGGATTTGTGCCGGTTTGATGACAATAGGCTTGCCCGCTATTGCCTATGTAAATCTTATGATTTAAACTTAACTAACGAAATGTGGCAGTATTATTAGGTACACCTTCGCCTAACCCTTCCGAGATTACTGGCGTGATGTTATATTTATATTTATGTAAATAACAAAATAGATGTTGTTATTTCTCGATTCTTAGATCCACAAACCACTTAATGCTTTTAGAGCAAAACAATTTAAAACATAACTCTGGCTGGTTCTGACAATTATTTAAAGATGCCTGTTCCGAACCATCACATCGCGCCGGCCAGTGGGATCGCGTCATACGATTCCACGTCATCATAACGCTCCATCTAACGCTAGGCCCTCGACCATACCGGGGGACACACTCGCTTGCCGTCACTTACCGTGCGCATACATCGGCCATTTTCATGTGTAATCCACCCTAGTCAATATTATACAGTCTTCATATCGAAAAGAAATCGCGTCATTTAGTCGAGACCACCAGCATCACAACCGGAACTTCAAACAGTGGTCCTTCGAGCCGGATGATAGACAATGCCAGCCAGAGACAGAATGATGAAGAATGAATGATTAAGCGCTATAAACATTTACCTATTTGTAATGCAAGCGGGCCTACGCATAAAAAAATCCCTAGTGAGTAAGAAATCTGTATTTGTCTCTTGAGATCATCTATTTTGTATGACTACGGAACCTCACTTAATACTAAGTTCAGTGGAACGTTTTTTCCTCTACAACCTGTTTCTTATCAGAGCTGACCCACTCATATGTGAGATCAAATAGGTATGAAATGGCCGATTAACTACTAATAGCTTAATATAATATTCAATTATTTTAGCTAATGTCCATGTTGTTACCGAAACACCTTTGGGCTCGTGTTACAATCATACGTAATATCTGATGATCTGACATTAGAATACAATTATTTCCCAGCAATTGTAACTATAGGCTCGGCCATGCTAAGTATATGTTATTAAATAAGATGTAGATGTTGAAATATCTCAATTATCGACCACTAGACGATTCAACGATTTTGTTGTCAACATTTTACGATTAGATGCTTTGAGTAGATCGTTAGTGTATGGAGAATACGTTTGATCACTGACCTGACTTCGTTCGATATAATTGATCGTAACTTAGTCTTTTGAGTCGCAAGAAACTTATTTATGAAATTATCTTATAGTTTGATACAGCTTTTAAGTTTACAGATATTCACACGGGTATTTTACTTTGGACGATTGTCGTTACATATAAGTACCAATGTAACTTCTTAAGTTTCCCGAAATTTCTTCAAGCCACCTAGGACCAATTTCCAACTTGATAGGTACGATATAATATGATATCCAAAAGTTAATCAAAGTGAAAGAATTTGAGAAGAAATATTCAACTGTTTGATTGAACATTTACAAATTATAATTACAAAAATTAATTAAAGAAAATTAATTTACAGTTTGTCTCGACTAACCTTATAGCTTGTAGCCACATTTACGAAAAGTAAACACATTTAATGCCATTTTTACCAAGAAAACATAGAACTATTAATCAATTTGATTTAGTTAAACATCGACCTTATTAAAATTAAATTAATCAAACTAAAACTGCACAAGCAATCACATCACTTACTAATTATTTCACTTACAATGAAAACAATTTACCAGCGGAGGTAACCTTGTACCGACGTCATTCTTTATTAAATTCCATTTTAATTTGTACGCTTTGCAAATGTCACAAGTCTGTGACGAATGTTTTATGGTAAAGGGCTGTGTTTTATTGTCAAAGTTATAGTTATATAACAGTTGAGGGCAGATGTCCTAATAAAGTAAAATTATTATATTTGATCCAGCTGACATTTCAGGGGAAATTGATTGTTTTGGAACTAACTGGTTTAATTTACGTTAAAGTTATGCATGGAACTTCTCGTGTATTCCATCTCGTCCCATTGGTGGGACGACCAGGAATTTACAAAAAAAAAAATTCGCACGTTACCAAAATCTTCTTAAAATACGTAGTACTTATCACAAAATTAAATGTTTATCAAAAACGGTGCATAAACGTCAAAAAAGCACTCTACTCATCTATTCCTTTTGACGGCAAAAAGAGGACGAGTCAAATGTGTCCTCAACACTCCACAATCCACACTGAACCTGACATTCTGTCCAAAATTTGTCTTCAATAGAAGTATAGTTAGTGCAGTTGTATTTGTGTTCACAAATATGTGATTGTGGCGGACATTGAAGTCAAACTGTTGATTAAATTAACCCAGTAACTAAATCAACTTCAATTGCCGTAACTGTTTACATAAAAATTGTTTTATATTAGCGGACGAAAAGAAGAAAATATTATCGCCTATTCTCGCGTCCCAGCGAAAGATGAACAAAGGCAAAATCAAAGATCCTTGATCCTTGAATTTACAGGTTTTATTCGCAACCAATATTAATTAACTTCATAACACGCGTCAATTATAAAACCTTTTGGTTTTGTAACATTTTGTACTGAACATTCATCATTGATTTATAATTAAATAATAATGGAAAGGTAAAACAGCGGTTGTTTTGTTCATTGAAGTTAACAAATTAACCTGGAAGCCGTTTGCAAGCTGGTTACTTCTGACGGCAATTTTTAACTGTCAGGTTAATTATTACTGACTACAGAACAGAACTAACCTATGTATCTAATTGGAATATGAAGGTTAAATAGTGAAACGACCATGTTTAGTTTGTACTTTTAACACATAATATTGATGACTGGTCTGAAATTCAACAATTCATTACATCATTTGCTTCGGTTGACTCTGCCTTACCTCTTTGCGAATATTTAAGGCACATGTCTTTGTGGGATGCGGACAAAAAGACCAATCGTTGTGGCCATACTTGGGAGAAGCATATGTCTAGTATTGTCCAGAGTCCACCTGTGGACGTCCTTCAGACGAAATTATGGCTAATCTATACATCTTTACAAATAAATAAAATTGAAGTGTCTGTTTGTAATTTCAAAATAACATCTTTTTACTGAATGCATATGAAAGTATTATACGGTACTTATAACAAAAACACAATTTTGAAAATTATTATCTGTCTCTCTGTTTGTTCCGGCTAATCTCCGAAACGGCTTGACCGATTTTGACGGGGCTTTTAATGGCAGAGAGCTGATGTTATAAGGAATAACTTAGAATTTTATAAAAAAAAAAGTAGGGTGCCGTCCAAAAATATTAAAATCCTTGAAATTGTTAACAAAATCATGATTCAAATAGGCAAGTAATATTTTTATAATCATTTCATGCGGACGAAGTTCCAGTATCAGTACCGCCACGGCCTATTCTTTCTCTTTAAACCTGGTACTTGGCTAGTCTAATTACCCTCACAAAACAATGTTTTAACTAACTAAAAACTGCTTCTTTCATAAAAATGCACTAGATTTTTTTCATAAAAATGCACTAGATTTTTATCAAAGACTTTCTGCAAGGCTAAACAAAAGTAATATGTACAGTCAACATTTACTTTTCATAAAGTCTTTTCTCTCTGAATGTGCAATTTCATTCTGTTTATGTTTTCTTCGAGCTGACATTGCTGTCTAACGCAATATTATAGTTTATATTAATACTTACTTACTCATGTCGGCGGCTTCGCCCGTGTTGAGATCGGGATTTATTTCAAGGAAACGTAAACCCGGTAGGGATAAAACCTGTACTATGTCCTAACTCATTTCGTGGTCTACTACAACATTCTCCTGCCCTAGTCACAATTTATTTGGTGTTGGCGCAGCATATCTTCTTCTTCCATACTTCTCTATATCTCAGCAGTCACCTCCTTTCTAGCCATATCATACTCCACACCCATCCATCGTTTCATTGGTTTTCCTCCATCCACATTCATACTTGATACTTTCCTCACGACATTTTCCTCATTCCTCCGCATCACATACCGCGATAACTGATTACCACACAACTTTTCAGTCACCAGGGCCACTTTTACGAGAGGTGTTTACAATAACGGTGTACTGGCTCAACGGAGTTCCGGTAGCCATTAATGCTTGAACAAGTAATAGACAGATAGGCATTCATACATCTAAGGAAAGAGTTACTTTCGCATTTACAATGTTAATATGGAAGTACGGATTTTGTGATACAATATCTACAGAAACTTACTTTTTACGTAAAAGTTTCGCTTTCATCTAACGGGTGTGTTGCCTCAGGCAGTAGACGGATTTTTTGTAATGTATGACTGATTGCTAAGTTCAAGTTCTTGACAGTTCTTTTTTTGTAGGGAAAACGGCTTAAGGGGTTCATATATCTTTCACAAAAATGTTTTTTTTTTGCGATGTTTGAAACTGCTCATCCTAGTCGTGCGTATTCTGAACGTATTTTATGCGCGTATTTTTGCTTATCTGGTTAGTAAGTTCCACCACCCGACCTATACACGGCAACTACTGTTAGCCACAAAAAAACATTACATTGTATAACAGGATCTAAAAGATCAGGGGGTAAATGGCCGCTTTAGCAGAATCATAATGTGAATTACGTTACAATTTTTAAAATGATCTCAAATTGACAATTTATAATATTAACTGCGTCTGTGGCCGTTGTAAGAATTTGAACGTGGTCATTTTAGGTCTCCAGAAAAACAAATCTCCATCATCAAAATGAACGTGAGGACCTACAAAACAATTGACAAACACCCACTAAGAGAACTCTTGTTTAAACTACTACTAAAGCTAGTTAACCGAGTAAATCCTAGTCCCAGCAATTTTCTAATCTAGTATACAAGGCGTTTCTATAAAAAAAGGCAGTGGGTGTTCTCATTTCAACAGACTTATGGCGGTCTGTTGAACTAAATCGCGGCGAACAACTACAATTGTCTGTTGTGTTAGTTGATGTTTGAAATGATTCATTTGTTGAACTGATTATTGTTTGTTTAAGTTTTTATTTGGAGACCGATTGACCGCGATGGAAGTCATGTACCGTTTCATCTATACACTATAATATTATAAAGAGGTAAAATGTGTTTGTAAGTTTATATTTGTAGGGGGTAGTCTCCGAAACTTCTGATCCGATTCCGAAAATCCTTTCACTAATGGAAACCTACATTATCCCCAAGTGTGATAGGGTATATTTAAAGGGTTCCCGTGGAATAATTTCCGACCACAACGCAAGCGAAGCCGCGGGCACAAGCTAGTATCGGATATAGCGATTCGAAAAGCGAGAGTGCAGATCCTCTCGGTATGAAATAAACTTTTCAAAGCTTTGCACTTCGTCCATCAGGAATTTCCCAGGAGCTGTCCAGAATCTGGGTTTTTGCTCGATATTTAATTAGGGATAAGCCTTTTGCCATCACAAAAGGCTTATCCTTAATTAAATATCACTTAAATATAACTGTCGAATTGTAGGTGTACTATAAATCACCTCAGGTAAATCATGCGTGGTGTTAAGTTGACATAACATAATTGACTTTGCCTCTGATATTTCTTATTATAATTAACCTAAGACCCCATAGAAAGTGACATATAAATTCTAAAGACACGTATCACTATCTTACAGAACTATTCTAGAATACTAACAAATGCCAATCTACATACCTCAGTACCTAACGAAAACAAAACAAGTATGCAATAAATATGCTAATGAATTTTCTAGAAAATTGTGTAGCCATTTACAAAATACACACTTTCATTGCTATTTCGCTACGTACATAGAATACAATCGATTTGTCCTGTTGAATATTTAGAGTAAGTGTAAGGAACGTGTTAGGCGATGCAAACATGTAGTTTTTACATAATAGGTACATAAGATGCATGTATTAAATTGTTCTAGAGCGTTGACCCCGAGGAAGGTAAAATAGAAATGAGTGTTGTTGTGTTTCGATTGTAATTTGCTTTTAAAATAGATCATGGAATAGAAAATGATTTACTGTCCAGGTAGTACGCAGTGTTAGCAGATGACTAGCTTAAAATACGTCATAAAGCTAGACTAAAAGTATTGTTTCGAGCTGGGTATGGGATGAATTAAATACTACCGATTAAACACGAAATAACTTTATTAATTTGAAAAGACTTAAAACTTAATCACAAGTACATGACTGGTCTACTGATCACTATTCACTTAGATATCGCACATCTAGTTCCCTTCAATTCGCTTCGTTGTGTAGCCAAAATCAGACTGATTTGACAGCTCCCGTAAACACGACGGCTATTTATACGAGTATGTAGACCGTCCCTTCGACTCTTCGCTTTATGGTCGTCCGCTGGGTCTCCTCCGCCTAGAGGTCTCACCTGGCGGCGGCGGACCGCCCACGCCGAGGTGGCGTGAAGCAAGCGGCGCTACCATACAGCGCCGTGGCGTCCCTACCGTACCGACACATGCGACAGCTACTCCCAGGCGGGCGTTAGCTCGCCACCGGCTGGGCCTATATGGCCACATTATCGAAGGTGTCCGCAATCCTGCGGACACAATTGAATCTGCGGGACCAAGGGCCAAGCCCAAAACCCGCCAGCCGCGAGGGGTGCAGCGAGTTCCAACGAAGACTCTTCGAGAAGGTTCGACAACTTTCAGGAACCTTCTTCACAGTTCATTGTGGAACATCATCCTTCGAGAAAGTTCCACAACTTTCTCGAATCTTCTAGACATCTCCATAATAGAACATTATCCTTCAAGAAAGTTCTACAACTTTCTCGAATCTTCTAGACAGTTCTATAGTGGAACATTTTAGACTCTAATCTTATAGACAGGACCTACCTAGAACATTCGAGAACTCGCACGTAATCTAGAATGTTCTCGTAAAGCAACCGACGTAACAGTTATATTTGCCAATGAGCCCTAAACTAGACAGTTCTCTGTATCTCTTGGAGTTTATTACGATTTCCAAAAGAGAGGAGGTTATTTCAGAATCTAAATTTCTTTCCTCTATTACCGTTTTCATATGGTACAAAACTGACACCAGGTTAGGCACTAACTACACGATAAAGAAAGAAGAAGATGCTATAAAAGTATACTGTTTTCATAACTCCTTGTCTTACACCCGTATCTGTACTATAAACGAGACAAATCGATTACTTGATTAAGGTACTTGAGGGTGGTCATCCTTACACGGACCAACCTCGGCAAGCGTCGCTTAACTTGAAGATCGACCCGAGCGGCTGTTCCACCACGAGCTCCTCCACGCCCCTAAATTATGTTAAGAAAACAGCACATAATCCTCTAACATCCCACAAAGTTTCCTAACCATCAAAAGAGCGTCAAAAAATAAATACTACATCCACACAGTAGTTTACGTGTCTTTTTACATTATTTATTACGACGCCTCTTCGGAGTTAGTGCGGTTGGCAGCGGGCCAGGTGTCGAAGAAAAGAGTGAAAATAACACCACTGACCTTTGCTGGCCTCCGCCTCACCTTCGCACTTGAGAACTATGTATGAAATAGATGTATGGGAGTTGGATGGAGATTTGTGATGTATGGTTACCTTCTAGGGCTCAAGTATGTATTTGTTTGTGCAGCGAAATAGCCGTTTGGTTGCGGCTTTGTGCTGTTAACATGCCATTTGCAGTGTGTGGGAAATTATTAACTTCTTAAAATTGGATATTTTGTCTATACTCGAGAATGTTCACAATCGATAACTGTTAAACAACCTAGTCATCGAAATGCTTTCGTAAATGAATCTGAGATCGGTTTGTACATAACATACAAAAACTACGTTTGATGGGAATAGGCTCGTCCCCTATTACATGGGGCTTCAACATGACTGGCGAAATATGGGTGTACCATTAGGTACAGTCACTTTAAAATTAAAAGCAATTTTCTCGAGAAATAATGATTGTAACTTGGAGATAGGATCTTTTTCGTTAAAATATAAATTCCAAAATACTATGTTCGTAACAACATGAAATGTTAATCAGAGCAGTAGGAGAAAAACACTTTTAATGTTAATTGTTTACTTATTGGTGCTCGTGACACCTCTGTACACCTCTGCCTGTCCCTTGGGGGATCACAGACGTGATGCGCACCTGACCTTTTTGACGAACCTCACCAATTTCAGGTTGTACTATAGTGAAATTAAAAACAAAAACCCGTGTACTTGAAAAAGTTAATTCGGAGTCATGCTTTCACGACGCGAGTATTTTGAGTATGCAGATTGCTTTCTTGTCTATACGTAATATGTGATTACGAAACGTATCGCGAATTTTCATAGACATTCCTCTTGTGTAGAAAGCCGAGCTTTCTTTTCATTGTGAGTTATATTAAACCCAAATATTTTATCACATTTTCATTCATTGCACTGTCTCTTCCACGTTTCCTTGATAGAAACAATCTCGTGTTCTGTGCACCTTTTATTCCCGGATTTTTTGGCTTTTAAATTTTTGTTCCAAGTCTGGACAAGGATATCTGTCACTGAGTTTCCTTATGAGAGTTTAGTTCAAGATTATATTATCTCTAGTTGAACTTACAACGATTTCAGCAAAGGCCTCTTACAGTTCATTAAGAAGACCAAGGTGTGAGATTTTGTCACTGAGAAAACCTACCCTATTGCGTTTTAGTAAACTTCAATTTATGTGGAAAAATTACGTTTAATTTGTCACCTAACTGCGCTACTTTTGTCTCAGTACGAAGTTTTAACGCGATCAAATCAAGTAGGTGTAAAAACTCGCACTAAGGCCTCGGTTAGATTCATTTCTATTAGGTATGTGGCCTTCCTCTTTAAGAATTATTCATAGGCACGATAATCACCAAGATGCGCTCATTACTTAGCGCAAACTTCATTAAACCGTGCGCAAACAGCGGACGTTTGCGCGTAATATGTGCTAACTGCGCAAATATGCGGAAACGAGAACCCTCAAGCAACTCTAATCGGGTATCAAATAAGAATGACGCGCCCAATTATCTTGTTATCAGGAAGTAAAAATCATCTTATAAGTTACTAGCTTGTGCCCGCGGTTTCGCCCGCGTGGAGATTGATAATTGTCCCACGGGATCATAATACTGGGATAAAAAGTTTTCTATGTGTTAATCCAAGTTATTAACTATCTGTGTGTTAAAATCCATTCAAATCCGTTCAGTAATTTTTGCGTGAAAGAGTAACAAACAGCCATCTATCCTCACAAACTTTCGCATTTATAATATTAGTAAGACCGCTGAGAATGCTGAGATGAACGAAAATGTTTTTTTAGTGAGGAGTATTCTGATCGAGTCGAATAGAATCGAGTAGATTGGCGGGCTATTGGAGCGGCCTATGCTCAGCTATGGAGCTTCTGCAGGCTGACGAAGATGATGATTCTGTAAAATCATAGTTCCCAATTGATGTTATTTCCACAAAAATAAATCTCAACTTAATGTTAGTGTAAATTAAGTTAACTGCAAACTGTACTTAATGTGCAGATCTTTTTGTTGTTAGTTTATTTATTTAATGTTCAATTGTATTCTGTTTTGTTGCAAATTAAAGTGGTATTAGTCAACTATTAATGTGCAGATAATAATGTTTTAGCAAAAAAATAGAAATAATATTTGTTTACATCTTTGAAAACTAAATTGCGAACGCAGAATATAATTCTTATTCCACTTTCGTTAATAATGTACGCTTTGCTAGCTACCAAAGTGTAATCACGGGATTTCCTTTACATTCTATTGTTTAGGATTCTTGAAACATGGTAATTTCAGTCCCGAAATGCCTTTTAATATTGCCTTGTGATTCGCAAGATCCCATTGTCAATATTTCTGTAGGAAATCTTACCTGAAACCGCGTATTGAATTTCGTTGTTGGGATTATTTTTCTTTTTGGTCCTTTGAAACTTAAGACCATGCATTAAATACCGAGTTTCCTCCGTGCCTCGGAAAGCACGTTAAGCCGTTGGTCCTGAATGTTATTCAGGCAGTCGTTACAGGTAGTCAGTGGCTCGAAAGTCTGATAGCCAGCCTTACAAAGGGGTATTGTATTACCCAGTACTAACGCGATTGTGAAGGTTATATAGGCAGTCGTTCTGTGTTAAATAGACCCTACAATAGTTGGAAAAAGGCTAGGCAGATTATGCAGACAGATCGGTAGTCAAAGACCAAAAGACTTTTATGCCGTCTTTTATAATATCCTTCGCTTATCTCCGTCGTCTTCTAAATCCGTTCCAGACAGTCTCCCACAATATTACGTATAAAGCCATAAATGTAGGTCTGTACTGTAATACCTAAGTTGGAATGACATTATCGCTGATAACACGTGATTGATATCGCTATGCGCCGATACGGCGCTGATAAGAGCCGATAGATAGTTAAACTTGTGTATTCAAATCTATGTACACTGAGAATAATGCACTGTGACTGTGTTGCGAATGTAACGTCGTCTTCAATAAACCAAGAATTAATCTTTTTTTGCTAACCTGTTCCGCTGTGCCAACTTTGGGCAAAGGTGTTCCTCTATTTACCTATTCCATCTCTCTAGTTTTGGCGGAGCCGTTCCGTTCGTCGCGCCATCTTCTCGTACTCTGTCACGACCCCGTCTTATAGACTCAGGCAGAACACCGGGTCGGAGCTATTTTGGCCTGAATGAAACTTGCCTATACTAAAATGTTTTATATATCAGTCAGTGAAAGAATTATAGGTATTTGTTTTGTGTGTAAAATTACTCAATTCTCCTTAGAAAAGCCGAGTTTAATAAGCATTATAAACAGCTTTATACAATCGTAATAATCGTATCCGGATATTATCGTGAATTCCGCTTGTATTTTGTAACTTAATTGATATTTTATAATACGTGTGCAATCTCGGTTATTACCCATTGTCGATACTTTGATGAATAATGGCCGATTTTAGACGATTAGGAAATCGCTATCGAATCTTTTGGGAAATAAGCTATTAAATTAAATGATGTCAAAAGTACCCCTATAGAAGCCGAAAGACACTTCCCGTCATTGCAATATTTTTTTGTTCTAGCTGGACTATACCTGAGAACCTTCTAGTAACGGAGATATTGGGGGTCAAAGTTCCAACCATTTCAAAAGGGTTTTTTAATACACATTTTTAATGTTCTAACTTTTTAAATACCTCCTCGACCCCTCCATCTGCATCCATCAGCACAATGTTTCGAGTGCGTTACGCGCGAAGCGTAAAACGTGAATTTTCACCCAATAAAAAAATCGTTTCCCAGCAATAATTTTTGCGCAGAGTTACTTAGTTTGATGAACAGAATGCTTGGTTGACGGCTTCGTGTAGGCTCCGTTTACATCTTGTTAAAGTTCCATTGTAAGTTCAGAAAAACTGTAGTAGGAAGCTGATACCTGATAACCTGATACGACGACTGTTATCATGCGGTGAAGGTAATTAGGCTTTTTAGCAAGTCTGGTGTACATACCAAGCTTTCAACTACAGTGATTTCATTTTCATTCATTCATTTTTCAAGGTCATTAGTAGGTTAGTAGTACATGTGTTTACAAAACGATCTTATTATATTTGTACACAAATCACGATTTATGTCGTTACACAGGCAGCTATCGCCTGTACAAACATTAAAACATGTTGTTACTTAATATTATTTTACAATGATTTAACTTACTTATTAATTTTCAACTACGGAGTATGTGCTAGTCATAGTATGGACCCGACATAAGTTAAAAATGTTTCACTATACAAAATGAAAGTGATTTCATTAAAAAAAAAAACATAATTTTCATCAAAGCAATTTAGCTAGATAGCTGTATCCGTGGACACGACTAAAAATATAGTATTCCTTATGTAAGTTTTCAGTAGCCGACAGTAGTTGTGCATAGAAGTTCCAGGGAGGCAACTCCAAAACTTTCCCAATTCCCTTGTTGAGTCCGAGGAACTACAGATTAAGTAATAGCTTCAACAACTTTGCCAAATGGTCTCTCAATTATTTATTTATTGAACTACTTTGGAACAACTATCCTGAATTATTCATCAATAAATATTCACTGCCTCGATGGTTGAGTAATCGCAAGCGGTACTGCTGAGCATGAGATCCTGGGTTCAGTACTCAGATTGGGTAAAGTGTTATTCGGTTTTCCGCCAGGAATTTCTCAGTAGCAGCCATGGAGTTTGTATTTGTGCTCGATTGATGGCGATAGGCTCACCTACTATTGTGCAAGAAATGTGGCAGTTCTATTTGGTACATCTCTGCCTAACCCTTTGGGGATTACAGGGGTGATGTTATGTTATGGGAAATATCTTCCTTTCAAATAGAGTACAGCAAAACTAACAACAAAGATAACACGCGCCCACCTTACCGATGACGGCCATCATTGGTCACAAGGCTGTCACACAATGGCGATGATTCGTGTCCAATGTATACCATTCATAGTGACCTATTATGCTAGAATAAGCACTTGTACAGTAAGGATCTGTTTATACTGGTAGTTGAAACACTCCTGACTGATCTTAGCCCAGGGAGACATTGCTGTAGTAATACCATAGTTGTGTTACTACTATTATAAATGCGAAAGTTAGTGAGGATGGATGTTTGTTTCTCTTTCACGAAAAAACTACTGAACGGATTTGAATAAAAATTCGCGCACAGATAGTTTACAGCCTGGATTAACACATACGATACTTTTTATCCCGGTAGTAAAATCCCGTGGGACAATTATCAAAACCCACGCGGGCAATTTGCACGATTGGAATAAACTTTACGCCGCCAAGTGCATAATGATTTGTAGTCTTTACTCTTTTGCTACAAGCCCTTAGGGCCTAGCGCAGGCGCGGGCCTGTGGACGGTGAGTAATGGGCTAGCTCGCCGTCCGTCCGTCGTATGACGACAGGCCGTGTCGACAGCGCGTTCGTGTTCCACGCGCGCCTCAAAGAGATGTCAGCAAACAGGAGGGGCCCTCAAGGGCCGATGTCTGCCAGGGCTGCGGGACTGTTCGAAAGAGATACCGCGGCCCTGGAACATAAAGGGCAAAAGAAAGAACATGGATGGTTTTTAATCAGTAAAAGTCTGACACTCCCTTCCGCTCCGCCCAGAGCGGGAGGATTCATTTGATGATTTCCCATCCGAAAAAAAAAGGGCCTAGGGTTCTTTGTGCCAGTTCCTAATAAATTATTAGGCTACTTGAACACCTATTGCTGGGGATTTTTTTTTAAGAAACATATAAGATTATTTGGTATAGTTTTTTGGGCTATAATGACGTATAGTTTTGGATTAGTTTGGCCCCAATGACAGGTACTGCCGAGAGTCAAAAAGTGCTGATTATCAGCCTAATTTAAATAAATGACTTATTTCTTTCCTATGTAAACGCAACCTTATAAGTTTATGCGTTCATCCTGACAGAAACGAAGGTTTTCTGACGCTAAAACGTAGCTTTTAAAGAAAAGAACGAATGCCTGAACATACTTAAAGTCATACTGTCACTTACGGGATGTCCTCCGTTATTGTTCATAATTTTGAGCTCCCGATATTTCGACGCTGCTGCAAGCGCCATGATCGCGGGTTACATAATATATGGATTCGTACAGGCACATAATATATGGATTCGTCTTTTTGGGAGAACCGTCGTACTTGTAACTTGGTTTTAAATTTGTATTTCAGGAGCGTTTAAGGATATTCTTGGATATGCTCTCGGGGAAATTCCGTTCAGAAACAAACGGATATTTTTAGGTTTATTTATAACTAGCGTCCCGATCTTGCTCCGCACAACGCTACCTATCGGGTCCAAAACTATATTTAATGTAGCCTTTATTTTAATTAAGCATTTAGCAGTAGAGCGGTGAAAACTGCTCAAATCCATGCAGTAGTTTTTGCGTGACGCGCTTACATACATACATACAGAAAGACAGACAGACAAAACTGTTGTTTTGGCTTCTGTTGCTCTAATAAAGACCCCATATGTATGTTTTTCAATATTTTATATTCAATGTAGACATCGGCCTGTTACAATTTTATTATTTGTATAGAATCACGTTGACGAAAATGTTGTTCTTTTAAAAGTCCAATGTTTTTTTTATTTCTATTGGATCAACATTGTATAGGAACTGACTTGATCACCTGATCAACATTTAGGGTAAAACTAACATGTATGGATTCACAAGTCAGTGAAGAAAAGTTGTTCAGTTTCTTGGTCTGAGATACCACACGAGAGGTATTTACTATGTAACACCCTGTGTATACAGGGTTATTTGTAAAACACCAGAAACCTCGTAAGAGGTCATTGTACTCATCATTATGAACAACTTTTACTATGGGACCAAACCTGAAATCTGACCTGACGAATTAATCGATCATAAATGTAGGGAACAGCTGATTTTTTTTTCGAGATTTCAGGTTTGGTCCCATAGTAAAAGTTGTTCATAATAATGACCTCTTAACAGGTTTCTGGTGTTTTACAAATAACCCTGTATACTCACCTACGTGTCTCAAAGCCACCTTACAGCCTTAGACCATACACAAAACATCATACAACAACACTATGACAGTAGCTTAGCTTATCCATTATGCACACAGAGATGCGCGCGCGCGTGACGATGCAATCATGACTGTCATCAGACATAACATCATGCTATCATCATCCATCATCTAAGTTATAATCTGTGCGCTTTGATGGTTTATTAAGATGGTTGTTGTAATTAATAAATCTTTGTATTCATTCTTTGAGTTTGAGGTATTCGGTTGTTAGTACGTTAATTTTGATTTGGTGTTAAAATGTGTGCGGTAGAAAAATATTTATAAAGTTAACCTTTTTAACGCCATTTTTACATATACTTGACAAATAAGCGCGTGCCCTGTACGCCAAACGACATAAATATGTGCCAAAATGGTACTTAGGTAAAATTGTGACTTGGCGTGGAGGGCACGCGCGTGCGTTTATGCTCTGGCGTTCAAAAGGTTTAAATGAGTTATTGGAAGTGTAGGTCTAATACAGCCCATAATGACATAGCCTTTTTTTTCGGATGGGAAATCATCAAATGGCCCCACTCGCTCTGGCTGGAGCGGAAAACCCATCCATGATCCTTCTTAGCCCTTTGTGTTCTAGGGCCGCGGTATCTCTTTCGAACAGTCCCACAGCCCCGGCAGGCATCGGCCCTTGGGGACCCCTTCCGATTTGCTAACGTCACTTTGAGGCGCGCTTGGAACACGAACGCCTGATTTGAGATCATCATTATTCGCCTGTCTGTTTACCAATTTATTTGGAGCCAGGTTGATTTATTTTTCTATTTTTATTAGACTTAATATTAGTAGTCATCTCAGTAACCATCGCCTTGTTTTAGTGATTTATCCACAATTTCTTTAGTATTTTATAGTGAAATTGTTCGTAAATGTAGGTTGTATCGAAAGTAACCTCTCCTATAAAGCCTTCAAAATAAATGGACCATAACAGCGATATAACCCAGAAAACTCCGAGCAAAAAATAAAGAAAACACTTCTACCAAAAACATATTTTACCAGCTCATCAACTATGTAGGTACCTGATGCTCAAAAGCACTCTCCACGTCTCGGAAACCGTTTAAAACTTTACCTACACGCCAAAGTTTCTCATTTAGGTAAACGTTTATTTTGCACCCTTTTACTTTTTCATGAAAACATGTTGTTAGATGTTTTAAAACGTCGCTAACACGAGAAAAATAAACGAAACAGGAACGTTTCATGCATCAGGTGGTTATTTTAGTTTGCCAGCTCCTGTGATGTTTTATTCATTTTTTCTGGGAGAGGAACTCTCGAATAAATTGATATAAACGCTTTTTAAGCATCCAAAAAATAAGATTCCCTAGATCTATCGTTGCATCGTTAGTCTTGTGGTGCAGGCTCTACGACTAAGCATGAGGTCCTGGATTCGATTCTCAAGTCGAGCATTGTTTTTGGGGCCCAGTACCTGCCAGGAGTATGGATGTGTGGCCTGTTAATGTTAATTAATTCGCCCCCTGTTACATAGGACCTATACATGCCTGACGAAATAACTCATAACATAACATCACGCGTGTAATCCTTGAAGAGTTAGGTAGAGGTG
This sequence comes from Eurois occulta, assembly GCA_950022335.1. NCBI lineage: Eukaryota > Metazoa > Arthropoda > Insecta > Lepidoptera > Noctuidae > Eurois > Eurois occulta. The sequence continues at coordinate 17,984,548 of OX465478.1, forward strand.
TACCTTACATGTGTGATTCTAGTAATACAGGCATGGGTGATGTTGCAAAAATAATAACACCTACTAATTACTTATAACGCCTATTAATTTTTTGCACGAATTCCAAGCGGTAGCCGTTGACCGAGAAAAAATCCAGGTTCCTAGTGTTATCAATGTAAATCAAGGTGTTCTAATTATGTGTCAATGCCACTGATTGATAATGGATATCTTCTTTATATCGGCGCTTTGGGGACAAGATTGTTCTATCTGGTGATGAAAACAAAGATATTGTGAACTCCGGTACATCTTAAAATATGGTCGAAATTGTAAGCTGATGTGTTTTTACAGCTAAGTGCTATACTCCCCAGCTACGACATTACGATATCATTACCACCATAATCCAACGATGAGTAAACCACTTTCTTACATTATACATTTCGTTAAGGTCTTTTATTTTTATAATGTCCTTCTGAGGCCAGTGGCAACGTTTTCAAAGTTACTTGATTTCGATTAACTTTAGCTTTTCTGTAGCTTAGGTATGTAAATCCAATACATTTTAGACTTTTCCATCGTCGTTATTGCTAATAGAATGTCGCTTTATCTAAATCTTCAGGTTAATCATGACTTCTTGCAGCACACTCGGAACAATGGATGGTCTTGGATGACTGATAAAAATTATCATAAACAAACATTTTCAATGCAGACTATATCTAAAAACTATCTTCTAAAACCACATCATTAACTACACCTAACCGTGCCCACACCTCTTCACTTACCCAGCAAGCTTCAGCATATATAGAAACTGTAGAAAGCTATCGACTCGCTTCACGTACGGTGTCACTGGCAGCATGACAAGTGTCGTCTGCACCGTGACATGTGTCGACTGCTTCCTTGGTTGTGCAAGCATGCAGTCAGGACTTCGGTGCATGTTCGAGGTCCGAGGTTGTTTGGTATGCTGGGTGTGATATGTCGTTTCGCAGATCATTAATGGTATTGCAATTGTATAGGCATGTTGAGAAAGTCAACAATACGGTACTGATTATGCTCCTCGTAATAGACTCACCCTCCATCACATGAAACTGAAAGATAACTGAAATGTGGGTGTACTGGTACATCTCTGCCTAAAACATAAGAGTTTACAGCAGTGGCGAAGGTTCCATACAACTCGATTCCTACCGGCTTCCATTTGAAAAATGGCACAGTCAGTAATCTTTAAACAAATAGTATAATCACAATAAAGATAATGTACTCTGGCTTACCTCTTACAAAAATTGACCCTTCGCTACTGGATTACAGGCATGATGTTATTTTTATGTTGAATATATCCCGTTGCTGTAAATAGCTCAGTCGGTTGCAGCAATAATACTGATTTAGCTTGAAGAATTCGAATAAGCTTCAAGTTGTTTTCTGATGTGAACTCGGCTTGCACTATCAATCTTCCTACTCTTCGAATTCCAACAATATTTTTGCAAATTCTAAAACTAACCTACGACTGAAAGGAACCTGATTGTTACTGAAATACGGAAAGTAACTTAGAGGAAAGTAGGAAACATTATTATAATATTCCTTATATATAATGTATAATCATTCTCCTGCCCTTATCCCAATTAATTTGGCGTAGCATGTCTTCTTCCATATTTCCTCTATTACTACCTAACACCTCCTTTCTTGTCCTATCATCCTTCACACATTCCATCCACATCCGTCCATCGTCTCTTTGGTCTTCCTCTACTCTTATACCCATCCACATACATACTCAAAACTTTCCTCACGACATTTTCCTCTTTCCTCCGCATCAAAACGACTTTGAAATTCCTTAGTATGTACTTTTGAAAACGGAAAAATAAGTTTGCATTCAAAGAAAATATATCATGAAGCGATGTTCCTATGTTATGTATGTATATTATATGCCCATGCTCCGTTATAATCTTTGTTACCTGATACGCTTGTAGTGGAGATGAAGTGATAGCTCTGTGAAAACTAGGTCAGTCCCGCTTTCTATTAAATTAATCACTTTATACTGATTAGTTTGAAATTGAGACGGTTATCATCAAAGCTTGATCGTTATCGAATCCTCCAATATTAAAGCAGATATGAGAATATGGATATTGTGTATTTGCTCCGTAAAACAACAGGATATTATACTGCTATTCCAACTTTTTCCTTCCTTTACCTGAGCATCAGGTAAAGCACGAAGAAGGCTGGATTAATTGAACAATGTGCGATAGATCTTCCAGTAAGATCTTCACAGTTCCACAAAGTTCTTTCACGGTCTTGGTCCCTACACATCCAACTTTCCCGTAGTTTCTTACCAATATCTTGAAAATGTAGCATGACTTCAAAAAGTTACAACGCCATCTATACCGCAAATTAAGAACTAATATCAAAATTCTGAAATTGCGCTATCAAAGTTACCCGTGACTTCAGACTACGAAAAACTCGACAACATCTATCGGGCTGTAGCCCACCAGACACGATACCCGTCGGAGGATCCTCCCATCTCTATGGGGAATGAAGATCTTTACACCCTGTTCTTCATACATCTGTACCTATAAAACCAACAAACATCTACCTTATTAACGATGAGGAATAAAATAGATCACTCAAATGCATGTTTAATAATGTAAAACATAACGTTTATTTTCTCTTGTTCACAGTCAATGATCCAGCTAAAAGAACGCAAAGAAATGGACGAGGCATTCAAGAAGGCGCAGAAACCCTGGGCCAAGTTACTGCAGAAGGTGGAACGCACGCGGCTGGAGTATCACACGGCTTGCAAGCAGGAGAGGACGGCACAGAACCAGGAGAGGAACGCCAGTGGAGACAGCTCACTTAGTCCGGATCAGGTCAGTGGAAGACACTTTATAAGAAAGAAAAAGTAGAAGTCATTAGATAATAGGACGTGACCGGCTTTTTGGCCCACCGGCGCCGTCCGGACTCATGCGGATTATTCGGTTCTTTTTAAGTACAAAAAGAAATACCCTTGAATGAAAGTATCAAATTAAAATGACCGTAGTTTTTGGCAAATGCACGGCCTTTTCGTATTTTTCTATGAGACAGCAACATAAAATTTCCAGAACAATACAAAATTAAACCATAATTAGCATTCAGCGTAACTAAAACATAAACACGGTTCTATATAAAAGATATTTATCAATAAACTCGCTAGAATACCACGTGCAAGTAATGCCGGTTTCACACTGTCTACGAACAGTCGGGAACGCAAATATTGGTGCATATCGTGCCTTCCTCTTCACCCTCATCATCAGCTTCCAGCAGTGCACAGCTGGACCTCTCTAATCGCAGAACATTCTTGAAAACTCTTATCCAGTTGCTACCAGCCCCCCTGTGATCATCTGTCCGCCTGGCCTGAGGGCCTCATACTGTGGACATAGCCTCCCCAATTTCACACCACTGAATTCGTTCATCAGCTGATCTCTAGCTAATCGGAGGGCCTCTATTCAAAAGCACGTCTGCCCCAACGGCCATCGATTCTACGGCGAATATGGCTCTGCCTTGTTCTCCAGCGCATATTCTCTGCGTTGGGTTCGCTGTGAATTCCCGTCGGCAGTGTGAAGCCGGCCTTAGAGAAATACACTAGGGATTCTTTCGTTATGATGTTCACTGATATTTCCATAGTACAGCTATGTATAAAGCGCAGGCCACACCGCCATCTGGCGGGCGGGCGAGCGACGCGAACGACGCGCCCTTTTCATATTTCGTTCGGATCTTTCGATACGAGTAGTTCGCAGTGTGAACCAAAGCACACCAAAGTATGAAAAGAGATAAACGATGCGTCGTTCGCCCGCTCGCCCGCCCGCCAGCTGGCGGTGTGGCCTGTGCTTTACGTTACGCTGCCACAATAATGCAATATACTGATACAATTTTACTAGAATAAACATAAAACTCAATACTTAGTCATAAGTTTCTGAAAACCTTATCATTTGAAATGGATTGCCACCAGTACATCAAGTTAAGTATACCTATAAATCGTTAAGTACCGGTTCTCGGTTCATTGTAGACTACAACATTTTATTGATGGTATTCAATCGTCGTCAACCAAGCTAACACCAGATTCAGCAACAATTTAATTTGCAGTGGTTTTGAAAAACTGCCAATATCTTCTCACTTGGCTTTTAATACCGTTTTTTTCAAGCTCTGTATCGAATTAAGTTCGATTATTTGCATCTCATGGACAAATTTTCGAGTCGATTCTAATATGTTATGATATGAGTAATCGCTTACTCATCTGTAAGACAAAGCAGGCAGGACCTGTCAAAACATCCAATACTTTGGAATATACTTGGAGATAAAGTCGACAAAATATTTGCTTACACAAGTTATCTGTTATCAGTTGATTGACTTATCAGAACACGTCCGTGATGCCGTCCCCCGATGGGAATGATAGCGATGATAGCATCATTAGGCCGTAAATAATATAGGAATGTGGCTGTGTTTTTAAACAGATGAATATTGTAATTCTCCTGGCCATCTCGTTTCTCACAGCCTTAATACTGTCGCAGTTTTCGCCAAATAAGTTCCTGCTCTCTCGAGCAACGTAATCAGTGAATCAGTGATACAAGCAGCTAATTAATTGACATTATTTCGATTGATAAGTGGCCACTTTTTTTCCCCTAGCCTACCCTGTCCCACTCCTGGGCAACGTGGTCATTTAGAGCTTAATCGATCGATTAGATCGTTTATTTAAATAGACTAAGAATCCCCCAATACGCCCGCTCTTCACCACTTTCTAGAATAAGCGGCGGAGCAAACTCCACGGCAACTCATGTTAGGCCCTAATAATATTAACTTATTAATGTCGACAGCTGCACTGTTAACAATACAAGATCCTCTTCATCTTCATTTACCATACGATGAACAGCATTTCCTTTACGAAAGTATGACGTGACAGCTCCCCATTTGTCTATTTGGTTCCGCGTACGATTCGCCGGATATTCGTGAATCATCGGCTTTCGGTTCACGCATCATCGGAATGTAAGCCCAATCACCTGGTTTGTACGTTTTCTAACAATATACGCTGGAATCAGGTCGCACTGTATTTTGGGATAGAGTTTAAACAAGGAAGTCTGGAGTTGTGTGAGGTTCCTTGGATGAAACTACAAATAAGTACCTACTGTGTTTCTGTTGGATCAACGGGTCTAAAATGGCCGCTTTAGCAGAATCATAATTGGATTATAATATGAATCACTTTAAAATTCTTAAAATGGTCACAGACGCAGACGCCGTAAATATTATGAATTGCCACTTTGTGACCATTTTACTAATTGTAAAGTAATTCATATTATAATCTTAATATGATTCTGCTAAAGCGGCCGTTTTAGGCCGTCAGTTAACACTACTGTATTGAGCTTAGTACGATTATATTGTGGTTGAATTTTCTTTTCCCTTTGACTGCTCACATTGTTGTTACCTATATGTTCAGAATTTAGAAAAGTAACTATGTAAAAATTCAAAGTTGATCCAACTGATATCAGTGATTACTGATTATACAACTTAACAAAAATATAAGTTAAGCAATAAACAAAATAAGACGCACACATATTGTCAGTTCCACAGACTTACTTAGCAGAAAACTTAACTTACTTCAGGATTTTTCACAAACATGTCAGAAATTCTTCGCTACTTCACGCTAACAATAAACCATTTCCTATTTTAAGTTAACAACTAGATATTGTGTCATTTCTCGACAAGGAAATTACGAAATGTTTCGAAAACTCGTAAAAGTTTTACGTCTTCAACTAAACTATAAGTTTAATAGTGTAATAACTTTTGTGAATACATTAACACGGTACAATGCTTTACTTACATTGCTATTTTAATTGTGTACAAGAAACCATTGAGTTTGCTAATAACTCTAACTTGAAAGTGAATTAGGTGTCGAAGAGCTTGTTTGTTCTATACTGTAAATTAAGCAGTTCAGAAAATATAATAATGTTTCAAAACTGGGGCAAAATTACACATATTTTAACACCTTACCGTTTACGACTTACGGCATTTCACACAAAATTTCAAGTCCTTTTTTTTCGAAGTGTATGAACAGAGTTTTAATGAAACTTTATACGCTTAAAGCAGGATACATAGCTAAAAGTTTTCAGAGATCATTTTCGAAAAATATTGTTACAGCTAAATTAGACCGATTTTAAAATTTCCATAGAAACAGAAATTTCCAATCATCTTTTATTTTAAAAAGACATTTCGGAAAAGTTTCTCTTCCAAAGAAAAAAAACCTGGAACCATATTTTCTGTCTGACATTATACATCAGCTTTAAAATCTTCCATATCATGGTCATAGGTTTTACATCAAACACACAATGGACCAGAACATTGCCATATCCAGCAGCCAGCAACCGCAGCGTAGTACGGCTTTGATTGGCAATAGCATTGTGTTTTTGTAGCACTTAAGTTTCTGCTCTTCTATTTATTGCAAAATCGGCCCGGATCGGAATGAACGAATGTTTTCACTAAAAATAGACGAGACCTAAATTCATGCCTAAGTAAAAAAGCAGCAAGACTAAAGTAACAGCGCGCTTTTAGTTAGGCTTTCATTAAAGTATTGTAGAACTCTAAAAGATAGTGTAAACAGGCATTCTTTATCTCTCACCCCCCCCCCCCCTTTTAGCCCTCAAATTTAATTTATCTGGCACCTGTTAACAAGACCCCAGCCAATTACAAGCATAAACTCGTAAGTAATTAAGAACGACGACGATTCCAAAACGTAATAGAAAAGTTTAAAAATAAAGTTTCGAGGTTATTAAGTTCGAAGTCGGTTGATCCAAGTCGGTGGTACAAATTGGGAGAGTGTTTGGTTTTCAAATTCGTTGTTGTTAGAACAGAAATAGGTTCTACGTGTCATTATCTTATAAGATTTATTTCGGGCTTAATAGGGAACGTGGAGTGAATCCTATTATTATAGGGTTTCAAATTTTCGTCTAACTTTCACTAGAGCGACTGCCTCGTTGGTCTAGTGGTAGCAAGCGCGACTGCTGAGCATGAGGTCCTGGATTCGATTCCCAGGTCGGGGAAGTTGTTATTGGGTTTTTTCATCAGGAATTTCTCAGTAGCAGCCGGTTGCGGCTGATGGCATAGGCTTCTTCCATTTTGCGACTACGCCGAATATATTTGTGAAGCATATCTTTAGCTGTAACAGGGCATAGTTAGAATTGCCACTGACCGCCAATTTATGAGAGTAAACAGTGACATTCACTGAAACGCTTGGTTTGTATCAAAAGCGTTGACAGTACCGTCTCTAGCTACGCCGAGTTCTGTGTGGTTCATCATCTGCCTAGCCTTTCCCAAATTTGCTCGACCTGGGAATCGAACCCGAGACCTCATGCTCAGCAGTTGCACTTTGTAAATGTAAAAAATAACAAGCATAATTCTGCCGAAGAAAATATGATTAGAAGATTTTTTGGGGCTGACAACCGCGAGTAACTTACTTCTACTTATAAGTTAGATTATCAGTACTGGCGGTCATTTCGTGCTCTCTAACCGTAGCTAAATCCCCTATATCACCATAAATTTAGATTGGCCCTTACCGTCGCCCATTGCAGTACATTACAGTGATTAGACCACCGTAAACATCCCGTTTCCTTTAATTGAATGAACCACTAGTGCCCCAAACCATAAACACGACATTGTTGCCAGTCCCGTTCTGCATTCATGTCCGTATCTTAACGAGAATAGCTGGTAATTCTCGAAATAGTTTTGTGCTATTCGTGCCAGAATAAGTGTCCTATTGGAATTGCAATTGCTTTCGTAGGACATTAATATTGCATGACTATAAGTTTTTAAACTGACATGGTTAAGAACATTATCATTGACACTGAAAACGGTATATTTACATTTTACCATGTTTACTGTTTGTTTCGAGTCCCCGATATTTCGGCCTCAATAAGTTCAGCCTACCCGCAATAACTTCAGTTTATCCGTGATCATGGTGCTTGCAACAGCGCCGAATTATCGGGAACTCAAAACAAACAGTAAACATTGTAAATATTACGTTTTCAGTGTTAATGATATTGCATGACTAGTCAATAGGTATCTAGCCTTTGTACACGTCAGTATTATTAAGATTCTTTGGTCTGTTTCTATTATTTCATAACTAGCTGTTCCCCGCTGTGTCACACGCTGCGCGGCTCCTAAGGGTCGTAGCGTAATGTTATATAGCCTATAGCCTTCCTTGATAAATGGACTATCCAACACAAAAAGAATTTTTCAATTCGAACCAGCAGTTCCTGAGATTAGCGCGTTCAAACAAACAAACAAACAAACTCTTCAGCTTTATAATATTATAAATAATATATAAATATATTTTTAGGAACCAGAAGTGAAAAACAAATAAAAAAAAAACAATCTCAAACGACCTAAAACTAATTTATTTATAAATAGACTTAGATCTAACAATAATTTAATAAATCATCAGAATTCGAGCAATCACAAGCAAACAGCCGTTAATATTCAAAAATAATCACCATAATAGAACACACAAAAATATAGCACAGAATATAGCACAAAATAAAATGAAAAACCACTGAAGAAAAATATGGAACGAACTTACTGTATAGCGGAGGTACCACCTTACCGATTGGAGACTCAGCGACAAAATGACCTGCGCTCGGTCGAGCGCTCGCTTTTATAAGAATCGGTGAGGGTACCCCTACTATCAACAATAAGTTCGCTTATAATATAATATATATTATAGTAGAGATGTACACTCGAGAGCAATGAATCCGGGTCACTTAAAGAATGTTAAAAATCTCGGAAACTAAAAATGATAGGTTAATGCAATAAATTGTATTTAATAGACAATGTAATACTCCTTAAATGAAAGTAAAAAAAATATGAGTCGCCATACATTTTATTAACACAAAATTACATAAAGAAAAAAACTGCTGATCTCTCCTTAAAACAAAAATAGGAAACATGAAATTTTTGAACTTTATTACGATTTTCTTGAATTTTAATACTTCGTATTGCCTCCTCGTGCTTCCATTACTGCGTTTACGCGGTTTGGCATGCTGTACACCAAGTTCCTTATACGATTTTGGGGAATATTCTCCCATTCCTCTGTGAGAGCAATTTTGAGCTCACGAAGCGTGATTAGGGGAGGGTTTCGTTGTTTTACGCATCTGCCTAGCTCGTCCCAAGCATGCTCGATCGGGTTGATATCCGGGCTGCGCGCTGGCCACTCCATACGAGTAATGTTCATCTCTTGAAGGTAGTCATTCACAATCCTACCTGTATGAGGTCGGGCATTGTCATGCATAAATATAGCATCCTCACCTAAATTGACCATAAATGGACCAACGTGATCATTGAGGATTTCTTCCACATATCTTACGCTAGTTAAAGAGCCGTTTTCTATGATCACCAGCTCTGTGCGACTTTCAGAAGAAATTCCGGCCCACACAAGTACAGACCCACCACCGTAGGCTACTTTTTCTTCGATGCATGCTTGCTTGAATCTTTCCCCTGGTCTTCGATACACTCTGTGTCTTCCATCGTGCTTGTAGAGCATAAATTTTGATTCGTCGGAGAACATAACTTTTGACCAATCTTCAATACTCCAATTTACGTGGCTCTGGGCATATCTTAGTCTTGAAATACGATGCCCACGCTCCAGTTTAGGGCCGTTTGCAGGTCTAAGGGGTTTTAAGTTAGATTCAGCAAGCCGACGTCTTACTGTCCATGCACTTGGGTTACTTCCTCCGAGGCATCGAAACTGATTTGTGAGTTCAGTTCCTGTGAGAAAGCGATTTCGAAGCATGGTGTTCACCAAGTATCGGTCTTCTCGTGCTGTGGTACACCTGGTTCTGCCCGTTCCTGGTCTGCGTAGGTTAGAACCAGTTTCTTCGTAACATCGGAGAACTCTTTGTACTGTTGACAGCGACACACCGACAGTCCTGGCTGTATCGCGCTGACTCCGGCCGGTTTCCAGCATTGTAAGTATTCTGGTGCATTCTTCAGGCGTAAGCGACATAAGTTCAGCTTGAATAATGAATATAGAGCACTATCAACATGGTTTATGTACCCACATAAATGACAGATTACAAACAAAAGCAAAATCAAATGCTGTAATTTCGTAGTTCCATCTTCGAAAGTGGCCCTTTTTCAAATTTGATTTTTTTATGATATAACTTTACAATAACTAAGAAGTTTTAATACCTTCATTTAAGGAATATTACATTGTCTATTAAATACAATTTATTGCATTAACCTAGCATTTTTAGTTTCCGAGATTTTTAAGATTCTTTAAGTGACCCGAATTCATTGCTCTCGAGTGTATATCATTTTTCTGCCCTTATCCCAATTTATTAGTCGTTATCTCATAAGTCATCCATTTTCTAGCCAGTCCATCTAAGTCTTCCCCAACTCTTGTAGAGCCTATCCACATTCATATGACATTTTCCATATGTTTCAATTCAATATTTCAACGACCGGTCCTACGCTGGCCGCATCCAGTGAATTTCTTCTTTTTCATATACTTTATTGCACACGAAGTTATAGGATATAATTATATACAAATTGCAATAATATAGCTTACAAAGGCGAGCTTAACTCAGATTTGGTTTTCTTATAGCAAATGAGCAAACCTTATTTTGATTGCGAGATTTCTTGGCATTAGGCTCGGCCCCAATTACATGGGACTTAAACATAACTGGCGAAATGTGGATGAACTATTAGGTATACCTCTGCCTTACCCTTCGGGAATTACAAGCGTGATGTTATGTTATAGTAGTATAATTCCCTTTTCTCATTCAGACTACTTTTCTAACACTGTAGGACATTTTAGCAAGCAGCGGTGTTCATTTCCTTTCCTTCAAACTTAAGTACATAACCTGTTGATCTACCATATAATAATGTTGGACCTCACACGATGTAATTTCGGGTTCCGCAAAATGTGTGGGACCTTGCCACAACCGCATTGAGGCGAAGCTTTCAACCTCAAAGGTACGTGTAACTTGTATAAATGTACAGGACAGAATAAATAAGCTTTTGTTTGGATTAACAATGCTATGTTCTGGAATTATTATTATGGATACGTTAGATTTTATTTAAATCAATGATTTTAAAAAATACACACAATTGTGGTTCAGGCGAGGTTGGATAAATAAACTTAACATACCTATTTCTATCGTCCAACAGATAAAACGACGATGAAGATGAATGACTTGACGCGATTAGGGAGGAGAATATTAGAATGAACTAACCTTCATTTTAGCTAAAGAATCTCAGAATCATTCATTCAATCAATCATCATACTGTATTTTTACCGCCTTATATTTTTTTTGTATTTAATATTGATATGATTGGCCTGTTGGTCTAGTGGTTAGTGACCCTGACTGCTAGGACGGAGGTCGTGGATTCGATTCCCAACACAGGACAAATCTTTGTGCGATGAGTACGATTATTTGTTCTGTATCTGGGTGTGTAATTTATCTACGAGTATAATATGTATGTATTTAGAAATATACATATAAGTATGTTTATCAGTTGTCTGGTTGCCATAGTACAGGCTCTGCCTAGTTTGGGATCAGATGGCGGTGTGTTGGTTGTCCCAAGATATTATTATTATTATAATATTGACTATAACTTTCCCATCGCCATATTTGTCTACAAGATGTCCCACTTATTCCACCACGAAGTTTATATGTAAATAGCATAAAGTTCTGTCTGTGCGGTCGTCTCGATCGATTGCAAGCCAGCAAAGTTCTTTGACCAGTGGCCCCGTTCACACAAAACTTCAAACACGAACTGAACTATCCTTACAAGGCGGGACGTAGCTGGGTAGTGTCAATATTTAATGTCTGGAACCCTTCAAGGCTTTAGTTATGGAAGTTAGGATTTACTGGCTATCGTGAAGGCTTTTGCAGAAGCTTACACTTTTTCTATGAATGTATTTGGATTGCAAAATGCTGCGTTTTGCCGTTTAAAAGAATATCTCTAAGAGAGAGGAGGACGTAAGCTCGTTGATAAATGTTAAAATAATCCTTTGAGACAGCCAAAAATCTATTCGTGTCTACTTCAAATACTCTGCATAGTTTAACATTGGAATGAGGGTAATATAAGCCTAAAACTAAGGTTAAAAGCTAAATAATTAATTATAAGAGGGATTTCCCCAAAAAATTACTTGTACATCAGGTCAACTAGCCATACAGCTAACTTTTACAATACCCTTGTTTGTCCTTATAGTTTAAACTTTCAACCATTTACCAACTTTTGACTGTTCTAGCTCTACTGCTACAAACTGAGGCTTCGTATCGACTACTAGGGTCTTTGACCAGCGCCCCCACTGGCCCGACCGTCCTACGGTGTAATTTAAATTATTTATTTACATATAGCACAAACTGTATCGATTCTTTCAGTTTTGTTCTTCGAGGAATTATGAATAGAGGTGGTGTAGTGTGACATGGTTTCAAAACGTTTCGTTATTTTAATTGGTTCTTTAGGTTAATGGTTTCGATATTTGTTTAGAGGCAACAATTAAAGGAGTGGAAGAAAATATTACAATATATAATATCTTGGGACAACCAACACACCGCCATCTGATCCCAAACTAGGAAGAGCCTGTACTATGGCAACCAGACAACTGGATATTTGGTTACATATGAGTTCATGTCTTTTTCTCATGGGGGTAAGGAGAAACTACAGAACGCCACCTCTTAATATCCTTACTCCTTTTGCTTCTGAAATACTTGATTAATCTTTAAACAGAATTAGACAAGAGACTAAGGCCCGCACTCTCCACTAAAGCGGAGTGGAGAGAAGACTTGCGGAAACAAACCTATCATATTGGTTGAAATCTACACGGCGGCGTCTCTCGTCTCTCCTGTGATTAGTCAAATCTTGCATATCTCATCTTCTCTTTGCTTTAGTGGTCCGGGCCTAGTGCCTGCTGATTATATTCACAATGATGACACAAAAATACTGTCTACTGAATATTAATCTGAGAATAATTGATGTCTGAAACCCGAGCAGATTGCTGACCGTGAGTTAATCATCTTACCCACACGTAAAGATGATTCAACTACCTAAGATTACAAGGTAAATGACCAACACGCATAATTTACTTCTTTCTCTCACTAACGTGGGCCGACGCAAGTCGACCATTGTTACTCATTCCGAAATAACCAAAGGAATTAAACGATGATGTAATTCTTCAAAGAATATAATATGTACACACCAAACTATTTTATCATACAGATAACGCCCTCCTACACTTTTATTCTTATCACTGCAAATGTCTTATCTTTCGGCGAAAAATTATATAAAATACACAGCAACGTAACAATTTCCTGGCAATCTTGGAACGGAAGAAACATTCTTGGATGTAGACGCCTTATACGAGCTGGCAACAGCAAATCGGGAAATTGGCGCCGAAAGGTATTAACGTCTTGTGGAGAAGCGAGAATGAAATCTTATGATATACCTCAGATAGATAGACGGAGGAGCTCGTGGCTAAATATTAGCAGCCACACGGGTCGATCTACAAGGTTAAGCAGTGCTGGCCAAAGTCAGTCGGTGACCATCCATTATATAACATGTTCCGTGCCTCGGAAAGCACGTCAAGCCGTTGGTCCCAGCTGTCATTTGTAGATCTTTGACAGTCGTTACAGGTCGTCAGTGTTCCGAATGTCAGACCACCAGTCTTACAAAGGGGTATCGTTTTAGTTAGTACTAACTGGGTTGTGGAGGTCAGGTAGGCAATCGCAAGGCGTATGCCAACAAAGATAGACATGCGACTTCTCTAATCGATGCATTTCTGAATAAGGGGGTAGGACCAGAGTTGGGATACTTTGTACTCGGTATTACAATCCTGTGGGACAATTTCTGATCTCCATTCGGGCGAAACCGCTGGCAAAATCTAGTAGTATCTATATAAACTTACATTTTTTCTCACTTCCCATTAACTCCACGCATGTTAATCTAGTTTTCATCGATGTTCTTAGTAAATAAATAATGCTCAGCGTCTGGTTAGCGGTTATCTCCCGAAATAAAACACTTGCAGAGTCTTGTATGAGTTCTGACGTCACTCGCCCACCAGCTGTTTGGTAGGTACGGGAGTTAGAGATGGGATGGGAGATTTGTCTGTGACGTCATTATCATCTGAGATTTTTAAAGATTTTAGCTGGAGGGCTTATTTAGTTTTGATTGGTGTTTAGTCCTTTTCCCAATTATGCATTGGTCGGCTTCCAGTGGAACCTGATGCAGCTGAATACTAGTATTTTAAATAGAGCGCCTGCCAGACCTCGTGTCTAAGCTAGGCAATCCAGTTACAGGACATCAGTTAATATAATGTACATAGTTGAACCTGCTATCCTACTTTTGAAGTTTACAGCTGCATTTTATTTATTCCCAAGGTTTACATTACCACATTGTCTCCTATCTCTGTTATCCTCCCATCTCAAACTATCTTGACCCCACTTTCTCCGCAGACAAAACATTAATTCTTCTGTTACATACGTTATGTTTGTATAACTGGACAAAATGAGGGGAACAGGTGATGTGTCCGCGATTTCAGGGTAATTCCAAAGCAAAAGTTATTCATAATTATGAGTACAGCGACCCCTACGGATCTATTCAGTTATTTCAATCACCCCTTTTAGTCTTTTATATTTAAAACAACTTTTAAAATTACGTCGTTCCTTACCCGCTGTTTGTAATTTTCATAAAACATTTCAAACTCACCATAATTAAGCGCCAACTGTTTCCTTTAATAATTAAAATTTATGTTTCTCTGCTATTTCATAATTTGTTTCCAAATGAAATAGTGTTTACAACATAAATCTTTTAGAAATATACAAGTTTTGCCAGTATTTACAAATTGATAAATGAAATGTTATATTTAAATTAATGCATTGGGTCATTTGGTTTGTTATGGTAACACTTCTAAATCAGACCCAATATCAATACCTATTTCAAGAATGATTGATAACACTCAAATCCGTTCCATCTAGTGTAATAAATCAATCAAATCAGCCTGCCTTAGGAATAAATTATCTCCAAAATATTTGCATGACACTCACTTTTCGAATAATTTAGTCTACATTCATCAAAATATTTCAAAGTATCCATACTTGAATTATAAATGAGTTTTGTGCCTACAAAAACAAAGTAACTCTGTCTGTCTTGTATTTTCAACTTAAACGGCTGGACGGATTTCGATAAACTTTGGCTCAAAGGTAGACCATGACCCAGGATAGGACATACCCGTAGGATACTTTTATCCCAGAAAGTATGTTCTCATTGTATAATTTTATAGCTCCACGGGACGAAGCCGGGACCAAAAGCTAGTGCGCTATAAACGGGTTCCTTCGAAGCGAATGAACCGATATATCCACGATACAATTCCACAAAACATTCCATGCTGCGCTCTGAGACTCTTGAATTCCAATATCTCCGTCCCCGATATTGAATAACCATTACAAGGCTCCGATTTAGCTACAGACCATTCGGTTTTATTCCCGTTTTCTATATAACTTATTGGTATCGTTAGTTCGTTACAGAAATACAGCACTGCGCACTTACTCCTCGCGAACTTTTTTTAAGGCGGGCGGCTCTTTTTTACCGCGCCCTGAGGCTCTAGTTAAAAGTGTCATTCTATCATGACATTATGAATGACCGCTTTGGAAAAAAGACAATAAGCTTCCAAAAAGTTTTTCAATTCTCTATTGAAAGTCCTTGTCGAAATACGAAACTTTTTGAAAGCGATTGCCGTTTGTTTAGAATTTAACCCCTGCGCAACACTAGCGCGTTTTGCGTAACTTTCGGACAAAGAGCTTTATGTGAATGTAGTTGGTAATTCTATTTACAGATAAATAAATATTCTTATTGGAACAAAAAAAAATTTTAGGAAAAAGTTTGTGTTCGTTAATTCAATTTTATTTGTTTAGATAAAATGCAGGAATAATGATATAAATAATCATCCACCTAGTAATATATTAATAACTAAAATAATAATAAAAACCCAGTTTACCAACCACATTTACCGTATCACAACAAATTTGGCAAAATTAATTTCATTTGTGTACTTAAAATTAAAAGCAGTTGAGGATACAATTATTAATTACCCCTTCACCACTGTCAAACCTAATATTGAAAACGTCGAAAACAGAGTTGTTTACAGGAATTATTATTACATTACCTCATTAATTATTAGAGTGCTCAGTGACCTAATTTTACTTTCAATTTTAGTTTGTTGTCACACCAAACTTTTCTATTTGTTAAGTTATTAAATATTGAAAAGAATTTCTTTGGCTCCCCTATAAGGCCGCTCACTGCTTTCTTTTGAATGAAACTGTTGCCATAAATTAGCTTCTACATTGTGCTCTTGTGGATACTGGTGTAATAAATCTAACATGTAACTGAGTTTACTGAGAAAGTGATAAATTTAACATCCACGTATATCAATCAGATCATCTTCATCATTTTAACCCGGAATCACTCACTGTTGGGTATAGGCCTCCCCTTCTGCCATTCTTGTCTGATCTGTGCGTACTGATTATCTATTTGTAGTTCTTATTTATTTATTTAACACTTCGAGCACAAAGTAAAGAGGCGGACTTAATGCCATAGGCATTATTACCAGTCAACTTTTGAGTGATGCAGAGATAACAGTATAGTGTAGTTCTTCTCATATTCTTTTTTCCAATACGTATTCCCCGTTTTGCGGATTATTCCCACTTGTTCTAAACAGCTTTACGGTAGAAACAACTAATGGGATTATTTTTTCTCCCATAAAACCTTTTTCAAAGACTCACACAAACAATGGCTCTTAATTTCATCATCCCTGCAATCTAGACCATTGCAATAGTTGT
Organism: Eurois occulta; assembly: GCA_950022335.1. Lineage (NCBI taxonomy): Eukaryota > Metazoa > Arthropoda > Insecta > Lepidoptera > Noctuidae > Eurois > Eurois occulta. Next base: position 18,001,365 of record OX465478.1, read on the forward strand.
CTACTCCAATAAAACTACTACATAATTATAATCTGCCTAGGCCAACTCCAATAGAGTTGGGACATGGCTAGCCTTGTCGGCTTCCAGTCCTACCGGATGCAGCTGAATACCAGTATTTTACATGGAGCGACTGCCTATCTGACCTTCACAACCCAGTTAGTACTGTGTAATACGGTACCCCTTGGTAAGACTGGTTGTCAGAATAAAACTACTACATAATATTCGTCGAAATTCAACTTCATAATACCTGGGGCTTCTATAGAAACTAGTTCAGCTTCAACGAAAGTTGCATCTAATATTATGCTAAATGTCGGGAATATTCTAACGTCTAATGCTTGTTCCGACGAGGTTCAAGTATGGCTTTGATATGAAACACAGAACCAGATTCTGGCGCACTTGTGTATGTACGTCGTGAGTATTTAAGACTAAGTGCATGCAGTTTTATGTGTAAACCGAGTAGAGGAGTATTTGGATGTTTAGTTTGGGATTTATTACGCATAAATATAGGATTTTCAGTTAAAGTTTTAAAGGGACTTGTGACAAAATCGTTGTCAACGTTAGAAAATTTATCGGCATGTCTCAGACTTTGGACATAAACCCCTTTCTTTCTTCAAAATTAGCATCTCTCAAAATTCATGTTGGTATGAAAATCGCTTGGTCTTTTCAACTCCGCTGCACGCTGGAAAGACTGTATGGCGCTGAATATAAATGCTAAAGATGTCTTTACATATGCCTTTCAAACAATTTACGCAGCACCAGTAATACCACCGCCTTACAATTTGCCACTGATTAAATTATACACTACAAAATGTCTCGGATTCACCTGAGCTGCTGAGCACGATATGATCGCAGCCCTGACACAGTAATGAATCAAACGGCGGCGTGTCATCTGATAATTCTGTGCAGGGCTGCCAACACGCCCTTATCAACTTTGAATATTTCACAGGCAATTGATCATTATTATTATCTTCGATTTACCTATGTTTATGTAATGTTCTTACCCATTTGTATAAGCTTTTATTTAACTTACATTGTTACGGTTCTGGTGACAATACATTTTTATGACAGACATGTCTTGAACCTGCAGCCAAGATCGTCTCCTCACGAGAGAATACACTCAGCGGTTAAGAGCACTGACACGAAAGTATACACGTTCAATTTTGATAGATAAACAATTTGATTGTATTGCATACTTAATCATTTAGTTTCGATATATTATTAAATAAGACCAACAATATTAACTTAATATGTGCAGAAAATACTGGTAAATGAAATGCGTACGTATTTACTATTTATAAATAAAAATATGTACTGTGGTTTTTCATAAAAACAGCGATATAATGATTGTTATTATGATGATCTCAGATTCTTAGTAAGCAGTTAATTACGAAGTTTTTATTAACATAGCCAAAGAGTTTTGTACTACAGAGTCTACTACGAACAGGTATAACAAAACTCGTTGCAAACAAGACACAGGACGAACTTACAGAAGTTCCATAGATGAACTATGAAATTGCCAGGATTTCTAATGGTTTTGTTATTTTAGCATCACGTGCAAGCAAAAAAATTGTAAGATAAATAACCCAGCCTATCATAGAACAAAACCTGAAAGAATCCCATCATTTATAGACAGAACAAGACCTAGCGATTTCCTAGCATAAGGCGCCAGGGTAGCCTGCGAAATTCAAATATTCTTAAGTTTTTAAAGTTCCGTACCCAAAGGGTAAAACGGGACCCTATTACTAAGACTCCACTGTCTGTCTGTCTGTCCGTCTGTCACCAGACTGTATCTCATGAACCGTGATAGTTAGATAGTTGAAATTTTCACAGATGATGTATTTCGGTTGCCGCTTTAACAAGAAATACTAAAATACAGAATAAAAAAATATTTAAGTGGGGCTCCCATACAACAGAAATGTTTCTTTGCCGTTTTTATAGATAATGAAACAAAAATGTTACGGAACCCTTCGCGGTAGTCCGACTCGCACTTGGCCAGTTTTTTTGCAATTAGCAGGTCAATGTCAGTTTGTATGTTGATTAAAATATGATTCGCGACTGCTAAATTTTGAATTTCGCGGGCTACCCTGGCTCTTCATCGTTAACTGCTTTGAACCTACAGTTTAATTTAATATAGTAGCCCTAGCTACAGTTATTTCGTTATTTGATAAAAAGAGAAAGACATTTCTATAAAGGAGAGACACTTGATTATTGTCTAGTCTTCTGCATTTTTTATTCCACATCGTTGAGTCTTCGCGTGCCGTTGAAGAAGCCATGACACACAACACAATACAAGCTATTGCGTCGCCATTTATTATTGAGATGCGATCGTTTCTAATTTACTCAGCTAATTGTACTGAGGTCGACGTTATTAATTATTGAAAGGTACCCGTATTTTTAAGCGGTAGATGTTGATTCATCTTTTTCTGGTATTTTCGTGCCGTTCTGGCTGTGGTCGTAGGTAAAATCTTCTCTGGACAGTGGTATACTGGAATAGCTCGTTAGCCAGTTCCGTACATCTACCACCGTGCCAAAAGGCGTAGTAGGCCCGTCAGAGTAGATGGACAGCCCAACCAACGTTGGGTAAAAATCTGGATTCGGGCAATGCAAGTGTGGTTGTGGTGTTATTTAAGGAGGCAAGTCCACTATATAGCCGTCTTCGTTTGATTGATAAAAATGGGAGAATCCTCCGACCAGGCGGGTGTGGTTTGGTGGTGGTGGGCTACGGCTCGAGGGTTGTGGTCGGGCTGTTAAATGCTTATTTATCTCGCGGTTAACTCTGCGTGCGCGATGTAAGATTTACAAGACGTCAGATGTGATGTATCTTTCGTTTACTCGTTGAAGATGCTGTCACATTTCTATCAAAGTACTCTAACTTTGAAAACCAAAAACATTAACTCCGTTTTCATAGCTCTACCAAGTATCAACTTCAGTCATTTCCCAGAATCTATTATAGAAAACCTACAAAGCTGTCAGGTAATAGCACAATTACCGATTATTATACGAACTTGTCACGAACAAGAGACCATTAATTATCGCAGTACAATCAACCGTATTTCAGTGATCTACGAAAATCAACCTTACCATTACGACATAACGGCGCTGTCTATGGCAAATTGCTACAATGTACGACTGTACTGAACTGAAGTCGGTAACAGAAGTGTTTCAGTTGCGGTTACGGGAAATGTATCGAAGTTCAACTGACTTGTAATAACTTGCGGCTTTACGGTTTTGTGAGAAATTGAATGCTTTTGATGTGTTACTGGAAGTTATAATTGTATACTAAGTAAAGGTTATAAGATACTCGGTTTTTAACACGCTTTTTTAGCTTCACCGTAATTATGTAACAAAATCTTAGAAGTTAAATTTGACCCACTTCCCGGTTTTCGATTGAGCTGAAATCTTGCATCCATGTTTAGTTTGAATGACAATATTTATTATTTATTAACTGTTTATTTCGGCCAAAAAACCATAGGTAGTGTTAGTAACAAAACAACTTAAAAACTATGTTAGTATTTCATTTTATTTGGCATACTTCGCCGGTTTTAGGCAACGGGTCGACAATGCATGGTTAGCTAAGCGATGTCATTTTAAATCCAATATGGCGGACTCCCAAAGATGGTGGACTAGTTTTTTATCATGTATTCCTATGATATTGGTAACAATATTGTTTAGTGCACCTATAAGTAATTGTTGCGCTATAATTTAATTTTAAGAATGAATCATGTCGCTGTATCCAGTGTGAACAATTGTTGGTAGACCTAAGATAATAAATAAAAATAAAAATAACAAATGAAAGGGTTTGCTGAGAATAATACGAGAAAGTGTATTTTTTAGTTTTTTTTTAAACTATAATATTTATTTTTGACACATGATTGTCAATTTTCCAGTTGTATTTACTTTGGTAATGTGGATTGCTTTCATCATTAACCTCCTAATTAGAAAATACTGTTTCTATTGTTGTCGAATCATCAATCTCACAAAAAAGTCAAACATAGACTTATGTATCTAATTGTTAAAAAAAATGCAACTTGACAAAAATATTCTAAAACAATGAAAAGGTTCCAATATGTTTTATAGGTCGAAACCCTAATACATCCATGCACATTTAGAACTAATGACATTCCCCTACATTTTAAAACAAAGAACTAATGTGTTCGACTGTTTTGTGCATACCTTTTGCAAAGCAACGTACCGTAAACCACTTTGACCACCCTCTATAAACAATTAAAAATACACACTCGGGAAAATACGCAAATGAAAATGTTTTTGTTGTGTTTAAAATAACTCTCTTTAGCGAATAAAACCGCAGTTGCACAGAATAATTAAAACAGTGCCTCTATTAGCACTTTTCATAGTTGCACTCGTTTCGATTTACGTTCCAAAAACTCTACATAAAAGCGTTATTTAAATGTTTATGCTATGGTTATTAAAAAAAATAACTTGTCACAGTGTATATAATTAAGCCAATAATTTGATTAAGACTATGTGATCTATGTATACATGGGTGTGGTGTTCACTAGATTAGTATATCACAATGGGTACCTATCAGTGGCGAAGGTTCCATATAACTCGATTCCTATCGGCTTCCCTTTGAAAAATGGCACAGTCAGTATTCTATAGACAAATAATATAATCACATTAAAGATATGTAGTCCGGCTTACCTCTTACAAAAATTAACCCTTCGTTACTGGTACCTATGCTGCAAGCCGACTGCCGACTGCTAACTAAAAAACTAATCATTGACAATCCAAATATGGATTTAACATAACGTAACATCACGCCTGTAATCCCCGAAGGGTGAGCTGTACCCATAAGTACACCCACATTTCGCCTGCTATGTTTAAGTCCCATGTAATAGGAAGCGAGCCTATTGCCATCAACCGGGCGCATTAGCAGATTCCGTTGCTGCTACTGTAAAGTTTCTGATGGAAAAACCAAATATCTCTTTGCCCGACCGAGTCGAACATTGGACCTCTTGCTAAGCACAAATCAAAAAATTGCATAAATATGGATTGTAATTATTTTCGAATATTTCGATTTGACCAAAGCTTAGTAACAAGTTAGATTTTAAGAACTATAAAAGGTCTTCGACCCGCCTAGACAAGTGACAATTATTGCTTTTGGTTCGTTATTCTTATAAGGATTGACATAACTTCGGTACATACTTTTCGGTAGCTCATGTCAATTCAATACTTAAAACTTCTTCTTCATCATTATCGTTGATACAATGTAACTTTGTCTAGACATTCAAGGATGAATATCATCGCAGTATCATGAACAGCCTCAGCCAGCCTGTGTTCCCAGTACTGAGACACAGACCTCTATGAAAGAGAGTGCTGTAAACTACCACGCGGTCCCAGTGCAGTTCTTTAGATTTCAGATATCTTCGACTGGTTAGGTAAATGGTTTAGAACATCGCATCATTGCATATTGACTAAGTTTTCCAAACCCGAACAATCATTATCATGAACACTAGAAACGGGATATTTACCATGTCCACTGTTTGTTTTGAGCGCGATATTTTGGCGCTGCTGCAAGCACCATGATCACGGATAAACAATACAAATACAATCAATCAATCTTTCCGAATACAATCTTCCATACACAGTATTCAGAAAATAGTGTACCAATAATAATGTTTATGGAAAAGCTGTTCCCAGTAAAATCTTGTTAGATTCCAATGCATAACCGACTGCTAACTAAAAAACTAATCATTTACTCGCGTGCTCCAATTACACACGCGTATCGTATGACAGGGGTATTCAACAGTTTTAGCATTATGTTTTCTGTCAAAAATGTGCTAAGATGTAGGTACTATTATTCTAGTATTATGGTTAAAAAGTTAGGTTTTGAGTGCTCAATAAATCGTATGCGTTCTTGTAATAACCCAGATTGAACTAAGTGAGCATATTTGTATAAAATCCTGTATCTACTTGAAAGATGCAATAATTGCGATCTTCTGTGATTAAGTTTTTACCAAAAACATGCATCACACGTTACATCTTACATCTGAAAATAATTTAAAATGCGTTCGTTCAAACCAAAACAATCGATACTAAACCTAATTTCAAACATAATCAAGCCACATATTGATTGAACAATTTGGAGTATATTGGTCTATAATCAAGAGGACTAATGTGGGGTTTTAATTCTCCAATCTTCAATTCATCACACATGTCGCAACGGTTCACAACACCTGTTCCAGACATGCGTACGCGCACATCGTGACACGAGTGTATTGACATGTTGATGCACGCGTTTAATCGCGCGGAAAGATGTGTGCTATGCCTTACCTACGTTAGATTTACGATCAATTGTCATGTCATTATTAACAGGCAATTTATTAAGCTACAAGTGGTTATTGTCTTATCATTTTTGCTGTCGTGTGTGGTTTTGAAGTAGAGATTTCTACGTAAAACTCTTTCGGGAAGCGGGTATCAGAAACCGTCAAACAAGTCTAGACAATCGTTTCTCGAAATAATAATTTTCGAAATTAATTAGACGGAGACATTCAAGGCGTAAAATGAAAGCAAAACTGTTCCATTGATAAATGGACTATAATAGCAGTCATCACGCTGTCTGACGGCTGAGTATGGTGTCCTGGGTTCGATTCCCAGGTAGAGTAAAGTGTTATTGGCTTTCCGTCAGGTATTTCTCGATAGCTGCCTGGAGTTGGAATTCGGGCCAAGTTGATGGCAATAAGCTCGCCACTTACTACATTGGACTTAAAAATAACTGGTGAAATTCTGAAGTTCTAACTAAGCCTAACTCTTCGGGAATTACAGGCGTAATATTTGTTATGTTTGAGCTAGCAAATAAAATTCATAACAATATACAAATAAGACCAACAGTTGCTAACCCTTGCAACGTAACGAGACGCAAATACCATCTAGTAAGTAATACACACCGCTCGATCCTAATTTTCCTATTTACGTAACCCACTCGAGTTGTAAGAGCTCTCATGTCTCACTGTGTGCTGTGGGCAAATAATCCTGAGTTTGATAAGAGATACGACTGTGTTATCAGTCGGAGAAACGTGGAAACTACCTTGATGAAGAGACTTGAGCGGTTGTGTGGAAAATGTTGGATCCATGCTTACTAATATTATAAATGCGAAAGTCTGTTATCTTGTGGCTCCATAACGGCTGAACGGATTTGGATGAAAATTTGCACACGATTTTGGTATGGCTTGGATTAGGACTTAGGGTACATTTTTATCTCAGCAGTACGTTCCACTGGGATTGTTTCTATCCTCTGTGAACGTAGAAGCAGGTAAACACAAGTTACTAATACAATGCAAATGCATATAGGTACATAATGGTATCTGTGAAGGTGTTTGTTACTGCGTTAAATTGGTCAAATAAGTGATAAGAATATCGGAAGATTCTGTCAAATTTTCTAGTTCAAGTATGTTAGTCATAATTGTGAGTAACAACTCTTTATCTTCAATGATATTGATTCCACCTTAAACTAGGTTTGGCTCAATGATATATGTATAATCTTAGTTTTTAGCTATGACAGCTAAACAGAATTTTAAAGTTCCATAAAACGCGTTCTAAAAGTCACTAAACGTAAATTAATAGAGATGATATTTTTTTGCATCTCCTGCAAATATCGTATTTTATTCCATTCACCAGTGACAAACACACAATTTTATCTCCGTATAATTAGGCTATCTCCTAAACAAGCGTACTTTCAATATCACCAGCTAATATTAGATCAACCTTGATGAAAGGCAAGTAATTTAAACCACGTCGACGCAATGTTTACCAGAAATTCAGCTGGAAATTGCAGTACTTTGATAAAAATTTATTTAGTGATGCCTTTTTGGGTCGGCACAATTGATTCGGCAGTATTTGTTGAACAACAAAGTTGACATGAAGCCTATTTGCTACATAATATTCGATTCTTGGCGATCGGCAGTCTTCGCCTGGGTTCGCGTTGGCTCGGCACTCGCTAAGCCGGGCGGCGTTTTCCCGAACTTCTATACTATCGATAAGATAGATTTTTCTTTGAGAAGATTTAACTATTTCGTATGATTTTCATACGAATAGTTTTATCGTGTTTTACTTTAGTAGGTATGTGTATGGTAAACAAAGCTATAAAACAAACGACTTGAATTCTATTTGAATAAAATTGAATTATTCAGCATAACCAGATATTAAAATATGGCTGTAAATTTTACTTTATTTCCATTCTATTGTGTTCATGGATTGTGTTGAATGTTATCACCTTAAAGTCATCTACTTAAAAATATATAATAAATAAAAATCATAACTTTATTCACTCACTGACTAAAAACGCCAGTCTAAACCACCGGGTCATGCATCTCTGTTCTGTGGGAGTCTCACCCAGGTCTTTCCCGCTATCTTCTACAGGTCTCTCTATTTTGACTGTTAGTCTGCCAACGCTCCTTCTACCGTCTCTCGGCAACCACTTCGTTCTTCTACTTCATGTCGTTGGCACGACAGTATCCTTTATTTTTCTAGCCCATGACTTCGCCACTTCAATGAGGTCCAGGTCTCCTTGGCTGCATATTCTAAGGCTTAGAGGGATATAAGGTGGAGTATAGTTTGAGATACATCCCCAGACCCACACCCCGCTGCTCAACTTAGTAGCCTCACTTACAAGTTGGAGTTACATCTTCCGTGGACACTTAAATTTTAACCTAAATCGCAATTCTTCAATAATTAAACACAGCTCAACAAAACATCGGTACGTATCTAAGCCACGAGTGCAGGGTCGCTGCGTCACATTACATAACGCCGATGCCGTGGGGTGACCTACATGTACCTGACGACGATCATAATGTGAGACCGTGTTATAGGGGCTACGGATGTTAACTTATTTGTGGTCGGATGAAACAGAAGACAGCTATCTTAAAAAAAAAGTTCCAATTGCAGGCACAATCTCGTCTCGGCGACGATCAATGTTAAAAACTTGCGCTTTTTCGACAGATTGCCGAAGTTCCTAAAAATACGGGTATTTTGCATTATGCGCGATTTCAAATAGATCAATCAATGTTTGTGGTATAAAACTATCGTCTTTAACCTGAGCCTCTGGTCTCTGACAGCCTATTGAATTTAATGTGTGGCATGGATGAATCATCATGATGGGCCATAAGTTTTTGATCAAATGCATGCTCGTAAAAATTCTCTAATATGAAAATTCTAAAAGGGGTTCATCACAACAAAACTGACTCCATTTGACTTAGTTTTGTGATGATGTACGCCTTTTAAAGCGACAAACTGGCTTACACAAAGCCTATAATGAACTTAGGTATTTACTTACAACCTATGAAATGATACTAAAATTCGCCTTCAGTATTCTAGAAATAAATGAACAACCCTAAAAGAGAGTGACTCGGATAAACTTATTTATCTAGTGCCTATAAAATGCGAAGAGACCTAAATGTGTGTGACTAAATTCTGACGATATTTTCCCTTCCAGGGAGAGAACTCCAAGCGAGGACATGAGGTACGTTGGTAGTGAGGCCGTGTACAGTGTTGTGGGCTTTCTTTACCAATACTGCATGAATTGGTAGCATCTGCCTTCATACAGATAATATACATACAAGTTACAAGCTTCTGTTAAAGACCCGTGTGGAAGAAAGAGACGAGACTGGCCATTTTCTTTGGTACTGACCACACAGTTCCTGGTTTCACAGCATTCCGGGTTCCAGGGCGTTAGTCAGTGTCAGGAAACGTCAATGCATGCTTCGGAACACTTCAAAGCCAAGACAGCTCGGCCATTCAAAAGCTGAGCAATCTTTTTCTGATCCTATGTGGAATACTGACCCTGGACGACCCGTAAAGGACCCTGAAATGTGTGGATCCTTATAGATATTTAAAGAGTGTTCACAGATTTTTCGCCTCTTGCTTTTCCTAGGGTGCTTTTCTTTTGCATTACAAAGCTTGCTTACTATATGTGTGTTAACTATATGTTGCCGTTCCTTTCTTCACCCGCGTGGCATGTCAAGCCTATTTCACTGTATTTTTGCATCCTTAGTTCATTTAGGGCTCCGGTCGACTTGGGGGAGATAGAAATGACTGGTTCTGAAGCACTGATTCACCAAGTTAGTCAATGTATGTGTTCATTTAGGGATAATTCTGTTATGATATATTAAGCTGTAGACTCCAGATGTTATTTACGTCGTTCCACGTAGGTACACCAGTTTCACGTAAAACACAATGTACACAAGAGCAAAAACTTTTGCACTTAATCACAAAATATGTGCTATAAGCCACAGCCATTTAGATATCTAATGAGACACCTGTGGATTCACCTCATTTTCGTTTATATCACTGTATCCAAATTAATTGTGCACTTCAATGAAAATTGAAATGACCACCATAGGACCTGCGCATATCAGGGCCAGGCGAACTGCAGCCCAATTGACTATTAATTGCAATATTTTAAATGCATGAGAACTGCAAAATGTTTTTTTATATTAAATGGGCCTACTCATGACCTCAATCTTAACCTGAGGACAGAGATGAGGTCGACGATGGAACGAATTAACGCAAAAGAGCCTATTAACTCGCGACTTAAATAGATTGGGGTCATATGAACTTGGGAAGACTCATGATTCATAACTGATCATGCAGTTTCTATTCAGTCAGCGCATGCATGAAATTAAAATCCAACGCGATGCATTTAGCAGTTGAAGGAGTTGAAGAACCCCGTAATCCGCACTGCCAGTATTGTTTACAAAAAACCAATACTTCTGGTACAGTTTTGTAGCAGTCTTGGGCCACAAATTGTCATAATTCAACTAAAACTCCCTAACTCCATAAAACAATGTGCCTCAAACATTTGATAGCAAACCCGTGACAGTTTCACCTCCGTGCTTCACATGGCATGATGGCATAGTTTCGTGCCAATAACATAGTTTCATCGTGGCTTTCTTTACTTCGACCCGGCAACCGTGCTGCGGTTTGACGAAATATTATGTTAATGTTTGAGCATAAACATGGCTGGCAATGACCTGGCATTGTCGTTTGTGTAAAATGTGTGGTATCCTTGTATATCATTCTGAACCCTCCCTCCAGATAGGAATTCTTCATGTCTCCCACAAAATGCACCACCTCATATAGATAGTGTATTTTGTGGGAAACAGCTGTTTTTTGTATCTGTCAAAATGTACGGAACAGCTGACTTTTGTTAAAATTATCGTTGCAAAATTTCTAATCATGGGTTCAGAATGATGTACTGAATACGTGTTAACCGTTTTAGCATCAATGCCCGTTCCACCCTGTATTTAATTCTGAAACTTAGGCCAAGAAGTAATCTTTGGTGTGCATGTATTCGAAGATACAATTTCTTCGAATACATGCATCTACAGGCAGAGAGACAGGTGCCATAATTAAATAGCATTAGCCGTGTGGGATTTCTTGTTAGAAAATTTCCAGTCAATGTAAATGGGTACGGCTGGAAGGTAAGAGACATCACAACATTTTTGGGACTTTGAAGTTGAAGTATCAAAAGTTTTGCTTAACTTGACTAAAATCCTGGGAACCACCGAATTTTATTAAGAAGGACGTAATTTTTTTTTCAGTAGACAGCTAATACTTATGGACTCCACTTCAAGATGTAACTGATCTGTACTCAAAAAACACTGGTCAGCCCACAAATAAAAATTTTCATTGTTCTTCAAATATTGTCCAATATATTTTTTCAAACAAAAGCGAATCACTAAAAGCTACCGCATCGTAGGTGCTCAAAAGGGAATAAAGTTAAATATTTTTTATTGTTCTCCATTGAGCACCAAGCTATTAAATGGATTGGTGCTCAAGTGGGAATACCTTCGGTGCTCAAATGCATTGGTGCCCAAAAAATAGGTGCTCAAACGGGAATACTTCGAAATAACACAGGTTTTCATCCCGCTTTCATTGTGTGCGACCATTTTTTGATTCGTGGAACAGAATGCTCAATATTCAGTTCAGTTTTAAAGGTAACATTTTCAATATTGCAGTATCGAAATATGACAAGCAGGAAATATGGAAAATGAAAATATGAATTTTATCATGTTATGCTGACTGTGGTGTGTCCGCGATAAAAGCTGTTAATTTAATCCAGGAAATATTGTACTGATACATAATATTTCAGGGTAAATGAAAATCGTTTTATCATTTACGTTCTGCTTCTGTTGCCAAGTAATTTTTCCGCCGAAATTTATTTAAATCAGTCGAGTAGTTAAGCTCTTTTAAAAGACTCTTTCAAACCTTTTTGTGGAGAGTCCTCATGAATTAGGGCTCTTCAGGAACGTTTCCCCTGGGATAACTTTAAACAAAAGCCGTAGTGTTGGGGCTAATACAACACGATGGTTTACCGAGAAACAAAAGAATAGCAAATGAATCAGATTGGTGCTGCTATCTATAATAGTCAACATTATTTTTTGTCACGCTACGAGAAAAATACACTAAATTTCATTCGCCACAGTCGGTATAAAAATAATTCAGAGCGGAACTCTGAATTATTTTACTGTCATAAGACTTACAGATTACTCTAACTGTACGTGTACAGTATACTATAAAATCATACTATCAATCTTCTATACCAATATTAAAAGGTAAAGTTAGTGGCAAGTTTGTTTGTTTGGTTGAACGCGCTGATCTCAGGAACTGATTCGAATTGAAAAAATATTTTAGTGTTGGATAGCCCATTTATCGTGGAAGGCTAGGTATATATATGTATAACATCACGCTACGACCAATAGGAGTCGAGCAAAATTAAAACAAGTCAGA